>JARWLC010000016.1:62414309-63614309 GCA_033318265.1 Phyllotis vaccarum | reverse complement strand
ATGTTTCCAGTTTGTTAAAAACTTCCCACAACAATCTACCTTGGTCCCCACCCCTGAGAAGTGAAGTTCTAACATTTTTCAATGCACGTTAGAGGATTCCAGGTATTTGGGTCCTGTTCTCTGAACCTTGCTTCCTGCCTCTTTTGTAATCCTCACTGAGTCTCTGAACCGGGTCAATTTCCCTTGCAAAGCTCAGTCTCAACCCTTCTTGGGATCCTTCACCAATGACACATTAAGGCAGTGGTTCTCAGCCTTCCAAATGCTGTAACCCTGTAATACAGTTCCTCATACAATTATTATGTTGCTAACTCATAATTATAATTTTACTACTTTTACAAATTGTAATGTAAATATCTATGTTTTCTGATAGTCTTAGATAACTTCTGTGAAAGGGTCATTTGACCCCAAAAGGGTCGTGGCCCACAGGTTGAGAACCAATGCATTAAGGGTTCATTGGTCACCAACTGAGTTGTCTCTAGGTTATGTGCTTTGGACTATGCTAAATCTGCATTTCAAACTCATTTCTGTCCCTTGCCCCAGTTTTCAAGGTGTGTGACCTAGAGTAGGTAATGAGCTACTCTGGACCTAATTTTGTGTATTATTAACCTGGGGTCTGTGGTGCCTCTATATCGTGTTGAATGGTCTGGTGTCTGAAATCTAGCTCACAGGATGTACTCAAGGAAATGGCCCTGGTCCTCTGCTTGCCACTCCCAGGGACTGTTGGTGGTAGCATCCAGATTACACAGAGGGGTATTTGTTTCAAGAACACAGTGACCCTCTGGTCTGTGAGGTGTGGGCATTACCGCTACATTTCTCAGGGCTCTGAAGCTCATATTCTTGCAAGGTCCCACCCTGGGAGTGCTAACCTCACCTGCAGTGTCAGATGGCTCACGTAGCCTGTGTGACTCAGCACCAGCTGTTCACCTTCAAGGCATTCTGCTGTGACCTGGAGCTCACCTGGCCTCCCTTGTTAGTAGTGTGGCTAGGTGGAGGGTGGGGCACATTCTTCCTTGAATCCCCCTCAGGTTCAGTGCCTGTCCATTCTCATGCCCCGCTGCTTCTCCTGTTCCTTAGCTAGACAAGTTCCTGTGTCCTAAGTGTGTGTGTGTGTGTCTCTGTGTGGGTGGCGCTGCACTGGCCTCACTGATGTCTGGAGACAGATGGCTCTGCCCTCTTTGGCTGATGATTGCAGTACTTCCTCGGGGTGGGCTGTGATGTGATTGTCAGGCTGATCTCCAGGAAACAGGAAAGCAAGGGAGGTTGGTGACAGTAAAATCAGTCACCACACCACGGGCTTCTGTAAATCTCTTCATTTTGTAAACTGAGGCCCTGGGTGGGTGGAAAACCTTCATGCTCCCTTCCGCCCTCCCTTCTTCCTTTCCTAAGCCAGAAAGCTCTTGCCCTCCATGTGGAAGCACTGCACACGCTCTGGGCTGTGACTGGTCCTACAAACAGGAAGTCTAGCCTGTGCCTGGTACTTCAAGCCTGTGGGATGCTGCGGCAGGTGCAGAGGCCCTGTGAGGAGTGGTTCACAGCACTGATGGACACAAAATAGAGTCAAAGGCAGAAGAGAAAGTGTCCAGATCAGAGTATAGACTCCTAGGACGTCTCATGCCTTCTTAGGTCACCTCGGTGGGGGTTACCCAAGTCCCCATTCTGCCTTCAGTTTCTTCCTCTGCAAAATGGAGCCAGAGTGAGCAGGGTAGGCTCAGCACTGGATCTGCATCTGGCTTAGATCTTGAGCCTCATCCTGTCCCCAGATGTCACAGCCTCATTAAGTGATCAGGAACTGTGATCAAAGCCACTCCTGGCTCTCTATATTAATTCCATTCTCTTCCCACACTTTTCCTCCATTACTAACAGCTATATTTTTAGCAGAACCTTGATGCAGCTTCCGATTTAAGTTAAATTCAAGAAATCTGGCCCTCAACCCCAGGAAGTGTTTTAGGGTAGTGTAGACAGGATGTAGACATCAACTGTATCCTGCCTACCCCCCAAGAGAAACGCCTCTCATTGTTCGCTGCTGGAATGGAGGGGCTCAGTTTTCTTCCGGCTTCACCTCTCAGGATCACATAGTAATCAGGTGCCCTCAGTTACAGTGCAGAAGAGAGAGAGAACCCTTTGAGAGGGTTCAGGTTTGATTTCACCAAGCATTTAATTAAAGGAATACTACTTGTTTAATTTCAAAAGTGCCCTATTTGAAAAGGTAGTCAAGCCAGAGAAAAGGTCCACAAAAGAGAATGCAGTTCCCTGCATCCATGCTGCCCTGGCCAAGGCTACCACTACTGATGGCTTCCCTCATCACACTGGGCTTCTTTTGCAGAGTAGGGTCAGGCAATGGAGGCTGGAAGTAGGCATTCCTTTGCTTGCCCAGCCAATAAACTCTGGACCAGGAACCAAGGAAGAACTTTGGGAAGCAGAGTGCCAAGGTGATGGTTGAAGACCCAGCTTAGCCCTCTGGTGGTCTCCAGAGGTGGGGGCACAGCCTTGGGAAGAAGGTGTTACCTTGAGAGCCCTTCAGTCTACTTCTGAGCTATCAGAGAAGGGCTTTTACAAATATTTATAGAAAGACCACAATGGGCCAGAAATAGCAAATAGGCCACATGGATACCAGATTTATTCTGTGAGCAAGCTGAGAGGAGCTAATACTGGCCCAAAACCTATTCACTGTCAAGGGTTTTTGCAAACTTATTTTCAAATTCATTTTTTTTTTGTTTTGTTATATTTTTCAAAATAGGGTTTCTCTGTGTACCCCTGGCTCTCCTTGAACTCACTCTGTAGGCCAGGCTGGCCTCAAAATCATAGCCTCTTAAGTGCTAGGATTAAAGGCATGTACTACCATGCCCCACACTTCCAAATAATTTTTAATATATAAATCACAGAGGAATATGTTGAAAATGAAACCTTGACAGATAAAGAATCTTCTTGGTCCCCAATCCAACCCTTCCTTCCTCTCTTGAAATAGTAATTTTGCTTTTCATTTGATATGAATTCTTACATGTCTTCATATTCCATATGTGTGTTGTTTAATTTGTTAGAATTAATGGCACATACATGTTACTCAGCCACTTGTTTTGAGTTGACTGTTCGTGTGGGGGACTATTTTATGTCAGTTAGAGATTTAATCCTCTCTCACATAACTGAGCTTCTGGAAGCTTACATCAACCTGCAGATGAATAACCAGAGGGTCAGAGTACACACACGACTTTCCAGCAACAGGTTAGCTATGATGCATGGTGCATGGGGGTCTCAAGTTTGCAATTTGAGCTGCATCTACCCCAGGCGGCTTGGGTCTCGAGTATCCCTCAAGGCCTATGTGTGAAAGGTTTGGTTTTAACTGGGATGCTATTGAGAGGTTGTAAATTTTTAAGAGGAAGGATCTACTAGAAGGAAGTTAAGTCATGGCAGGGGGGGGGGTGTGCTCCTTTGAAGGAGATATTGGAATCTCAGTTGCTCTTTGGCCACCATGAGATGAACCGGCCTTTTCTGCCATGATGTGTTCTGTTACCAAATAGAGAAATCCTTAAGGCCAGTCAACTACATCCAGGATCCCAAACAAGGCTTTCCTAGTTGTTTCTCTCTATTATCTTGCCATAGTGATGGAACGCTAATATAATAACTTTGCCCTAGTCTGCCTGTGCTTGTCCCGGAGGCTCTGTTTGGCCTATGGTATCATTAAATGACAAGCCACTCTGGTCATAATAGAAGAGACCCATTTGCCCCCATTCCTTAAAATGCTTCAGTGTTTTCTCAGTGCCAAAATAATACAGTGAGTCCTTCTGCCAGGTAGAAAAGACTCTTTTAGGTACAGCTTCTGGTAGTTTTCACAGCCTCGCCTGGCCATAGTCAGGCTCGGCTTTATAGTCATAGTTCTAGAAAGACAAAACTTCTCATGATTCTCCTCATGCCAAGCTCACACAGTCCCCTTTGCCTGGAAGAGACTGCTCCCAGACCTCAACTCATTTGACCTCGATACTTTCTTCTGATTGTCCTGCCTGCTGCAAGAGGCAGGGCTGGGTCACTCTCTCTGTGATCCACAATGCCTTGAGCTCCTTCAAGGTGGCTGCTGTCTTATTTGCCCAAGTCTGAAGCCCTCCAGGGCTGCCGGCGTTGCACACATTTGTGATATGCTCCAACCACCTGAACAGAGTGAGTGATTGGATGTGTTGTCTCTGTGAGGCATATCGTACCCGCCCCCCTTTTCTCTGCTGCTGTGAGTTCTGGCATGAGAAACCCAGGCAGTCACAGGGCCTGGATGTATGGAGACTATTGGAGCACATTTCTCAAAACATCTCCCAGTCAAATGTATTGCCCTTTCCATCCCCTTCAACTAGTCTTGCAGGCTGTTGTTGAAAGGGGATTTATGCCAAGGCTGTGGTCTGCAGGTCTCGAAAGAGCTGGCTGAGCCCTGTGGCTACATCTTGTTATTTCAAAAGGCCAGTGGTGTTGGAACCCTCTACCCACTCCTGAAACTGACAGCCACCGGAGAGTTGGCCTTAAGGAACAGCCACACCCTCTAGATAATGATTAGACTACATTACCTCCAAGTAGCTCTTTGCCTCAAAATCTTCTGTTCCTGGCAGAGCTGGGGGAAGCCCCATGCTCTACCGTTTCCCCCACTTCTCTCTTCTCTGAACAAATCAGAGGGAAAAGCTCTCTCTATTTCTTATGCCTCTCCTTAACATAACTGAACGCCACTTTCCTATAAAAAGTATTGCGGGAGTAGTTCACAGAGACAGAAAGCAGAATTGTAAAGTCTCTCTACTAAGACATCATCATGGAATTTCCCCCATCTGTTTTCTATATAAAGCATTTTAAAGATTTCACAATATTGTATATTTATCAATATACATATAATACACATATAAACACATGCAATATGTATATAAAACATGAATACCCACATATCTATTGCTGGTGTCTTCTCGAAAGACATGTTTCCTTCCCAGCCTACAGAGAACTACTACCTTGAATTTGGGGTGACCTATGCTTTGCCTTGGAATTTTAAATATGTTGGTCCAGCCCCCAAATGTCATGCTTTTGACTTTTCTGTAAATGTAGTGGGACATTTAGCAACTTGCCCTCTTTACTCCTGAGTGTGGCAAGTGCCCTGCTTGCTCATGTGTGCTGCTGTGTAATAAGCAATACAGTGTACGTGTGTTTCCCAAGTTGTCTCCTTTCCTACTAATGTATATGTGAAAACTTTCTAGAATTTTCTCTTTCAACTTTAAAACATTTTATATGGTTCAATGATATGTATTTTTATTGTAGGGAACATATAAAAACACATCCAACATCTATTTTTAATATTTGGGGTTTGAAAAAATAATGTTCAATGTATAGTTCAGTGGCATTAAATATGGCACATGCCTATTGTGTAGCCATCACCAATCACTGGACACATGTGGGAACAGGGAACCTCTACTGAGAAAAATGTCTCCATAAAATTGGCCTTTAGGGCAGTCTGCGGGGGGTGGGGGGAGCATTGTCCTGATTAATGATTGACTTAGGAGGGTTCAGCCCATTGTGAATGATGACATCCCTAGGCATGAACAAATCATGGAGAGCCACACTCCTCCGTGGCCTTGGCTTGAGCTCCTGCCTTGACTTCCCTTATGATGACTGTAAGCTGTGAGGTGAAATCAACTCTCTCCACATTGCTTTTGATGATGGTGCTTATCACACCAAAGGAGGCAACTAGAATTCATTCCCAGGAGACTGAAACTGAGCCAACTAAACAGTGATCCTCAGGTCTTCGTGATGGCTCAGTGGGTAAAGGAGCTTGCAGTCAACCTAGAGACCCGAGTTCTCTTCCTGACACCCACATGGCAGAGACAGAACCCACCCCACAAGATATCTTTTGACCTCCACAGGCACCTCCCCCTGTGGTGGGATTCAGGTGTCAGCTGATAAGGTCCTAAAACTCTTATCCAGGGTCCCGGGCTCCTGGAGGGGGTGTGGTCAACATGGAGGGGGTGTGGCCAACTCCATTGATAAGGGGCTTCTGGAACATGAGGAGGTCTCTTCCTGGTTCCTGGCTGCTGGAGAGACAGGGTCGGAATCCATCGTCTGTCCATCGCTCATCCATCGCTCGGATACTCCAGTCCCTGTTCAGGTGCCACTATAAGCTGTTACTAATATCGTGAGTGTTGATTTATATTCTAATAAATATTTATCTTGGACTGGTGCCTTGTAAGTAAAACTCCGCCTACACCCCCCCCCAAAAAAAAACCAAGAAGTAAAATGTAAACAATAACTCCATTTTTCTTACCCAGAACCCCAACCACTATTTGCTCTCTGCTTCTGTGGATCTGACCACCCCTGGGACCCTGAATCAGCGCAACCATGAAGCACGAAGCATGAAGCATGCCCTTCTGTGTTATTACATTTGTCAAAGTGGCATCAAATGTCATACAAGTTATCTGCCTGTAGAGATTTCTTTCTTTTAAAGCTTGAGTAATACTCTATCATGTGTATCTCATTAAAGTATTAAATATTTCTGACTGTTCATTGCTAAAATAGAGATAAACAATTGACATTTAAACTTTTTATTTTTTTGAAATTAAAATATAATTACGTAGTTTTTTTCCCATAACTGCATAATTTCCACTTTGCTTTCCTTCCTCCAACCCTTCCCATGCAAAGCCTCTATTTCTTTAATTGTTATATATACATATGTATATGTATATATAACATATATATGACCTGTTTTAGTCGTTATGATATTACTTGTATGTACCTGACTTAAAGGGTTGGCCATTGGTATTGGATGACCGGGCTGGGGGTTCTTCCACTAAGCATTCCTTAGTCACCTGTAGTTCTTATTCTAGAACTGAGGACTCATAAGCCTCCCCTTTCGTGTTAGTGTGTCTACATGTGTCCTCCTTGTTCAGGCCATGCTTAGGCAGTCATGCTGATGGGACATCATGGATGAAGCTTCTCCGACATTTCTAAGAGAGGGATCTCACAGCAGACAGTCGCTCTGGCTCTGACAAATTTTACCACCCTAGTCTCCCACGGTTGATCTTTTGTATTAACAGTGCAAAACTGCTGCACTCATTAGTGGTAGGTTTGTGTTAGGACTCTGGCTTTATAGTCAGAAAAAAAAAAAAACCATGAATAGAGCAGATATATCCCATTGTATGTCAAGTTGCCCTAAAGCAACGTGCTGACCAACACATCATCTGAGAAGGCAAGCCCAGCTGTCAAGCACATCCCAGCTCGCAGCACAGCCCACTGTAAAGTCGGCTGTCACACCTCCTGACTGGAAACTTCAGCTCTCACTATTGCTGCCCAGAGTCAGGAAAAAGCCCAGGGAAAGGCCAAAACTGAAAGCTTGCTTCCTACTGCACACTGCTTTCATTATACACTTGAAAAAAAAAACCAGCTAGGTCCAACTATCAGAGCCAAGGACCCCCTTTTGCTTATCCATCCACCCCAGATAAACTCTTAGAGTAAGTGTTTCAATCTCAGGGTCACAATCCATTTGGGGTCATTTATCAGATATCCTGTATATTTACATTATGATTCATGACCGTAGAAAATTTACAGTTATGAAATAGCAACGAAATAGTTTTAAAGTTGGGGGTCAGCACAACATAGGAAACTGTATTAAAGGGTCACAGCATTAGGAAGGTTGAGAACCACCGCCTTTGGTGTCTGCTTCACTTCCTAGTGGGTGTCAATAATAATATAGTAGACATCCATCCAAATCTCCACTTTCGACTCTTTCATGTATTCATGAAATTCATCATGGAATTGCCCTGCAACTATTTGAACTTTGTTTTCTTGGAGAATCACCACCCTGCTGTCCAAAGAAGCTGAACTCCTTTACATTCTTGCCACTGATGTCCAAGAAACCTAACTTTCCCATATGATTACCAACATTTGTTATTTTCTGGGCTTTTTATTCCTCTCTAATAGCTACTCTCATGTGGGTGGTTTGGTTCTAAGATATTTAACACACAAATAGCTGTGGCCGCTCTTGTTCCCCCCGATGTACTTATGTATCTGTACAGTAACTGTAATCAGCAACAAAATGACTAGGAGGTGAGATACGTGTAGCGTCTTCACTGTGGCAGTGCCAACTGTGCTGCCATCAGGAGCAGATGTCCCTGGCACTTGCCAATGCCAGATTATTTTTGTCTACTGTGTGTGACTCTGGGGGGGGGTGTGACCTCAGTTCTGTTCTCATCATCTAGTTGTTAATTCCTATGTCAGTTTCATGCTACTTTGTGTGGTTGGTCTAATAAATCTTTTTTATTTGATGGGTCAGTTCTCTGCTCAGTTAGAGGCCCCACGCATGCCTCAGTGGAGGTAAGGAATCCCCATTGAGAATCCTCACTCTCAGCTCAGACTTTCAATTTTCACGGCTTCCCAAGTGTGACACGATGTTTCATTGGGTTTAATGAGACTAAGCATCTTGTCACATGGCTCTTGCTCATCTTGTTTTGTCTTATGGAAAGTATCTTCGTGTTTCCTTGACTGTTTCTTTTGGATTGTCTGCTTCTGTTTTAAGATATTTCAAATGCTAATTATTTATGTATCACAAATATCTTCTACAATCAATCCCTTGTAGCGCCTTTTTGTCAGGCAGAAATTATTTCAATGTGGCCAAGTGTGTCTATTTTTGTAATTTCTCGTTTTGTTTTATTTTTAGACACTTGTCTCTACCTGAGATGTGAGATATTCTATGTTTTCTTATAAAAGTTTCAAGATTTCTCTTTACACTTAAGACCTGGAGTCTGAGCGTGTGTGTGTGTGTGTTTAAATGGACATGTATGTGTGTATATACATGGGTGTACGTGCATATTTTCAGGAGCGGGGCAGAGTGGGGAGTGAGGTTGGGTAGCTTTTGTTAAAGAATCACAGCACACACTCTTTATCAGAAATTAGATTTTTCTAATATATGTGATCCATTAGGGGCCTTCTGTTCTAGTCATCATTTGTTAATTCCCATGCCAACTTCATGTCATCTTAATTGTGGTTGCTATAATAAAATTTGATATTTGATGGGCCACTTCTCGGCCCAGAATTTGAATTAAGAGCATATTAGCTTTCTTGACTCTTTGTTATCAACTGAATATTCAACTTATTGAAGTATATGAAAAGCTCTCTTGGGCTTTTGACTGGTATAGACTAAATAATTTGTACAAATTGTATTTTTGGTCATAAATATACCATACATCTCTATGTATTATACTTAGATTTTCTTCAACATCACCTAATCTTATCATTTTAACTTTTCATAAAAGGATATCACAGCTTTTATATCTGTGGTTGTTTTGTGAATAATATCTTTAAAAAGATTTATTTATCTAGAAATCATGTGTATGTGTGTGTTTGTATATGAGTGCAGGTGTCTGTGAAGGCCAAAAGAGGGCATTAGGATTCACTGATTCTCTGGAGCTGGAGTTAGAGGTGGTTGTAAGGTACTCAGCCTGAGTGCTGGGAACGAAACCTGGGTCTTCTATAAGGGGAGCAAGAGCTCCAGCCCCTTGGAAACAGCACCCTATACTTCGTACAAATTTGTTAAAAACATGCTCTGGTTTCTCAGGCTAGAGAGATAACTCAGTGGTTAAGAGCACTGACTGCTCTTATAGAGGACCAGAGTTCAATTCCCAGTACCCACATGACAGTTCCCAACTGTCTATAACTCCTATTCCATGAGATCTGACACCATCACACAGACACACACAGGCGAAAATACCAGTGTGCATGAAACTCAAATAAATAAATATTTTCTTTTAAAGATGCTGAGATTTCTGTGTGTGTAATGTGTCTTCTCCTTACAGGATACTTTATTAAGAATTCTGTAGCGCACTTGCAGGGAAGAATGTGTGTTCTGGGGTTGGTAGACAGTTCATGCTGCTGGGTCTTATTTCCCTCTAGCCTCCTTAGGCGTTTGGTTCCCTCACATGCTTCAGGCCTGGGCCCTGAGGAGTTTGTAAACTGGGCTCTCCACCACCTCCCACACCGGCAGGCGGTACTGATCAGTTGCTCGGTGGGGTGACAGAGCAGATGACTAGCGTGGAGCCTGATTTGAGGAACTCAGTCATCAAAGTCAGCTCTTAGGATTCCTCAACAAAACCTTTCTTTCCCTCTGTTTATCCATGCATTCATCACTCCAGTCAAAGTCAGTGTTTGAAAAGTCGGGAAAGAGGTGAGAGTTGTGTTCTCTGTTTCTCTTTCTCTTCCTCACACTAACCCTCCCCCTGCCCTTCTCCAGGTTAAAAAAAAAGTAGTCCATTCTGGTTGGAGGGCATTGGAGAGTGGAGAGTGAAGTCCTTCCATCCCAGGCAAGCAGCCCCCCCTTCCCCCGTTGCCTATTACTGCTCACTCTGAACTACAGTCTGAGGTCAAGTTTTTCACATTTATTCCCTGGTCTCCCAGCCTCCTTCCTGTCCCCATCTTGCCACTTGAACAAGATGTCTTCCACTCAATTCTACTATCTGGTGATAGTGAAGGCAGAGAACCTTCCTTAATTCCCTGGTGCCTGGAGGATGAAGTCCAAATTCACTAGTCTGCTTTTCCAGGTCCTGCATGAACTGGCCGGCTAATTACCATCACCGCCTTGGCTCCCCACAGATATGGGATATGCACGTCCGTAATTTGCAGCACAAAATTGCTGAGTGAGAGCCACGCTTTTGACAGTAAGGACCCTGCGGCTCAGGGAAGTAAATGACTCATCAGTGACACCCCCCAGCCAGGAAGTACAGAGCTCTACACTTTACCATCTTGCCCCCTTCCCCAAAGGTATAAAATGATTGAGCTTAACATAAAAGGGCTGGGAAGAATGTAGACCCACGGGTTCTACTTTGCTTAGCTTCTTCAAAAGTAAACCAGAGGATGAAGTAGGGCAGGGAAAGGTCAAAGGTTAAGAGAGCAGCCTGAGGGAGAGAAAGTGTGTCTCTATGGGCTGGTTCTTTTCACCTAAGGCTGAACTTCCCAGGACTAGGAGCTGGTGATGTGGCTCTCGGGAGGGGCAGGGTGGGGCACGTAGTGAGGTAAACCGAGAGGATGACGGGATGACGTAGCCTCGTAGCTGGATGGAGGAAGTGATTACGACCAGGAAATAAGTGTTGAAAACTGTAGCTGAGTGCATTTTGTACTGCTACAGAAGAAATTTGAAGTAGTAAAACTGATGCTATAAGGATTTACTAATTTGCTTAGGAAATCATAGGTTACGTAAAGTAGAATTTAGCTGAAGAAGCTGCCTCCAATACAATTGGAAGTAATAGTATCCTAGCTAGGCTTGTTAGAAACTGTTAGAAAGGAAACTGTGTGACATAAATTGATTGCTGAGAAAGTTTATGCTGATGTTTTGTTTATTCACCAAGATTGACGTCTTTTGGGCTCCATTTACATAACAAAAGGAGACAACCCTGATTTATATAATCCATCATTAGGCCCATCCCCATATCAAAGAATATGCATCTAAGGAGAGAGAGCTCATGGGGACAGCACCTGATCCCTACCAGCATCAAGTCCTGGTCTGTCATTATGTACTCATCCTCTTTAACAATGGTTCTCAACCTTCCTAATGCTGGGACTCTTTAATATAATTCCTCATGTTGTGGTAAACCCTCCCCGCCCCAACCATTAATTTTGTTACTACTTCATAACTATAGTTTTGGTACTGTTGTTAATTGTAATGCAAATATCTGTAATTTTTAATGGTCGAAAGGGGTCATGAGACACAAGTTGAGAACCTTTGTCTCATATGGAAAAGCCAGGTTGGCAAGATGAACCTGGGTATCGACTATTCAAAAGGAACAACACTGATGTCCTTGAGAAATAACTCTGGCTATATATTTGTTGTGTAAATCTCCCATCTGCCCAAGTGGCCGAACTTATGACCATGTACATGGAGGGTACAGGAAAGCTTTGTTTTGGAGACTACTTGGGAAGTCAAGAGTCAAAAGTCTGGGCATGGTGGGCCCTGCTGCCTTTGGTTCTGTGGGAGACCATTGTGGAAGAAAGAGTGTGAAGGAGTACATCTGCTCACCTCACAGCAGTGGGAACCCAGAGGAGGAAAAAGAAATGGCTGAGGCCCCAGCATCACCTGTAGGAGCACACCTCCACCAGCCAGAACATCCTGCCTCTGAAAGGTTCAAATAATGCCATTCTGGGGGCCAAGTGGAGGCCCTGACCCAAATTCTAGCAATTCTGTAAATTTTGTTGTTGCTTTTCTCTGTGAGGAAAGCCTGGTTGAGGGTCATGGGCTGTATCCCAATCCACTGTTCTGGGGTCAAATGCTCAGTCTCCTAACTGTGGTCACAGGATGGGGGTTGGAGGTCTGTGCGGGAGAGAAGGAAGATTAAGAAAATACCAAGGGTATTAATCGGAGTTTCCAAAAGACTTTAAAAGCCCAGTGTGCGTCACACCTGCCTCTGATTCTACAGGAACCTCCCGGTAAAATCTACCTCACTTGAGACTCCTGTATCTTGCAATATGGCTGGCTAAGTCACTTTGGTCTTTGTATGTGTGATTTGGGAAGTAAGACCAACAAGACTAACCAGTTCAGCAGGAGGGCAGAAGATTCAAGACCCGGATGTTCTTCCTCTTGGGGGGGGGGGCAGAGAGACCTTGCTGCTCTGCAACTGTATTTTCAGATTCAACTGCCATCCTAGGGACAGTGCATCAGCCCATGGCCATCCAGGACTCTGGGGACTTTTCCTTGCTGTTCAAAATCTGTTAGCTAGAAACCTGGAACAAAATCTGGCTGTGAGGGAATCTAAGGGGGGGGGTAACAAAAATCTCCATGTTTTCTATTGAAGACTTAAGGCTTACACACACACACACACACACACACACACACACACACACACACACACACACAGAGAGAGAGAGAGAGAGAGAGAGAGAGAGAGAGAGAGAGAGAGAGACAGACAGACAGACAGACAGACAGACAGACAGAGACAGAGACAGAGACAGAGAGACAGAGAGACAGAGAGACAGAGAGAGACAGAGAGAGACAGAGAGAGAGAGAAAACAGAAGGAGACTTAGAGCCAGGGCAGTAGGGCAAATATGAGCAGAGCAGACACTGATGTGTGTGAACATATCATATGAAACTCACTATGTTGTACGTCAACTAAAAAAAAAAAAACATTGTCCAAAAGCACTATTGTTGACGAGACTGGAGAGATGGCTCAGAGGTTAAAAGTATGTACTATATAGAACATGAGTTTGGTTCCCAGCATCCACATCAGGCAGCTCATAACTGTCTGGAGCAGCATCTTTAGGACATAGGTAGCCATCTTCTGGCTTCCTTGGGCACCCTACACACATGTATACATATACTAATACAGATACACACATAATAAAAAGAAATCTTAAAAAATTATTCATTGATATTATTAATAAATAATACTGTTACTAACAAATGAATGTGTTTATAACTTCCTCTTCTTATAAGGACAGTGGAAAGGCTGGGTTGGGGTCCACCTCACTGGCCCTTTCTAGCCCATGTACAATCACATACTGAAATACGGAGACGCAGAGCATCAACAGAAGGAACCGGGTAGGGGCAAGCTGTCATTCTACCCCTGATGCTGGCTTTTCCTTCTATTCTTTTGTGCTCACCAGAATAGTTTGTCTCTCTCCAGCAATGTGCTGCAAGTATTTACTGGCCAGCCTTTGGGTATAGGATAATGGGAGGGTCAAGAGTGCTTAATAGTGGTTGCCAATTTCTGTGGTGTAAATGTTCTGCCGTGGCAGATTTTAATCTACCAACATGACACAAAGCCATTCTGAAAGTATAACAATTTTTTCCTGAGCATGTGTCACCTGCCTCAGCTCTTCCCACCAGGATGCAGACGGGACTTCCTGTCCTTCCTTCTCCAGTGTCTAGTGGTCCTCAACATATGGTTTGACGGTTACCTGCTAAGCAAAGCGAATTTGTTAACCCAGCTTAGGAGGCTTTTGTGAAATGGCCATTTCATTGCCCTGGTAATGATGGCCTCTTTGCTTGTGGCCCTCCTTATCCACTAGACCTATAGTGTGTGCCTGATAATGTCTCAGCCCAGACAGCCCTAACCCTGGGTGATTTCTGTTGCCAGGCAGACTTAGCCCAAAATATGACACCAATATCTTTGTCATATTTTCAGGGTTATGTTCCCTCTGGGCTCCCAGCACTTGCTGTCAGATGGCTGCTTCTCCCTCTGCCCATGGGACACATATCATGTCCTGCAGTATGGACAGGAGACGACAATTCTGAGGCAGAAGGGATACTCACCTACATTACAGTGTGTCCCAAGGCCGCTCATGCCTTGAAAGAGTCAAATTCTCTCTTTGTGAGAGAATGGAGAAACTGATGAGCAAAGGCATGCCTGCCTCCGAATAAGGATGAGTAAGAAATGCTGGGAAAGGGCTTTGCTGGAGGCCCCAAGCACGAGACCTCTCAAGTTGGGGAGAGTTCTTAGGGGGCGGGGACTGGCCTTATCGGAAGATGACAGCCCCCTCATTCTTTGCTTGTTAGGTCACCCAGCTCTGGCAGCTGGGTGAGGTGTCACCATATGAACCCTACCTTGACTCACTGCCTTTTTAGAGGTCATAACCTGAAGGAGGAGAAGGAAGTCTGGCAGGACAATATGTCTGTGAAACGGGGTAACAGTAGGTAGGCTGTGTCCTGGACAGTGAAGGAAGAGCTATGTGAAATCATGTTGGCCCGGAGCACAGTATGGAACTCAGCACTATACCGTAATCACTCAAAGCAGGAGAGCCTTGTGAGTGTGGATTATCTCTCCCCTGCCCTTCTCTTGTTTCTCACTGTCCTCAGAACGGAGAAATACCACCCAACATTTAGGCACTCAATGGTGCTGGTAGTTTCAGGGAGACGATGACATAGCCATCTTCTGGTAACAACTCGGGAGGACAGCGTTGTCCCCAAGCCTAGCTTCTACTTTTCAGCGTGGTGCTGCAATCCACCTCTTCCCCCCAGCTGCCCCTTACAGTTCTGACAGGCAATGAGCACACAGGGCCTGTGACTCAGGACAGTCTCTACTTCTCTAAATACTTGGTGGAATCCCCAAGGCGGCTCAGAGTGAGCTGACATCTTGGGGTACAGCTGGGTTCGCTTTCCCATTATATGAGCGAGCACTGGTCAGCAGGCTGGACCTCAGTGTTCTGTGTGGAGAAAGGGAACAGAACATTCAGCCCTAGGAGAGGGACCCACTCAGGCCTCACAAAACAGGAAGTGAGCTCAGAGCAGGAACCACACACCACAGTCTCTTTCAGTTAAAAGCTCACCCCCACCTTCTTCTGACCTTGAACTTTTCTTCCTGGGAGGCAGCTCACAGCTGGGACAAGAGGAGAAAGTTTATGGACAATGAAGGAATTACCTGTCAAAGATGTACGAAAGGACCAGACTGAGCTATTATTTGGTGCCTGTGTGGAAAGATTGCCTTTCAGTCTCCTCACAGAGGGAGCCTTTCCCCTTAGCCTCACATGTCCTTCGTTTTCTCAAACCCACCTCTAGTGGGTCCTCCCACTAGACAACGAACCAGTGCCGATCTTGGAGGGCAGGGCCTCCCTGAGACCTGGTTCCCTGCAAAGCCCTAGACGGCTATCTGTCTATGTCCAGATCTCAAGAAGGTCTGTTTTTCTTGATAGCATATTTTCTGTCTTTTATAAGAATAAGGCTTGTCACACTGTAGATATATATAAGCGGAGATATAGTGATACAGTACCTTTTAGGAGAGCACCAAATGAGGCATTCAACTATTTGACTCTAGAACCTATATTCAATGCCCTCCCCCCCAAAAGAGGTCATCAGAGGAGAAAATGGGACCAGGCATGGAGACTGACACTGGCCGAGAGCACAGTGACAAAGTCACAATGAGGTGACTTGTCCAAGACCAAGTGGCAGAGCCGGAGGTACAGCCCCTTCTCCCCTGTTCTAGCATTTGGGCAGGAGGAATATTCCTGCAATTTGAGTGTGGGAAGAAGTGGTAGAGGTTTTTTGAAGTGGTCAGAAAGACTCCATCAGACCCAGATCCTTGGAATACCCTATGTCTGCTTCCCAGATGTGCTGAGCTTCGGCAGATGTTGGCTGACCTGTGCAGCTGCCCTAGGTGCTTCAACGCACCTAACTACGTTCCCTAGGGCCGTTCTGCCTTTTAAGGAGTAATTTTCTGTTTGTTTCTTCTAATATAGACACTGGCCTAAACACTTCCTTTTCACTCCCTGGCTCAAGATTTGGGTAATCTCAACCCTACAGGGCTGTGCAACACCACTTAGGCTCAAGGAACCCGCAACTTCTCAATAATGCTGAACAGGGCGAAATTTCCCAGTAACCGCCTCCCCCGCCTGACTAATGCTCTAGCTTGGCAGAGCAACGTCCTCTTTTTGAGGAACCCAGTCATTTGGTTTGGATTCTTTGTTTGTTGTACTGGAATGGCCTTCTGAATCATTCAGTTTTTGCTTTTGAACTGATTCACTTTTTGCATTTCCTTGTATAGAAACTCGATCTCCTGCAGCTTAGCCCCATCACCAGCTTCCCCGTGGGTCATCTACACCCACAGCACCCTCGCCCTGAACCATCCCCCCAGTGCAAATTATGTTGTCATCATAGTCAAAATGATACAGATTCCATGCAGCCAGAGTCATTTCTTTTTGTTCTAATCAGGACTCTAGGAAGACAGTATCGTGTCCATTTTGCAGACTGTGAAACTGAGCCTAGCTGAGATCACACAAAGGAAAAGGTGAGGGTCAGAAGCTAAGCCTGCCCGTAGGCTCCATAGCTCGGACCTGGAAGGTAGCTAGCTGTTCCTGGGTGTTCTGGGTGCAAGGTGGGTTGTGGCATTGGTTGAGCCCCAAAGACTGTAACTTCCACGATGTCACCTCCTGCACCATATCTGGAAGTAGCTTCATCCTCGCATCACTGACTCAAGGAGACTTTCACAGCTTTTCCTCCAGCCACTTGGGGATTCTCAGATTTGTTTCCTGTTCTCTCAAGTGCTTGGGAACAACTCATCCTCTGCACACTGAGTGGAGCAGTCCCTGGCATGCCTGAGGACCCTATGAGCAAGTATCATAGTGGGAAATTGATGAGGGAAATTCTCAGATTCAGCTCAGACATTCTCTGCTGCTCCAGATGAATGTTGCCACAGAAGAATCATCATTCCTTTTTTTTTTTTTTTTTTTTTCTGGGCTCCTTCAGACAAAGGGCACACACTTCATGGTATCCACGGGGACTCATGTTGGCACAGCCTACCAAGCCTCTGAGGGCTCCTGTCTTCTTACCTCTTCTAGGAGGCAAGCTCCTGAGTTCTCTGAAGGTGGGAAGGTTGAGTTTCTGGGGAAACGGAGATGGGGAGAGGGCAGTGGTCCCAGAGCAAGGGAGTCTGGCTGTGGATGAGGCTGGCTCATGTACAGAGCAAGGTGAGGACAAGCCTTGGAGCAAGATGGACAGCAGAGTTAGGTGTGGTGAAGAGTTCTGGGAAGGGTGATAGGAAACCAGCTGTGGGTGGCACGTGGAGAAACTATCTGGCCACAGCTTTAGCTTTATCTCTGACTTCTGCTTTCTTGGGTGTTTTTTGTTTTGTTTTGTTTTGTTTTGTTTTGGAGACCGAGTCTTTCACTCTGTAGCTCAGACTGGCCTCAAGCTTCCTGTGATCCACCTGCCTCAGCCTCCCAATTACTAGGATTATCAGATGAGCCGTGTTGGCGGTCTTAGGTGTTTTCTGTGCCTGAAAAATATTGCTAGCTCTGTCTGCCTTTTGTTTGTGATTCCTGATAACCTCATGTGGTGCTTCTGGAACCTTCCAGCCTAGCTTGCCCTCACATGTGCCTCTGTCATAGCAGTTATTGGCTCGTGGGACTGGGGCCCAGAGTATGCTCTTTGCCTTTTGATAAGAGCAGTCTGTCAGGGTGCTAATGGTTCCCAGGCCCTGACTTTACCCAGCACTTCCCTGCCTGTTCTCCCTCTAGGGCTGAGGGTCAGCACCCCCACATGGCAGATCAGTGACTGAGTCCCAGAGATGGGAAGTGTGTATCCCAAGGCCTCAGAAAAGAACATTTACCCAGCATGTGGTGAGCAATACATTTGAGTAGATCACCTGACTCTGTCCAGCTCAGGGCTCTTGACTGTCAGCTTAGGCCTAAGGGGCAAAATGGAGACCTGGCCTGGTAATAGGAAGCAATTAAAGTGACAACAGAAATAAAAGAGCAAAGTCTAACACAGCATCCACCGCAGGCCAGCATCAGGCCCAGCCTCTCATTTTCCTAAGCATCATGACAAAGCGCTGGCCTGCGAGGCCAGGCATCCCAAGTGTGAATCTCAGCTCTGCCACTTTCTAGATATATGACAAGTCACTTCACCTTGCTAGGCCTTGGTTTTTTGTTTTGTTTTGTTTTTTCTCTTGTCTTTAGACAGTACTAGCACTTGGTAATAGCACTGCAGTAGCAGTAACCGGTACACCGCGGGTGTTCTTCAATGTATGCTGTGATGGAAAATATCATTAAGTCAAAATGCACTTGGTACCTCTAGCCTACAGAGCATCACAGCTCAGCTCAACCTCTCTAAACCAGCTTAGATACTTACACTAGCAAAAATTCCCTTCAGCACCAAGCAGATACCATGACGGGTGAGGAATGGCTCATGGAGTCAGTTGGACACTGGGTGTGAACAGTGCAGCAGTGTGGATATCTGGAGGTGCTTCTCACCACTGTTGTAAGTGGGATCATTATAACCCAAGGACCATGAACCTCAAAAAGCTCTCAACTTCCTCTTTGCTTGGGTTATGAAAATTAAGTAGACAAAAGAGAAAATGATTTGAAGGGAACCAACTCCCTTTCAGATCTGTGAACAGAGGACAAGGGACTTTTCCAATAAAAGGTATCATAGGTGAGGCTCGTGCAGTGGCACATGCCTATAATCTTAGCACTTGGGAGGCTGAGGCAAGAGGATGAAGGCTTAGAAACCACTGGAGGGATAAATACACGGGCGCACAAGCACATACCTGAGTTCAGATTCCCTAGGACCTATGCTAAAGTCTCAATGCGGGTGGCACCGTGCACCCTAGTGCTGGGGGGGGGGGGACGGGACTCATGGAGCCGGAGGGTTCATGGTACTTGTTGGCCAGCCAGCCTAGTCAAAGTCTGGTGACAGGTTTGGTGGCAATACCTCAAGAGGGTGAGTCAGAGAGGATAAAGACATTAGATATTTTCCTCTGGCCTCCACATGTGTGCTTATGGGACTATCCCTTTTCCCCACACAAACATACATAGAAGCATTACACCATACACACAGAAAGAGTTGGAAGCATGCCCTCCCTACACGGGGAGACCTGTCTAGAACCAAACAACACCATAGTTGACAGTTATGGTTTTCTTTTACAAACGAGAGCCAGAGAAGTTAAACTAGCTGCTTAAAAATGCACAGATATTTAACAAGCATCAAGGAGGGTATTTGAACTCAGATAGGTCTGACATCACAAACCATGGCACAGCAACACACAGCAGTCCTTGGGATCATGGAAAGATCCAGCGCCTGGCTCTGCATTGAAAATGGAAACATGAGTCACCAGCTATCCCTGAGGAGGGAGGAAAGCCCAGCTTTAGGGCAGAATGTTCCGCCAGATGCTGGGGAGCAGCTGCCAGCACCCCTGAGTCTCTTTCATGCTAAGGAAGGGGGAGAAGGGGGACAAGGGGCCAACAGTGTCTGAGCCAATGGATGCAGCCTGACTGGGGTCATGCTGGTGATGTCAGGCTTGCACATCTGGCTTCAGGAATGCTGGGCCCCAACATGGGCCCCCAGCTTCTGCTGCTTCTTGTAGCTGGCTTACCCTTACAAATGAACCAGCTGTTTTGTCTCGGCCAGGCCTTAGTGTATGAAATGGGCCTCTGCTTATGCTAGTGAAGAGCCGGACTGTGAGGAAAGAACAGAGGTGGCTTGTTTCCTGCTTGGGGAAACTGATGAGCACCTTAATTTCCTCATCTGCTCTGTGGTAGGGTCAGGGGAAGGGACAGTGTGATCAACGGCCAGAGAATGCCAGCCATGTTTGTAAACTGACTGCCTGAATCAACAGAGTTCTGAGAAGACATGCTCCGTGTGGGGTATGGGTGGCTGGTCGCTTCTGACTGGCCATCTCACTAGACCTTCGTCCTCAGGCTCCAGCTTCCACTTTGCTCACCTTCCCACCCACTAATGATCCATCTCGTGTTTGCACATATGTTGGTTCTACCCAGGAAAGTTTGGGACTGGCCAGGGTGACTTAGTAGCATAGATGATTCATTTTGGTCCTTGTAGGTACAAAAGCCCAGGCCTTCCCAAGGCAGCCTCTGCCCTAATTGGCCTGTCCCATGGGCTAGGAATGAGTCACGATGGTCTTCACTCAAGGCTTCTGATTTTGGAGTTGCATGGGCCTCCCCAGAAAGCAAATTTCAACTTCCTTTACTCTGTCCTTGGGGGAGCAAGGTTAGTTTATAAGGGGTGACCAGGCAACAGCCAGGAGAAAGATAGCCAGGAAAGGGGGGTAGGATCTTCCATGAAAGGTCCTGAAGGTCTGATGTAACCCTCCTCATAGGTCTTCTCCTCTGCCTGGCCAGGCGGAGCCCACAGCCTGCATCCAAATTCCTTAGCCAAAAGTGGAAAACCATTCTCTAATTCCACACTGTGCAGGAATTTTAAAAAGTGTGGATAAACCATATGACCTCAATTTCCTCAGCCACAAAATGAGAGTCATCCCAAGGGTTTGGCAAAGTCATCCTGGGCAGCAGAAAGTGTAACAAGGGGAGGGCCCACCCTCCTGAATCCTCAGGAAGAGGGGCACCTTAAGGATTGGTTTGTGTGTACAAGAGGCCTCAGTATCTCTGGAAGAGTGGCTTCAGTTAGGGGATGCTGAGCTGGGAAACAGTCATGAGGCTAAATTATGCTTTCCTGAAGCTTCAACTGATATGTGGAAATAAAGGAAGGTAAAGAATGGATACAAAGCATCCATGAGGGCCATCACCTCAAATAGGGTGCCTGATGTGGGCTGATTCACTTCCCCTTTCCTGGCTACATATTTCTTTATCCATAAAATGGAGATAGTAATTCTTACCTCACGAGGCTTAGTAACTTAGACCCTACTTGGTATCAGGAACTGATCAGCCACTGATCAGGAGAATGAACTCATCCTCCTTGGTGTCCACCAAGGGTCAATGGGACAGTCTGGTGATTGCTGGGGGGATGGTGGCATTCAGTGACACAGATGCCTATCTCTGGTGGTAGCAGGTATTCCATAGACTCTCTCATGAGGATGTTGATGCTACTGATGTAAAAACAGCCACAGTCTTAACCATCAAAGGGACAGTGGCAGTTTCTCATTATAGCTCATTTCTTTACATTTCTAAGGGGAGTGTGGATGTGCAGGCCCAGATAAATGAAGGTTATGGGCAAGCTGAAGGTGAGATAGAGGCTCCCATTTTCCCTCCTACGTTCATCACCCTGTGGGCTAGGAGACATGTCAGCCTCTTTTTCTTTCTAGATATCACAGCAGCCTTGACTACCGGGGGCAGAAATGTTTGGATAAAGGCTGGCATGGATCATCTGGAAAGATGTAGAGAGATTCACAGCATCATCAGGGAAATGCCAGTTCCTTCCTGTAAGCTTTGCCCCATGAGTCAAGATGACAGCTCTGTTGTGGGGATATCCAGTTATCTGGGCCACATGTGTTGTGTGTGTGTAAGTGATTGGCTCTGAGACAGCCATACTGGACAATATAGATGGTTCCAGTCTGGTGAGCACTGACCATATGCTTTGGGTCTCCCTAGCCCAGCCCTGGGGGTGGGTGCTCCATGACTCCTGCCATCAGAGCACTGAGCACTCTCAAGGCCCTACAGTCCCTAGTGGAACTATAACTTGAATCTAGAGAGAGTGGCCTAGAACCTGTGACCTTCCATGGCAGCTTGCCACCAACATTCCTCCTGCTTGTCATCCTTCTCACAGATTCACACAACTTCACTTCTGTGACCTTGTAGTCCTTGGGTACACAGCCCTATGAGGCTCAATGGCTCTTTGCCATATGCCTAGCATTTAGCTTTCTCAAGAGATAGTTCGAATCCTGCTCCATGCCAGGGCCTCAGCCAACTGAAAGGTCACAGAGGGAGTATCTGGAGGTGGGATTAAGGCTTTCCAAACTGTTGTCAATTCCATGTGACAACAAAAGGAAACTGAGGCTCTAGGGACAGAGGGTGGGGTTCAGATCCCATGAGCACCCCAAGGGTGTCATCTCTTTCTCTTGAACTGGGGTCCTACATTTCTGTGACCCTTCCCCTCTAGGGTTTGCATCACCTGGTGAGAAATGGGAGGTGAGTGGTTAAAGGAGGCTGCTGGACCCTTGGCAGAGACCTAGGAAGTAAGGGGCTGAAAATATTTCTGAGAAAAAAAAGGAGGCAGCCAGGGCTGTACGTGTCCTGACTAAAGAGCCAAGGATCAGGGGTCAACTTGGCTCCTGGCTCTCTAGAGGCTGGCCCTTGCACTTGGTCTCTAGCCCGGCTTGGCTCAGCCAAGGCATGAGGTCACTGAGGCTCTGCTATGTTTTCCTTCTAGATAATTCTCTGGTCTACCTCTGTTCTTCCCAGGAAAGTATGTGAAGAAAGCCCAGGGGCGGTGACTAGGATTTAGAGAAAGTTCTGGAGCCTCTACCCATCAAGTATACTGACAGCACAGCAGAGCCTGTATTTCTGGCCAGTAGTCTTAGCACAGCCCCTTTGGTGGGAACTTTGATCATTCACCCTAAGGGCTCTTATTTTAGTGTGTTACAGGGAAATAATTCCCCAGGGGCACTGAGGCCCAGGCTTCCCTGAACTTGGTGCCTCTTTCTAGTCAGGGTACAGGTGTTTAGATACTGCTCTGGGTGGCCTGTGCCTCCCATCCCTCACCTAAATCATAGTCCGTACTTGCCCTCCTGCTCTGTTTAACAGGGAGATCCCAGAGACAGAGGCCAAGAGACAGTGTAGGTTGGGGTTTGAGCCCCGAGTCCCATGAAGTACTGAAATTTGGTGCTTATGTAGTTTAGGACCAGCCCTCGGAGCCTCTTGGGTCTTTTTATTGTTGTTGGCAGTCAGGTGAATCCTGCTAGTGTCTTCACAGGGCACCTCTGGCCTCTGCACTTGACAGCACCTTTCTGGTGAGCTCTCTGCCCTCCTAAATGTCAGGGGTGGGCCTGATGGCTTCATCTGCTTGAGGTCACCAAAAGGCTCATCCCCTAATGACCACGACCCAAAGGGACAGCAAGGACAGGTGTTTCAGGAAGCTAGAACCGCCTTCTTCGGTCCCCGAAGAGGCTGACTCTGTAACATCCCAATTTTCAGTTACTGGAGCCCAGTTGGGGTTCTGGTTATCTGGGCCCAGAGGGACCCTGGGACTTATGGATGGGATTTGAAGGGCTTGATACTTCAACTCCCTCCTTAACCTTGTTTTGGCCTTTCCTTCCCTAAGCTATTCTGGGCATTTCCTGTCCCTGGAATGGGTGAAGGAAGGATGCTGCCATAGTTCTGGAATAGCCAGTGAACCGTTTGAATTATTGCTAATTTTAAGAACAGTGCATCCTGGGTTAGGCAGGACCAAGGCTAAGACAACAGAGGCAGGTGTGAACCCAGTCCTCACTCTCTGTCAACTCTTTTCAAACTTTCTCCTTCACAGACCCTTGGCCTGAGAAACGGTCAGTTTTTACATGGGTATTTAAAAGGTATTCATAACAAGCATTTGCTGATAATAAGTAATAAAATATTTCAAAACCATTACTTAGTATGCATACAGTTTTTCCGTGTATTAAAGGTAAAAGTAAATCTGTGTACTGATGAAATGGATGTGTTTTTTATTTTTACATAAAGAATTAAACCTTGGGGGGTGGAGATATGGTTCCATAGTTGAGAATACTTGTTGTTCTTGCGGGGGACCTGGGTTTGATTCCCATGTGGTGGCTCATGACTGTCACATCTGATCCACAAGTAGGCAGGAGAGAGAGATAAAACTGGGAATGGCATGGGTTTTTTGAAAAGGGATTCACTTCCTTTAACAAGACCACACCTCCCAAATAGATCCATCCACTGAGGTCAAATATTTGAATATATAAGCCTATGGGGGCTGTTCTCAGTCAAGACACCACACGCAAAATTAAATAAGAACAGAAAGGAAAGAAGGAAGGAAGGAAGAAGGAAGGAAGGAAAGAGGGAGGGAGGAAGGCAGGAAAAAAGGAAGGAAAAAGATATGTGCCATCATTCCCAATTTTGTTTAAGAAACAATTAATGGGGGTTGATCTACATAGTGAGTTCCAGAATAGCCAAGGCCACACAGAGAAACTCTGTATAAACACTCCCCCTCCAAAAAACCCCTAAATCATGGCTAAATATTTTTAGAACATCTTTAATATTTTTCAATATTATGATTAATTAAAGGTTAATCGCCTTTTATAACCATCAATGCTTAGAACACTGCCTAACACTTCATATAAATACTTCATATAAATTGTCAAAAGAATGTTTAGGACTATTTCAGAAAGTGTTGGGAATTCTGTCCTGATCCTAAGGTACACTTTATATATATATTATGACTGAAACCAGCATCTCAAACAGCAATTTTGAAAGTCCAATCCTCAAATGTACTAATTTGGTGCTTATGTGCTGAAGGATAGCAGTAGGAAAATATTCGAGTTATTTGTTTTCCCTGAGAAACCACTATGTCTGTAAAAGAAGGAGCTTCACATGCACCAAGAGGCAGAGAGCAAAAACAAACAAACGAAACCCCACCGATTCCTGGTACTCAGGAGTCTTGACAGTCAGCCAAGGTGTGTTAGACTGTGTTCATGGCATTGCAAGGCCAGTTGGCACATGCTGGACAAAGTGTGCATGTGTGTGTTCAGAACCATGGCTGCGGAGAAATCTCGTGGCTTAATGGGTGAGCACTGCCAGAGACACCTCAGACTCCATGCACATCCAGAAAACTCTTGTTGCCAAGGTTTTGGCGAGCACCACTTTCTAGATACAGGATTCGCTGCTTAAGAAGCTGTGCTGGGGAGGATCAAGCGTGTCTGAGATCATAGGTTGAGGAAGGCTTCCTGGTGGTGACTGCCTTCTGATAAGGGCATGTCTATTGCAAAGAATCTCCTTCATCCCTCTCCAAAGAGGAGAGAGGATACTTAAGAGGAAGGGCCTGGTGCAAAGCCCCCAATCCCTACTTTATGGAATGTGAAATGTGCAGGATGCTATAAAACTTGTGTCTTGCACACTGGCTGCCTCCCGTCCTCTGTCAGCCTATAAGAAGAAGAACAAGAGAAGGACATTCCTCCAGATAGATCAGCGCTCAGAGCACCCATGGAAAGATTAGTGAGAGCCATGGCAAAGAACAGATGGGGGGGGGGGATTAAAAAGTAAAGGAAGGAAGCCACACTATGCATGTCAGCCTTTCAATGAGCCCATACTGAAGACCGGCTACATGCCAGCCCTGATCAAGTCTCCTCTGTTTTACTCAGCGCTGGGCACTGATTAGAATCTTGGTGGTAAAGAGTCTCCAATGCTGCATACACCATGAGAGCCCTGGGAAGAATTCGAAGCCCCCAAGTCCTGGTCTCCAGGTCCCCGAAGATCCCAGGTGGAGGCAAGCTAATGTGGCTAGCCATTTCAATCCAGCCTCACAGTACTGCTTCCTGTCTGGAGACATGGGTGAAAGCCAGGGCCACATCTCTGTGCCTTCTTTATAATGCCATAGCTTCTCTTTCTCCTGGGGCAAATGGTCCTGGTCCCTTTGTTAGTCACAGAAGCTGTCAATGGGGACCAAAAGGTGTCACAGTCGGGGACCAAGAAGGCCTCTGCCCTGTGATAGCCTATCGTGTCACAGTCGGGGACCAAGAAGGCCTCTGCCCTGTGATAGCCTATCGTGTCTTCCGGAACAAGTCAGTCCAAGCCACATCTCTGTCCATTTCTACAGAAAGAATTTCTATAAACACTCACCCCTGTCTGGAATGTAGTGTTTTAACTGTTGGGTGGCTTACGAGTATACTGTGTGCACATCTGTGTATCTGGGTGTGTCTCTATGAGTCTCTGTGTGTGCGTATGCCTGTGGGTGTGTTTGTGTGTGTATAGGGGTGTATCTGCATTTATGTGTATGTCTGTATGTGTAAATGTGTCTGTGTTTCTGAGTTTTTGTCTGTGTGTATTTCAGTGTGTTTCCGTGTGTCAGTGTATCTTTATCTCTCTGGGTGTCTGTGTCTGCTTCTGGGGAAATGTATCTTGCCAGTTTATATCTTTATTGTCTAGGCCAGTTGTGGCCTGAGACAAGTGTCAATAAACACCTGCCTAGTATAGGACCTGGAAACCTGGAGACTTCAGGGACCTCACTAAAACTTTTCAGGCTCTGCCTTCTTTGGATGCATCAGTGATGCAGGAAGAATTTTCCGCATCCAAGGCAAGGAACAGATCCAGAGACCAAGGAAACTGAGGTGTGTGGGGTGACCTATCACTCCAACTTTGGCTGCCCTTTCCTCTGATTCCTCTGTTGGTGAGGCTGGCTCGCCATGGGTCACTAAAAAAAGCAGCTGTGACCTTGTCTCTCGGAACCCACAGGTTTCACAGGGATAAAACACTGACCATACCACTGATTAGTAGGCTCAGTGATTTCCAGGTGTCACCACCCTGCTCTCTGAGCTGTATTCCTTACACCTCACTGAGTCCTATTGTCTTGGGATTGGGCTCAGGTCACTGTTCTGCTCTTAGCCTCCAGGCTCTGACCTCACCCCCAGGAGAAGCCCTATCCTGCTGCTGGCCTTGAGGTCCACATCCTGTGTCCTACCCTGGGGGTTGGCTTCCCCTTTCTCTCGCTGGCTCCCATCTCCTCCTCCTTTGTGTGCAAAAAAGGTTTTCAGTCTCTCTTTCCTCTTATATCTCTCCTAGCTGTGCCCCTCATGTGGAAGCTTGTTATCTCCTGCCTGCACACACCTGTGTAAGATGGTCACACTTTATGCATCTGTATCCTTTGTCAAGCTTTTTTCTTTTTACGTGAACATAAATCTCAAAGGAATGAAACCTGGAGTTGGCTTGTCTGTGCTCTGAGCCTTCCAACCACACTTCTCATAGACTGGCCGGCCCTTATGAAGTCCTCTGCAGCTGGACTTTGTTAGGGAATTCTAAAACTCAAGTCCACTGGCAGGTGAAGAGACGTATGCACACACCTCAGTCCCTCAGGGACATCAAACTGTAGAAAGGTGGCAACTCTCCCAGCCTATCCCAAACAAGGACAGACTGGAGGTGTGGCTCAGGTGTGAACTGAACTCCAAACAGAAACTTCGGACTCTCACCCCAAGGTTGCCAGCTCCCCAGTCAGAGTCCATCCAGAGAATTTCACACCGGCTTTATTGAATATAACTGGGAATGTAGAAAAAGAGCCAATAATGGTTCTGCTCATTTTTAAGCTACCACTTTTCCCACATGGAGTCTCCTATAGACTTTTCTTTCCAACTCTCAGCTGAACCCCGTACACCTCCTGTTCTCAAAGGCTTGTGTCACCTGTCGGTGTCGCTAGTGATGTGTTAAGCACTTAGCTGCCTGCTCACCTCCGCTCAGAAGACAGCTCAACACAGCAGTGAGAGAAGAGACCAAGATTCAGAAGCACTCACGACGGAGATAAGCCAAGGCTTTCTTGAATCAACTGGGGACATAGTAGTATCAAGCATTTATTTGAGAATATTCCACAGTAACTTAGACTAGTTATTTTTTATTCACAAGCAGTATTGAGGGAAAAAAAAGAGAAAGCCTCTAAGTTGATTGAATTACTCTTAATAGGTGAATGTCCTCAAATAGTAGTTACAAGTGGACAGAACATGTAAAATACTATTCAACTGCGAAGAACAACCTTAAGCTGAATACTCTTGAAAAAAACAAATCTGTGGCTAAGGCTATATCACTTAGGGCTTGCCTATCTCTCAGTCCTGGGGTTTGAGCCCCAGCATCACACACACATACTTAAGAAAAAAGATTAAAATGTACATTGTTCTATCTATCTGTCTGTCTGTCTGTCTGTCTGTCTGTCTGTCTGTCTACCTATCTATATCTATCTATCTATCTATCTATCTATCTATCTATCTATCTATCTATCTATCTATCTATCTATCTATCTATCTATCTAGAGATGGTTTCACTATGTAGCTCTGGCTGGCCTGGAATTCATTGTGTAAATCAGACTGGCCTCAAATTCACAATGATCCACCTGCCTCTGCTGGGGATTAAGGCACCGGCATGTCCAGCTCCTCATACATTTTAAATACGTTGTAAATTTCACCCTGTGCAAGTGTAAAGCTCAGAGTTCCCAGCCTAGCCCTAGATAACCATCCATCTGTTTGCTGCTCTCTAAATTTGCCCTTTCTGGATGTGAAAGTAGAAATGTGATAGATTGTCTCACAGTCTCTGGGCCTGGTTGCTTTACTGTCATGGAATTATTGTGTCAACGGATGGGAAATGAGAACCTTTCCAATTTGATGTTACTATGAACAATGCCTCGATCAGCAAGCGTTGCCTTGAAAGTCTGTGCATGTATTTTCACTTCTCTTGGGTGGTACCTGGGAGAATTGCTGGATCATATATTAACCTTAAATTTACATATTTATTTTATACATATACTTAACGTTCTGGGGAACCTTCAGACCATTTTCCAGAGAAGCTGGACTGTTTCACACTGTCGCCTGTTTTACAAAGGATGACTGCTTCTCCAGATCCAGGCCATCACGTGCTCTTGACTGCCTTTGTGATTGCTGCTGTTTTAAAGGGGGCATCTGTGGTTTCATGGGCATGTCCCTGATGGTGATGAACTGAGCTTTGTTCTCCAAGAGATGTCCACGCAATCACTTTTTCAGTTTTTGACTGGGCTGTTTGTTTTAACTTTGCAGTCTTCTCTCAAAGTTGGTTTTACAATTTCCCCCTAATATGTTTTTTTTTTAATTATTTTTGTTTTGATGTGTGTGACGGGGACAAATCGCACTGTGTTGTATTTATGGAGGTCAGAGGACCATTTTATGGATCCTGTTATTGGGTTCCACAGCAGGCAGGTGTGGCAGATGCTTTCACAGTCTGACCATCTCTCCAGTCCTTCCTCCTTTGCCTCCTATCTTTTCTGTCTCTCCAGCGCTCTCTGTTTTTTAACATAGTCTTATGATACGGCCCAGGTTGGTCTGAAATTTGTGATGTCCTTCCTGTTTCAACATCCTGAACTCTAGGATTACCGAGCAAGCACTTCCGTCCCAGCTGCTTTTAGTTTCTTTCTTTAAACCTATTTTAAAATGTATTTTTTATTGTTTTCAATTATGTGGGAGGGGCATGTATACACGTCTGTGGTGGCTTTATGGTAGCTGTACCACATCCCAGTTCAATGAGTAATAAGTGACATAAAATTATGCAAATACAATGCTTATAATGTGATAATTTGGTTGATGTAAATTATGAACAGACAGCCACAGTCAAGGTAGATAGCGTACCTATTTAATGGTGATTTTTTAAAGTGCAACAGTTTTGAATCTTTTTTACCTTTATAAATCGTGTTTTTGACGTTGTGTCTAACACATCTGCCTAACCGTGGCTTTGAATTTTGAAGATCTCCCTCCATGTATTCTTCTAAAAGTTTATATGTGTGTACACGTGCCCAGGTGTATCTGCACGTGAGCAGCTTCTCCACCCGTCTTCTAGAAGTTCTATTGTCTTTACCTTAAGTTAGTGATCCCTTTGAGATAATTATTGTTATGGCATGTGGTGTGTGGGTGTGGGGGGGTCTCAGTTCATCAAGATTGACAACCAGTTCTTTTTAAATTGAGTATTCACCTTGTGTGTATGTCTGTGTGCATGCGTGTCACCACACGTGTGTGGAGGTCAGAGGACAGCTGTGAGGAACTGGGTCTCTCCCATATTGTGGGTGCTGGGATCTGTGCTGACTGGTTTTTATGTCTATTTGACACAAGCTAGTCATCTGAAAGGAGGGGGGCCTCACTTGAGAAATTACCTCCATAAAATTGGGTTGTAGGCAAGCCTAGAGGGCATTTTTTTAAAATTAGCGACTGATGGGGGAGGCCAAGCCCTTTGTGGGTGGTGCCAACCTTGAGCAGGTGGACCTGGGATCTATAAGCAAGCGGACTGAGCGAGTCATGGTGAGCAAGCCAGTAAGCCATGGCCTCTGTTTCAGTTCCTGTCTCTAGGTTCCTGCCCTGAGTTTCTGTCCTGACTTTCCTCAATGATGGATTGTGATGTGGAAGTATAAGCAAAATAAACCCTTTACTCTCCAAGATGCTTATGTTTATACTGTTTTCTCACAGCAATAGAAACCCCAAGATGGGATTTAACTAGAATCACTAGGGCTTTGTGGTGTTGGGAACAAATCTTCCCAGTGTCCCACAAAGAAACACAAAGAGAAAGTAATTCAGCAAGGCAATATGGGAGCACTTTGACCCAAACCATGCTAACAAGCGCATCAGGGATGGAGTGTTCACTCACTTTTTATTCTAATGCAGGTGATGACTGTCTTTCCCCAGTGGATGGGGTCCAACTTTACAGTTTTTTTTATTGGCATTCTCTCGCTCTCTTTCTCTCTCTCGCAGGGTTTCTCTGTGTAACAGCTCTGTTGTCTTGAAACTTGTTTTTAGACAAGTCTGGCCTCAAACTCACAAAGATCCACCTGCCTCTGACTCCTGAGTGCTGGGATTAAAGGCATGTGCCACCAAGCCTGATTTGAATTAACTAGTTTTAAAAGAATTGGCACAAAGGAAATGAAGAAAAGGGGGTCGGCCAGTTTAGGCTGGGGATGCTTCCTTTTATAACAGAAGTTTTAGTAGATGAGGACAGTAAAAGTTTTGCAGAAATCTTTACCAGGAGGAAATTTGTAGAATATTGGCTCTTGGCAGAATATCTTCCCCTAAGCAAATTGTCTTGACACTTTGGCACTTGACACAGTGAGGGTTCATTTCTTGGTGGCCAGGGCTGCCCCAGTGGCCTTTCTGCCAGCCTTTGCCAGCACCATGCTGCCCTGGCCACTGATGCTGCTCTGGCCACTGATGCTGCCCTGGCCACTGATGCTGCCCCTGGCCACTGATGCTGCCCCTGGCCACTGATGCTGCCCTGGCCACTGATGCTGCCATGGCCATTGATGCTGCCCCTGGCCACTGATGCTGCCCTGGCCACTGATGCTGCCCTGGCCACTGTGGCTATATGGTAACATCTACAGTTGGAAAGGGAAAGTCTTATATTGTTTCTTATCTAAACTGTTTTTGGTCATTGTAGGTTTTAGAATCAAGCTTGTCAGATTCAGAAAAGAAGTCCATGGGACTCTGAGACAAATTTTGTGGATCTTTCACTAATTCGAGGAAAGCCAACATCATGACAAACCATTACATCTTCTAATCTGACAACATGGATACCACTCCACTTACCTGCTGTTTATTTTCTCAGCAAAGGCCTGTTTCACTCTTTGATTGCTCCCTGTGCATCTTTAAAGAAATGCAGTTTCTGTAACTGTTCCCACAGCCTGTGGCCTCCCTAAGCTTATACATTCTGGGTTTTGTTCTTGTTTATTTTAGTGGGTGATGAGGACGGAAGACAGGGCTTTATGCACGTGAGGCAGGTGCTCCTTCAACACGCCACACCCTCAGCCCGCCTCCTCGGTGTTGTGTCTTACCATTGTTCCTTGATCACCACTATAAAACCAGTAACAGCTTCTGTATTGTACTGGGTCGAGTAAGTACGCCTGGGTTCATCCAGTCTTCATGAGAATGTGTGGGATTCTCTGTGCACACCATACCACTTTAGAGATGACACCTGAGCACCTGCAGATTCTCGTGTCTGTATGGGCCATAGAGCTGAAATAAATACACGATGATGTACATAAGACATATCCATGACATATACTTTGCTGTGTGTATTTATATAGTTTCACATATTATCTAATCATTTACTGATCAGTGGTAAAGGTTGGCTTTTGGCAGGATTGAAAGACAGAATCTTTCTGCCCTTCCACTCCATCCTGCATCTTGTTCTAGAAGTAGAAATGGATAAGGGTGGCCCCGGGGTGAGCCTAGAGCACAGGCTGGGGTGGGTTGGGTGCTGGGAGGTAGTACCCTTCAAAGGTACCCTTCCCCACCCTCCCCTTTTGTCTTCCTCACCTGAGTTAGACCACATATTCCTGTGCTCAGCTCCCAGAAGGTAGAGCCATTTCCCATGTTCCCCTCTCTGCGCTGGACACCGGCATCCATTGGGATGGGGATGCAGGCTGGAAGCTTCGAATGTACAAGCAAGCAGTGCAGGAGGCTGAGCTGTGGCCATGGTGAGTTCCCACACCCCCAACCCTCTATGACCTGCATTGAGTCACTCTGGTCACCCTTCAGTGAGTCCTGGGAGGAAGATGTTGCTGTGGTACCCATAGAGACTGGGAGACAGGTTCCTTTCTGCTGCCATTCTCAGAGAGTGGAGGCTTGAGGCTGTGGGGAGAGTCACATTCTTTCCTTTCTAACGGGGACCGGTTTCCATCCTAACTTTTCGAAGCTCTTCAACTTAAATTTAGGTTGGAAATGACTTTTCCTTCAGTTGTGAGTTCTTTCTTATTGACACCTTACAGACTGTCAAGCGTGACCTTATGGCACCAAATGGGAGAGGCACAGAGTGGCCAGGAAGACTCTGGACAAACCTTGCTGACTTTCCCCATCTAATCTATCATCTGATGAGACCTCTTTATCCAATCACATTTCTACCTGGCTCGCTCTGGTTATACTCGTACCATGCAGTCTTCATGAAAATCCAGAACAGGATCCGGAGAACTATGCTGACAGCTGGAGTCCTACTAAAGGGTAGTCAAGTGAGTGTAGGATCAACGAGTTTTAAGTGGGTGTGGAATCTCTCCCCCTCTCCTCATATGCGGCACGGATATGTATCCTTTGTAACGTCATCTACAGTAAATAGGAAAATGTGTTTCCTGAGCCCTGTGAGCTGGCTCAAGGGAACTCACTGGCCTCAGGAAAAGCTGTGGGTACACCAGTTTCTATGACAATCCCAAGCATAGGCAGGACAACAAGGGGTTTGCAGCCAGTGTCTATGAGAGAGGGGCAGCCTCAGGCATGAAGCCTTTGACCTGGATCTGACACTTAGTCCAGCTGGAGATTGCCAGACAGAATCAGACTTACAACGATTTACAACCTGGGAGGTCACGACCCCTCTGGGGGTCACACGTTGGTTATGCTGTATATTAGATATTTCCATTATGATTCATGACCGTAGCAGAATTACAGCCATGAAATAGCAATGAAATAATTTTATGGCTGGGAGTCACAACAATATGAAGAACTGAATTAACAGCATCAGGAAAGTTGAGAACCAGTGCTGGATTAGAAGATGCTGGCAGGGAGTTTTCTGAAGAGTTCACTGTAAGCTCAGTGTGAGGGTGCCCCTCCCCCAATCTTGTAGGGGGAACATATTTTGAGAGTCAAGGGTGAGAACTTGGGCCTGCCCTGGAGCTGGTCTCCTCTACCCTCATCTCTCAATGTCCCATTGACTGAAAATGGGTTGCTAGGTGACTCCTGGGGTGGATTCCATAATTGATTTATTATAATCTGCTTGTTATTCTTCATCTTTAATTAGTATTTGAAAGCACTGAACCTAAGAGAACAGAATATTATTAGTACTTGCCAGTTGTTTGTGACAATAAGATGCATCAGAAAGATGTGTTAAATCTTTGGGCAGTTTATCAAGAAAATGAACCCGTGTGTGTGTGTGTGTGTGTGTGTGTGTGTGTGTGTGTGTGTGTGTGTGTGTGTGTGTGTGTGTGTGTAACCTGCTACTATTTCACATCATGCACCACCATCCCACTCATTTCCCAGTATAAGTGGCTTTCTTAAGCAAAAGAGGTCAGAGCTCTTTCCAAAGCCTAGACCTCACTGATGATGGAATCATTTGAGAGCAAGTTGTCAAAACATGGCCTTTGTGCTGGCTACTTTTATGTTAGTTTGTCTCAGGCTAGAGTCATTTTGAGAGGAAGTAAACTCATTGAGAAAATTCCTCCATAAGATCGGGCTGCAGGCAAACCTATAGGGCATGTTCTTAGTGATTAACATAGGAGGACCCAACCCATAGTGGGTGGTACCATCCCTGGGCTGGTGGTCGTGGGTTCCTAAGAAAGCAGGCTGAGCAAGCCATGAGGAGTAGCTCTCCATGGCCTCTTCCCCAGCTCCTGCCTCCAGGTTCCTGCCATGTTTGACTTCCTGCCCTGACTTCCTTTGATGATGAATGGCAACGCGGAAGTGTACACCGAATAAAGCAGTCCTTCCCAAATTGCTTTGACCATGGTGTTTTGTCACCCTTCATTGTCAAATATTCCAGCATACACATTTTAAGAACAAGATTTCTCTAAGCAATCATGAAAGTCACTGGTTCTGCAACACCACTAAGGTCCAGTCTGTATTCAGAATCACCTCATCTCAGAGGGTACCTCTAAGATCTTGTACACTGGCTGGTGGGATGAGGAAAATAGTGTCTCTGGTGGAGCGCTGCCTTACTGTTTCTTACAAGAAAGGTTGAGCATCTTTCTATGTGCTCACCAGGACCAGGGCCACAGTTATTTGTCCATAAACCATCTACTCATGAATTGCTTCCCACCTCTGCTTTCAAGATCTTAATTAGGGGCTTAATCCTACACCTTGAGAGAGAGAGAGAGAGAGAGAGAGAGAGAGAGAGAGAGAGAGAGAGAGAGAGAGAGAATTTGTTATTGGTGAGCCCAGCATTTGTCTCCAAGTTAGAAACCTTTTCTCCCTATGACGTACCCCTTGACGTACAGAGCTTCACTGCATGATGATCTTGCTAAAACTTTGGCTTTAACTTTTATAAAGCTTTTAAATTTATTTTCTTCTGAATTTTGAGCCCCGATTGACTCAAAATTTCCTGCCTATGGGATTACAGAGGAATCTCCCCAGACTTTGTTGTAGATTTTGCAATGTTTTATTTTGAAATTGGACCCCGTGCTCAGTGTGGGCATGGGTTCCCTTCTTGATCTACTGCTTTCAGTCCTAATGTCTGAAGCCAGGTGTGGAAGCTCGAGTTCTACTCAGCTTCATCCTCAACCCACAGGTCTTCCCAGCTCCGTTCCAATGTCTAAGATGCCCTGGTTGCATTTCTGGGCTCTGGTGTTTATGGCTCTGTTGTCTCGTGGTGGTCCCAAGCTCAGCCTTTTGCAACAGCATGGTGGCACACTATCATGTCAGGTAGGCCACAATTCCCATGCTACTGTCTTTCTTCTCTTTTGTTTGGCTATTTCCGATTATTTCAAATCAATGTATTTAATTCCGGGGGTGAGGGAATGAAACAAAACCAAATAAACCAACTCACCATCGGTCTTTTTGTGTGGGTCATGTTAAATAAACAGCCTACCAGTCAAGTGAGCAAGTCTTTAGGGAGACATCTCTTTGAGAGTGTAAAAGACATCATGAAACATTGACATCTCCTGTTCCCCCCAGTATTTCACCCGTGACCTTTGGAAATAGAGTCAGTTACATATGTCAGCAAGTCAAAGTAAGGTGAGCAGAGTGGTCCTGATCCAACAAAAAATGATGTCCTTGTGGTGAAGGAAATTTTGGACAGGATCATACTCACATTGAGAACCTCATGTGAAGATAAAGGCAGAGGTGGGTGGTCATCCGCAGGAATCCCAGGATGTCCAGCAAACACCAGCAACAACTTGCTGAGAGGTGAGGATTTTATTCTCCCAGAAGGACACACCCTGTGGTTACCTTATGACCAAACTTCTGACCTTCAAAGCCGATTGTGACCAAGTTCTGTTCTTGGAAGCACTTGGTTTGTGGTTTGTTGGCCGTAGCCAACTAAATAGGCCCCTTGAAGGGAGGCTCATGTGAGCAGTCTAGTCAAGATGGAGGTATGTGTGGACTTTCCTGTCTCTGACCCCAAGCAAGCCCACCCAAGCCTGTCCCTTGCTTTTCTTTGGAACTGTCGGAGAAAAGGCATGAATACATCAGGACACTGGAGGTGTGACTTCACTCTCGATGGGTGGCCAAACCCACTGAGGTCAGGGCTAGTGAATGAGTCATCTGTCCAGTGTGGTCAGTGAGTCAGGCAGGCCCTGTTGAAGGCCTGGGTGCCATCGTCTTCTCTTTTCCCTTTCTCCTGGAACCCAGAAGCATCTAGAAGCAGCCTCTGCAAGTTATCATACCCGACAAATGAACAGCGAAATGGCGCGCAAACACCCCACCCTCGTACCACACCTTCTGTGTGTTCCAGAAGATAAGGACAGAAGTCTTAGGAAGGACATTGAACACTTGGGGTGCATCTTTGGGAAAGGTCACTGAACCTCTTGGCCTCGGCTCCCTCCTCTAGTCAAACGGCTGTGGTAAAGGTCTCTACCTTGTGGGTTTGTATCACAGCAATAGCAGGATGTAAATATGAAGCTCTGGGCAGAGGGTCAGCTTCCCAGCAACCCCCCAGGACAGACAGATAGTTATTAATAAGAACTGCTTTCAAATTAGTTCCCCACAAAGGGAAACGTGGGGCACTGGAACTCATTATTTCCAAGTCTGTGATTCTTAGCATACCTTGCACGATGATTCTCCTTTCTCCAGGGGAGATTTTGGAATAGACAAAGCGTAGCCTCATTGGTTCTCAGTGATGTCAACTACTGTTTCCTAATCATAAAGAAGAAATTATATCTCCATTTATACTTGGTTAAAAGAAAGGAAAGCAGAAGAGAGCTGCCATCTCTCCCTAGGCATCAGTTCCCGCAGGCAGCATGCAGCAGGCTGTGACTTTGCTGGCTATGGTTGACAAGTTATGTCATTGGGTCTGGAAAAAGTCTATGGAAATGGACCTTCCACTACCTCTGTTCCTCTGGACTGGTCTGTGTGTTTGCCCAACAAACAGTGTTTTGAGCTTTGTACTGGGGACCAAGGAGAGTAAGGATCCAGGCCAAGCGTGCAGGTGGATAGAGGGGCAGATGCTCCTCATGGGGAAGTGCTCCTATGGCAAAGCTTTAGGATGTATCTCTATGCAGCGATTCAATGGGTTATTACTGCTCCCAGATTACAAGGGAGAAAGGACGAAACGGCAGTTAGTGGAGCCACCTGCCAAATCTGTTCCCACCCCATATTGATCTAGAGCTTTGAGCTGGTACTGTCCACTGCTCTGACCACCTCCCAGGCTCAGGGCAATGAACCACGGAGGTTCACCTATTTGTTAATGAATCCATACCCTGCTCTGATGTCTATGGCTGAGCGATTGTATATTTTAATTGTTTTCCATGATAAATCTTATTATTTATTCTATTGGACCTAAATGTTTCAGGCCCTAATACCAACCTCTCTAAGTCATGCACACATCAGAAAGGAAGTTGCTGACAGTTGTTCCTATGTCCATTAACTAGGACAGGCCTCTGCTTAAGTCACACACACTAAGAACTGTTAAGATGTGACACATGTGCCTCCTACACACTGAAATAGAGGATGAAAGCAAGTATTGTTCTATGATGCTTCCCAGGGGCAACTTATAAATAGCCACTGAAAAACAACAGTACAAGTCAACTGAATATGTTCCTGGGCCTTCCAGCCATGAGCCGACATCAGAGGCTGGCCAACTTTTCTCCTTAATGGAGTAAATATTCTGGGCTCTGGGAACCAATCAGGCTTTGTAGAGAGAGGCAGAGCTAGGGCTGGTTCGTGGGCTGGACTGTGTCATCCCCTGTCTCTCTGCTGTTGTATCTCACTACAGAACGGATACTGCTCACATTTGATGAGCAGTGTCAGAGAATTAATGCAATTTGTCCAACACAAAGCCAGAGGACTAGGCTTCTGGCCCAGGCTGTCCAACTTGAACTTGGTGGTAACAATAACTCCACCGCCCTCCTTACCATTGCCTTTTAACGCTTTTGTCTTTTTTGTTTTCTTGTTTCCAAATGTAACGATGTGAGTAAAAACCTACCATTTTGTCTGCATTTCTAAGCAAGGAAATGCAAGGAGCAGTGTTGAGGCAAATAAACAGCTGGAGCTGCACGACACCAGTTACGATGTTCTGAACACAATGTGACTTTGGACACATTGCTTAACCTCTCTGAGCTTCATTTCTCTCAAATGAGGGGGCTGAATGAGAAGACACAGCTGCATCAGTTCTCATCTGAGATTCATTGCACACGAAAAGCCGGATCTGTCCTTATGCCTGGACATAAGGCATATGTGGAGGTGATGGATTACTCTCTCCAGTCCGTAGGGTGGGTCGATGCAGAATGGTGTCAGGCAGAGAAGTGGCTGGGTCGGAAGAGCTAGGTGGGTTCAGACTCTATCTAGAGCTGCCACAGGGATCTTTGCACTTTGAGGAAAGCTCCAAGCCATGTGGGAGCCTGAGACCTCAGCTAGCAGTGCTGGAATGAAGCTTGCAAGAAACTCCAGCCTTAGGAGAGGGAGGTAGAAGTGGCCACCACACCAGATCTGCATTAACAACCCATAGCTGTGTGACCCTGGGCATGTCCCTTCTCTGAGGCTCAGCTACCACCCTTTTCCAGGACTGTGGTTAAGGTCAGGCGAGATGACACCTGTAAAGCACCTGGCACTGAAGAAAGCTTTAGCGTTCACCAGTATTCTTAAAGACACTCTGCTATGTCACAGTCTGTGGGCCTACTATGTGCTGGACATTATCACAGAGGAGAAAAATCGCAGGCTCTGCCCTGAAGCCAGCAAGTATGTAGTCCAATGGCATAAAACAGGGGTGAAGTGGTTTCTTCATGGGTGTGCAGGGTGGGGGGGTGGGGGGATTGTAAAGGGAAGCGGAAGAGGAGGGTAAAGAAGCCAGGAGAGCAGTCTCCATTTGCTTAGATAGCCCATTTGCTGGGTTTTCAGGGGAGCAGAGTGTTGGGGAGCTCAGAGGGCAGGAACAGGCAGAGCAGTGTGAGCAAAGCTGTGGGATGGGAAAGGTCTAGAACACCTGAGGACCTAAGGCTCACTGAGTATTCTTGGAACCCAAGAGCAAAATCAAAACAAGTAGGAGCCAGCCAGAAGGCCATGCTGCAGGGCAGTTGGACTTTGGGAGAAATGTGAGTCACAGAAGGTTCCTGAGCAAGAAAAGTCTTGTAGCCTGGATTTGGAATGTTCCCCCAAAAGGCTCATACGCTGAAGGTCTGGTCCCCGTTGCAACACCGTTGCTCAGGGAGAAACTTCAAGGAAGTGACACTCATCTCATCGATGGCTATGATGATGTGCTTAGAGGTTGAAGGACTAGTTCATAGAGGGGGGATCTTGGGGGGTGGGGTGGGAACTGTGCGTGAGGGCTTGCTGAAGGGAGCAGGTTTGCTTCTTAGCCATAAGGTGAGCTGCTTTGCTCTGCTTAGAACACCCTGTGTTCTTCCTCACCACAAGCCCACTGTCATGGCGCTCAGTGACCGTGGACTAGCACCTCCATTCCTCTTTCTAAGTTGTGTTTGTCTCAGATATTTTACCACAGTGGCAGAAAGATGACTGACACAAGGAGAGATGTGGTGACATATTGCATATTTAACAAAGTTTATCCGGAATATCAGAGGACAGTCACCCATGGCTACGCCTTTGGGAGACATTGATCCATCTGGATCTCTGTGACTTCAAGGCCTAACAGCCAGGTAGTGGTAGCTCACACCTTTAATCCCGGCTCTAGGAGAGTTGAAACAGGAAGTAAAATCACTGGGTGGGGAAAGAGATGTAAGGCAGGAGAAGACAGAAATTTGGCCATTGTGTCTGAGCGACCCGTCAGGTTAAGGACCCATGAAGGACTTGCCCCGTTCAGCCTGAGAAGTGGCTGTGAGAAATGGCTGTGGTCTGTTTCCTCTTTCTGATATTCCAGACTAATTTTATTAAATATACAATATATTACCACAGGGAGGGGCATTGTGGGATATCACTCCTCCCATGGTAGCAGCTCTTCTGCAGGGACCCTACCAGGCCTTTCCCCCACCATTTAATTTAGTTCTAGAAGGACAATTTCCCCAGTTTATAAATATGGAAACTGAGCCTCAGAGATAGTAAGTCCCTGATCCAATGTTATAGAGGAGACAGTGAACAGGGAGCAGTTTTAGTCATGAGCGGGAGCTTCTCCCCTTCTTAATCTCTGACTCCCAGACAGATCCAAAATGAACTCTGAGAGGAACTGACAGACACACTGTCTGGTGCCAACCCCGTACACTGAGTGTCCTCACAGAGCTCAGATAGAAACTGATGCTACGGGGAAGCACAGCGAGGTGAAGTGGCTGACAGAAAGAGACTCAGGCTAAGCCTTTTGGCTGATTCTTACCAACCCACGCTGCCTCTAGAGCAGCGCCTAAGCACACCTAGAATTGGGAAGCACTCAGGCCAGTGAGGCCCAGCCTCTCCCAGAGTTCACACGTACTGACTCACCCTGCTCTGGGCCCTCAGCAGTGAGGCCCACAGTGACAGCTGCTCATCCTTCCAACTCAGCAGAAGCCTCTCTGGTTCTACCACCTATCACCAGGGCATTCTCACTGCCCGGACAGGGACCTTGGGTGGCTATACCTCTGCTTACTCTTTCTGAACAAGTGGACAATTCCTTGAGCTAGGAGCTTTCTCTCAGCTGGAGGAGCTCCAACCAACCAATGTTTGTAAGTGATGCCAGATTCTGAAACTCATGGCACAAGGGCCTCATGATAGATGGAAGAATAACTTCTGAGAAAAACTGAGAGTTGGTGACTCCTAGGAGGGGAAAGGTCTGGGTGCCCGGTCCCCACTTCTTTACAAGGGAACGTCACCAAGCCGTGCTGCATGGTATCCATTGTACAGATACTACCTTGAAGGCTCTACAGAAAACAGAATGGCTGCCCCCCAACAGTCAGCTGGCCACTGAATTCCAGCCTGAATTTTATGCTTCTTCCAGGGAGGGAGGAGAACAGAAATCCACAGAGACCAGTACCAGACCATGCCACCGTATTTGTATAAAAAGGTCTTTTTGAAAAGTTTGGATAGAGAGAAAAAGAATGAATGGCCTTGCAAATAAATAAATAAAAGGAAAAAATGAAGTTGGTATGCAGTTTGAAAAGGCAGCAGCTGTAACATTTTATGATTCAACACAAAAACTATGTTGAGGACCTCAGCTGAATAAGTAGAATAAACATTTTTTTTTTCTTTCTGCCGCTGAGATGCAGAGAGGGCCGTGTTATCTGAAGCCTTCTTCTCTGTCCTTTTAGGTCAGTGCTCAAAGGAAGGTAAAACGCCCTTCAAAAATAAAACACCCTGAATTTACAAAGAATCTAGGCGGAATGCAAGAGCTGAGGGGGTGAGGGGCAAAGTGAATGTTGCAGAGCAAGGACACAAGGTGGACGGTAAAACACCTCCCCTAGCAGAGAGGAAGCAACCGCAGAATGTTCCTGACTCGGCACCGCTGCGGAGTGGTGCAATGTTTATGTTTGTGTATCCAACTCCATGGTGTCCCGGTTGGGGCTCTTGGGCACCCGGTAGCCTAGCCCTTCGTGGAGTTTGGGGGAAGGACACAGACACCATTGGGGTCTTCCCAGTTACCAAGGTACAGGTCTTGGCAATACTCTTAAAACGCTTTGGGACTGGATTAGGAGTTCAGCCTTTGTAGAGTATTAAGACCTGGGTGTGACCAGTAGAGTTTGGCCTGCAAAGGAGCGGATTCCAGGCCCCCCAGCCCTGGGTTGCTCGCACATTCAGCTTCTGTTCAATAGAGATGGAGAGCTAGGCATGGGGGCGCACGCCGTCAACCTCAGCACCGGTGAGGCTGGGACAGGAGAATCTCTGAGTTCAATGCCAGCCAGGGCTATACAGTAAGACTCCATCTCAAAACAAACAAAAGAAAGTTGTGTGTGTGGAGGGGTTGGAAGAGCAGCAACCTTTGGTGCCACGGCACAATGTGCTTGGCGGTCCCTGGGCGGCGCTGTCGAGCCCTGCCCAGGTCCCCCCAAAATGCCAAACCTTGGCTCCACACCAGATCTTGCGTCCCTTCTTTCTTGGCTCCAAGACCTCTAAGAGGGATCGCCAGGGCAGAGATATTCTGGTAGGGGGCTGACTGGAGGTATTTTTTCCTTGTTCGGTGTGAAATATTTTAAAGTGACACTAGAGAAGGACATCTCGACTCTCGCCATTTGTCCTTAGTAAAGCCACAGGGTTTACCGAGTTGGTCATCTATCTCTCTCACCCCCTCCTCCTTCCAGCTCCTCTCGCTTTCCAGGGCCACTACCCCAACAGCGGGAGTAAGACCAGTTGGGACCGTGGTCTTAGCAGTACACCCGGGCAGGGGGGCCGGGCAGGTGACCCCAGGCGCGTCCTCAGGCCGCGCGTCCTGGCCACCCGGGCTGGCAGCTCGCCGTCCTGCCTGCGGGCCCGGTGGACAGCAGGGTGGGGGCCCGGCCCTGAGCCAGCGTACAAAGTCGACCAGCTCCCAGGCAGATGACGTCTTTGCCTTTGGCTTCGGCGGCGCCAAGCCCGGCAGGGCGGCTGACGTCACCAACATATCACGTGACCGCCATTCAAACAAACAAACCATTCCCCCCCCCCCCAGTTCCCTCCACCTCCCGCGCCGCGCCCAGGACCGCCCCCCTGGAGAGGCCACATAAAACCGCTCTCCCTGGGCTGAGCGCGCAGCGAAGGACTGGCGGGCGGGACGCTCGGTGAAACCAGACCCAGAGCAACGAGCACTTGGGGACTTAGGGCCACAGGACACCCCGCGGGATCGACAGACTGTTTTTGGAGGGACGCGGGACGGGCACGCTGGGGTCGTTGGGGCTGGCCATGGTGATGGAGGTGGGCATCCTGGACGCCGGAGGGCTGCGCGCCCTGCTACGAGAGCGCGCCACGCAGTGCTTGTTGCTAGACTGCCGCTCCTTCTTCGCCTTCAATGCCGGCCACATCGCGGGCTCGGTAAACGTGCGCTTCAGCACCATCGTGCGGCGCCGAGCCAAGGGCGCTATGGGCCTGGAGCACATCGTACCCAACGCCGAGCTGCGCGGCCGCCTGCTGGCCGGCGCCTACCACGCCGTGGTGCTGCTGGACGAGCGCAGCGTCACCCTTGACGGCGCCAAGCGCGACGGCACCCTGGCCCTGGCCGCGGGCGCGCTCTGCCGAGAAGCGCGCACCACTCAAGTCTTCTTCCTCCAAGGTACGTGCTCGCTCTGGCAGGACCTCTGCCACCAGCAAGGGAAAGAAAGGGGTGTCCCACCTGGAGTGCCTGTGTCCAGTCTCTAGGGACTTGTCACTGGCTTTGTTTGGCTCCTGGAACAAAGACTTTCTTGAGTCTTCTGTGTAAGCTCGCAGCCCTTGGTGGGTGGGTAACTTGTCTCCAGGTACTGTATCGGTGATGCTAATGGGAAACGTGTGCTTTTGTATTCTCAGGAGGATATGAAGCGTTTTCGGCTTCCTGCCCTGAGCTGTGCAGCAAACAGTCCACCCCCATGGGGCTCAGCCTCCCCCTGAGTACTAGTGTCCCTGACAGCGCAGAATCCGGATGCAGCTCCTGTAGCACCCCTCTCTATGATCAGGTTAGTAAGAGTCCGGGTCTATGTGGGGGGTAAGAGGGCGGGTGGGGGGCGGAGCTGGCAGAGGTCTGGAAAGACTGTGCCAGGGAGAATACAGAAAGTGCCTGCAGCTTTATTTATACTTGAGGGACATAGGGAATCTTTGTTCCACAGTGAAGCGATTGGATGGAGCTGAGTCGCCCACTTGCTGGCATTTAAGAGCTTATTGGCTCAGTCCAAGCCAATGGACTTAATTCTTTATTATTATTTGAATATGCCATCAACAGTGCTGAGGTTACCAGTATTTGAAACTCCCCTTTTCAATAGGGAGTTTTTGTGGGCGTGGGTACTGTGTTAACTCTGGACAAGCTTGATGAATGCTGGACTGTTTTGGATTACAGGGTGGCCCAGTGGAGATCCTGTCCTTCCTGTACCTGGGTAGTGCCTATCATGCTTCCCGGAAAGACATGCTTGACGCCTTGGGCATCACTGCCTTGATCAACGTTTCTGCCAATTGCCCTAACCACTTTGAAGGTCACTACCAGTACAAGAGCATCCCAGTGGAGGACAACCACAAGGCGGATATCAGCTCCTGGTTCAACGAGGCAATTGACTTCATAGGTAAATGAACTTCTGCCTCCTGTTCCCACTGTAGCCATGGAGTCCAGCCTCTTAGGTGGTTTGAATGATCCTCACCTGAGCCTTCTTTCTCACAGAGTAGCAAAGTGAGACTCAGTTAGTGGACTGACTTGCCCAGAATTGTAAATGGAAATATCCAACCTGGGTTTAAATCCCTCGTCCTCCCTGGCACAGTGCATGCATGGACTCCATATGAGATAGCATGAGCTGACCCTAGCCATCTCTGAACAGGTCACACGAGACATTTCTTAGCTGTCTTTGACAGAGGCGTGGGCTGGTCTCCTGAGTTGTTTGAGTAACCCATCACTTTGTTTTTTCAGACTCCATCAAAGACGCTGGAGGAAGAGTATTTGTTCATTGTCAGGCTGGCATCTCCAGGTCCGCCACCATCTGCCTTGCTTACCTCATGAGGACTAACCGTGTGAAGCTGGATGAGGCCTTTGAATTTGTGAAGCAGAGGCGGAGTATCATCTCTCCTAACTTCAGCTTCATGGGCCAGCTGCTGCAATTCGAGTCCCAGGTGCTGGCCCCACACTGCTCTGCTGAAGCCGGGGGTCCTGCCATGGCTGTTCTTGACCGAGGCACTTCCACGACCACTGTCTTCAACTTCCCTGTCTCTATCCCCGTCCACCCCACGAACAGTGCCCTGAACTACCTTCAGAGCCCCATCACAACCTCTCCCAGCTGCTGAGGGGCCAGGGGAGGTGTGGATATTCGCGTGCCACCGGGACGCCACTCTTCCCATGGGAGGAACAATAGTGTAACTGAACTGGTCCTTATTTATTTAACCCCTCACCCCCATTCCTCCCGAGTTCCACTGAGTTCTTCAGCAGTCATAATAATGAATTGACCGCAAGAATTTGCCGAACTCAGCACATTCGGGACCAATATATTGTGGGTACATTGACTCCCTCTGACAAAGCAGGGCAGAAGAGAAAGGACTCTGAGCCAGCTTCTTCACTTGCCCGTTTTTTGTTTTTTTTGTTTTTTCTAGAAACGTCATGCTTGACATACCTACCAGTATTAACCATTCCCAACGACATACACGTATGAGATTTTTACCTTATTTATTTTTGTGTAGGTGGTCTGCCTTCACAAACGTCAGTGTCTACTCATAGAAGAACCAAATACCTCAATTTTTGTGTTTGCGTACTGTACTATCTTGTAAATAGACCCAGAGCAAGTTTGGTTTCAGCGCTGGTGGACAAAGCCAGTGTTGGTTTGTAGATTTTAGTTGGTCAACAGTTGTTTGTTTGCTGATTATTTATGACTTGAAGTAATATATTTCTTCTCCTAAGAAGACATTTTGTTACTAGGATGACTTTTTTTATACAACAGAATAAATTATGACATTTCTATTGAGCTTTTGATGCTTTATTTCTTCCGGCAACCCCACTCTTAAACAAGTGTCATAGGGGGAAGTATTGGACCAGGTCTGCCAGATGTGTGTGGGGTCTGATCCTGTACCTCTTGGGTGACCCATAGGTTCCACGAGATGACTAGTTTTCCAGCAAGGCATGCAGGTGAAGTGTATTACTCTAGGGGCTGTTACCCAGATCTTAGTATATAGGGTCAAGGCGCACAATCGTGTCTTTTAACAGTCAGCATCAGTTGCCATGTTATCCAAGGAGCTTGAGTGTTTCCAGAACCATTTGCCTGAATTACCTTTTTTCGTTGACGTCTTTGGCAATCATGGACAAGGTTTTCTCTTCTAGAGTTATTTGCAGAATGCCAGGATTAATGCATTCTTTGTATATATAAAGCATGAAATTAGTTCAGAGAGACTCTGGCACTGTTTAGATGAAGATGTGAGGTTCTGAGGAGCTGAGTAGCTGGAGCAGGGGATTAGGAGCTGCCTTTAATTTATTTTCTAATCCTATGACCTTTGAACTTTGCCACTTATCTATATCATATGGTCAGCTTATCTCTAAAAATAATGCATCAAATGAAAAAGAGAACCCAAGTGCTATATGCATGTACAGGAAGTCACTTGCACACCCCTGCTAGTTTCTGGAGGGTATGCACACCAATTTCTGCATAGAAACAGCATATTTGGCAACTGTCTCCTTTAGGTCACTTGCTACTCTACACGTAACTTTGTTGAAGACATAGGCAATTACGTCAGACTTGCTGCAGGGCAGGAGTCTGGATTTTTTTTTTTTCCCCTCTTGCCGAGCAGGGTAAGGCTGAGAAGGTATAAATGACTACCAACCCAGAATCCAGTCTGTATCGTCAAATGGAATAACTGTAGAGCCTTGGAGTTCCTGGCCCCTGGGTGCCTACCTCTCTGCTTCCTGTTTGTGGACTAAGTACCTGGAGAAGTGGAAAAGGAAGTGTCCTATCATCCTTTCTAGGACTGACCGGTGCCAGGATCCCCACACAGCTCCATTGTTCAAGCCTTGACATAGAACTTGCCCTTGACCTCTCCCCACTTACCACTTGGCATCCGGTTCTGAAGATCTGTGTGTTCTAAGACCTGGGCTGGCCAACTCAGATCCTTGGCTAGGTTTGGGGTGAGTATATTCATGCCTTCAAAACAAACCAGATGCCATGGTCTCATCAAGCTTTAGATATTTGCTATTGGAGATTGTTCCCTTCATGGAAATGTACCAGCAATGGTGATTCTGTGGCAGATGCGGGGACTGCCTTTCCCGTGGGCCTGGGCCTCTGCTTTCAACTTGGCAGTCGCTGGCTGAACCCAAATTAATCTCCAGTGTGATCCAGTCAATGGAAAATTACAGAGGCTGCCTCAAGAAGCTGCCAGGGAAAACAATTCACTCACTTCTCCCCATTCTAACTGCTCACCTCACAGCCCAGACCAGAAGCTACCCCTCTCACAGGTCACTCAGATCATCTAGAAAACATCATGCTTAGGACAAACATCAGTGTCTCAAGATGAACAGTTTCTCAGAGAGAGTTGACAAGAAGCTACTTAATTGTTTAAAGCTCATTTGATAGTGACATCTATCAATTTGTGGGCTGCCATTGAGTTCCAAGGTCTGCTAAGTGTTTTGCCTGTGTTCAGTCTTTTACACCACATCCACTTCCCAGAGAAAAAGGTCATTATTCTACAGAAAGTAGGTGGTCTTGCAAAGACTGGAGTCCCAGTGAGGACTGACCCATGTTGTTAAGACTTATGTAGCCATCTGTGTTCCTCATGGTTTTACTCCTGAGTTTTTGGGTGTGAAAACTATACCTATCAACGCCTCAGTTTCTTCCCCTATGCAGCAAAGACAACCAAAAGCTGCTTCAGCCACTGGTATGTTGATTGAGAGCCTCGGAACAACAATTAAGTCCCCTTGTCCCCAATGACAGCTGGTTTTCCCACCCTATGAAATGACCAGTTTGCCCTGGATCTGAGGGGTTGGTCTCATCCCAACTCTTTAATTCCAGTCTGTGGAAAAGGCATAGGATGCCTGCTCTGTGCTTTTCTGTGGTTTCCAGGCATCCATCAGATGAGACTTCAGCCCCCACCACCTCCACAGCATCCTCTCCTTTCCTTTCCAGGGAACTTTGCAAATTGAAGCTCCTGTGTTTTGCTCTAGCAGCCTCTGGCATCCATTTCCCCCCATCTCAGTTTATCCAGAATGACATCATGGTGCCTACACCTTTAAGATTATATAAATCTGTGATCCCGCAGTGGCCTCCATCCCCATGGTAACGCGGAGGAGTTTCCCTTTTGTGAGGAAAGCTGTCATGTCACTTCCTGATGCTGACAAGTCAGTTTGGGAGATTAAAATGCAGGGGGGCGGGGTACCTCTGAGAAGTGCTGGCTTCGTGGTTTTTGTTGCTGTATACAGATGTAAACAATGTCAGCTTGCTGGCCCCGCCTGCTACCATGGAGCTGGCGCTGGCGGGTGGATCCTGGTCACCTGGGGCTGTTTGTCTCTAAAGGTTACATTCTGGGGGAGCAGGTAGGAAGGCTGCCCACCTCTGGGGATTTTTTCTCCCTTTCTTTCTGAGACTGTGTTGGGCAAGTTGGTTCAAGAACAGCCCGGTTTAGGCCAGCCTAGGTTCTCCTGTGTCAGCTCAGGACTGGGTTTTGTTTGGAGTCGGAGAGATCAGAGGGTCCTCACGGTCCTGGCCTCTCAGTGCTGACTTGCAGAGAAGTTCTGCTAAGGAAACCACCTAAAAACCCCCATCGTCTGATGAGCTTTTAAAGCTAAGAGCCTTCCCACTCGTTCATTGCCTCATTCATCGATCAGCCAGCCAAGAAGTATCGGAAGACTCCGTAGGCCCTCTGTGTGGTGCCAGGCAAAGTACAAGGAACAGCAAAAGGGTGTGTGTATAATAAAGAGACAGGACTATGGATGAGGCTATAAAGGGGGGTTGGTAAAGCAGGACCTCCAAGGTGTGCTTGTTGAAGCGCAGGCTGCTCAAGAAGAGTCATCTACCACTCTGAGGTTTGAATGGCGAGCTGGGGAAAAGGGTTTTAGCCCAGATAGCAGCAAACCTGAAGGTTTGAATGGAGAGAACACTTGAGTCCGTCAGACCTGTGTTTGAGTTCCAGATTTTGACAGTGGCTTATCAAATTCTTGAAGACCCAGTTTGCCCTATAATATGGTCCAGCCACCCCTCCCTTCTAAAGGCACTTTGATTTAATGAAAGGCACATTATCAAGGCTTGCAAGGATGAGTCAGTTGGTCTCCATTCTGTCATTGAGCCTTGGTGACCCTCCCTGAGCAAGAGTGCCTTAGTAGAGGGAAACAGGGGTGAGCTGTTCTGCCATTGTCAATGACGCCAGTCTGCATTCACGTAAAGCCTGTCTCTAAGCTTTGACAGCAGACATGGCCTTGCTCTGAGATCACGCTGCCCTACCCCACTGACCTAGGCCAAGGTACCTCCCTTTCAGAGCCTCAGTTTCCTCATCCATGAGAGGCACCTGGTGTGTCATCCAGCTTTCTGTTCATCTCCTAGGGCTAAGCCCCCTCTATCCTGAAGGCCAGGAAATCTGCAATCCTGGGCTTCGTTCAGATTGTCTGTGGAAAACACAGTTCAGGAAATGGGATGGATGCCTTCTGAGAAGGTGCAGGGAGGGTGACCTTTGAAAAGTGGGTTAGTGTAATAGATATGTGACTAGTCCTCTTGAGAGTGGGCTCCCCTAAAGGGTCTATAGACAGCAGCACATACACCTAAGTCCCGGGCCCATCCTCTAAATGCCCTGGACCACACTAAAAAGGTAGGATTATAAATCTCCACTGCAGCTGATGTCATTCATTCATTTATTCTTTCAGTAAATGTATTAAGCACTGATGGCTTGTTAAGCATTCAAAGGATTGAAAACATAAGAAGGGATTTTGGGATTGCCCTATCACTTGGTATCTGACTATCTATGGAGCATGTCTCACCTCAATGTCTCAGTCCCCACACCTCTATAAGAGAGAAGTCAGGACTTGCTTCTGCTGGGTATCACAGTGAAACAGACAAGGACTAGGTACTCACTGCTAGATAAGAACACACATTGGCTTCTTTGACCATTCCTGTCATTAATGATTCAGAAGACAAAAGTGGAAAAGAATATAGGAGTACACACTGACAGACTCCAATTTTCAACTCTGCTCTAGGTGTTTGTCTAGACGCAGACTGAAGTATCTAGTATCTCTGTAGACATAGTCATGTGTCTAATAGGTGCAGAGTCCATCAATTCCAAATGCATACCTGGGATTTGCTTTTAACCCAGGCTCCTTCTGCAGGACTTTCCACTTGTGTTAAGGGCATCTGACAACACATTTAATTTAACAGCAAACTGAAATAGAACTGTTTTCCAAACATGTATTTCCCAAATAAGTCAGTCCTATCATTTCTAAAATGACCCATGTGGCCCAGCCAGCCTCATATCTTATGTGTTACTGCAATAACCTGAGCTGTCTTCTGGGCAGTTCAGCTGATCTGTAGACTGGGCCAGAAGCAAAGCTGGTCTTTGCATTTAGTACTGATCTAAGGCCTAGTTCCCCTAGTTGCTATTTTCCTACAAATGTTTTTCTTTACCTTCATTACTAAAATTACTCAAGAATATTTTATTGAGCAAAGAATTTCAGATTTTTTTCTTTTAAAGACAGGGTCTTTCTATGTGTAGCCATCCTGGAGCTCTCAGGGATCTGCCCGCCTCTGCCTCCCAAGTTCTATGATTAAATATGTGCACCACCACATCCACCTGACTTAAAAAAAAATTAGTTACTGGGGCAGGGATAAAGAGGAGAAGATGTAGGTGCACATTTATGGAGGGCAAAAGACAATGTGGTAAGGCTGGTTCTCTCACCTCTACATGGCTTCCAGAAGTCGAACGTGGGCCAGGCTTGGGCAGTAATCTCTCCCTGCCCCTTGCTCCATTAAGCCATCTCTTTTTCCCTATACTTGAGTTTGGTCATGCTTCATTTCTCATGTTTGGCTATTTCTAACTGAGTATGGTGTGTGAAAAATCCTGGCAATCACTTTGGGGTTAATTAAAGTGGGCCTCAAAGGACCGTTGACTTTGTCTTTTAGGGGCTCTTTAGGGTAACCTAATCCAATCAGAGCTTGAGGAGACCTGGGTAACTCTGAGGTGGGTTGAGAGCCAGTGCTGATTGGTTTGGTTGGAGTTAAGGGGGTTAAAACCCCTTGGGCATCATCTGAAAGCTTGGGGTGAGGGGTTACCAAGGCTCCTCCTGGGTCAGCTCTAGACTCCGGTTCTTGTCTTGTTTGGTGCACAGGTCTTTACAAAGCTGTGCTTGACTTCTTAGGCTCTCTTTCTCCTCCACATTGCAAAGTTGAGAGATACTATCTTAAAATGCATCTAGTATCTGGTTCTCCCCACCGTTGGCAGAAACTGTCAGTTTGTCCAAGGCACAGTGCTTCAGGAGTGTGAACAGAAGATGTGGTGGTGGGGGGGGAGGTAGGATCAGAGAGCTGCTTGAGAGAAGAGACAGAAGAAGGAGAGAAGACCCTTCATTCTAGAAGCCTGAAGACACAGCAGCATCGGAGGAACTTTCTGGTCCCAGAATGTGTAAGAGTCTGAAGCCTTGTTTTTATTCAGGAAATAAGGGTGACACTTTAAGATGCTCCAGGACCAGAGTTCATCTATTATTCTTTTTCATTAATGCGGCTGTAGTATGCCATAGCTAAAAGGAGATGAGTCTCAAAAGCCAGGTGGGATGGGATAAGGAGGTAAGTTACAGAGCCAGAGGATATGAGCCATTCCTGCGCTGTCGGGGACCCTAGATGACTGTAGCACTGTGCATTTCAGAATAATATAAAAGGTTTGAAGGTTTTTCAATAAGAAATAGTCACTGAGGGGACAGACATAGTTAATCTGACTTAAACATTACTGCAAATGTATCAAAATATCAACACACATAATTTTAATATTTTGTATATCAATTAAAGAAATCAGAAGCACACAAAGAAACTTGAGCATATCAGTTCATTGCCTCTTTAGAACACACCTGAACTTCTTTCCCACCCATATTTGAGGACCTGACCTCTCCTGTTGCTCTTCCCTCAGGGACTGGGCACCTGGACTTCCTGCAAGTCCCCTGGCCCTCCAGCTCTTTGTGGAAAAGGTTGGCTATCCCTTGACTACCACCATTTAAACATTTAGGCTGCTTCCCAGCCCTGTCAGGCTCTGTCTCTTCCTCATCTCCACCTTTTCCGGTGGTACCCATCACCTGGCATTTGTTTAGTGATTCAGATATCTGTGAGGACAGTGGCCTCGTCTGTCTTATCTTAGACTACAGCCTGGCATTCCAAGGGTGAGGTGAGGAACACAAACATATCCCCTCCTCTCTGAATGAGTCCTGGGCCCCAGCAAAGGGGAAATGACTGTTTTCTGCTCAGCCAACTCTTTCCCTTCCACATGAGGCAATTTCCCTCAGAGACCTTCCCATAACACTCAGTGGCATGCAAACAAAATACAGCATCTGAAAGCACTGGAGAGCAGGAAGCAGGCAGCTCCCTGGCCATCCAGGACCTGGTCATGCCGGAGGTCTCCAGTCAGGATCAGGGCTGGGACAGGGAAGGGCTACAGTGAGAAATTGGCCTTATGGACTCCACTCAGAAACCCTGCCTCCTGACACTTCTCCATATTCTCTCCCTCTTGTTCAGGAGAGAATTTCCCTTACTGTGGGCCTCTGATGAGGTGGAGGTCAGTGACTGAATCATGGGGAAGTCAGTGGGGCTGTACCTGGCTTTGACTCATAGCTTTTCAGCCAGTAGGAAGACTTAATGTCCCACAACATCTCTTGAAAATGTCCTTTGTCTAGTGGTCATTGGGGATTCTCCTCTGGCTTCCTACAGAGCTCCCAACCAACCTTTCTGGTACTTACGGCTGTGCATTACCCCACGTCAGTTGCTCAATAAAGAAAGGAACTGATCTGTGTGGGCTACCAAGGGACCGTAGTGAGAATGGCCACCCCTTCAGCTCCCACCCCAACACTGGCATGTCACTGCAGTTGAAGGGATGAAGAAACACTTGGCAGAGCCTCAAGGCACCTTAGTCTAAAGTGAGTGGGTCCCATACTCGTGGGGTGTGGTGCAGGTGAAGGCGGCCTGTTGAGAATGTTGCTAGAGACACCACAGCAAGTAATTGGTCAAGACAAGGACTTCATTCCTGCTACCACCAGCCCTTCCTAAGCAAGAAGCGCCACTCCCTCTTCTGGATGCTAGACACACAAAGATGGAGATCCATCATGGCTCTGACTTCTGGTCCTCTGCATCATTGGCAGAGACTGTCAGTTTGTCCAGGGCACAGTGTTTCAGGAGTGTGAACAGGAGATGGAGGAGGGTAGGATCAGAGAGATGCTTGAGAGAAGAGGCAGAGGAAGGAGAGAAGACCCTTCATTCTAGAAGCCTGAAGACACGGCATCGGAGGGACTTTCTTGTCCCAGAATGTGTAAGAGTCTTCAGCCTTGGTTTTATTCAGGGAATAAGGGTGCCCAGACCTTGCCCCCTCTTCTCTTGCACTCCGTCCCAAGAGACTCACGTGCCTGTCCAGTTCTCACAAAGGGAGGATTGAAGTTTTTCATTTGCAACGCTGGATACTTCACAGATTGGTAACCTGGTGTCCTGAGAAGAGGGGGAAAAGCTGAGTGCTGGCTAGAAGTGTGGCTTCTGTTCCCCCTCAGTGCAGCTGTCAGATGATTATGCCATTTTGTCCATAAGTGAGGAGGAGGGGGTGCTTTGCATCCAGCTTTGCTGCCTAGTCTTCTTTAGCATACTATTGTATGACTTTTTCTGAGGAGACTCAAACAAATGTTTGTTCACCTTAGACAGGGCACCAATGACAGACCAAAGAAATGATTTCACACACAAGTAGTGTGTGTGTGTGTGTGTGTGTGTGTGAGAGAGAGAGAGAGAGAGAGAGAGAGAGAGAGAGAGAGAGAGAGAGAGAGAGAAAGAGAGAGAGAGAGAGAGAGAGCCAGTCAGCTTTGGTTGCTAATTAAACTGGGACTGTAGAGAGACCATTTGTCTTTTACAGTTGTAGAGAGCAGCCGAGACAAATATTTGAGATTTATGAAATTTTATTCTGTTGGAAATGTACTGCACCATTAGGTCAATTTATTCTTTTTTTCTTGGGACATTTTTTTTTCTGGATGATGCGTCCATTTTTTTCAGATGTTTTATTTGTTCAATGGTCTTCAGATTCCTTAGTTAAACTCTTATTCACTTGGAAAGACAAAAACAAAATCCTGCCCCAATCCTAACTTTGGATAGTTCCTTTTTTGGCAGGTTATATCTTTGTTAAGTCAAAATGGTTTTTTATTTTTTGGCAACAGAAAGGTATTATCTTTTGATAATAAAAAATAATAAAATAAAATAATCAAAAATTATACCTGATCAAATGAAAGGCATTTGTTAGATTTATACATTAGTTTAGATTGAATGGCCACATTGTTGGACAAACTATCTGCTCTCCTAATCAAGAGGTCTCTCCTGTTCTAATCTTTATCAATCTTGACAGTATCCATAGTTTTTCTTCTCCCATGTAAACAGCAGCAAAACCTCTTTCCCAACATAACACACATCCCGGTTTCTATTCTGAGGTCAAAATATTATTAAAATATATAGGTTGATCTAATCACCAGTCTTTTTTTTTTGATTATCCAGTGTAACTGGAAGTTTCTCAACCCTGCTTAGCCCCACAGTCTGGATGAATCTCTCCCACATACAGTCCTGCAGCTGCTTGTAAAATCATTACGCAGAGACTTGTATTAATTACAGACTGTTTGGCCTATGCTTCAGGCTCATTACTAACTAGCTCTTACAATGTAACTCACTCCATTCCTATTAATCTATCTATTACCACATGGGTGGTGGCTTACCAGTACTTTTTCATCTTGCTCCTTGGGTGATGGATTGTGTTTCCCAGACTTCATGCTTCTCCTGTATTTCTGTTTATATGTCCTGCCTGGTGGTAAGCTGTCTTACCATAGGCCAAAAGAGCCTCTTTATTAACCAATGGTATCAACACATATTCACATTGTATAGAAAGACATCCTATATTAATCCTAAATTAATGTTTCTCTGTGGCCATTTTTTCCTTAGCATAAAAATTTAAAGTTAATGAAGCATTGTGCAACCTATCAAAGGTGATCTTTATTGCCCCTTTCTGTTTACTAAGCATATGTTTTAAGGTGCAATTAGATCTTCTGCAACTATTTGTCCTGTAGGATAGTGTGTATACTTGTAATATGCTTTATGTTTTAATATGCAAAAAAAGCTGTTTCATTTTACTAGAGACTTAGCTGTAGCATTATCAGTCTTAATTCATACAGGTATCCCCATGATGGCCATAACTTGTAACAAATGTGTGATTACAGAATCACCCTTTTTAGAACTTAAAACAGTTGGTCATTGAAATTCTGAATATGTATCTATGGTAGGGTGCACATTTTAATTTTCCAAACTCTGAAAAATGAAACATATTCGTCTGCCAAATTTCATTTCTTTGAGTTCCTTTTTGGTTACTTCCTGCAAGTAATAGAGTTTGGTTATACAAAGCACAAGTAGGCCATTTCTGTATAATTTCCTTGGCTTGTTGCTAAGTGATAGGACAATATTTCTTCAAACCTTTGCTGTTAATGTGATGTTTCTTATGAAGTCCTGAAGCTCCTAGTACATTTTCTACCAATACCTGATCAATTTCATTATACCTGTCTAGAGGGGCTGTTAGACATGTATGGGATCTGATATAAGTGTCATATAGAAGAAATGATTTCTATTTCTGATTATTTGTTGTTGAATAGATAACAGAATCAATTCTGAATCAACTGGAATAAGTTCAGCAGTTTCAATATGTAAAACAACTCTATCTGCATATCCAGAGTCAGTAACTATATTAAGAGGTCCTGGAAAATCTAATAATAACATGAGAATAGCATATAATTCTGATTTCTGAACTGAATCATGAGGGCTTTGACCCACTTATTTTTTCTGACTTATAACCTGCCTTTCCTGATTTATTTACATCAGTAAAGAATGCAGGGGCTGCAGAAATTAGTGTTTCTTTTATTATATAAGGGGGAATCCAATTAGTTTTTTTTAACTAATGGAAGTCTCTTGCTTTGCAATATTTATTGCTAATTTTTCCCAAGCAATTACTAACAAGCTCTTTGCCAATGTTCATTTTCTGCCCATAATGTGGCAATTTCAGCATTAGTAAAAGGTACCACAATTTTTGCTGAATCTATTACCACTAACTGACAAAGTACCAATTTTCTTTCCAGAATTATTTCAGAAAATCTTTTCTACATAGGTCTTCATTTTTTACTTTGTGTATGTGGGAAAAAATCTATTATATTTTCTTCTCTCTGTATAAGAAATCCTGTGGGAGAATGAGTAGAGGGTAAAATAACCAGAATGCAATCAAGCTCTGGATCTAAGCAATCCACATGTGTATTCTATTATTTCTTTTCTACCAGAGCCAATTTTCTCTCAGCCTCAGCTGATAGTTTTCTTGGACTATTTAAGTCCTTATCATCTTATAAAGTTTGGAATAAATTACTTGGTTCTTGAGTTGTTAATACAATTGCGAGCCATAGACAGTATCTTGCAACAATTTTTGAAAATGATTAAAAGTTTGTAACTGATATCTCCTGATTAGTACTTTGTGGTTGAATTTTTTTGTAAACCTATCTATCCTAGGTAAGTTAACTCTCTTCTTTGTAATCTTTTAGGAGCAATTTATAGTCCCCAACAAAATTCTATTTACTTCATCAAACATTTTAAAAAATTATGTGTATGAATGAGCCAATAAGATATCATCCATATAATAATAAACTATAGGTTGAGGAAACTGTTTACAAAATTAGTTCTAATGACTGTTGTACAAAATATTGATTTAAGGTAGGGTTGTTTAACATTCCTTGTGAAAGAACTTTCCAATGGTACCTTTGAATAGACTGAGAATTATTATTAGTCACTGTGAAGGCAAATTTTTCTCTACCCTGTACTTGTAAAGGTATAGTTTAAAAAGTCTTTTAAATCTATAACTACAATAGACCATCCTTTAGATAATAAAGAAGGCAAAGAATTCTAGGCTGTAAAGAGCCCATTGGCTAAATTACCATATAAACTTATATATAAGTGGTCCTTAAATCTATTAACATTCTCCAGATTTTTTTAAGTGACAAATAGAGAATTCCAGGGACTGGTAAAGTTTTTTTTTTTTTTTTTTTTTTAGATGTTGAACATTTAGCTACTCCTGAACCAGCTGTTCTAGTGCTTATAATTTCTCCAATGTCAAAGACCATTGTTCCATTCACACTGGTTTATCAGTTAATCATTTTAAAGGTAGGGCTGTTGGGACCTTTGAAAGACTGATAACTGTTGTGCTCTGCTTATGTACAACTTGATCAGATGGTGACTGTTCTTAATACCTTTTAACATTTCTTTCAGGAGCATTTTTTAAAAATTTGTTGTTTGTTCCTGAGAATGGAGGAATGTTAATTTGTGTTTTCCATTCTTTCAACAAATCATGATCCCATAAATTTATTGCTGCATTAGCTACATAATTTTTTTGTCTGTCCTTTTGGCTCTCTATATTCAACCAATATGGTTCTTTATTTTACCTGAGATAAAGTTCTAGTCCCTAGAAGCTAAAATTTACCCCTTGAAGAGGCCAATCTGGATGCCAAGATTTTGGTGAAATTATTGTCACATCTGACTACCAAACCCTCAACTTCAATTATTTGTATTTTTAGCTTTGATCTCTGATCATTTATATCAGTTTGCCAAAATGCTGGTTTTCTGGTCTCCCCTAAAGGTTTTGTTTTATCTATTGAAGCTGTTCTGGCTTTGATCACATTCAGAGCAGTGTGGTTTTTAACAACAGGTATTAAGTATTTTAATTGTTCTGTAGATAAGTTTCTCTGATCTTGAAGGGAAGGATTGGGCCAGATTTGCTATTGGGGCCTATCTCAGGAAGGCCCTCTGATGGTAAAGGGTTATTTTGCCTACCCCTTATTAATCTGCATTCATTAATCCAATGCTGATGTTTGCCACACTTTCTGCATTCTCCAGAAGACTGGGGCCTTTTGTTTAGATTATCTCTAGAAAAAACATTTTTAGGAACACCTTGCCTACAGTCTCTTTTCAAATGGCCAGATTTACCACAAATAACCAACTGACCTTTTGATTTTTCTTTTTAATTTTTAGAAATCACTTTTCTTATCCAATCATCATAAATGTGAGATCAAATATCAACTGTATTTCAGATCCATTAATCTATGGGTGTTGATCTTGCCTTTAAGGACTGACCACCCTTTTGCATTACAAATTAGAATTTCAAAAGCCAAATATCCAATTAATATTTGTCTAACATTGTGTAATTTTAGTAAATGCCTCAGTCCTTTTTCCGGATTCTTCAACCTTATATCAAGTATTCAAAGCTTCTATATGACACAGAGCCAATGTGTAATCATCAAATGTAGACTGTCTTTGCAAATCACCATCCTGGCCCTCACCAAGAATCTGGTCTTGGAAAATTGCAAGAGCTTTAGCCCTTCTTCATTGTTCTACAGCTCTAGCTTTCTTTCTTCAGCATGTTTTCCATTGCAACTGAGAAACAGCTTCCAATATTGCTGTAAATCTTTCCAGTCTTTTGGAATAATCCTGTTCTGAGTTGCCCATGATTTTAACATCTGCTTCACAAAGGCTGAATGCATACCATACAAAACAAGTGGTTCCTTACGTTTCTTCAAATCTAGCATTTCTACAGGATCCCAATTAACTTCTGAATAGTTTGGAGGGTGCATTTCAACTAGTTTGGTAATTGGATAAACTGATGATGTTAGGCCACTCCTCTTCAGTTTTATGATGTAATGATATGGTAGGCTCTGCTTTAAAATCCTCTGTGTTTGAATATTTTTCTTATTTTCCTTTGTAGGTCTTTCTAAAGCTTATATCTTATCAATAGTAAGCCCTTCTGAGACTTTTATCTTAGTTAATTTTTAATTTTTATTAGTCTTTCTAAGGTTTGTAGCTTACCAGTGGAAAGCCTTTCTAAAGCTTGTATCTTATCAATAGTAAGCTCTTATAAGGCTTGTATATTACCAGTCACATTTTTTTTATTTTCATTAGTAAATCTTGTGTTTTATAAGCCAAACTTTTATTTTTTGCACAGTTATTATACTGCCTTTTAAAGGATAAAACATGAATTACCAAACTGGTGGTAATTACAATTGTTATTATGTCAATCTCAGCTAAATGGTTTCTTCCCTCCTTTATTTTTTCCATTTTAAACCGTCCATAATAGCATTATACAGAGTTCTAAGTCCCTGAATTGTTGTGTTTTCTATTATTAACATAGGAAAAGTCTTCTTTTTAACATATTTTGCTCTTTCCTTAAGGATTTCTCAAGTGTCTCACCAAATCTGCGGACTTTTCAGTTTATCTGCAGCAACAGCACCATCAGTGGAGGAGGGCTCAAGCCCCTCCTGAGATTTCCACGTGTGAGCCGCTTTCTGGAGTCCTGAAGGCAGCATTTGGAGAGTCCCAGACAGTGGCGCTGGCTGGCTTATCCATCTGTGTGGCTGTGCCATGTGTTGGAGCACCAAATGATGCTTTACTGTCAGCTTAGCAGCTGTACATGAATCTATGGACATTTTAATTATTATCTGCCATCCCATGGCCCCTCAGTCCATGCCTCACAAGCCACTCAGGTTGATACCTGGTGGAGCTTGCTCCCTGGCTCTGCCACCATGATCTGTAGGTTTAAATTAAGTCTATATTGTTCTATGTATCAATAAGACTAGAAGTCAAAGACCGGGGTGATAGCTCAGAGAGGCTGAGTAGCAACTAGCTGATATTGCCTTTTGGCTGGAGACACCACTTCCCTTTTTCCAGAGCCAACAGAGATCAAACTCCAGTGCCTACCCTTTCCTTTCTATGTTTTCTCTATTAAAATTGCTGGCTTCTCTGTGGCTAATTCTGGGTCAGCTAGTTTCTGGCTCTGTTCCCTGATTCAAAGCATAACTTTATTGGGTAGTCTTAGTAGTGTCAGAGTGAAGTCAAAATGTCCTACAACAAACACACATCCTCATCTTCACCAATTAACACTTTCTGAGGAGCCAGAAGTCTTGTCTTCTAGCCCCAAGTGCACCATTTTCTTGTTGTGTGACACTCAGCAAATCATGTCACTTCTCTGGGCTTCAGATTCTTATTCCTTAAACATTGGGAAGATGGTTCACCATGGACCTGAAATCTTCAAAGGTCGAAAACTAATGAAGTTAAAATGGCCTTGTCCCTAGCCTAATGAGAGCCATTAAGATCACCGCTCACACTTGGTTATGGCCTGGCACTGCCTGGTTGCTCTAGGAATCAACTCTGCTCTTTCTTCCCATGTGGCCTTTATGAAGAGAGGAACCCTATAGTCTCAGCAAGACAGGACCTGGGGCCCACTAGCAACATTGCTTGTCTAGCATAGTATCCAAGAGACCTGAGACTTATTTCCAGTGTCTCTGGCCAGAGTCTGTGTCTAACAGGGTGGAAGAGAAACTCGAGTCTGTTACTACTTCTGCTCTTGGCCTGACACATGTTTTATTTAATGTTTCCCTAACCTGTCTGACCTTGTGATCATACCCAGAGCTCTAGGAGTACAGTACTGAGACCTGAAGGGTGGAAGACATTCATGTGTGCTGGACACAGCAGTCAAGGATGTGTCCTACCCTTAGCCAAGGATTGGCTTGTGCCATGGTATGGACTGACAGCATGACAGGAACTAATAGAGTCGTGCCAGAAACAAATCTTGATAGGTCCCTGAGGGATTTAGGCTAAGTTAACTGAGTTGGGAAGGCCCACTCTAGCTGCCAGGGTGAAGGACAAGGAGAAAGTGAGCTGAACAGTAGCATCCTCTCTCTCTCTGCTTCCTAACTGTGGATAAAATATCACCAGAAGCTTCATTGTTGCTGTCCTGACTTGCTTGTCAAGATTGTGTCCCCAACTGTGAGCCGTAAGTGGCCCTTCATTAAACTGCTTTTGACGGGTATTTTGTCCCAGCAACATGGAAAGTCACACACTCAGCGGTCCACTTTCAGCCTAGGTGGCAAAGCCTCTGACTATCCAGAGCCCTAATCTGTGTCCTTGGTGCTCAGTAGGTCCACAGACCATTGTTAAGATCACCATCTGCTCAGAAATTCCCCATTCTCCCTCCACCCTGCTCCACTTCAAGGTTTCTTTATACAGTCTTGGCTGTCCTGGATCTCACTATGTAGACAGGTTGGCCTCCAACTCACAGATTTACTGGCCTCGACCTCCTAAGTGCAGAATTAAAGGTATGCACCACCACGTCTTTATCTATGTGTACTTATGTGTTCTTGCATAAGCTTATGAACACCACTCATTTGTAGATACCTGTGGAGGTTACTCCTGGAATTATAGGTGGTTGTGACTGAAGGTGTTGGAGACTGAACTCAGGTCCTCAGCAAGAGCAGTAAGAACTCTCAATGGCTGGCTGATCGCTACCTCTGTTCTTCTTAGTAACAGATTTTAGCCATGTGTATGTCCTGGATTCTCCAGCCTGTCTGCAGCTCAAGATAACCCTTTGAATGGGTCAAGCCTAAGGCTTGTCTCCCTTGCAAGGAGTCTCCACAAAGAGGGTCAGTACTTTGCTTTCATCTAACAGATCATGCCTGGAGCTGGAGCAGCAATTGTGAACAATGAAGTAATACTGGGATTAACAACAGGACATTAAGACAGAAGGACTTGGGATGGGCCACGGTGGACTATGGGAAAGAATGAGTCCAGTTTCTTACACAGCATGACACTTTCTGGAACCATCTCTTTGAGGATGTTTGCAGGTTTATGGCCTGGGACGGAGGCAGATCTTTTTCCTGGGCAAGGTAATAAAGATGCCTTTTTCTTTAATGCCAGAATTTAAGATGCAAAGGTAGGAGGGTAGCCTGGGCTACATAGCAAGATTCTATTCCAAAACCAAAACAAAATGGATCTGGAATTCTCCAGTATAAATTAGGATAGATTTGCCTCCTAAATCCAGAGTTTCCATGACTCAGTAGAGTAGTTCACCCTCATATGCAGGGGCCGAGTTTGAATAGATTAGCCATATCTTTATCAACAGATACTGCATTTTATACCTTTTCATTATGGTATATGAATTTGTGGAGTGTATAAGTACTATATGAACTAAATTTTAAAAATTATCCTATTTATGTGTGTGGGTGCCTGTAGAGGCCAGAGGAAGGTGTTGAATCCCCTATGAGCCTCTTGATGTGGGTTCTGGGATCCAAACTCCAAGCCTCATGATTGAGTCACAGAACCGTCTCTCTACCTCTGAACTGTGTTGTTCATAAGCATTGTGTAAATGTCCACTTTTCCATAGAAGAAACCCAGAGCAGTGTCCCTGGCATGTGTGAATTGTCACCATCACTGAGCTCAGCTTGGGATGTTCTTAACAACAGTCTGGTGAAAACCGCAGCAGCAGAAAGCGTGTGAAAGACGGGAGAGGTGGGATGTTCAAAGGGTTGACCAAGATTAGCAAGCAGAGTCAAGTACCACTCAGATAAGGGATCGGGCAGACACGTTTTTCACAATAGCTCATTGATAACCACCACTTTCTTGAGGACTGAGCTTTGAAATGTGAGTTGTTTCTCCCTGGGACTGGCTATGTGGGGGAGGATGTGACAGTTCATTCGGTCTTCTCATTGAAGTCTGGTCCTGCAGCAGAACCACAGCACACTCAGGTCACAGCTGGGGCTTGTGATGATTAAGGTTTGGATGAGATAACTGTCTGCTAAGAGACAACACCAGCTTCCATTTGCACGAAGCCTGTCCCGAGACAACAGCAGCCTTGTTCTGACGCTGAAATCAGCACAGCCATCCTCTAAGAGTGGCATCCACATCTATGACAAATACAAAGCAACTAGCTGGTTGATGGCAAACACAATGAGGATGCCACGGACTGATGCAGCTGCAGATGAGGGGTCCATTTTGTACCTCCTGCATCCACCTGGTTGGCTGCACTGGCCTCTTGGAGAACTGGTTCTAGAGTAGCTATACAAAAGTGGAGTATGAGCCATTCACTGTGCTGGGGGTGTCAAGTCTTCTGCCTTCTGGTGACTGTGTCTTCTGCCAGTGTGTGAATCAAGGCAGACTCAGGTGTCAGTTTGCAAGTAGGAAAAAGCATGTTAGAGGGTCATGCTTGTGACAGGACCCCATGAGGTAGAACCCTGTCATTAGTCCTAATAAGCCCCTCTGTAACCTAGTGAAATAAAATCAATCTCCTCAACAGACATCTAATGTCAACTTTGCAGTTGACAAATATATACAGTTTTACATATTTTAAGATAACGTTTTATTATTTTATTTTGGATTTTTTGGAAACATGGTTTCAGTTTCTCCTGGCTGTTCAGGGGGACTCCCTCTGTAGACAGGCTGGCCTCAAACCCAGAGATCTACCTGCCTCTGCCTCCTGAGTGCTGGGATTAAAGGTGGGTGCCATTACACTTGGCTTTATTACTTTGAATTAAAAAAAAAAAAAAAGGGCTCACAGCGGTGTGTGTGTGTGTTTGTATGTGTGGGTGTATACAAAGGTGCAGCTGTTCACAGCTGAATTCAGGTCCTCTGCAAATGTAGTAAGTGACTGTCCAGGCGTGAACTCCTGTGATGGTGCCCGGCTCTCCTGGGTGGAAAGAAGGGTGTGTCTGGGTCTGAGGAAGCTGAGTGGAGCTGACCTCTTGTGTGTACCCAGCCAGATAGCCCAGCAGCGGTCTTGTTCATTTAAGGTGCTGGTTGAGGACAGGCGCCTCGTTAGGTTCAGGGCATCTGGGGCCCACATGGACAGGCCTTCCAGGGGGCAATGGAACTATTTTTAGTGGCCTGGGCTAACTCCCAAATCCTGATGACTATTTCTGGCATCAAAAGATTGCCCTGAAGGATGTGGAAATTTTTTTTTTTTTTTTTATGTTAAGAACGTCTGGTCTTCCTGTGGTTAAGCAAGGACATGGTGCAGAGACCAGGATCAATGACCCAAGGGCTCTGGGAGAAATCATAGCCTTGAGCATAAAAGTGGGGCATCTTCCTGCCCAGCTGAGAACATCCCAGTCTTTACTGGATCATTTTGGTGGAAACCATCTCATGGGTGTGTCAGAACTGTCCTGAGTTTAGCAGCAAAGATAGATCCATATCCCAGAAGCCCTTTAGGGAAGGGTGCCTACCCTGGTTCTTTTTCAGCCACTCTGGGTCTTAGAAGTTACTTTAGCAAAACAAAGATTGAACGATGCTTTCTCCAACATTCACAATAACTGGTGTAGTGGGTACTGTTAAAGTCATCTACAAGAAAACGGAGGCAAAAAGAGGGTTGTACAGTGAGTGGGAAATCTTGCAGCTTGTTGGGCTGTTCCGGCACTGGGCTGAATGCTTCTGTATGGAAAAATAATGCTCTCTACCCTTGAAAAGTCTGGATTCATTCACTTTGTTCCAAGGCCAAGTACCCATTTGACCAGCTTGTCACTAAAAGATGCCTGCAGCATTGGTTATAGCGAGCACCTCGCTGTGAGATCCAGACCCTGGAGTTGTCCTGAGGTGGCCCTATCAGGTGGCTTTCAGACTCCTGAGCTGCCAAGGGCAAGCCAGGGTGGGCAGTCCCTCAAGCCCAGAACCCCCTATTGTGCTGACAGTGATGATCTAGCAGCCGGATATGCAGCCCAGCGCTGGAACACAGCTTCTCCTGAGGGCCCTGTCTGAGGCAGGAAGGGCTGGCACCTCCAGTTCTCACTGGCTTTGGGGTCGGAAGCAGCCAAACAATAGAATCACCAGCCCCATGGTGGGGGCTGCATTGAGGGACTGTGGCTGGGGTGAGGGCAGTGTCCAGGACAGCCGGAGATCTGTGGCTCTGGTCTGTGCTTTGGGAAGCTTTGTGCCTAGGCACAAAGGAGCTCTTCCCAGGGACCCAGGAGTGTGCTACCAAATAAAGGTGATCCTAAGTCATTGTGCCTCTTCAATTGCATAAACTGTACTTACACACAACTGAATGGCAAGCAAGGTGAGTTCTGTTAGACTCAGTCCTGCTTGGAAGTGTGAAAGTACAAGGACCATTGTTCTACTAACATCACTTAAAGGGGACGGACATTGGGCAGCAATGGCATCTCACATCTGAATCCACCAGATCCTTTCATTTCCCAACACTAGGCAGGAGCCGCCAGACAAAGGATCTTGGTAAATGACACCACAAAGATGTGCCATTGTCACCAGGTACCAGATGTGAGCCTACAGGAAGGAGCTGGAGTGTGCTCCGAGTTCACTACAAGGGACGTGATCAGTACTTTGATAGAAACAAGCCGAGCAAATGAAAACTCCAGAATGGAGCCCCAAGAATCTCCTGTCTGGGGTTCCCAGGTGGGATTCTTGGAGTCCAGCAGGTTGGAGACACCCAACTTACGGTAGACGGGGACCTACAGCCTCCCAGGTGGTCCTGATAGGTGTGTCCTTGCCACATCAGGCAATGTAGATAGTGGGACAGAGGCAGGGTGTCTTTTTGTGCTCAGGATAATCTCTTTTTACTGTGTGAATCTTTTGGGCAGCCCTTCAGGATCTGACCTTTAATTCTGTCTGCCCAGAATCCAATGTTTAAATTTAGAACTCTTGGCCAGGACTGCTTGATTCTGCTGCCTGGGAAACAGCATAAACAGCACACACCTGCTGTGGGGACACCGAGTGTGTCCCTGATCCAAAGCAGCTGGGCCCTGCTGGCTCCTGCTCTTGCTGGGGCTCAGCAATGCCTGCCCTGTTGCTTCTAATGGCTTGCCTCCACCTGCCACGCTTCAGTGTGGAGTCTCACGGGAGTATGTAGGTGCCCATGAGGGAATTTCCTCAGGCACAGTGTCACAGTAAATTGGTTGGAGCTGGTCCTGGGAGCAAGGACAACTAGGGTTCACAGCCAGTCAGAAGAGACCTTGGCCTGGGCTCTTGGTAGAAGTGTGGACATGAACACACTAGATGTTAGGAAGAGAAATAAGGATCCCTGATGTCCAGGGAAGTGAATAAAGTTATTTAAGCCTGTGCTATGCTAGGCATTTCCTATTGCCTCAGTGCTAGGGGGTGGGGTCTTGTTCTCATCTTGGTACAGAGGATCAGAGATGTTAAACTACTTCCTTCAAGGTGCATAGCTTCTAGTTGCAAAACTAAGATTTGAGCCTAGTGAGTCGGAGTCCAAAGCCTGTGTCCTCTGAGGGCTGGCACCCAAAGTGTGCACCAATAGGCTGGATGGTTCTGTGTCCTTTTCTAGAGAATGTCACTCACACCACAGTGTGTGAGGTTACTGTGGCATCGTCTAAGAGTCTGTTCCACTCTTGCCCACATCAATGCTCTTTATAACAGGTCAGTAAAGCAGTTCCTTAGTTGAGATGATTTTTCTTAGATTCCCTCACTAAAAAGTTACCCAGAGACTCTAGTGATGTCTCTGTGTGGCTCTCCGTCACTGTGACAGAGGCACTTGTGGTCCAGGCTGACAGGGCTGGCTGCTGGGCTGAGAATCAGAGAAAACTTCTTAGAGGAGGAGACAGCTGGGCAAGGGCTAACTCAGAATTTACTAGTTAGGGGTCACATAGGAGGAAGAATATTAAGGAGGGGCCTTCTCAGCAGAGAGAAAAGGTGACATAGGCAAGGTCTCCGGGAACTTCAGGGGTCCCCAGTGATGGGTATAAGGAGCTTGGAGGATATGAGGGTTGGTTGGTGGTTTGCAAGCTGAGGACACTGGAGATTCTCAAACCCACAATACACACACTGGTGTGTATATATAGTAGGAAGGATGGGGCTCTTGGGACCTGCCTGGGGGGACATTCTGACTGGCTAAGTGACTTTGAGGACAAAAGGGCGGTGATAAGATCTAATAGAAGGGTCCAAGCCAAGGATTAATATGAATCCCTGGGCACTACACCTCTCCACTCTGAACAAGTCAGGCTTAGCCAGTCTGCCTAGAAGAGCTTGCTGGGTATGCATGGGGCATGAAGCGGGTGGATGCGGACATGCCAGCCAGGCTGGTCTGCTTCTCACAGGCCTGTTGGGCGGGGCAGAGCCATGGGAGATGGGCACTGAGTACCTTTTGCTAGCCTGTACTAGCCACCCTTTTCCTGATCCCCCATAAGTCTTAGGGTATGAGTTACAGATAGAACTGTTTATAGGCAAGATGGCTGCAAGCTCATTCCTTTGACTGGCTGCAGAAGTAGGTGTTCTCTCTGTGCAGTATCTTGTAGCTGGCTCCTGAGGATGAGGAGATAGGGTCCAGCCTTACTGTCCCATTGGCGTAAGCACCGTCCATTGCATGAAGAAAGACAATATCTAGAGAAAGCTCCTTCTGGTCAACCTTGCGCTGAAGATTCTGACAGTTGCCAGTTTAATCCTCTACACTTTTTTCTCCATACTGTTCCTTCTGCTTGGATGTTATAATTTTTGTCTGTCTACTTGGAAAACTCCTAGGTGTCCACTAAAACCCAGATTAAGCAGCACCTTCTATAGAAGCTGTACATGACTTTGCCCTAAGCAAAACTACCCATCCTCCCCCTGGGCCTCCAAGACCCATTGTTCCTGTCTTCTCTATACCAAGGTGTGATTGTGGGAGCTTGTCTGTTTACATCTGTCCCTGGAACTCCAGGCCCAGCACACAGTAGGTGCTCAGGAAAGGCCTGAGGAATTAAACTCCGGGCTGTTTGATTGGTATAGCTCTGTGGTCTTTGTGGAGGCTGTTTTAAGCATCTGTGATCTGGGTTGGCTTGATTCCTACCTCACTAAAGCAACTGAACCTTTCAGAGGTGTGCTGATTTGTATGTTGTCCACTGGATACAAGTCAGGGTCACCGGGGAAGACAAAGCCATGATGGGGAAGGTGTCTCTAACAGATTGCCTTGTAGGCGAGCCAGTGGGAGCATTTTCTTAATTAAAGATTGACGTGGGAAGGCCGAACCCACTGTGGGTTGTCCACTCCTGAGCAGATACCCTGATTGTATGTGAAAGCAAGCTGTGCAAGCCCTGGGGAGCAAAGCCAGCAAGCCACCCCTCTGGCTTCAGTTCCCACTCCAGGTTCCTGCCTTGATGGACTGTCAACCATAAGATGCAATAGACCTTCTCCTAACAGAGTTGCTTTTGGTCATGGTATTTATCACAGCTAAGACAGGAGGTGAAAACTTGTCCAAGCTCACAGCCAGGAGGCATGGTAAGCAGCCTGGACAGCTGCTTTCCGGAGGGCTTGAACTGGTTTGGAGGTTAGTTTTTAAAAATTGAGTATTTACTAAAATAAAAGGTGAATGAGCAATTACAACAAACCCATGTGTTCACAGGAAATTATTACAATTTATACCTCACTATTCCTCTCCAGTCAAGTCTGCATTTGTTCATTCATTTCAAAAACTTATCATAACAATTATTATTTTATTTATGTAGTCTTGACTAGCCTGGAACTCTCTATGTAGACCAGGCTGGCCTTAAACTCAGAGATCTGCTTACCTCTGCCTCCAGTCTAAAGGCATGCTCCACCAATCTGGCTCAAATTTTTTTTTATATTAGTTATATTTTAACTAATAGGAACTAAAAAAAAGCAAAATTAAATCTTGACTTGCCTTTTCTTATTAAAAAGATTGATTTGATCTTATGTGTTTGAGTGTTTTGTCTGCAAGCATGGATATGCACCACCTGTGTGCCAACAGGGCTCAGAAGAGTGTGTCTAATCCACCAGGTGCTCGAGAGCTGTCATGTGGATGCTGGTCCTCCGCAAGAGCAACACGTCACTGCTAAGCCATCTCCGCAGCCCCTGCTTAGAGTTTGTGTCCTTAAGCTTTGAATTATGTAGGTAAAGTTTACTAGAATGATTAGCACTTGGCTTAGACTTAAATTTCAAGTTCCGACAGTGACGGGGTTGGATGTCCTATGCCGTGAGAGGGACTTTCCTGCCAGCCTGTGGCCTCTTGCAGAAAGAGGATGGTGGATTTTCTTGGTTCCCTTGATTTGTCCATTCCCCATCCAGCAGCCAGAGGCTTTGAAAAATAGAAGCTAGACTAGATCCTGCTGCCCTGCTGTGAGCCTTGTGACATAGGCTTCTGTCACACAGAGTTAATGAGGACCTGTCCTGTCCTACAGATGTAGGCTGAGGACCAGCCTGCTCTACTGTAGAGCAGGTCCGAGCCCCTCCCAGAGGCCACTTTCACTAATCCCTAGCTAGGTGGGAATTTCTGAGATTAGATGTCCTGGATATGGGAGGCAGAGAATCATTCCAGGGTCACAGGGACCAAGTCCACCCATACAGCATAGGTCTGCCCAGAGCCTGAGCACACCCTCATATAGACTGGTTCTGCATGATACATCACACCATCACACCTAGCACACTGTACACAACACAGACATCTGCCATTCCTCTATTGTTTATGGAATAATGGTAAGAAGAATATGCATGCTGAATAGACATAATTACTTTTGGAGGCAGCCTCTTTCACTCACGTAGCCCAGGCTAGCCTCAAATTTGTCATCTCCTGACTCTAAACCTCAGAACTACTATTGTAGGCATGTACCACCATACTGGACTCAGACCCAATTTTAAAATTCTCTCTCTCTTTTTGTTTTAACCTACAGTTGGCTAGCTAGGTTCATGCATGTGGAACCCACAGGCACAGCTGGTGAGCTGAGACATTTGCTTCAATTTTTATCTGTCTGGAGCCCCTACACTTTTAGAATTTCTTTTAAAAAAGGACTTGTTCTCAGCGCTACTATGTTATTGGCTGTCTGGCTCACAGCAGGTGTCTGGAGGTGCTTGCTGAGCACAAGTGTGTATAAGGGCGGCCATAACTGGACAGAAACAAGCATGTCCTTCCCCAAGCATCTGAACATCTCAGCTCCCCTTGCTCCTGGGTCGGCCCTGAAACCTGAGCAGGACTGACTGGCTTAGTCACCCTCTGTGCCTGGCAACGCTGGCAGCGAAGGCCTCTGTGCCCAAACACACCACAACAGGCCCGCGTCACCAGGTTCCTGAGGCAGCCCTGGCATTTGGAGCTGGCTTTGCTGAGCAGAGAGGAGCTGAGGGAGGGGCAGCAGTGGGCATGGGTGAGGGGGCCAAGGGCAACAGATGGGGTTACCCAGGCTGGAGACAGGAGGCAGCAGCAGCATGAGGCATGTGGAAACAATATGAGTCTTGAGAAAAGCTGCCTTGAAGAATGGGCATAAAATTGTCGGAAAACAGAAATGTGGCTGGCAAACCGGAGCTGCCACAAGAGCAAACCGGAGCTGCCACAAGATTGTGAAACCAGCTTCTCTGAGTGTGCCTGTTTGAAAAGGGGGAATTCTCTAATTTCTTTCTTTTGGGTTTAATAACAGCTTCATTGAAGAAAAAAAAAAAGGACACATGATTTGCCCTCATAAAATGCAAGATTCAGTGGTTTTCCATATATTCATAGCTGCACATGCCTGTGTGTTAGTAATCACTACACGTCTATGTCCCACCCCCACCACATCCCTTTCCAGGCCCTAGTCAGTGGGAATCTACCCTCCATCTCTGTGGCTTGCCTATTCTGGACATTTCGTAGAAACAGACTTCCATGTGTGGACTTTGGGGTGGGTTTCTCATATCTCACTCTTGTGTTCAGGGTTCATACATGGTGTAGCATGTGCCGTCTGTACTTCATTTGTTTTTAATAGCTAAACTATATAAATTCTATTACATGGCTATGCCACATTCCCTTTATTTGCTCTTGACTGATGCTGCCCCTGGGCTGTTTCCAGTGGGGCTGCAATGAATCACACGCTGCCAGGACCATTCATGTTCAAGTCTTCGTGGGGCTGTGTATGTGCGTGTGCGTGTGTGTGTTTATTTCTCTTGGCTGAAGACTTAGAAGCAGAATCAACTTTTATGTTTCTTTTAAAAGGAAAAATAAAGCCCCCAAGTCAAAGTATGCACTTTGGATTAAAATGCCAACATAGTTATGCTGGAACACATGCTCTTGATGACAGCAACAGCTGGGTCTGGAACATGCTAGAAGTTCAGTGAACAAAGGCCCGAATTCTTTCTAGTTCTCATTTCCTTAGCAAAAAGGTACAGGGATAAAAATGTGGTGAAAGCAAATCTTATTCATTCATTCATTCATTCATTCATTCATTCAGATGATGATGATGATGATGATGTTTGGGTATTCTAGACACGGTTGGAGAAGGCCCACTTGGCCCACTCACCCCACACACCAGGAACTCAAGCTAGAGGGGGAAACAGATGTGAAACAGTTATATATGGCTCAGGAGGAAACAATGTCATCCTTTCCCCCTATCCTGGGCATTTCCTTCTTGGGAGACCTCATATGTGGTGCTTCTCATCTCCAGGACAGAAGTGGGAAGAGGCTGTCTTCAGGGAGACCTTGGGGGCCCCTTCAAGGCCTGTTCTTGGGATTTCCTACACCTCTCTTTTATATGTTGAGGACTTATTTCTAGAAAAAGAAGCCTTTTGTCCACTGCCCCTTCTCATTGACATATTTCCCATAGTCCCACAGTTCTCTTGAGTTCTGCACAAGTGGAGCTGGGAGCCAAGAATTCAGAGATGAACAAAGTTCTTTTTATCCACCTTGACTTGGGAGGCAGATCACAGGGCCACCTGAAGTTCAGGGCAGAGTGCTGGAGCACCAGAGGCACCCCAGGGAGTCTGTATGAAATGTAGCTTGTGTTAACACACATGTAGGGCATGTCCCTCAGCTACTTCCAACACGCCCTCTGCTCATAGTTATAGTGACATCTTTGTCTTTAAAGGCATTGTTTATGTACCCATTCAGAAACATCTGTATCCTCTCCCAAGTGCTAATTCCTCACACAGGGACACAGAAAGCCTCACAGCGTCCCAGGACAGTCCAAGAGAATCATCAGAGCCTTATCTTTGCATGAATCAGGGACAACAGGGGAGCCTATCTGTCATTCTGGCTTACTCATAATTTCTAATTTAAATACAGGTGCTGTGCACATGTGTGTGATTCTTAGTCACAACTCATGTTCTGACCCACCTAGATTACGTGTGTGTGTGCAAACTTAAATAATTACTTTTGCTTTTCAATGTTAAAACTAAGGTATTTTGAGGCCAGGTGTTGAGACACATCTCTAATTCTAGCATTCAGGAGGCACAGGCAGGCAGGCAAGAATCTTCAATTTTAAGGCCAGCCTGGTCTACATAGTACGTTCCTGGCAAGCCAGGGCTACATAGTAAGATCTAGTTTCAAGAAAACAAAACAAACCCCAAATAAACAAAGACGGGGGCTTTCCTTCCTTGTGGTTTGAGAGTCGCTCATCTCCAATGAGGGTAAACTTGAAAGAATAAATCTAAACATAACTAGTTTGGGGCAGGAGGTGCCACGTTGCTGTCTCTCCATCCATTCCTCCCAGATGTCTGCTACATCATGCTTTTTTCTAGGAGATGCAGGTCTCTATGGATGCTCAATGCTCTGGGAAGGGGCTGGACTGGGGTTCAGCTGGAGGAAACAGATTTGTAACAACATTCCTTCTTCCTGAAGGAAGCTTCCCTTACCCTACTGTCTGTCTGGGTGGCCTGCAGTGGCAGAGGCAGTGACAGCGAAGCTTCCAGAGATGGGCTGAGCCAGCACCGGCTGCTTTCAGGCATGGGTAGAAACGGAGGAGCAGATGTGCCAGGAAGAAGATGGGGCTGCCTATCCCCTGGACAGGTCCTAAGCCAGGATTGGATCTGCTATGTCAAGTGACAGTGGGAAATCTATGTGGCCTGGTGTCTCTGCAGTGATGGTGGCCGGGTTAGGGTACAAAGCAGCCAAGAACTCCTCAACCTCATGCTTTTCCCCTTCCCCCAGCATCTCTGAGATGCCAAAGAACTTCTCAGAATTCAGTCAGTCATCAACAGATACTTGAGACAGTGATTCCAGACCATTAAGGAGTTTTCTTCAGTGAGTAGGAGTGGAGTAGGCCCCCACCAATATAAAGAATACAGCAAGTATAGATGAATGTTGTACCGATTCTCATGGAGCTCCCATGACAGTTTCCAGGGGTGGTGTCATTGTCTCCACTATTGGGAGGGAGAAAGGAAGGCTGAGGTAGGAGGATGACTCGTTTGAGGTCTCACAAGATCAAGGGTAGCTGGGACATTGTGTAATGTGGAGCCTCATGCTCTCCGGGCACGGACTGTTCTGCCTGGGTAGTTTCCCAGGCCCCTCCGCATTCCCCTGCCTATCCAGAGGACGATAGAATTCTCAATTCTCATGCTCTATGAATCTGGAATTCACACTCACGTCTTGGTCTTGGTTGCCAGAGCTTCTCCCTTCCGACTTTCCCATCAGAACCTCATTATCCCTTCCTTCAGCCCTAGGAACTGCCCTGGACTCCTGTATCCCCACTCACTACTCCCCCACACTGCCTCCCTACACCCATCCCTGCAGGCCTCGCTGCCTACCTGTGACTCTGAACCTACTCCTTACCCTCCCCAAGGTGCACCCAGGATCCGCACTTTCTTCCAGGTCGTTATCCAGAGATCACTGCCTTAGAGATAAGGCCTGCCCCCAACTCCCTTTTCACCCCGAATCTCTTCTCTAGCCCCCTTTCTCCTTAATTTTTCTTCAGCATGCTTCTCTCTACCTGAAATTTTATAACTATAATGATTTTATAACTCGTTTATGAAATATACAAACCAATTGCTTATAAAGCGTGAATCACTGCCCGTCGCCATTAAGTGTAAACTCTGAGAGAAGGAAGAACGGAGGGTAGAGGAAGGAAGGGGAAGGGGGGAAATGGAGGGATTCAGCCAGGTGGAAACTAAGGACAGGCCACCCTAGGCCCTGGGCCATTTGGGAGAGTCTATCCATAGTTGCCAGAGACGATCTCCCAGGCTCTAGTTCATTTAGAAACTTAAGTCTGTCTGCCCTTGAGGGACCCCTGGGACAGATGTGTGGCCAGTGGAGGCTGAAGCCCCTTCTTCCACTGAAAGGTTCTCATGGGCTAGCAGCCATGAGGGTGCAGGGGAAAGGGGACTTTGCAGGGTGGGTCCTTCAAATGGGGTGTTGGGACAAGATGAGAACCTGGACCCAGCAGGGAAATAGCCTCACTCTGTCTGGGTGATCAAATAAGACGCTTCATGGAACCCCGATCCACTGGCCCTCTGTGCTCTCCGTTCTCCAGAGGGAATAGCCATGCCTCTGCCTCAGCGACTGTGAGGATGGAACTAAATCACCTGTGGGCAGGGTTTCCGAAGTCTAATTTATTAGCTAACATACTCAGTGAGGTGCTCCCATAGATTGGCATGCTGAATTAGGAATGCAGACTACTAATTCACTTAGCTTCACTAAGATGCTCTAACTTTACCCAGAAGGCAATGGGGATCCATGAAAGGCTTTAAGGCAGGGAAGTGGCGCTTTGATGAATGTCCTAAAATGATGCTCCAATCAAAGCATATTCCAGAATCCCCTGAGAAACTGGTTAAACACACAATGCTCCCTAACCCATGGTTACTTGTATCCGATAGAGCTGGTAAAGATGTGTGGTCACAAGGCCACTTACAAATGTCAGAATAGTTGGTGCTCAGAGAGGAAGGACCTCACTGATAGTGAGAGGCCAGGCCAGGGATTGGACAAAAACCGTAGGGAGAGGACAATAAAGAACCAAGTCATTAGCAGAGACCCGTGGCAGAGGCAAGAACACTGGCCTCAGTTTCCCCAGCTATGAATGAGGAGTAATATTCACTGTGCTAGAGGGTGCAGGGGGAGCTGGGCTGGGTTCTATTCTAGTCTGGGACTGTCATGCAGTGCCCCAGAATTTCCCTGCCCTACCCCCAGCCCACACCCTGGCATGTCTGGACCTGGGCTCCCGGAAGAAGAGGAGTCTTCCAGTTGGTGTTGCCCAAACATTGTGCAGGCCTGTTGCTGTTGCTCCATGGCAACAGCGTTCCAACCTGGATGGGGGCGAGGGAGCAGATCTGTGCCAGACATACTGAGGTGAAGTCCCTATTTATCCCTGGGATACGGAGGGAGGCATCTGACCTGTGAAGCCACAACCACCAAGTAAAACACCAAGGTGGCCATGCCATGGGTGAGGAGTGTGGGAGGGAGAGGCACTACTGGGGTGAGGGCTCCCAAATACTGCTGTCTGTCTCTCCTTGGGTTCTGCCTGGGGATGAATGACAGTTAATACTCAGGCTCCAAGGCTGTGATATTCTGCCTCAGACCCTGGCATGGCTGACTTTGAGCTGTGGGCCTGTCTGGCCAGCAGGTTCTTTATCTGTGGGACACGATGCCAACCCTGGTCTTACGTTGTGATAGGAGGAGTGGATGGGTCATATGGGATCAATCGGGTCAGCTCTCTCCCCTGACTCTCTTGAGCTTGGCCATGGGTGTTCCAGAGCTGGTAGTCTGGTGGGTAATGGGTACTATATAAACCCAGGACTGTGCATTCTGCAGCTACACTTTCTTCACGGCCCAGAAACCAGCACCAGGTCAGAGGACTGGCTGTAATTCTCCTGGTCACTCCCTACAAACACTTCTTTCAAAGTTAAGTGAAGTTGGATGCAATGGAAGAGCTTGTTACCCTAACCCTCAGGAGGCTAAGGACTTCTGAGTCCTAGGCTAGCCTGGGCTACATAGCGAGATCCTGCCACAAATGAAACGAAGCAAAGGCACAAATTATGGCAGACTGGGGAGCCGATGAAGGAGCTAGATTTCAAAGCCAGAGTTCTGGATTCAAATCAGCAAGTGGTTGTGTGACCATGGGCAGGCTGCTTCACTATCCTGGCCTTGGCCAGAGTTCTGGGTTCAAATCAGCAAGTGGTTGTGTGACCATGGGCAGGCTGCTTCACTGTCCTGGCCTTGGTTTCTCTCTCTCGAAGCATCTGACTGTTCTAGGGTAGCTCAGATGGGGACCTCAGAGGCACCTTGATGCGTCTGTTCCTCACACTCAAATGCGATCTGTCAGGGGAATAGCTGACTTGGTGTCTCCTTAGTTAAGAGTTCCTATTGCTGTGACGAAGCACCACGGACAAAGAGACTCAGGGGAGGAAAGTTTATTAGACTTCCACTTCTACATCACCGTGCATCATCGAAGGAAGCCAGGACAGGCACTCACACAGGGCAGAAACCTGGAGGCCTGAGCTGACGAGGCCATGGAGGGTGTGGCTTCCTGGCTTGCTTCCTACTGTTTGCTCAGCCTGCCTTCTTATAGAAACCCAGGACTACCAACCGAAGGTTGGCACCACTCACAGTGGGCTGGGCCCTCCATCAATCACTAATTAAGAAAATGCCTTACAGCCGGATCTAATGGAGGTATTTTCTCAATTGAGGTTCCCTCCATTGAGATCACTCTGGCTTTTTGCCAGTTTGACATAAAACTAGCTAGCACACTTGGCTTTCAAATATTATCCAAATCAGCAATATCTTCCCCGAGTCGGCCTTGCTCAGAGCCACCATGTTGCAGGAACCACCTTCCTGGTTTGGCTCTTGGTGCCTCCTCCTTACTGGGGTAGTACTACTCTCTCAGTCACCGTAGAGTGGGCGAGTCCCGGGTGGTTTCTGGTAGCGCACACTTGCCCTGTCACATTTCTGCTTTGTCTCCTGCTTGGACCCTTACTCATTATCTCAACCCTGCCCCCCCCCCCCCCCCAGTGCTGGTAAGGTCCTGCTTCCCACTGGCCGTTCCCTCTGCCTGAATGCTTTTTCCAGACACAGGCTTGGCTCTTCTGTGCTGACCATGAAACGCCACCTAGCTGGATGTGGTACTTGAGAACTTCCAGTTTTGCAGGTGAGCCCTATCCTCCAGATCGCGCTACAGTTCCATGCCACTTGGCACTGAACTCTGATGCCACTTCTCTGCTCAGACCTAAGGCTACTCTTCAGGGCTGGCCTTCTGGCACCGTCCCCTTCCTGGCTGACTCTTTTTGTTGGCATGTCAGCCGGTGACATTTCCATGCGACAGTTCATTAATTGAGCCCAGGTGTATGCACAGGTGTTGCCAACTTACCCAACACCAAATACACAGCAGCAGCTCAGCATGCTCCACAGCCCCCTAAGATAGTTGTGGGCATGCTAAAATCATGGCGGGGGGGGGGGCTCCATCAACCACACTTATTACTTAGGACCTGTGGAGTGGACCCTTTCTTAAAGTTTTATGTGGCTCAATCTTAAAAATTAAAAGATAACCGATAGAATTATGCTTCCGCCCTTTGACTAGAAACTGGCCCTCAGCTTGGTCCCTCTGGGCCATGTCCAGGGCACTTGAATTGTTATAGCCAGAGGTGTGGCTGGCACCACATGGGTAGAGGCTATCATTCCAACATCAGTAAACTGTCTGGGCCAGAGCACACAACAGTGACAGACTGAGAAGCCCCGCCCCTAACCAGCGCTCTGCCCGCCTCCCTGTGTTTCCAGCTCTTCTGTCTCCCCTCTCCATGTCTGTCTCTGTTCCTCCAACTCTCTCTGTGTCTCTCCATCTCTGTTTTTCTCTGTGTGTTCTGTGTCTCTTTCTCTGTATCTCTTTGTTTCTGTGTCTCTATCTCTGTTTCTCTGTGTCTTTGTCCATATATGTTTTTCTGTCTGTATCTCTCTGTCTCTCTCTTACACACACGCGCGCGCACACACACACACACACACACACACACACACACACACTCATCAAATGTATGCCCAGATCTTTGTTTCTTTGTGGTGTGTGTGTGTGTGTTCACATGTGGGCATTGTATTCAGGTGTGCTGTGTATACACCTGTGTGGATGCATGTGTAGAAGCCCAAAGCTGACATAGAGCGTCTTCCTCTGTCATTGTGATTTTTTTTTTTTTTTTGTCCATCTCAGAACTTGCTGGGATCCCTGTCTCTAGCCTGAGTGCTGGGATGACAGGCATCTACCACAGATGCCCAGTTTCTCTGCTTGATCTGCCCCTCATGCTTACATGGCATGTCATCTCCCAGCCCTCTGTATTGGTTTCTAACTGCTCCCCACTCCAGTAAAAGAAGCCTCTGCACACATATTTTCCAGACCTTCGAGAATGACTATAAATGTGACAACTCTTCACCCCTCCATATTTCAGTGCCTTTCACCCCAGTCACAATGTGATGTTCCCTGGCTCAGTGTGACAGTCTTTTACATATGACCACTCTGGCATTGGCACCAGGCTGATAACATGGTTGTTTTTACATGTCACATCTCTTTTCTTAACCTACAGCAGCTGTTTTATTATCCAGCTTGTCTCCCAATCTTGACATTCCTGCAGGATACACACACACTGTGTATAACATGGCCTTTAGTCTGGCTTGGTCAGGTTCTGAATTTGGGGTGGGGAGGCCCTGAGTCAGGTTGGATCTGCCTTCTTTCTCCATTTTGAACTAAGGATACCTCCATGTGTTCTCAGGGTTCATATAGATACAGAGGATAGTGTTTTAACCATGTCCCTGACCTGATGGCTCCCAGCACCCACTGGTGACAAGTGAATTGATTCCACGCTGATAATTGTCTGTTTCTATTTCCTGTATGCTTTTAGCACTTTCTGTAAGAGAGAACCTGCTTCACTTCCGTTCTCCCCCTTCTCCTGTTTCTATTTTGTCTTGCTCAGCATGACCTCATGAATTAAAATGTAATGTGATGTGGGCTTGTGCACGTGCGTGCATGCGTGTATATGTGTGTGTGTGTGTAGGTGTGCACACGCCCAAGAGAGCATACAGGTCAAAGGACAGCCTCAGGTGTCAATCTCCTTGACGTCCACCTTGTTTGAGACAGGGTCTTCTTAGTTGTTTGATACTGAGTATGCCAGGCTACCTAGCCCTCACGCTTCCCAGCATGCTCCTGTCTCCATCCCCCATCTTGTTGCAGGGGTACTAGGATTACCAGCTTTTACACGAGCTTGAGGACTTGAACTCAAGCCTTCACACTTACATGGCAAGAGCTTTACCCACTGTGCCATCTCCCCAGACACACACTTTAAATGCCACATATTATACCTGCTGATTCTATTCATGCTTCTAGGCCAAGGCTCAGGCTGTCAGGGAGCAGTGAGCTTCCAGATGGTACCTGCGTCTCTCTCAGGCTTTTAGCACTTCCAGACCCTTCTGCATCAACTGTAGAACTAATTGTGTTCAACAGCACCAGTCTCAACCTGTGGGTTGTGAACCTTTTGATAAACCTCTATCTCAAAAATATTTACATTACAGTTTTTAACAGTAGCAAAATTACAGTTGTGAAATAGCAATACAAGCAATTTTATGGTTGGGGTCACCACAATATGAGCAGCAGTATTAAAGGGTTGCAGCATTAGGAAGGCTGAGAACCACTGCTTCACAGAGACACTGCTTTGTTCAACAAGTGAGGGATGGCATAGAAGTGCCGCTGGTGTGTCTAGGGGTTGTGTCTGCTTTGGGTTCCCACAGTGTGGGCTGTGCATGAGCTGAGATATTTTGATACTAGACTCTTTATTAAAGAATGGTAAATCCCGTGGTGGTATATCATGTTTAATAGAGATTGCCTGAAGATCAGAGGACAGAGCCAGCCACAGAGTTAGCCATAGAGGTAGGGCCATGTGGCACACGCCTTTAACCCTAGCACTTGGGAGGCAGAGGCCGAGATCTGTCTGGATCTCTGTGAGTTCAAGGTCACACTGGGCTACATGAAATTGATCCAGTCCGGGAGAGAAACAGAGCTAGGTGATGGTGGAACACACCTTTAATCCCAGCACTTGAGATCTCACGCCTCTGCTCCCAGTACCTGGGAAGCACACAGCTGTTAATCCCAGCATTAGGAAGTTTGAGACAGGAAGCCATATGGCTGGGCATAGAACGGAATATAAGGCAGGAGAGACAAGGGTTCTCCCCTTAGGGTTCTCTTTGTTTCTCTCATTCAACCGGAGGATTTGCAGAGACAGGATCTTCCCCTTTTTTCCGAGGAGTTGGCAGGGTGGGAAGGGGCTGTGGCTTGTTCCTCTGTCTCTCTGATCTTTTTCATTTACTTCAGTATCTGACTCTGGGTTTTTACTATAAGACCAAGTAGAATTCACACAGCACCATCCCACTATGATGGGTCTCCTCCCATCCTCGGACGATTTTAAGGACAAGCCAGGAGGTTGAGACCATGGCCTTAATGTCCTTTTACACTTATCGATATCCCTCCTTTAAGATAGATAGCCCAGGCTGGATTCAGTCGATATCCCTCCTTTAAGATAGATAGCCCAGGCTGGACTCAGTCGATATCCCTCCTTTTAGATAGATAGCCCAGGCTGGACTCAGTCGATATCCCTCCTTTTAGATAGATAGCCCAGGTTGGATTCAGTCTCCTTATGTCATGGAAGCTGACCCTGAACTCCTGATCCTTCTGCCTTCACCTGAGTGCTGGACTTTCAGTTTATATGGCACTGGGTTCAAACCCAAGGTCTTGCGCATGTTAGGCAGGCACTCTACCAGATGAGCACACATCCCCAGACCCTGGTAATACCCTGGTAATGGAGCAATGAGGCCACTGTCTCAGTCCTTGGGAATCAAGAATATTCACACGGAAGACATACCTTTGCCACACTACCTTTCAAATTAAAATCCCGGTATAGATTACTTAATGTCGATGTGCCTTTATTTCCCTGTTTGTAAAACCGAGATAAAGCTCATTCACAGGGTCCCTTTTCTTTCTTTCTCTTTTCTTTTTTGGCTTTAAGTTTTTGGAGACAGGGTTTTTTCTGTGGAACTACTGTATAGATCAGGCTGGCTTCAAACTCACAGAGATCTGCCTGCCTCTGCCTCCTGAGTGCCCAGCATATAAAGGCATATTATACTGCCTCTCAGCTCAGCAGGGTTCTTATGAAGACACATGAGTTCATGTCAGTAACTGGCCCGAGTGTTGGTTAGACTCCTTAATTTAATATTTATTTTAATATTTATGTATAAAGAGGTATTTCACCTGCATGAATATATGTCCTCATGTGTGAGCCTGGTACTCCTGGAGTTCAGAAGAGGGAGTCAGCTCCCCTGGAACAAGAGTTGAGACTGATTGTAAACTGCCATGCAGGTGCTGAGACTTGGACCCAGGTCCTCTGCAAGAGCAACCAGTGCTCCTTAGCACTGAGCTCTCTGGCCCGACATCTTGGCAGCATCCATGGATGGGAAGTGATTCCAGTTTTTCCACCGGGTGGGGACTCGCTGCATCCTTTTGAGAGTCATTTACTTCACTGACCCAATTAACAACAAAGGTTAAATGTGAAGCAAGTGACCCACAGTTGTAGTGGCAAAGATTAGCAAGGCTCTCTGATGCCAGCCAAGCTTCAGCAATGACATTGTCTAGCATCACATCCCCTCAGATACCCCCCACCACCACCACCAGATCCCTTATAACTTGGATTTTTGCAACAACACCACAAGGCAGGAAACATTATATTACTTCTATTTTTAAGGAAGAATTGAGCTACAGAGAGGCCAAACTGCCCCATTGAGATACAGAGCCTGTGTGTGGGCCATTTTGCAGGGAGAAATACTGAGACCCAGACAAAAAAGGAGTTGGGAAGGGACTCCAGGGGGTCTGTATTAAATCAGAGACTAAGTATGTGTAAGTAAATACTAGTGTGCTGCTAAGTATGGCTGGGTGGGGTGAAATACCCATCTTGCCTCAGAGTGGCTTGGCTGGCCTTGCTGGGATAGCCTGCTCTCCAACCTCTCCCATAGAAGAAAAAAATTCCCTCATATCCTAACATTTCTCACACAGGTAGACCACTGCTCCCTGGTGAGAGGATTGTGAGCTAGCCTGGGAACCACAGGAACCCAGTAGGTGAGACTAGATGCTAGCCTGGGGGTACTTATGCTTGGTACTGTAGAGTCTTTATAGCTATTCTGGTAGAAGCACAGTGCTCTTGTTTTATAAGCAGTGACCCTGAGGCCCAGAGATGTTCATTGTCCTGCCCCATGTGACCTAATGGAGGCAGAAACAGTTAAAACACAGGGGCTGCAGGCACTGGGATCTACCCCTTTCCTCTACAGCTCGCAAGCTGTCAACATCAATGCAACAACCCCAAAGCTTGAACTCTTCTGACTAGAACTAGTTAAAAGGCATTGGTTAGGAGAGACCCTGTGACCCCAAACTGTCCAAATCAATATTATAGACATTAGTTTGGAGGATGATCATATGATAAAGGACAGTCCAATGAGAGAAACTATCCAGTGCCCTTCCATGTGAATGCTGTTTCCTGCCCTACAAAACTGAGGAGCCATATGCTCTGTGGACGCAGAGGATGTGCAGAGAGTCCAAGGTGAGGCTGCCCACTGTGTTCATATATTCATATATACATATATATATGGGTTTTGTGTGTGTGTGTGTGTGTGTGTGTGTGTGTGTGTGTGTGTGTGTGTGTGTGTGTATACATGCATTCTGTGACTTCCAGAGTTGAGAACCTTCCCCTGGGATAATCTGTTCTGTATGTCTACATCCACATTTCCAGGCTGGTACTATGGTCTTCTCTGCTTTGTTCTGTGGATGTCCCTCCTACAAAGCTGCTGGCTATGCTTCATGTATTGGCCCTTTCTCAAAAACATCCCCACTGCCCAGCCATTCAGTCAGAATACTTGGTCAATTACAAAGTGTTCCTTCCTTCCTTCCACAAAAAAAGAGGCAGAGATGCCAGCTAGATGCTCCCAACACTGTAGATACTCAAGTGAGAGAGAGGTAAAGTTGGGCCTTAACATACTGTCTAGTTGAGGCTGACTAATCAGTAGCCAGTGAGGCTGTTCTGATAGCATGGTGGAGAGCAGGACCACCCACAGAAGGGAGAGCTGGGCAGAGCCTGGGGTCAGAGCAGAGTGAAGTGCCTTCCATCTCCCCAGAAATGAATCACCAGAGGTCACAAATCCAGAGGTAGCTCTTGAAGTAGCCCAGGAGTCTTCTGGGAGTCATCCCAGCCAAAAAACATAGGGCATAGCCTGGGCAAAGATGTGTAGACCTTAGAGGAAGGTGTGGTGTTTGTTCAGTAAACTGTCAGCTTGTGGATATGGGAACCAGTAATTGTTTAGTAGGTACAAGACTGGAGAGGTCTGCTAAGGACAAAGGAACTCCAGCACCAAGTCATAGCCTTGTGAAGGGAACCTGCTGAATGGCCACAGTGAATAGCCTGGAACGTCAGGTTGTGTGTGGGAAGGTCACTGACCTTTGTGGGCTGCTTGGAGGGTCAGTCCTGGAGTGTGTACCTGAATACTCATTTGAGGCTAGCTCCACCCTACAGGCCCTGCACTCCAAGCCTCTGTCCCCTCAGAGACTTTGGCATCATTAACTCACTCCTGAACCTCTTGTGAGCACCTGTTTCTAAGCTAAGACAGGGTTGCTTGGTCATCTTGATCTGGTACCCTAGAGGTGGAGTTTTCCTGTCCTGACCACCTGCTCCCAAATAGCAGGAAGCCACTTTCCAAATAACTGATTTAATATTACTTATAAATGCTTGGCTGATAGCTCAGGCTTGTTACTACCTAACTCTTACATTTAAATTAACTCATAATTCTTATCTGTGCCTTACCAAGTGGCTCATGGCTTGTTACCTCATTTTCTACATGCCCTGCTTTTTCAGTGGCTGGCTGGCATCTCTCTGACTCCACCTTTCTTCCTCTATCATTCTCCTAGCTTGGTTTTCCCACCTATTATTCCTGCCTGGCTACTGGCCAATTAGCTTTTTTAACAAACCAATTCAAGTGACAAATCTTCACAGTGCACAGAAGGATTATTCCACAGCAGTCCCCTAATTCAGCTCTGTTATTTTCTGGCTGGGGACTCATAAACAAGTTTTTTTTTTCCTTCCGGAAGCATTAGCTTCCTTGTTCTTGTTCACACCAAGAGTGGAGTCCCACCTGCTTCATGAACCACAGTGAGGCCCAGGAATGGCACAGCAAGTGACAGTCCTTTGGGTGTGCCCACACCTCGCTTGTGCAAGGATAGTGTCTGTGCCAGTTTCCCACATTCCCTCATAGTTTCTGGCCGAGTCAGACCCTTACACACTTTGCCATTCTGCTCTGAGCTCTGGGGACTCCACCCTCCCTACACCCTAGATGTTCCAGGTCACGTCCTAGGGTTCACTCATCACTATTGTGTGCACACAAGACATCACTAGGACTGTTGACCCTACTCGTGACCCAGATGGCCCCACACTGGAGGAATTGGCTTGGGTCACTGCTGCCAATTGTTTTTCTGACCTTCTCTCTGAAGGTCAAGGGCCTAATACAGGCTAAAGTAAAGGTCTTCCATCTACAGAGTCCTTTGTCTATACACGTAGTGCTCAACTCTGGGTCGGAAGGGATAAGTAAGTGTTATCAGTGTGGAGCACAGGGGCAGGTATAAGTGTTGACTCATGATGCTAGAGACTTCTGCAAGGGCTCAAGAGCAGTCAGGTGGTGTGTGTGTGTGTGTGTGTGTCGGGGGAACAGACAGTGTTGTGACTTTAGATGTTAGTCACAGAGTGGAGCCATCCATGGAGAGGCAACAGAGCTGGTGTGGTGGCAGTTACAAACAGGGTGAGGGAACATTGCTACACGAAAGTGAGGCCCCAGTGGGATTAGAATAGACCTTGCTGGGTGACTTCAGAGATCCCAAGAGCTTTCTGCAAGGTAACTGGCAGGACCCAAGAAGGAGAGGTCCTCCTGATGGTTTGGAGGTTTCCAGGGCACAGGGCACCAGCTACCTACCTCCACAGGGAAGTCTCAGGGTCAAGCCTCGGGTAGGCTGCTCCTTGACTATGACCTTGGTAGGTCACTTCCTCTGTAGACCCCACCCCCACCCTATTTCAGCACCTCTGGTATCCTCTTGAATGATGATAATCTATAACTACAGCCTAGCAGAAGACAGGCTAAATTATCTACTCTCTGTTTTGCACCTGCTCTCGATGCACCTGCTTTGGCCGATGGTCCTCGTATTCTTTGGAAAGCCAATGAGTACTCATCAGTGTTTGCAGCCATGCGGGTTGCAGCAAGGTGATGGACCCTTTATTCTGAACCTTGGAAAAGTACGGCCCCAGCCTCCTTGCACCCCTGAGACATCAGTAGCTGCCCAGGGGCTGCCCACTGCTTGGCTTCCCTTTCTCCTGGCTCCTTCCCTGCCTCCTCCGTGCTTCCTGGTCTTCACCTCATCACCCCATCACAGACAGATGCTCGCCAGGGTCTAAAGCACTTTCCTCCCTTCATCGCTACCTTCCAGTTTTGTTGAAGGCTCCAAATGACGCGTCTTGCACCCTGCACCCTGGCCTTGGAAAAGAACCTGTGCACCCACTGTAGATGTGCCACACACAGGAATTAAATGAGAGAAGAAAAGAGAGGAGGGACTGAGGGGTGGGTAAGGCTAGAGAGAGCCTGGGCTGCCGAGAGGCAAGCAGCGCAGCAGGAAGAGGGGTATCCAGGTTGAGACTTCCTCTGCTTCTTCCCATGAACTAGACCTGGCAGCCCTTGCGGGGGAGCGCAGGAAGCATGGGATTAGGGGGCCGGAAATCCTCCAGGAGACTGCAATTTCTAAGCCTACTTCCTCACCACCAATGGTGTGAAACTGTTAGGGCTGCGGCTGTAGCTAGGGGTGGAGCGCCAACCCCTAGGTTGAAAAAACAAATTCTCCAAAATCTACAAAACATTTCTTTGAGCCTGTGCTTGTGCGCCAACAAGGGGCCGATGCTGCCACCTGCTGGGCACTTGGGGAAGGGGCTCTTAGGGTCACTCACGGAGCCCATCCCACGGTCCGGATGGTTACTTATAGGTAGAAGCCAGTACAGCTACCTAGGGCCAGAGTTAAGCAGATGCTCTGTCAGACGGCAGGTCACTAGACTTTTATTATTATTATTATTATTATTATTATTATTATTATTATTATTATTATTATTATTATTATTATTATTATATTGTTATTTTATTGTTATTGTTATTATTATTAATAGGAATGGAGAAAGAGAACAGACCACCCAGAGAGGGGCCAGGGGAGGTAGGTCCACTTCTGGTCTCTCCCTCCCAAGTGCTTTGCCCTCCTAAAGGCCTTGGCGGGGAGGGGGGCTGTCCTGTCTGTGTCAGTCCTCCATGACGCCAGCTCTCCTCCAGTACCAAGCTGGGAAGTCGAGTCTCATGGGGCAGCGAACCTAGATGGTGCCTCCTTTCCACACACATGGAACAGAGAGCAGCAGGACACCAGTCCCAGCCTGGTGTCTGGGGACACAAGCAGAGGAGGCCAGGCTTGAGTCAAGTTACTTCAGCCTATGTGACCAAATTTGAAAGCAGACAGAGGGTCAGGTTGGAGAATGGACAAGGAAACCTTCTATCGGGTAGAGGTAGGAAGGACCACCCTGAAGCAACCACCAGCTGGGGTCAAAGGGCATGGTCTGCTACTATCAGGTGATGTCTCCAATGGAAGGCACATCCCTTCCAGGCTCTGCTGTTTCTTGGCTTCATGATCTTAGACGACCCTTATCCTTTCCTTGGCCTGCTTACTGCCCACACAGTGGGGTCAATAGTATCCCTCCTTCGTTAGGCTCAACTGAGATTGTGCATAAAGCCACAAACCCACAGTAGGTCCTCCAGTAGCCTTGCTTCCACGCCTCTTCAAGGATGAAAAGCAGATCTTGTGTTATGAAAGCTTCTGTAAAACCGGGGAAACTGAGTCACTGGGCCAGGAAGTGCCTGAGTCCAGGCTTCAGCCTGAGTCACAGAACAAATGCTCATGCCTAGGTGACTGGCTTCCTCTCCCTGCCTTGCCAGTCAAACAGATGCTGGCACAGGAGCCCATGGCGGGCAGGGCAGGCTTCATTCCAGGGGGGCTTGTGTCTTTCTTGAAGATAAGGTTCCCCATGGTTACTGCAGTGAGGAGTAGGCTCGTGGTAGTGAGCTACCTTGCTGTCCCCATCCTACAGAAGGGGAAGCTGTGACTTTTGAGGATAAGGTGATCTGCCCAGGTCCTACATCTGTGTTAGGGCCAGACTCAGCTAGGGCAGTTCTTCCCTGAAGCACCTGCAGAGAAAGTTCTGAGTGGGCTCCCACAGAGCAGCTCACTCCTGCTGAACAGGCTGGCTCAGAGGCTCAGCAGGAAGCCCTTCCCATCCCATCTCCTCAGAACTGGGACAAGCTTTGACGTCAGCACGTCCACATTCCTGCCCTCTAGCCCTGGGTGGGGTGCTGATTTCCTCCCCTCCAACGCTGGTATCACAAACAGGAAGCTGGGTCATGTGGGCAAGCCTGGGCTGAGGGCTTAGGGAGGACAGGGTCAGCATCCCCTATTTCTAGCAGGTTAGGAGGTTGGGGGGGCATCTACTCTAAAGTGACAGAGGGCCATACTGTCCCCAGAGCTACTCAGAGGGCCTTCAATGACCATGCTACCTGTCTTGGCCCTCAGAGTACTTACATTCCCATGGTAGTTGGCTTCCTGCTTCTGCTCGAAGAGAAATCGTTAAGGACTTTGCTGCTGGAGCCAGTGGAACTGATGAACTTACACTGGTTGTGGACTTTAGATGGGTCCTTGAATTCTTCTCATAAGCTTTCCATATCTCTTTGACAGACTGGGCCACTGTCACACTAACAGGTTGAGCTAATTGTCCCAGGTCCCACAGCTGTAGGCTTGGGTGGAACAGAGATTTGAACTTAGGCAGTATGGCCCAGAGATGGTGCCTAGTGCTAACCAGCACCACCTCCTCCATCTTCCCCAGCTCAACCCCCTCAGGCTGTAATTCTGGAAAATGCAAATTTGATGGCACTTGTTTTGACCTAACTTCCTCCATGGCTCCCTACTGCCCTGGGGCTCAAACACCAGGCTCCATAGGAGTCTATGACCTAATCTTTGCTGCCTCACTTCTGGGTTGATTTCCCCCTTTGGATGTAACAAGCTAATTTGATCCTTGAACCCAAGTCTTTCTACCAGGGTTATACTCTGTAGAGAGGGGAGTCTCAGGACACAGAGGGGCAAGGTTTAAACCAGGTCACAGAAACAGTCCCCATGGGTTTGTCTAATCCAGTCTAGTCTAATGCAGAGGTTCCCAAGTGTTAGCCCTCACTGCGTGGCAGGTCCAGTCCAAATGGCAGCATCCCAGTTTCCTAGAGGGGGAGACTCTGAGCACCCTCAGGTCCTTCCCAGCCCTTAGGGTTTGCCTGATAAACTCCAGTTGACATAGAAATTGAATTACTTATATGGGACTCTGTTTATTATCCAAGGCCATCGACCTGACCCTCCTGTAGCAGCTTGACTTCTTAAGAACCTTCCTTGGACTCTGCAGCTGCCATTCCACTGCCCCTGCCCTCATCTTTCCACCCACAAGTGTGTTTCCAGCATCCCAGAGAGGGCTGGCACAGGGCAGTGGCTCCCATGGCATTCTGCATCTCAGAGCGCTCTGGTGTACTGTGGGGGAGACATAGATTGCTTGGTCCATGTCCAGATGCTGCTGCTGCTGCTGTTGTCCTGGAAACCACACTTTGAGAATAACTGGTATGGAGGAAGCCAGGTACAAGGTACAACCTTCACCTGTTTTTTTTTGGTAAAACAGGTGAAGGCCACTAACTCAACTGGATACTGCTGCAGCTCAGTTTTCTCATCCGTGAATGTGACGAACAGCAGGCTACCTACTGTTGTAGTTATAAGGACTGCAGGACACACGAGGGTCAGAACAGTCCTGTTGCCTACCCCCTTTTACAAATGTCTGCTGAGCAAGCACTGTGATCCTTCTCCCTCATCCTCAGGCTCCAGTGCCTATGGGCAGGATGGATCTTTCCACTGTCCTATGGTCATGGATGGGAAGGAGAGGAGGCCAAGCCAGGGCTGGGTCTCTAGTTAACTGTGTTTAACCCAGAAGGAGGAGACTCCAGAAACCCAGTTTCTCTTCCTGAGTGAGCAACCCCTTCAATGCCAGTAGACACCACCCCTTACCCACAGTTACTATAGTCATAATACATTCAGAAGAGTATTCCATCCAGCAATATGTAAGGGCCCCATAATGGAATCTCCTACTACCCACTGCCCCACTTGGGACAAGACTCATCCCTTGGCCATGTTCCATGCTGTGTGCTATACTGCCAGTTACTGAGTAACTGTGTTGGTTTTCCGATCAACTGGGCATCCTGATAATGCACATGGCTTTAAATGACCCTTCTCAGACTTAATAATAGGAAGAAATGAGGCTGTAACTTGGAAACATCCCAGAGGGGCAGTGGAGTGCTTCTTTTAAACAAAAAGGTACAATCCTGGACAGTAAGAAAAAGACAATGTGAGATCGGTGAGGCCCCTTAAGAACAAATCTACCTGTGAATTTTTAAAGGAAGAAAAGGATTTTGGGTGCTAATTATGTTGCATCTCAAAATTCTGGCTCCGGTGTGTGGAGGAGCGAGAAAGGCGTACACACGGCAGCTCGCAGTGTAAACTCACTGGTGTAGTTAGGGGTTTCCAGCACCCACCCACAGGAGCTTTGGACTGTCACCTGCCTGGATGGGGAAAACTATAGAGGAAATCAGCTGGGTGCTTTCCCACGACACAGCGCCCCCTGGTGGGATGAGGGTATATTGCCTGTGTGACTCCCAAAGCTGTTACAACTGGACAGAACAAGGAAGGGCAGGTGGAGTGACTATTTGCAGGGAAGGAAGCTGGTATGCATAAGGGAGGGACAATCTGTAGTTCCTCAGCAGTGACTTGGAGGAGCTGCGAGAGAGGCAGTGGTCCAGGTCAGGAAAGGATTGAAAGTCATTTGTGTGGAGGTGACTGCTGTGGCAGAGGTGAGGATCTCACTGTAAAAGAAATTGCTGAGGCAGTGAGCCAGGGCTGGTTCTGAGACCCTTTATTTTATGGGTATCTGGGGAAGAACTGAGTCCGAGTGTGGCTCCTGAATTTGGATGCTGGAACTTATGCCTTAGTGTTTAGAGCTGAGGCTGTGGTGGATGGACTGTTAGGTAAAGAAGCCCCATCCTCATGGTGGATTAGTGCCACTATCAATTAAATTGTGTGTGTGTGTGTGTGTGTGTGTGTGTGTGTGTGTGTGTGTGTGTGTTTGTACCCACTGATTATCATTTTTTTACCAGCCAATAGTACCTTGCCAAAAAAGCAGCAAAGGACCAGGAGAAAGAATCCGTAGTAACATAGCCATAATAGCATAGCAGGCAGGGGGGACTAGTTTGCTAGTGACCGGTGACACATTGCAATGGCAATAAAGCAACAGACAGTAAAATATCTGTTAATTAATAGTTCAAAGACAAAAATTAATAACACTCCCTGATCAGCTGATACAAATGTGAGGGAGTAGCTACTGCTACTTTGCTGGAGAAATTATAAGTTGTTTCAATATTTTGTGGAATGTTCGGCACATAGATCTCACCTCTTAGACTTTTGCATTGAGAGTGTATGCAATGTATTTATGGAATATGCATTTGAGACATGGTCTCATCCTGTAGCCCAGGCTAGCCTGCATGCATGATCATCCTGGCCTAAGACCCCCTTGCCAGGCCATCTTTGTGTTTCTTTTGAACTAACAGTTCCTCTCAGGTTTTAACTCATGCAAACAGTTAAGTTAAAGGACAGCATAAAGGCATGGAATCAGTCCCTATAGCTGAGATGTTTTGTATGCAACTCCAGTGCTTATCAACAGAAGTGATGACTGAGTTATGGGGTGTTTTATAATGGACTACTGTGTACTTTTGAAAATGGACAATAAAATGATACAGCCAGCAGCAATCCAGAAATGCTGTGGGATATAGATGCCATAGTTACAGAGGAGGTGGAGGTCTATGTGGCAGAGTTGGTTAAGCCTTCCTCCTGGAGACATCTATGTTGTGGGAGATTTGTTCACGCTTACATTGCCGATAAATTTAACTTAAATCAGAGGGTGGAGATCAGTTGGCCAGAATTAGCCATAGAGGTTTTGGAGTACCAAGATAGGAGGGCATAGGAAGTAGTAGAGAGGGGCTTTTGTCCAGGATTTTCAGTCTGGAAGTGTAGAGAGGCAGGATCAGCTGATCATTCCTCTGTCACTCTTTGGATGTATCAGGTTTTTACCCTAGTATCTGCCTCCCAAGTTTTATTTAATAACAGAACCATTTAAGTAATTACTTCATCTGGCACCCAATGTGGGGTGAGATCATACATTGGCTTTTTAAATCCACCACTTCTGTGTACCACCATGAGTCACCACTTTTCCCACCAGGGGCTTTTCCATTGCAGTCTCCCTACAACAATGCCCAAGGCTGTGTATTTTGGCCCCAAACTCTGCAGCCACAGCTCGCTGGCTTTTAGCCATTGGAGTCCTCTTCCAACTGCCAGGTCTATCATTCAAGTATCCCCTGTGACCTTACTTCTCACCATATACATTTCTTCTGCACATCTCCTGTGTCCATTTTTTAGGTGGATTGCTACCTCTCCCCCATAGGTTTCAGACTTTCCCTGGACTCCCTCCCTGGGACACTGATGCACCAGCTGAGCACCTCAATACTCGCTTGCACCTGCTCAGGCTTCTACTGTTGATGCCAATCTACATACCCTCAGCCCCTGGCTACACATGAGCAGCTGCAGGTGGTTCTCAGCTGGCCCTGTAGCACACCTGCAACCTCCTAAGACCACCACACTTGCCTGGATGCCTGGGCACCCCCCCACACAACTGAGAACTACCAGTGCAGCTGACTAACTGATGACACCCCTCTCCGTCAGCTCTGCCATCTCCACTGTTGCTGCTGTGGACAAATTCAAAAGTCATCAGATCTGTTGAGACACTTAGACATTCTTAAGAAGGGAATTAGGTTTTATTTTTTTAAGTCTTTTGCACATTAAGAATGGGGAACATTATTATGATGAAGGAAGTTAGGGCTTCATATGGTTCCAAAATGGATGGTTTGAAATTAGGGGAAAAAATGAAGAAATAACCAACAGAGATAGGATCAACATAATGTTGATTATAATTATTATTAATTTGGTAATTTATATTTTATTCTTTAAAAAGTGGTTTGATATCTTCCAAATATGAAAAATTGACTGATGAGATACAAGCCTTAGAAAAACTTACTCATGGAACTAAGAAAAGTATTCACACACAGACAGAGGAAATTAGATCAGAACCTACTGCCTCATGGCATGATGAAACTGAAGAGGAATGGTCCAAGGTTATTAAAAACCCAACCTTAGTTTCCCCATTTACTGTACAGGAATGACCATCAGATGATAGACATCCGTAGGGGCATACAAAAGTTTACTAAAATTCTGTAGATGTTTTAGTTTTAAAGAGATTTTAAAGAGCAGTTGTTTCATATGGTATAATTCACTCTGTGCATATGTTAAATTCATGGACAACTCAAAACAGAATCACCCTAAAAGACAGGAAAGATTTAGCTATAGAAATATAGAAGTTGGTCCTAGTTACAGTGGAGAACATGGTAGAGAGAGGAAGATAGAGCTATAGAACAATGAAATAGGGCATGGGTATTGATATTTCCCCAGAACAGTTCCTTGGTGAAGGTCAGTATGCTGATTTTCAGAGACAGTCTACAGTTGATGATCTTATAACAAAGAACAGCTTTGAATGCTTAATACAGGGTAGAAGAATCAGGAGGAAGGAGCTGATTCATTCACTAAAATTAAAGAAGCCTTCACTGATTTTTGAAAAACAAGGATTGACTTCATCTGTAAATAGAATAATATCAGATCCAGAAATTAGACAAATAATAATTGAATTTTTGGCTTTTGAAAATACTAATTAGAATGCAAAAGGTGATTATGCCGTTAAAGGCAATATCAGCACCAATAGATGAATGTATTAGAAATACAGCTGTTATTGGATCTCATACTTATGAGGATACTTGGATAGGAAAAGTGATTTCTAAAATATTAAGAAAAATGAAAAGGTCAGGTGTTTTAATTGTGATAAACAAGAGCATCTGAAAATGGATTGTTGGCAAGGTATTCCTAGACAAACAACAAATTTTTTTTTCTAGAGATGATCCAAACAGAAGACACCAGCCTTCTGGAGTATGCAGAAGGCATATCAAAGGCCAGCATTGGACTAATGAATGCAGACCGACAAAGGACAGATAAGGTAATACCTTGCCATTGAGAAACACTTTGGTGATATGTTTTATATTTAATAAAACCAGTCTGGAATATCAGAGAAAAGATCTACCCACAATTAATCCAGGAGAATCAGAGAGTAATCCCAGCACAGGGAATACCCAGGAGTGGTGTCTTATGCCCAACTGGGAATGGTGACCTACACCTTTAATCCCAGAAGATCTGAGTTTGAGACCAGTGTAGAGGAAGTTTCAGGCTCCTAGGCAGGCAGTGGTGGTGCCATGCCTTTAGTCCCATAACTCCAGAGACAGAGGGGATCTTTCTGTGTTTCTGTGAGTTCAAGGCTAACTACAAAATAGTAGTATCCCACTCTTTAATCTTAACCTGGATGTGAAACAACTGGTTGAAGAGGGTATTTAAGGCAGACATAGAAAGACAGAGGAGGCAGGAGAAGCCATGAGGAGCGAGGCTGAGGAAGCTGGAAGACAGCTGGGTGAAACTTGACTGTGGTGTTTTCTCCCTTTGATATTTTAGCCTATCTCCAGTATCTGGCTCTGAGTTTCCTTTATTACAACCAGAACTTGTGCAACAGTGGGACCTTTGTAGGCCACTTCTGCCATGAAGTTGGGGCCTTCCAGTATGGGATCCATGCTTTATTAAAGGGCTTTAAGAGAGAGCTCTCCATGCTCCCTAGCATAACCACTGTGTAGTCAGGCCGTATGCTCAGCTCTTGGTCCAGGAAATGGGACCTGCCTACATGAGCCACTGGGAAGGACCGGGAGGCAATTATCCTGAGAACATTGAGTGCTGCTTTGAATTTGTGTTTATTATGGGCAACTGAAAATGTGGGAAGTTAAACTGTGGATGAGGAGAAACTACCATTTAAGCATTCCAGGGGTGACTGCAGACATGCAGGTAGGTCTGTAAACACTATCCTGACATTTTGGCATCCTCAGGGGTCCTGGTGCCACTTTCCCTCCAAGATTCCAGGAGTGTTTGTCTCATGCAGGCCAAGAACATAAAAAGGGCCACTGACACGGGGAAGTGTATTGAATGGAGTTAACTCAGGATCATCCTTTTCTGAATTCAGGAGGGTATACACTAAGAGACAGGAGCTGTCAAGGGTTCTCAAGGCTAGAATGCTTATAAATCTGTGCTCCACATGGCTCACTCTGAGCAACTGCTGTGGAACTGTTAAGGTTGGAGTGAACGAACGAGAAAAACCGAGGCCGTCTTAGGTCTCAGTCTTAAGAAGAAAAGAAAACTTTATTCCACTAGTGGGTCCCATTGTATTAGGAACAAATGAGCAAAGTTTTTATAGGGCAGGAGGTAGGGGGTCTGGATAGGCTGCCTAAAGGTGTGTAGGTAACCACATAATCTGGCAGACAAAGCCTTTCTGGATCAAACAGATGCCAAGTTTAGATCTTATCACAGCAAACACGCAAAGCTCTTAGATCTTGTCATGTGGTGAGGGCACCACCTGGGAAGCCCCTCCTCTCACTTCACAGACTCAGGAAGCTGGCCCACAGACAACATTAAGCAGTGTTGAAATGGTGTACTTTTCAGGCACCATGAAGAGGCCTGACCCCTGGTCTTCTATCCTTAGAAACTTCTAGACTCAGCAAAATCCTTCCCTTGGGCACAGCTAGCATGCCTCCATGCCACCTGCCTGCTTTGGGGGCAGAGGGAGAGGCAGGACAGGGACAGGGGCAGAGGCTACCCTTTCATATCACTGGGTCTGAAGCCAGTTTCTGTGATCATCAGACCCAACTTCTTCTTGGAACTCAGCCTCCTTCTCTGTCTTCCTCACCCACTGGGTAGTCATCTTTGTGAGTGAGGGATTGTTTGTGTGGTGTCTACTGAGAGCCAAGCACCTGCCGTTTGCACATTAGGGCTTCGGTAGCAAATTAGATCCAGGTCTTGTTCTTGAGGAGCAGAATGTTTAATGATTATAGATTAACTCAGCCTAATGGAGTGGGTTACCTGGAGCCTGCCAGGGAGAGCTTCTGGATGACGTCATTTGAAAACAGGCTTCATAGAAATGAGTGGAGGTGATCAGGTAGTGTGTGTGTGTGTGTGTGTGTGTGTGTGTGTGTGTGTGTGTGTGTGTGTGTGTGTGTGTGTGCGCGCGCGCGTGTGTGTGTCTGGAGTGAGTGGGGACATTCCAGATAGAGAGGATCGTGTGGGCAACAGGTTTTGACTCTTGTTTCACAAGCCCAGGCATGCACGACATGAACTTCTTTCTTCAACTTACTTCCTATTCTGATACTCCCTTCCCCTGGAGTTCTCCCCTTCTTCACAAGGTCACAGCTGATCACAGCTGAGGGCTTGAATAGTACCAAAGTATTGATGAGAAACAGGCAGAGAACCCAGGAGTCCATTTTCTCTTCCATCTGTTGCCATGGTAATTCAGATGAGAGGTTTTCCATTTCCTATCTGTTCCTGCCCTGGAGCATCTTCCTGTAGAACTGAGTGGGAGCAATTCCAGGTAAGGAGGACATGACAGCCTTCCGCATTCAGTGGTGGTACATTCCAGATGGGCACAGCGAAAGACGCGGCCTGGTGCTGGAAGCAGAGGAGGAAGGGCACACGGAAAGTTAGCATCAGGCTTCAGAACCTGAATGTCCTGTGCACAGATTTGACCTGGACTTGACCTTGACTCCAAAGCTAGCTGTTAACACTTTAAAAATGTCCAAAAGGCATAAGGAACCCTTGGGATTGACTTCTCACCGTGCCAACCCCTGTCTGTCTTCTTTCCTACCCATGAAATAGGGGATGCATTCTTCCAACCACTGGAGACCCTCACAGTTTTGCTATGGTCAGACCATGCATCAGAGGTGGTCTAGGTATCTTGCTGCTCTGCTGCTAGAGAGCTCAAGGATAGGAGTTGCCTTGAGAGCTGGAACCATGTAGATAACAGTGCCTGTATCTTACCCACATCCCAGGGCATGCTCCTTCTCTTGTGGACAAGTGGAGATAGGTGGATAGACCTCAGGGATTCTCTCTCCTTCAATTTGATGCAACATCTTAGCACTAGCAGGCCACAGCTCAAGGGAGAGGTCTCATTAGTGGGGCAGAGCCTTTCCTTGTTTAGGGTGAAGAGGGGGGTAATAAAAAGGGATTATTTAGGTGAAGCATTTAAAAACCATTGCCAGGAGTATCAACCTTTTCTCCAAACCAATCCCCTTTTAAATTCCATTTCAAGGGAGGCAGTAAGACCTGATGGGTTCAGGAAGAGGAAGCTGCCTCCGGGCCTTTGCACAGGCTGTTTCACACACCTTTCCTGCTTGTATCTCTCCAAGGACCAAGTGTTCACACTTTAAGAAGCAAATTAAGGCTACTCTGGAAGGCTCTTGTGAACCACTCAGGTTAGGTCAAGGTCCCCTCTGTACTCCAGGCTTACCCCAGCCTCAACGCTGGCTCTTTTGCAGTGTCTGCTTAGAATTTGTCCTTGCCCTGGACAGTAGGATCTAAGGACAGAATGAAGTTGTGTTAATTAGCCAATTTGTTGTTGTATGAGGTTCTGGAGATGGAACCTGGGGCCTCGTACAAATTAGGCAAGTGTTCTACTCTGAGCTACACTTCCTGCATGGAATACCCCTTGGATCTTTTTCTTGTCAGCGGCCTCTTCCTGTCTCTGTCTAGAACCTTCTTGAATTAAACAATCATAATTTTCATGATACGACAACAATATTTGGTCCATATACAATTATAAATGTGTTGCTATAATCATGCCAAAAAACAAATTAAGAAAATAAAACATCTTCTTGTTTCCTTCGCCAATTTTTTTATCAAAGCCACTTTTGTTAACACTTTATAAAAATACTTTTAGCATTATTACCTTTGTTTACCTGTGTGTGTGTGTGAGTGTGTGTAGCACACATGTAGAAGTCAGTAGACAAATTTCAAGAGTCAGCTCTCTACATCCATCACACAGTCTCAGGAACAGAACTCAGATCTTCAGCCTTGGTCACAAGTGCCTTTAGCTGCTGAGCCATCTTTCTGGCCTACCTTCAGTTTTCTCCCCATGATTCCTGTGTTTTTATGAACACATTTCTTTACTTTACTGTTCCAGTACTGGGGATTGAACTCAGGGCTTCCAGTGTGCTGAGCACATGTGTGTCCCTCCTCCCCCACAGAGCTACACCTCCAGCCCCGGTGTATATATTTTATTTTGGTTTTCCATGAATATAATATTTATTGTAATGATATATTGCACAGATGCTTTTGTGACGAGCTCTCAGACCTGTCACTGTAAAATTGGAGAGAAGGGCCCTTGGCCTGATGATCTGAGGATGTGGCCTAGCTCCTCGAAGGCCGTTGTGTCCCTGAGAGAACAGGTTGACACTATCATTGCTGCTGGCATCCAGTTTACCTCAGGAGCTTTGCAATCCCTTTCTAGAGATGTCCAGAGGTCAATATCCAAGCCATGCATGCTGGACTTCAGTCACCACCTTGAAAAGTAGTTGGTTTTGACGCCAAGAGACTCGCCACACAACCAGAGCAGACCTCTGAGTCACTGGGTCACAGTTTCCTCAAGTTCTGGAACATTCCTATGTCCTATAGCCAAAGCTGTGGTTTTAGCACCTGTACCACGACTCTTTCCCGTCTCTTTTCTTCAAGATGGTCTGGGTGAATTAAAGTGAGCCGGAGACCAGTGGCCTGATGCAAGGACCAGATGCAAGTGCAGCTTCCTGGTCCCTTGGGAGGGAGGGAGGGGGTATGGCAATCCTGGGATCCTGTACTGGTCTCAGCTCCTCCAGTAGGCTCCCACCTAAGGGCTAGGCCATCCAATACCAGCCTCAATGTCACCCTGACATTACCACCTCATGTTAACACAGTCAATCACAAGATTTTCCATTTCCTGGCTGCTGGAGTGTCAACTGGAGGGTGTGCTGGATGGGGCGGGGGGGGGGGGCGGCGGGAGTTGCTCTGGATTTGATTGAAGGTCCAGCTTCTTATGCCGTCTGGAGGAGGCGCCATATCTCATCATGACCGCAAGAGGGCGATAATGCCTCATCTTCCGAAAAGCCCTAGTTCCTTCCATTTCAACTGCCAAAGCCCCTTCCAACTTGGGGTTCATAGCTCTCCCCGGCCCCCAGGCCGAAGTGTGGCCTGAGGAAAAGCCCTAGTGTCGCCCCAGGGAGAAAGGCTGCTCAAAAGCCACCAGGGAATGGCATTTGGGGACGTCTTGCGGAAGAGCCTGGTGAGGCAGGAGAATGTCAACTTGGACTGTTGCCCCAGCCCCAGCGGCTCGCCAACCTGCTGCCTGCTGGACTGAAGGCAGTCTCTCTGCTGGCCCTGCCTCCAGTGCCTGGCTTTTCTAAAACCTCGGGGGAGTCTCCCCGCAAGTTCGAGCATCTATACAGGCGCCACAGCAGCTAAAACGCACCTGGAAAGGCATCTCTTGAACAGGCCCATTTGTCAGAGGACAGTTAAATGGGTCCCACGTGGAGGCGAGATTGGCACAGAGAGGGAGGGGAATGAAAGCGAGCAAGGAGCGTGTCTGGATGGTTCCTGTCCAGAGACTTCCAATGTCTGTCCTGTGCTGGCTCAGGAACTCCGCCTGCCGCCCCCGTGGGGGTACCATCTCTTTCCCACCGAGGTGGGCTGGTGTTTCCCCGCCCCCCCGGGGGGGGGGGTGGGAGTGCAGAGGCTGCAAGTGATGACTGGAGCTCAGGCAGCTCTGTCGCCTTTGCTTGGCCCTTCCCACGCTTCTGGAATGCAGGACTGCTCCTGGGAGTTGAGCGAAAGTGTGACTTTCCCTCTAGAGCCAGAAGGTCAGCCTCCCAGGCCTGGGCCAGCATTCCTTGACCAGGACCCAAAATAAACAAAGGGCACGGGGCCAGGGCAATCTCAGAAGGAGGCCTGGTAAGCCCCTGTCTCAGCACCCAGTTTTTTATTCTTTGTGGGAAGGAGCTGTGCTAAATTCAGAGGCTCCATTTGGTGGGGCTGGGATGGAACTCAATAGCTCTATCATGTGGCAGACTCTGTGCTGTGAGTGGTGCTGCACAGCATCGTGGCTGTGCAGCCATAAAACTAGCTGAAGGGAAGCCCAACAGACTTGTTACAGCAGAGGGTTAGGTGAGCAAGCAGCTACCTAGTCTCCTTCATCCTCAGAGACACCTTCTAACACCCCCATAGATGCATATTCAAGCACATGTGCTGTGCTCACCCTTCCTCCCCGCCCTGCAGCGTCAGGGACAGCAGTAACTAGCTCTCCATGGTTCCTTTTCTGGCATTGCCTTCACCTGTTTCTATTGGGCCATTATGAAGTATGTAAGGTTTGCTCAGCCTGAATCCTGTCACATTGGACAGTGGCTCTGACTAGTCTCAGTGACAACAGCCTGGATAGCATAACCATCATGGACACTTAGAAAAACTTACAGTTTAAACTTATGGGTTACTTTTTACCAGAGTGTTCTCTTTGGTATTGAGACCAACCCTGACTGTGGGTAACTGAAACCATAGGAAGGAAAACAGGATAAGAGAGCGCTGCACTTAGCATTGACTATATGACATCACTGTGATGTAACCCACAAGGTGGGAGATGCTCCTCCTTCCTCAGGGATCCAACAGGCTCAGAGAGGGAAGTAACTTCTCCAGGGTCTCCCCCAGAAGCAGGACTGGACTTGTTTGTGTGGCCATCCTTCCTCATCCACCATGCTGGATGCCGTCAGATCCTCAGAGCCCATGCACTAGCTGTGACATGAAGAGCTGGGCTCCATGCCCTCCCAGAGGTAAGAAGATGAACTTTAGTGAGAGGCCTCCTCTCCACGAGCAGCTCCAAGGTGCAGTCACACACACACAGTGGTTCTTGAGACCCCCTGGAGAGGGTAGATCAGGTACATGGGCCTCAGGCCTGACTAGCCACTCACTCCATAGCTGATACTGTGTTGCCCAAACAGCTGGGGTTGCAGGAAAGGGCCTCAGCCAGTCTGGGGAAAGATGTCTAGGCCTAGACAGGCCACATCCAGGACAGCAGGAAGAGAATGCGGACTATGGCTCGTGTCTCCTCCCTCGAGTTTCTGGAAGCTTCTCCCTGGGTGCATTTAACAGCCAAGGTCAGATGCTGTTCCCAGAACTGGATGCCTGGAATACTCCCATTTCCACACCCCCATCTAGGAGCCAAAACAACTTCCAGGGCCAGGCTGTGCTATAGGAAACCCAGGTGAGACCCTGGCTCTGGGAGGGTGCAGTGGTACCCTGTGGTCCAGACATGGTTCCCTGCTGCTGTTTGCCCGTCTATGTTCCAGACTGGTTAGGGCCCCATTCTTCCTTTACTGTTTTTTCCTCCCTCCCTCGTCTTCCTCTCTACTGAAGATTTACCCACAGGCCAGCTGGGCTGCAGTGGAAGAACAGCCTGTTTAAACCTTACCACGCAGCTCTCTGCCCTCTGTAAGCCTCCTTGCCTTCCTCTGCACTACAGGTGAGAACACTTGTCTGTGTGGGGGGCTGTGATAAGGGGCCTTGGAAAAAATCACTGGGACCAGATCCTGGGGTAAATATGCCAGAGAAGAAAGCTTTGGTCTGCACAGTAAGGCATGTCTTTGTTTTCTTTTTTTGTCAAATGCAAGGGATGTTGAGCTCTACTCCAGAGTTTTTGTAAGGACCTACAGATGAAACGGAAGTCTCTCACACGTAGGGGGTGCTCACTAAATGATCCCTTATTATTAGCCCCGTGTAGCACTTGGTGTGTAGAATCCCAGGACTGAAGGAGAAGCTTGTGTATATATACCCTGGCAAACTCCAGGTTAGCTCAGTTTCTGGCTGCAGAAGGTGCGGCCAGGGTGCTGGCCTCACACATTAAAGCACTTGAAGAGAAACAGAATAAGACAGAGAAAAATGTGACAGAAAGAGGGACCCCGGTGATTCTTATTTGTATTGCCGTGGTAAAGCCATTATGATCAACAAAAACTTGACGGGGGGGGGGGGGGAGGTGTATTTCCTTTTACAGCTCACGGTCCATAATGAGGGGACACTGAGGCAGGAGCTCAAGGCAGAACTCTGGAGGTAGGAATTGAGCCAGAGGCAATAGAGGAACATTGTGTACTGGCTTGCTATCATGGCTTGCTCAGTCTGCTTTCCTATATACCCCAGGACCACCCATCCAGGGTGGTTATCACTGCTCATCATCAGCTATTAACCGAGAAAATGCCCCAAAGACTTGCTTACAGGCCAGCCTACTGGAGACGGTTTTTAAAACTGCTGTTCTCTTCTTCCAGATGGTCCCAGCCTGTGTCAAGTTAACAGTAACAACCATGTCACTAAAGATCCATGGCTTTTATATCTGAGTGGACCTGTCCCTTAGTCTCAGTAGCATGCTGGCCCAAACTGGTCTGTTTATGGGTCTGCTTGCCTCTCTAGGGAGGTGAGCTTTCGAGAGCAAAAGACCCTGGCTTTGTGTCAGATGTGGGTGTGTGATAGAGACTGGTCAGGAACTGGTCTTTTGGTCCATTGGGTTAAAGAAAAGGAAGCTTTGAGACTCTTCTGGAAATGCCTATATAGAGTCACTGTGATAGTTAATATTAAGTTGGCAAAACTGGACCAGATCTAGAATTACACTGGAGATAACACTCCAGATAAGCCAGCGAGAGATTTTCTAGATTAGTTACTAAAAAGCAGGAAGATCCTAACTGACACACAAGAGGAAAGTGGGCTGAGTGCCAGCATCCATGTCTTTCTACTTTCTGACTGTGGATTCAATATGGCTAGTAACCTCCTGATCCTGCCACCATACTGCCCCTGACATGACAGACTGCGTCCCTATCAGCCAAAATAACACCCCAATTTCTTTCCATCATCAAGTATTTTGTGACAAAGAAGACACAAGTCACTAAAACAGAACACTGGTGCTAAGAAGTGGGACTGGCATTGGAGGGAACCTGACCATGCGGCTCTTGGGCCTTTGGAAGTGTTTCGTAGGAACAGTGAGGAAGCATTTGGAACTTTGATCTAAAGACACCCTTGAACTCTGTCAGCAGATGTTCCTGGGCTGTTCTGGTGAGAGTTTGGAGAATTGGGAGGCTAAGGGAAATGATGACAGGGGAGGTCCTGCTCATGAGGCTTCAGAGGAACCAGGCTTTGTTGACAGCTGGGCTAAACGTCCTTTGTGTTACAGTTCAACACATTATTGGGCTGCATTATCTCTATGTGCTGAATGGGGCTTAACTGGGGCTGAATACAAGAGGAAGAAGTCAGTAGTTTAGTGGAGGCAATTCCAAAGTAGGACAGCGCTCAGGCTATGGCGTGGTTACTGCTCAGCATCCTTACCCAGGTCTATGGTAGAAAAGGAAAAACAAGAAGAAGAAACACATTTAAAAGTCCAGTTTGTTGAAGAAAAGATCCTGAGTAAGCTTAAAGTTGCAACCAAGGTGTATACTGCAGAAGTGGCTGTCACTGTTGGAGACTTCCCACTCTACAGGACAATAGAAAAGATGCTCTGATGGCTAGGCTCACCCAAAGGTTCTACACTCGAGAGGGGAAAGCCTAAACTGAGCATGCCGAAGGGGTATCCTGCTCCTGCAAGGCAAATGCTCGTGTGAGTGGTTCCCAGGGACCAGCACACAGAAAGGATGCAACTGTGGTCCAAAAAGGCCAGGCTCCATCCCCAGCTAGTGGCAGAGTTTGGTAGCATCACTGGCTTTGCACACATGGAGGATTTAAGAACAAGGGAGTCGTGGAGTCTTGTACCATGGTTCCAGAGAGCTGCGAGACCAGATAAAGTATCAGACTTGGGGGTCCCCTGCAAAGAGGTCCTAAGAAGCCTCCACATGAAGCCATGAAGGTGAAGCCTGTACTGCAGGATAGTGGAGATACTAGAACCATGAACTGTCCACTGAAGAAAGCTGAAGGCATGGAGTAATGCTTTTCAAGAGGAAGGGTATGCATACTGTATGTGTGTATATATATATACACGCACAAATATACATATATACATCTGTATGTGTGCATGTATACACACACACACACACACACACACACACACACACACACACACACACACACACACACACATATATGCTATAAGAGCAAGGCTGGAAGTGTGTCTATCTAATCCCCTTGGAATCCAGATGGTTCTATCATCTGTCCCAGATGCAGGATTTGGTGTTTGCCCTGATGGGTTTTGGACTTGCCTGGGCCCAGTCATTCTTTGCTATGCTTTGGTTTTCCCTTTTGAAATGGGAATGCTTATTCTGTTCCATTGTGTGTTGGAAGTATGCAACTTATTTTTTATTTATTTTCCACAGAAGCTCCATGAAGTGATTACCTTGAGTCTCAGATGAGACTTGGGCTTTTAGACAGTATTGTACCATTAAAGACTATGGGGACCCCTGAAGTTGGACCGAATGTGTGTTGTATTATGAGACATCTATGAGTACGCAGACACAATGGGGCTGAAGATTAAGGTTTAAAAGTGTTACATTGGGCTATCAATTAACAAGGGGTTGGTTGGGGATGGTTAACATTGACTTTCAACTTGACGGGATGTAGAATCACATTGGACATGTCTGAGACTTTTTTTAAAAATTAGGTTAACTGAGGTGGGAAGGCTCACCCTAACTTCATACTCATTAAAAAAATGAGAGAGCAAGCCGAGTACCATCATCCACTGCTCTCTGCTTCCTGCCTGAAGATGTGGAATGACAACCCTCTCTTGCTCCCTGGAAACTGTGGGCTAAACACACCATCCCGTCCTCAAGTTGCCTTTCCAGGTTCCTTGTCTCCACAATGGGGCAGATTTCTAACATGTCTGTTCATTCGGTTGGCATGGCATGTTAGATGCCACGGGGCCAACATATTCACCACAGGCAAACCCTCGGAGTGTGACACTAACCCGGAAGAAAGCAGAATAGAGAATCAGAGGCAGATGTATAATGAACACCTGGGTCCAGCCATCCCTGAAGCCAGCTAGAACTGACAGGTTCAGAGTGTTAAATCAATAAATTTCCCCACTTTATTTTTTTTTTTTTGCTCTTAAGTTGGTTTTCCTTCTCTCTCTCTCTCTCTCTCTCTCTCTCTCTCTCTCTCTCTCTCTCTCTCTCTCTCTCTCTCCATTCATCCTATCTATCTATCCATCCACTCATTTATTTTACAAGACCTCACAATGTATTCCAGATCTAAAGAACCCAGGTTAATGTGATTTTTCTTTATTAAAAAAGTTCTGGTTATTTGATGGTATTCATGAAAATGTCCCCCAGCCCCCCCAAAGATACAGGTGGTATCATGAGGGAAAGGAGGGGCCTGAGTTTTGAAAGGAGAGCAAACACAGCTGTGAACAAGATCTACTTCTCCCTCTGGGGGGGTCCTTGGTCTCTTTCTCTGTAAACGAGAACCCTGAAGAGGCCTCAAGACATCCTGTGGATACTGCGGTTTCTGTGGCTAGCTAAGGGCCCCTGCATTTCCCTTGGCCCATTATTTCTAACACAGTGCTCCAGCTGGGATGTTCTGGCTGGCTGGGAAGAGCAGGCATCTGGACTTCCCTCACCTCCATCCCCACCCCACCCCCATTCCTAGTGCTCCTGCCAGCCCACCCTGGTCATCTGGGCCTTAAACCCTGGACAACAGGAAGGCCCAGCCAGCCAGCCAGCCTGGCCTTATCTCACCATGACTAAATGCAGATTCAAAACTCACACTGGCTGCCTAGGAATTCCACCAAATTCCAGCTGGGGCCAGCTGCTCTTTGTTTTTCAGAACTGGGAGGTAATTTTTACTCTAACTCCAAGCTTAAATGAACAGCCACACCTGCTTGCTATAGAATAAATTAGAACCAGCTGGGCAGTGTTAGTGCCTGCGTTTAATCCCAGCACCCAGCACCCAGAGGCAGAGGCAGGTGGATCTCTGAGTGTGAGGCCAGCCTGATATACATAGTGAGATGAAAGATAAAGAGAGATTGGGGGGCAGGGTAGAGAGAGGAGAAGGAAAGGAATGGGGAGGGGGGAAGGTGGGGGTCTCATAGTGACTGCTCAGGTCAGCCCACTTGGCTGTTTTTCTCTATTAGTTGTTATGCATGGTCAGCTGTGGGGCATCAGGGCTGCGTACTCACATCCATCAGGTCAGACTGTGTGTGGTGTGGCTTTATAGCCTGCTTTCCAGACTGACCTGGAACTTGTTATGTAGACCAACATGGACTTGAACTGAGCTTCATCTTCAAGCGTCTGTCCGATGTCTTGTTAACATTAGTATGCTCTTGTGTTGGAAGCACTTAGCCTTTGCTCTCTGTTGTGAATGCTAGACACTAGTGCCCAGAGCATCTCCAAGCATGACCACAATAGTCACACCTACCTTGAAATCAAGTGACTTGATGTAAAGAGGCTTTACCAAGGTACCAGAGTTAGACTGCCTTGGTTTCACGCTACAGTTTCATAGCACCATCTCATAGTTCATTCAGCATCCCTACAGAGATGCCTGTCAGTCTGTCTGTCTAGGCACCCCTCCACTGCTGTAATATTCCATGGAAAAGAGAGTAGCACACTTCTAGTCTTCAGGACCCAGGAAAAAGGTCAATGCATGTCCTGCATCTGACCAGTCAGGGCCCACATCACTCTGGTGTTAGGGATTAGCTCAGGAAGTTACACCATACAGGTTGGTCCATTAAGTGATGAAGGGAGGCAGGATGCAGGCTGAGAAGTTTTGAGAATTTACCTGGTAAGGCAGGGAGAACCCCCGAGGGAGGGATGCAGAGCAATCCACTCAGGGCAGAGATTGTGTTCTGTTCTTCCCACCTTCTTAGGCAGTTCGTTACTTACAAAGTTAAGGCAGCACCCTGTTTGCTGCACACTTTGGGGGTCTTGGTCTCTTGCTGTACTAACCAATGCCATTGCCAACATCACCACAAACTGAGCTCACCCTTAATAAAAGGATTTCTTTTCAGTATTTTTGCAGATGTGCAATGACACAATAGAGAGACTAAGGACTGTCAAAGCTCTTTGGACACAGTGTTGCCTGTTTAAAGGCTGGCAGGATTTGGGGGCCCCCTCTCCAGTTGCCAACATGACATTCAGCACCATTTCAAAAAACTGAATTTTGATGAGACTTTTTTTTTTTAAGTCAAGCCAGAGTTGTATTTGTTTTTCAAACAGGAAAGTTATGTTAATATAAAACAGATAAAACAGACAAATATCAGAACACACAACACACAAAGATCAGCACAAACCTTTCCCTGCTCACTCCAGGGAGCTTTCAGACCTTTAGTTCCCCTAAGACTAGACAGTACCGGAAAGTCACAGTATTGAATCAGAAAGGACAGACATTTCCAAAGGTCTGTACACAGGTAGTGGGGGTGAGGTGGTGACAAACCCTATCAATCCAACAGCAAACCACAGAAGGGTCTCAGAGACTCCTCACCCACATCTAGAGCCCTACCACATCAGCTAGCTTCTTGTCCACTTTGAAGGACTGCATTTTAAAGGATAAAAAGTACACATGTGACACACACACACACACACACACACACACACACACACTTCCATAAGGCACAGACAGATTGTCCTATGGGTAGTTCCGTTAGGGACTCAGGTGAGACAGTGAGACACTAAAATGCTGGGAGAGGCCGTGTGTTCCTGAGCCGTGTCCCCAGCCAGGGCAGGATGGATGGAGCAGTACACAATTAACTGCTTCCCAGGCTCCAAGGCTGCACATTGCCACTCTCAGCTGAAACTTGGGGCCACAAGTAGCAGATAGATATCTCCCCAAAGACTCCCTGCAGGACCTGAAGGTGGGCATTAACTGGTGGGGTCCTGGCTGTTTGGTAGGAGCTCACTTACCACAAGGGACCCCCACATATCTAATGTGAGTGTGGGACGCTTTGTGGGCATTTAACTAATAGACCCAAGGCAACAGAATGGTCAAGAAAGCCCACATGTCCCGCCCTGTCTTACCCTGTTGATGGCACCACTCTGGCATCAGGGCTGGGCTTACCCTCTCTGTTCCTTCTTTATAGCACTCACATCCTGAGGGCACTCAGCAAATGTTTGCTGAATATATATGTATAATGACTACTTCCCACCTGTTTCTTGGTCTGATCTGTTCTTTCCCTAAGTATCTAACCTATGTGCTAGCTAGCATAACTCCCAACTCCAGAGTGATCAGATCAGTTTATAATCTGGCCTCTGGTCTGAGAGCTGCTCTTTGGTCCCAGTCCTTGACCTCATATCCTGATCATGAGCCTTGCTGGTGAGTGGATGTTGGACACCTGAAAACAGCCCGTAAAGGACAGCGGCCCAAGAAGTCAACTCCAAGGCTCCAAGGACGCATTAAGAGCAGAAGCCCACTTTGCTTGGGAAACAGTCATTTTCCAGGAAGTTCCAGTGGGCAGGGGTATGGCTGCCATGAATGGGGGATAGGGTGTCACCTAGCCTCCCCCATGCTGCTCTTGGGCTCATAGGGCACAAAATGGGTGGTGAGCTTACAAAACGAGGGTAGGGTGCTGCCTGAGAGGTGATTGCCCACAGAATCCCAGAAAGGGGTGGCTTAAGGTCTCTCTCCAAAGCAGCACCACATGACACCCTGCTGCAGAAGGGGAGGTGAATGCATGAGCCTTAGAGGACACTTGTCCCCTCTAGGGTGTGGGCAGCAGAGGGTCTGTGGCCCAGAACCTTCTACATGTGCCCAGGCTCTACAGGTGAGTTGTGGGAAAGACTCGGGTAGTATTGAGCTTCCCAGAAAGTAGGGCAGGCTGGCCAGGACTAGATGGGGGGGGGGGCAGAAATCCTACCATGGCCACTTCCTGTTGCGTGGATTCTCACAGGATTGCAGATCTCACCCGACAAATGAGGACAATACTGCATTTCCTAGATTCTGAGTACCCATTTCCTGCAGCTGAGTGTCCCAAACATGGAAGATGCATCCCAGCATCCTGTGGCAAAGGTGGGTGTGGCTTCTGCAGTTACTTCTAAGATGGTGTGCCTTTTGACCAGCCAGTTCTCAGACAGGACTCAAGATGGCACATGGGGTCCTGTCAAAAGTGTCTCTTTAGCTCAGTATGCAGGCATGTGAGAGAGGAGATGAGACACATACCCTGCGTCTAGGGCCTGACTCCATCTTTCAGAGTATTGACAAATACCTGGCATTTAGAACAGAAACAGTCCCTTTGCTCTGCGGGGAACAAGACAGCTATTTATAGTGGCTGTAGAGCAGGTTAAACAGGCCCGTGGTGCCTTTCTGCCCTGGTAACTGGTGACCAGAAGCATGCCTGGTTCACCCGTGGGTCTAGGACCTCAGCTGCTGATTTCCTAGTAGTGGCCGTGGGTGACCCTGCCGCATGCTTTCCCACCTGGGAAAGCCAGAAGCAAAGAGGTGCTGGCTCTCCCAAGCCACTGAGACCTCGGCAGTTAGTAAGCTCAGACATGGCCATGGCTGCCTGGACAACCGGGTAGCATCCCTGGTGACAAGGTAGCTCTGGCCATTCCCAGCATACGGAGAATCCAAACAACTGGATGAGTAAATTGAGCAGGGAACCCACCATGCCTGATTCTTGGATTCTCACCCAGGCAAATAAAGGTTCCTGTAGTTCTTTTAAAAAGATTTAACTGCATTCAGGCATCCCAGCACTCAGGAGGCAGAGACAGGCAGATCTCTGAATTAGAGGCCAGTCTGAGCTAAAGAGTTCTGGGGCAGCCAAGGCTACACAGAGACACCATTTCTCAGGGGAAAAAAAAAGTTGCATGTGCAAAGCAACAGGGTGGATATACACCCTGCAGTCCCTAAAGAAAAGCCAGCTCTCAGGGGTTCTTGCTGGGGACCGGAAGAAGGAAGTATAAGCAGGCCCAAGGCCTCCAGCCATCCAGGCACACTGACTGGCTTGGGCTGCTGTCAGCTGGTCCATGGCTCCTGCCAAAGCCTGTTCTATGAACCTCACTTCTTGAATGTTTCTCTTCCCCTCTTCCTCCCTCACAGCAAAAAGAGGCCAGATTAGGAGCTGTGAGAAAACATTGCTCCTCACAAGTTTTCTCAAGCCTTCTCAGAGTGTGTGGATTTCTGGCACCAGGCTTCCAAGTAGGAACCAAAAAACAGAAGGCCAAGGAACTCCTCTAAAGGTACAGCTCACAGAAGGCAGATGTATCCCAGCCTGAGGCTCTTCAGAAGGGAGGAACAAGTCTGTTTAGAGCATCAGCGAGGTCTTGGAGGAACAGATTTGGCCCAGTGAGAGGGGGCCAGGGTACTGGGAAATGCCAGCAAACAGGCCTGGGTGTAGGGAGCATTTCAGTCAGCTCTTTACAAATACCAAACAAGTGTATTAGTTAACACCTTAATAATCAACAGAAAAACAAGAGGCTAGAGACAAGGTCCAGACAGGGAGTCTGTGTTTTCTAACTTCAGCCAGTTGGTCACTGGGGACATATCCACAGCTCTCCTTAATCCTTCCATGGAAGTTATGGAGTCACCCCAGAGAGCAGGAGGGACATTACAAAACTCTAGAGCATGTAGGGATGGGGCTGAGGGCAGAGGGGCTTACTGTCTACTGACTGGGGACAAAGGGATCTAAGATGCTAAAGTTTGGGGCACCTGTCCTCCGCTGCCACAGAAAGGCAATTCCTAGTCTGAGTAAGCGGTGGAAGCTACCTGTGCGCCTATGTCTTCTGCCTACCTTCCCCCTCAGCAAAGCTACTGCTCAGAGATGTAAAGAGTGAGTTATTTTGTCTTTTCCTTAGAAAATTTGAGTGTCTCTTTCATTACCTCTGAAGGAGCCCTGTGCAGGTTCAGGCCTCATGCATTTGAAGCTAGCTCACTGAAGAAAAAGACATCCCCAGAAAGTGGACAACCATCACATTAACATTTAGGCCTGGATTGCACATTCCTTAGTGTTAAATACCCTCCGGGAGACAACAGATCCCTGCATATTACATCCACACAGTCTCTCTCATTCATTCTCTGTGCTGTCTCCCCCCCACCCCAACACACACACACACACACACACTCAACCCAACCCCAAAGAAGCATTGCACAGACAGAGGGCACCCTTTCCCAGCTGAAGGTCACCAAGAGGCAGGTGATCTGCCAGGCAGTTCCTGAGCTGAATCTTGGGACAGGCTTTTGGGGGTAACACGTGTGTTTGAGCCAGAAGCAATGCTTGCCTGGTCTCTGGCCCCCAGGGCTGATCTCCACGCCTGTTCTGTCTTGCTCATCACTGCAGAGTGGCAGATGAGAAATGGCTTCTGACCTTTGGCTCCCTGGTAGCCATGGTGTCGCCCACCTAACAGGGGCTTCAGAAAGGTGACCTCGCCTTGGCCAAGCCAGCTGCATAGCTACGGTCTATAGATTTTGATGACATCCTTGATGGGCCGCCGGCAGATGGGACAGCAGGCCCGTGCCTGCCTTCGGAGCCGCAGGCCACAGCTGTGACAGAGGCACATGTGTCCACACGTATAGATGACCGTGTCCACCTCGCTGTCGAAGCATACTGTACACTCTCCATTTCTGCTGCCTGCTGGTTCAGGTGCAGAGAAGGCCGGTGACACCGGGGGGCTCAGTGGGGAGCTGGGGGCTGTCACTGTTAGAAGGGAGATAAGACATGATTAATGACATGGCTCTCGGGAGGGCTCTGCTGGGCAATCCCAAGAATGCAGTGTTCTTATTGTGGAAATGGGGCACAGTGTGGGAAGAGGCCCATCTCTTGAGTTTTACCTGTTTTAGATATTGTGGTCCCCAAAAGCACGAAGGCAAACTGCCCTCCTGGGCAGCCTTTGGGCCTCTGAATCTCCATATTTACGTTCCCACTGAGCACAACAGAAGGAAATTGCAAATGGCATGGAAAACACAGCAGGCCTACTCAGCCAGTAAAGGCCGAGGCCACTGGCACAGCCAAAGGATCCATGCCATCAGGAACCCCTGTCCCTTGGGGGGTTTCTATTTCCTTACCCAGAGATGACTCTGATGCTGAGGAAGACTGGTTGACACCGAAGGTCATGTCTGAATCACTGTCATCCTGGGAGCCACTGAAGGACCCCGAGGGAGTTGTGGTCTCGGGACTGGACTGCAGGGTACCTGGGAACCAAAGAGGCTCTGTTAGGGGGTGGCACAGCCCTGCTAGTCTCTGCTCCTGTCTAGGGAGTAAATTAGAATGACCGTCAAGGGTTCTGTCAGTGTGGTGGATGCCTGTGTTTTGCCTGCCCGGCCTCTATTCCTACTTGGGTACGTTACAGGGATATGGCTATAATTCGACTCCTAATTCAGAAATCGCCTTAGAATGCCAGGTCAGGTCTAGAGAACCTTCAATTTTTCAATCCCACTGTGATTAAAGGATGGGTACACAATCCAAGCAAGGCCACCCTGTCACCACTATTGGGACTGTTGGGAAAGGGAAGGTTTGTACCACTGAGAGGGTAGCCTGGCACAGGGGAAGCCTCTCTGTGGCAAGGGCCTGACTTGAACAGAGCCAGAATGAGGCTTGTCTTGGTGATGTCCATTCATCACCTACACCTGGCTTTCCTGACTCCATCCAACAGACTCTCACATTTCCAAGTTATACTTCTCTTTGTTGCTTTGGGCACTTAGAATGGAGTTTTGTCACAGCTATAGGATCCCGGGCTGTGAGTATTCCTCTCTGCTCAAACTCAGTGCTAATTCAGAAAATATGTGCCTCCTTAGGAAGAAGAGGATGGAGGTTCTTTTACTCTACTTGATGGAAGGTTAGGTAACATACCAGGAACTTGGGCAACTTGTCTCAGGCTGAAATAATTACATTAGGGGTTCAACAACAACAATAAAAACTACATAATCCTTGCCAACAACCACAATCGCCCTGCTCCTCCTCTACTCTCCTTTGGACACTTAAGATTGTAGCCACAGCTATGATGTGCAGTGTCAGACACCAGCTGGGGCACGAAGAGCCGCCCATCACTTCACAATGACTCTACCATGTACACAGCACTCTCTTCGCTACTCAGCAACCAGGATACTGAGATCCAGGAAAATGATATCTACCCAGCACCTTAGGCATGTATGACCCTTGGATTGTGAGATCTGCCTTTCTGTGGTCCTGTGTGCAGAGTGGGGATAATCGCGTGGATTCACAGGTCACAGGTCACTTGGAGGTATGGCAGCTGCTACCACTATGAGCTGGGCTGTGTGGGTGGCATTGCAAGATGCCCCCTCTGCTCCGTAAATACCACACTGCAGCTGTTCCTGTCCGCATCTCACATACAGTGAGTGGGTATCCTGTCCTTTGCTGGCCAGGCCCACAGCTTCTGGCCTCTGTTTCTGCTAAGTGCAAAGGTAAGAATCTCAATACAGAAGGGTCAAGCCTTCCCTCCACTCTCTGCACGTGTTGGGATGCTGCTCCTGTTGCATATGTCAGTGAATTCCCTTTCTCTCTCTCACACACAAGCAATATGCATTATCCATTTTCTGTCTTAAAAACTCTAATAAAATTAATCATAAGGGAAATAAAAAGTACACCTGCCTGCCAAACCCTGAGAGCAGCCTGGTGCCAGAGGGAGCTCTTGCTGGGGACCCTGGGTCACTCACCCAGAAGGCGCAGCTGGCCCGCTGCACCGCCACGTACTGCAAAGAAGGCCCAGAGAGCTTGTGAGGTGTCCACACACAGCAGGCGTCCCCGGGAGCGCCCATTCACCGCCAGCAGAACGTCACCTCCCGGCCGAAGGGTGAAGCTGAGCGCGTCGCCGCCGCTGGGGACCGGCCCGGCGCGCGCCACCACCCAGTATTCCTTGCGGTCCAGCAGCGCAGCAGGGTCGGCAGGCAGCTCGGAGGGGCGCAGCGCGCCGGGATCGCACGATGTGATGCCGAAGGCCACAGCCGCGGGTGCTGCCAGCCCCGGCCGGCCCACCTCCACGCACAGGCTCTCGCCCGGCCGCAGCGGCCGCTCGGAGAACACCAGCGTGCGGCCACCGTCGGGCCGGGGAGCACAGGCCAGCCTGCGATCTGCAGACAGGCTCACGTCGGGGCCGCGCGTAGCATGGAAGCGCAGCTCGGCGTCCAGCAGCGCGGGTGACGATGCGGGCCGAGCGCGTTCTCGGGCCACGCACTGGACGGCGGCATCGGGACGGCTGAGAGCCAGGTGACCCAGCTTGGCCACTACCTGGTTGTTCTCCAGTTCGTTGTTGTCGAAGTTGGCGGTGTCGTGGCTGCCGGGAGGTGCGCAGGCGCTGAGGCGGGCTTGGCCCAAACGCAGGGGTGTCAGCGTGTCCGCGAAGGTGCTCTCTGCGGGACAGAGAAGCATCAGGAGGCCCGCGGCTCCCTGGACCCCAAACCTCAAACCCTGCTTCCCATCAATCCCAGTTCTGAAGCCCTAGACCTAGAGCCCTGGACTCCGGCTCCCCGTACCTCCAACCTCAGGCCTGAGACCCTGAACCCCAGGTTCCCAACTCCACACTCCCTAAGTTCCAAACCTCAGACCTTAGATAGCCGCTCCCCTCCCCCAATCTTAGACACGAGACTCTAAGACCACAACTCCTCCAGATCTCACCCCAGATTTCAGGCTTCGCTCCTGAACTTCTAGACCTAATGCCCCGGACCCCAGATTTGGCTGGCCCCCAGCATCCTTGGACCTCACTCCAGATCCTCCTGACCTCAGACTCTAGCCTCCAGATCCCCGACTTTAGGGCGGCAGGTGGCCAGTCTGGATTGAAAGCTATCAGAGCCTCCATCGTGCTGGACCCGACTTCCATCTCTTTCTCCTTTCTCTCTGACCAGGCTGTTCTTGAACTTGTGAAGTTCTGTCTTAGTCTCCCAAGTCCTGGAGTTTACGCACCAAGCCCAACTTCTTGCCTCCTTCCTTTGTCCATTTCTCTCCCCACCCCAGGTTTCCATACATTTGTACATCTGGGCATTTGAAGAGCCTCCATTGTTTCCTTGGGAACATACTACCCACCTAAAGAGTAAATCCTGCATTGGGGCCCTAGCATGTGGCTGGTTAAGCTGAGCTCATGTATCTCACTTACTACTGTAGTTGACAGGTATGGACTGTTACTACTGCCATTTAGCAAACATGGCACCCGAGGCATAGGACATAGCGGGGCAGGACCTGGCACAGAGCCCAGGCTGTCTCATCTAGACTCAAGGCTCTTTAATATAGTGACACCGGGAACAGGGGTGATAAGACACACGACAGAATGGGGAGGAGAAAGGAAGTGTGAGTGCCAGTGTCTGGTGTGAGGGTACCTTTTCCTTACAATGGGGTACTGGGAGAACAAGGGGTGGGGAGAGTCATCTAGCAGGCTCAGTGCAAGACTGAAGTGTCAGAAAGGAGCAGGGAGGGAGCAGGCAGGATGGATGTGCTTTGGGGGACTTAGCTAACTCCTCTGGGGTTCCTGTGTTGAGAGCTAGGTCCTAGATAACTAAGAAACGGTACAAGTTCTGAGAGATGGGCCTTAGTGGGTGCTATTGAACATGCTGGTCCCCTAGGGTGAATGCTGGGCTGAGCAGAGTAACTTTCCTGTGAAGATGGGTTGTTCAGACGAGAACAGGCCTGACCCCTGATTCTCTCCAGCTTCTGGTTTCACTATGTGACTGCTTCTGCATGTGTACCTGACACTGTGGTAGCAGACCCCAGAAGGCCCACTAGAGGTCGGATCAGGGAGGCAGCTTAATCCGGTCTTTCAACCCACACAACATGCCAAATAGACTCTTTGCCAAAGTTCGGGTTATTGTCATAGCAGACAGAAGAACACTGACAAGGAAGCCGACAGTTTGGAGATGGTGTTCAAGGCCTGATGATGTCTTCAGATAAGGGATAAGGAGAAATGGCCTTGCTCTATGAGAGCTTGTTCAAGTCTAAGGCTGCTTATAGATAATACACATACCTACCTCATGTTATATTCTATACACACACACACACACACACACACACACACACACACACACACACACACACACACACACTTTCATATCTGGATGACTCTAAGAGCTGAATATATATATGTTTGTGCGTACTTTTAAAACATTTTTGTTATCTTTATGTTTATGTGTGTTTAGCTGCATATATGTGTGTGTGTGTGTGTGTGTGTGTGTGTGTGTGTGTACACCACTATAGCTAGCTGCCCACACAAGTCAGAAGAGGGCACTGGATCCCCTGAAACTGGAATTACAGATGTTTGTGAGCTACCATGTGGGTGCTGGGAATAGAACCTGGGTCCTCTGGAAGAGCATCCAGTGCTCTTAACTGTTTGAGAGCCCCATATGTACTGCTTTTACATGGGTCTTATGTATGCTGTAATACACAATTTAAGAAAGTGTGTGCAGCTAGCATAGAATCTAGGGCCTTCTGTCTCAGCAGAGGGTACATGACGTTAGCTGCTCTGGCTTCTGTGCCCACATTCGGATCTCCCTTGGAAAGAACAATCTACTGTCACAGCTACGACCTGCCCGTCACTACTACCTCACCCCCTGCCTATGACCACAAGTCATGAGATGGAGTCTGAACCCTAATGAGTGGATGAGACCATTAAGTCCTGAGACTCAAAAAGCAGCCGGTAGGACTCAGGACTGTCATAGCAGGGAGCCCTTTGTTTGCTCAACAGGACAGTCAAGCTGAGGAAGCAGCTTACAGAATGACAGCAGAGCAAGAGGAGCCACCCCAGGCCACTGTCCTTTACCAGATAGTTTCAAGGTGCTGTGTCCCCTTTTCCACTTAAAAGATATTGAAGCAAGTAAACATTTCAGACTGTCTAGCCTGCGCCACCCTGGCCTTGGTGTGATATTTATCTGACCAGCCACCAGGCAGAGGAAGGATGGGGACCATTTGGACCTTTGTGCTCCTTCAGCCAGCATCCCCAAGACCCTACAATGTTCTGGGGTAAGCCAGTGTGCCTTAGCAGATGTGAGCCTCGTCTTTCTTATCTGCCCCTAAGCTGTTCTGGGGTGCACTAATTGATGAGACAGGGCTGGCACGTGTAACACAGTCACAAATACAAACAGGGGAAATGAGATCTAAAGGAACTCCATCTCAGTGACAGGATGGCTTGGAGGGAGGGCAAAGCAGAGGACAGGTACCCAATGCTTCCTCAGAATTACAGTCCTGGCTGCAGGCTGTGCCACCTGAGAGAGAGCCTTGGGTAAGCCTGGTGCTGGGAGCCAGACCTTCTGTCACTGGCTTAGGTGTGCCCTGAGCAGAGACTTTCCAGGTCTCCCAAAGGCACTCAGTGTACAGCCAGGGCTGAGAGAGACTGAGCCAAATACAGACAGACCCAGCCTCACAGCCTGGGAGTTCCAGGGCTGGTTAGTTTCCTTCTCAGACCCCACTTCAGGAAGATGTGGGTCAGGCCACCAACTTCCACCAGGCCAAAAGCTGTAGGCCCCTTTGGACTAGGCTCAAGTTCTGAGGCAGTGAAGGTACAGTCCCCAAAGACAAGAGCATGTTTCCCAGGCCTGTGGCGCTGGATGAAATAAAGCCGGAGTTCATTTAAATTTTAAATAAACATTTTTTTTTTTTTTGGCATGAGCGTGTTCCAAATACTGCCACAGGATATACTCATGCTAAATTTTTATTTTGCTTTTCTTAAATTCAAATTTAACTAGCTGTCCTGTATTTTTATTGCTCCATTTGACAGCCCTATCCTGATGCCATCTCTGGGTTTTGCTTTGCAGGCTTTACTCAGTGGGGTATGAGAAGGGAGTGGTAATGAAGGGCACTGGTCTTTTGTTTTTTGTTTTTGTTTCTATTCTTGGATTTCATGGCTGAGAATTTTAAAGCAATTATATTGCCTCCTCAGAAGTCTAGACTGCACAGGGTAAATCAGTCATTGGGTGTTGTGAGGTGTCCATTGGTGGGTCCTGGGGTACCTCTCTTCCTAAGCCAAGGTTTCTGAGGGATCTCTCAGGGTTGTATATTAGTGTCTCTTAACCGCTGCCCAGTCTTAATATTAAGTCATGGTGACTTAACATCCATTTATTTACTGATATTTAAAAACCTTTTGTTTAGTGCTTGGGATCACACCTAGACCCTCACAAGCTCTGTCACTGAACTGCAGCCACAATTCCTTTCCTTTTCTTTTGATTTTTTTGAGACGGAGTTTTACTATCTTGCTCTGGCTGGCCTGGAACTTCCTATGTGGATCGGGCTGGCCCCAAAGTCACAGAGATCCACCTGCCTCTACCTCCTGAGTGCTGGGGCCAAAGGCATGAGACACTACACCAGGCTTCTCTTCTGATTTTTATTAGCCCTGCAAAAGACTCCAAAACCTTAACTTTGGAGGAGAAAAAAGAAGAAGAAAATATCACACAGACTGTTAGCAACCACTGGCTCTGGGGTAAAAACCAGTCTGAGATATCAGAGGGATCTACCCACAGTCAGTCTAGGAGGATCAGACAGTGGTGACTCACATCTTTAATCCCAGCACAGGGAATATCTGGGAGTGGTGACCTACACCCTTGGTTCCAGCAGATCTGAGTTTGAGGCCAGCTTGGTTTACAGAGGGAGTTCCAGGCTCCCAGGCAGGCAGCGGTGGCACTCACTGTTAGTCCCAGCATTTTGGGAAGCAGAGACAAGAGAATCTCTGTGAGTTCAAAGCCAGCCTGGTCTCCAAAGCAAGTTCCAGGACAGCCAGGGCTGTCACACAGAAAACTGTCTCAAAAAACAAAACAAAGGCTTGACGAGATGGCTCTGTCCTCTGAGATTCCAGACTGGTTTTTATTAAATTTGAAACATATTCCCACAACTGGCTGCCCTGGGGCCTCACCTGGGCATCCTGTCACCCCCAGAAATGGTGGGTCTCTTTGCTCAGATGTGACCAGTATCAGCTTGCCTTTCCCATGAGAAGGAATGAAATACTTCTGGAGCCAGAAGCTTCCCTCACACAACCCCAGAAATGATTTTGTTGTTCTTTCTAATTGTAAATGTGGCTGGTGCTGAAGAGATGACTCAGTCGTTGAGAGCACTGGCTGCTCTTGCAGAGGACCACGTTCAGTTTCCCGCACCCACACAGTGGCTCATAACTGTCTGTAACCCCACCCTCTTCTGGCTTCCACCATATTCGCACAAGTGATGTAGGTACATACATTCAGGCATGTACTCATACATATGGAAAAAAAAGCAACACAACACACATGCACACACTTTAAGGTGACTCTTGGAGATATAAGGAGGAAGGGAAACTCACCCATGACCTCATGACCCCATGACCTCATGAGGGGTCTTCTTGCTCTTACTGCCCCCATTACATATGTGTGGACGCTGTTCTATGTCAGACATGTCACATCAATGAGCACAGCTCAGGGGTGACTTGCAAAGAAGGAAACTGAGGCTCAGGTTTGCTCTGTTACATGGTGGTTTCTGCCGGACCCCCCCCCCCCCGCCCCAACACTGTGATGGTGGTGGTTTCCATGCAAGTTTGCTGAGTGAGAAAATGAAAGGAGAGGGGATCCATATAGCCCCCAGGTGTTTTCAACCTCATCTGGTCACCAAGGCCAGCCTCCAGTCTGTATTTTAAAAATTCCTAACCCATTTGACACTGTTCGTGTGTGGCTATGCTTTCCTGTCTGCTCCCAGAGACATGGGCTGGGTATCCAGGTATGATTGCCTCCTAGCCCAGCAGGGGTAAAGTGGTGGGAGATTTGTGAGGTTTAGAAAAGCTTCATTTTCTGGAGCCTTTGTGGAAGTCCTTTTAGGGGTAAGGGTGGGCAAGGGTGTAGTTAGAATGCTCAAGTGAGGCTCCAGTGCAGAGCAGTGCTGTTGAGTCTGACCTGCCCAAATCTGGGACACAGGTCCTGCCCACATTCAAGCCAGCAGAGATCCCTGCTTCCTAGCTGTTGGTCAAGTACCATCAGTGTCTCGGGCCCATGACACTATTTCCTATAGCCCTGTCAATCATCTCATGTGGTGGGTGCTATTATGAACCTGCTTTACAGGTAGAAATAGAGCCGAGGCTCAGAGAGGGCCTGTCTCTGTGTCAGTACCACAGAGATGGCATGTGGAGGTCTGGGTCTCAGCATACATCTCTGTGACTCTCAAGTCCCTGTCTGCTCTTAACCACTTCGAACTTCTGCCTCCTTATTTCTGGGAAGAGAGGAGAGTCCGATCCTGTACACTGAATCTGCCCCCCATGCCCAGTGGGGTGTGTGTGTGTGTGTGTGTGTGTGTGTGTGTGTGTGTGTGTGTGAAATCAGAAACAGTCCAAACAATTAGACCATCTTCCCATAAAAAGAGAGGCATTCAGCAGCAATCTCCAGCATGATACATCAGTCTATTCACAGGGCATTAAGAAACATGTTATGCAGAAGGAGCAAAGAGTATAAAAGGGCATCAGGAAGGGAAGCTACAGACAGCCAGGGGGTAAATCTGTCTGTCTACCCACTCACTTTACCTTTGCATATTTCCTTACAGGTAAATTACACATAGGGCTGTGTCCAGCTTACCTAAGATACCTCTCCCTTTATACCTCTCAAGTCTAGGCTGGATTGTTCAGCAAGTGACTGCCTTTTTTGGGGGGAGGAGAGGACAGAGATGGCCTATGGGGTCTGGTGACCCTTGGGAAGTCTATGATAGAACCAGAGGTAATAGGCACCAACTCTACTCAATTATGCCTTTTAAAATGGCCGCTTCCCTGTCTGTGTTAATTCTACATCATTTTGTTTTGTTTTTGAAAACAGGGTCTTATATATAGCCTGGCTGCCATGATCCTATGCAGATCAGGCTTGCATCAACCTCATAAAGACCCACCTGTTTCTGCCTTCCCAGTGCTGGAATTAAAAGCACCCACCACCTTACTCCTGGCCAAATTCTACATCAATTTTTGTTTGTTTTTGTTTTTTGAATCACAGTTTCTTTGTGTAGCTTTGGAGCCTGTCCTGGAACTCTCTCTGTAGAGCAGGCTGGCTTCAAACTCACAGAGATCTGCCTGGTTCTGCCTCCTGAGTGCTGGGATCAAAGGCATACGCCATTATTGCCACCACCTGGCTATCATTTTTTTTTTTTTCAGTAACACACACATGTTCTTAGGCTATCCTTGTGGCCAGATTGGAATAGTAAAATTTGGGAAGCCCTAGATGTTCAGGAGAGCGAGAGAGTCGAGAGGTCGCGAGGTCGAGAGGTCGAGAGAGAGAGAGAGAGAGAGAGAGAGAGAGAGAGAGAGAGAGAGAGAGAGAGAGAGAGAGAGAGAGAGAGAGACCTCCATGCTCAGAGGTATACATCACAAATACTCATATATGCAACACACACACACACACACACACACACACACACACACACACACACACACACACACACACCACATACAGTGTCTTAGGGTGATAGAACTCTTACATTGGGAGCATCTACAGTCAGAATTTCATCACTATGAGGGCCTCCCCAGCCCACCTTCGAAGTTAGCCTGGCTCTAGCTGCTGCACATGACTTCCCACTACTAGATGAATAAGAGCCAGCAGAGGAAACACATGCTAGGATTTGGGGAGGTGGTACATGAACAAATGAGTGAAAGAGTCAGTGAATGAATGAGTGAAGTGGTCCAAGAGTTACAAGCTGGCAAGTCAAGGCCCTGCCCATATGGGTTCCCTCCCAGTTCTTCCCAGTTCTGTAACAAAAGTAACTATCTGTGCCTGTTTCCTTCTCTGGAAATGGAGCATCATTGCTTTTGTGAGGATCAAGACGCATGGGGACATTATGGGCCGCTGGGTGCCTGCAGGTGAGCTGAGCGCCCCCCCCCTCCGGCTGTGAACGCTGTGGATGTGCAGACTGTGCCAACCGACCTACCCAGCAGCTGCACCTCGTCGGTGATGCCGTAGACGTCAATGAGTGCCCAGAGTGGGCCTCCCACGGCCACGCCACAGTGGAACAGCACCGGCTCGCCATCGTTGACGCTGTAGAAGACACGGCCATGGCGATCGGCCCAGTAGGCCAGTACTGTGTCCCGCAGAGCCAGGTTCTCGGGCAGCGCCTTGGCCCAGTAACCGGGCCGTGTGACCAGGTCAGGGCAGGCATACTTGGGGATGTCCTGCGCGCTCATGAGCGATGGATCGTGCGCAGTGAAGCCGAAGCGCAGGGCACCGCTCCAGCCGGGACGCACGGCCACCAGGCGCAGCCGCACCTGCTCGTACAGGCGAATGGGCCTCTGCGTGAAGGTGACACCGTTGCAGAAACTGTTGCGCCGTGTAGCCCTGCGCGAGTGGCCGTCCAGCCGCACGTTCTTGCCCTTGGCCTGCGCGTGGAAGCGTGGTGCCTCGCCCAGCACCGCTCGCCTCTCAGGGCCAGGGCCGTAGCAAGGCCGGGTGGCTAGAAGGCGTGCTGGAGGGCTGGAGTCTGTGGGCAGAGAGAAAGCATGTCAGTGCTTAGTAACTGTGTTCATGGATTTATTAACCATTTCCATAAATTCCACTTTAGACTGGGCATGAATATATTTTAGGGGGGTTCCAGCCTAGACCTAAGGAGTTCCTCTACCCCTCCCTAACCATGGCGAGTCATTGTACACACTTCACAAATGAGCAAGGTTTAATGCTGGGTGTGCACTCCACACCCAGCTTATCACCACCTGACCTGAGGTCAGATGACCTCTTCATCCCCAAGCAAACCACCCAGTCAAGAAGCTTCAGCTACATCTGAGCTACAGAGTGTCAGGGTTCTTTAGGAACAGGAGGGATGTTTAGCTACTTTTCTTAAAATTTGTGTTCACAATGAGGCAGGGGTTTGGGATACATACATTCTTCTGGGATCCCTAAAGCAGCCTGCAGTCCCAGGATCCTGGCAACATTGGCAAGCCTGACACTCTCTCCACCTGACTTTGTCTCCAAATGGGTACAGTAAACTATCACCACTAGAAGGCCGCGTGGATCAAATGCCTAGATATGGTGGGACACCTAGTGTCTGTGAGGGACCACTTGTAATTTAATGATCTCTATGAGACCCCAGAGCTGTCCCAGCCAGGACTCTGCCTAACCCCCTTCTCTGATGGTTAGGAGGTTAGCTTTTCTAGAATGTACTGTCTGAAGGTTCATTTCTATGGGGATTTGCTCTGAGGGCCATTTCAGAGAATCTAGCCATTGGTCACAACCCAGATGGCCCCGAATGGAGTGGGGGTCATTTTTCCTCTTTCCTTTTCCCACTCTAAGGGAGGTGGCAGGCCGGTGGTCACTTCAGGGAGGAGTCCTGAACTCACTACAGCAACGGAGGTCGTTTTTAAGCAGGCCACCACAGGACATTCTGAGAATAAAGACAGGCCACTATAGAGACGCTCCTCCCACCCTCAACCCAGCATGCACTGTGTTGTGGTCCCCTCAGGGATGGAGAGAGGGTTTGATTAACACTGAGACTGACAGGTACCAGAGCAAGGGGGAAAGAACCACCACAGCCCCTCTAAAAGCTGAGAAGGGAAGCAGGTCCCTTCAGACGAAGAACATCCACAATGCCAGACCAAGAAGAAAGACAGTCTCTCCTCAGGGAAACAAACAAACCTTCAGAGACCGCTGTCAACTAGCTGCTTAGTGAATGCTAAGCAAAGATCTACTATGTTTCAGACGGCGGCGGCGTGCCAGGCAGTGAGGATACACCTGTCCCGAGACAAAGGTCCTCCTCTGGTGAGCCTGACAACAAATGTAGTGCTGTGCTGATGGGGATACACTTCTGAGAGTTGAGAGACTGCCCTGGGATCCGCGTGGAGAGCCTCTCTGATGGGTGACTTGGGCAGAACACAAAAGTGTAGGAAGGATCCCTGAGAGCTTAGGGAAGAGAACTCCAGGCAGGGACAGGGGTGCAAAGTCCCCCCAAGAAAAGAAAGTACTGAGGAGACTGGGCAACAAGGAGCCAGTGTGGGAAAGCTGGGGAGTGGGTTAGAGGTGGCCCGGAGCTGGGGCGGGGGGGGGGGGGGGGGGGAGGGGGGACAAGGAGCCAGTGTGGGCAAGCTGGTTCTGGGTGGGCCCAGAGCGTATAGATCTTTGTCCTTTCTTTAACAACTCTCAGGTAGCTTTAGTATTGAAAGTTCAGAGCTGAGAGAGGAAGACCACCCTAGATACCTGGGGAGGTGGGCACAGGATGGGCTGTTGGGAGATCCACAGCTTAGACAGGCCTGCCAGATATCAAGGTTCAGATGGGAGAGGGCCAGTAGGTGGCGAGAAGGGATCAGATTCTGAGTATGTCTTGAAGGCAGAGAAGGTTCTAAGAAATTTTCCACACAGAAATAGAAACACTTGATATATTTGCTTTGAACATTAAAACAATACTCAACAAATAGAACCTCTTTTTTTTTTTTTTTTAAAGGGGTTTGGTTCTATGGAGTATGTTTGAAGAGGAGCAGAGAAAGGAAAAAGGGTTGGGCTGTGGCAGGTGTGGACCCGGGGACAGGTCCATCACATCTCCCATGCCCATCAAAGGCCTGGCCAAATCAGGTCCTTGGTAAATGCTAGCTGCTGCTTGCTAGCCTAGATGTTAGTCACCTTCAGGGATTAGCTTCCCCAACAGCCTATTTGCAGGTAGGTAAATGGCCCATAGGGAGACTTCAAGCCCGAAGCTCAGGTCAGTCAGGGTCAGGGCATAACCCCCCCTTCTGTGGACTCTACGAGGCTACCCAGGTATAGCTGCACACGTGTCAGGGCCATTATTGCCTCAGGTTGGTCAGGCATACCTTCTAGTCTGGGCTGTACTAAGACCTTATCCTTCCCCCACACAACATGCACCTGCCGTTCTGACTGCCCACAGTGGTTCCCTCCTTCCCCATTACCATGTCCAGCTACTGAGATGACTGCACTCAAATCCAGAAGCTGGGATGTAGTCCTGGTGGTTAGTCAATACAGACCTTCCCTCTTGGGATAGGCTCTTACTTACAGACTGGGCAGTCACCATGTATCCAGCAAACATCCAGGGGTCGCGTACTCTATGGCACCTGCCCTGCGTACCCCCTTCCACTCTCACAATAGCCAACAAGGGCCTGGACAGAAGAGACAGGTTGCAGGAATGACCCAGGAGAAAGGCAGGCAAAGTGTTCCATCCCCTGCTCACTCCTTACTGCTCATACTCTCTGCAGACCCCACAGAGTGATTGGCATCTTGCCACTGTCACAGCTGGATTCACTTCAACAAGGAACACATGGAAGCCAGCACAAGCCCCAGCACCCAGGCGCTATGGGTAGCAGTGATTTCCACAGAGATGGGTCTTTAAAGGTCAGAAGGGAGTTCTGTGGGCAGAACGGGAAGTTGGTTTCTGTGGGGAAAGCTGAGGACTGGAGCGTGGTGGCTCACGGTGCCAAGATGGGACAGCCATTGAGGGAAGGGTTGGTACATGTGTTATCCATGTCCTGGGACTCAGCCGAATGGTACTAAGGCCAAGTCAGGAGGCACAAACCAGATGACATGGCCCAAGATGAGAAAGGGTTATGTACAGGCTTCTAGCAGACCAGCCTTTGGCCAGCCACTACTGTGTGCATGGAAGGGTGACTTTGGAGAGGCAGCCATTTTTGGATAGAGACCTACAGGAGTTAAGAAGCTAAAATCCAAGGAAGCAGGATGCTCAATGTGGGACTTGAGCAGGCTCAGCACCAATGTGAAGCTTTGGGCAGGTCAATGAACATGGGTTACATCTTCCTCCAGTGCCTAAAGACCAAGACCATCTGCTGAATTCTCTAGGAATCATTAATAGGACCACAGATCAAAGCCTTCAGAGCACCCAAGTGTACTGTGACCTTGGGTAAACACTTCTCTCCGGCTTCACTCTGGGCTCCAGTCTTATCTCTTCATCTTATCTCCTCATCAAACAGCCCAAGAGTTTCAGCAGGTGTTTCCAGAGCCCAAACTGATAACGTGCAGAGGAGTGGGCAAACAGATAGGGAGATTCAGCCTCTGCAGACACCTCTGTGCTTTCTGCTAGCACTCACCCATAGGCCCCAGGCTGACATATCTGTTTAATCTCGATTACACAACCCAGCTTCCTTCAAGGAATGTGGAATAAACACTCTGCTTCCCCCCCACCCCCACTGAAGCCAGAGACAAAGAAAACCAGAGTGATGGTGGACAGGATGGATGTGTTCTTAACACAAAGCAAAGACATTTAAAATAAAGGTCAATGGGTTTCCTGATACGCTTCCAACACCTACTTTGTTAGGCCCAGGGACTGGAGTTAGTAGGGGAGCCAAGGCTCTGGGCATGTCAATAGGAAACTGAATTCAGTCACTTCAGCAGGGGCAATCATCAGAAAGTTGTGGGAAGAGACAAATCCTGCCAGCCCCAAACCCACTGTACTGTTCATTTCTTCTGGTCCCATGGCAAGTCACAGTCCCCCTGCTCTGCATGCCCCATGATAGAAGTGTCTCAGCATGACAGCAGTTGGCTTTTAAGGTCTTCTTCTTACTGTTCCCACTTCTGATAGACAAGCAGGCTCCGGGTAGCCATCACCCACAGTACAGTACTATCCAAAGCTCAGTGCAGAGGCACGAGTCTTGGTTTGCAGGTTCTTCCTCTCCAGCAGCCAGAAGACCAATCTCTTACCTTTGCTAAGGCTTTGCTGGCATGCACTCCACCCTGCCCCAGCTCAAACCTTCCTGCACTGCATTGTGGAACATCCTGTCAAGCTCTTGCCCTATCAGGACCAGATTCAGACAAGGGCATTCGGCTAGCATTGGAGCTCTCAAATCACACCAGGCACAAACCCATGTCCCTTTACTCCCACACACAGGTCCCTGGTTAGTGAGGCCCATCTAGGAACCGTGAGACCCAGTCAGGGAGGGGATTTCTGAGAGGTGGAACATGGTGGACCTCTGAAATCACCCTTGTGGTTGACAGCAGGGACAGTCTCTGCCTGCACCTCATAGCCAGTAGCTCTGGCCCCACCGGGGGTGTGGTGTGGGTCTTTGTAGAGTTCAGCTGGAGGAACAATGTCTGACATCAATCCATGCATGTTGAAGGCTGGAGAAAGAGACTGAGCATCTCCACTGTCCAGTCCTAGGAAAGCCTAGGAATGTTCCTCGAGTGGTTCCTGCTGAGACTGCTTTGCTACTACAAAGGGCCCTCAAGCAAGTCCCCTTACCTCTCAAAGATGTGTCTCTGTCATCCGCAAATGGTGGGCAACCTTAGATCTCCACTTTGAGGTGGTTGGCAAGGGTCATGAGAACATACGTGGATGCCTTCCAAAGGTTTGGCACTTGGCAGAGAGGTAGTAAATAGTTATACCCTCTATCCAGGTGCAACCAGTGGGCAGGGGCCTCACCTCCAACTAGGTATCAATGTAGGGTGTGGTTCCAGAGAACACAGGTCTGTTGCCCTGGAGACTCAGCTCAAACCAGTCAGTGCTGTATGCTTGCTGTGTGACCTTAATCTCCATGCTTAACATCTCTGAGCCTTAAGGAGACCTAGAAGATTGGTGGGAGTCATGTCTACTTTTTAAGGTCATTCCAAGGACAGCACAGGTTCATGTGATCTGCAGTGTACAACATACAGTGGGCATCTGTAAAACACTTGGCCCTTTCTTTGATCAGTGTATGAGGGACAGTTTCTTCCAAAGGGCCCATGGCTTTCATCAGGAAGTGCTACCCCAAACCCTTAGGGTTACCTCCTCTCTTGTCCACAGACAGAGACCTACTCTTAAGCAGCCATCCTGTGTCAGGTACAGGTATGCTATGCCAATCAGCCCCAAACCTTAATGCCATTGAGCCTTTGATCTACATTGGTTGGGGAAACAACACCCACTGCCAGCCATGCTGAGAGTTTTCACAGTGCTGGTAGTGATGGCATTCTGGTTCCAGCCAGGAGCAGGGCTCACCAACGTTTAACAAGAGCATGCCCTTGTCTGGGAATCCCTGCTGAGTTCCTAAGTGCTGGACACAGGCCTTCACACCTGGACTTAAGCTAGAAACACACCTGCAGAGTGGGTTTTCATAATCTTCCATTTCCAACAGGGAAGAGAAAGTGAGACTGTGAGGCCAGGCTCAGGGCCCAGCTCTCTCCCACCTGGCCTTCTTCAGGGCAGCTGGTTGAAACTTGGGAAAGGGTAGGGTAGAGTCATAGGCCTTCCTGGGACCAACGAAGAGTACACAGCTTTCTTTCCCCAAAAATACAGCCATTCCCCATGCACAGAATCTGACATTCAACTTCAGAGGCTTCCTGGACCTTGAATCATTGATCCTTAAATTGTAGACCTTGAGTGAGAAATATCTGGTTCAAGAAATACTTGCCCAAGTTCAAAATACAAACCAGCTCTGCAGGCAACATGGGGTGTGCACTCGTGTAGGTGTATTTAGAGCAAGTTCCAGAGATAAGAAAAAACAAGGCTTCCCGCCATACCAAAAGGGCAAGGGCTTGGGTGTCCTTGGCAGCAAAGGGGACCTTTCCATTGGTGGGTTTGAAGTGGCTAGAAAAAGACAAACCCGCCTTGGCTCCCCTGCCAAACACAGCAACAGGCGCACAAGGGACTTTGTTCTTGGCCTCAGAGGCCTGGCTGGCCAGCACCCTGAATGGATGAGGGCCAGCCCGCGCTGGAAACCACTACTCGCTGCCTCCCTTTCACTCTGCAAACACTATGAACAGTCAATAGCTGTGGGAAGCTGGGGGTTGAGGGTCTCTCCAGGCTGCTGGGGAGAAAGTCTTGTCTGTTCTCTGGGGACTGTTCAGTGCAGCCCCCTCAGCTGCGCCAGCTTGGATGGGAGCCCAGGCAGAGTGTCATCTTACTGTCCCTCCAACTACATGGACCCTTCAGCCAGGTTGCTTTTTGATGAAATTCCAGCTTACAGGCGCCAACTTCAGGGTTAGGACCCCAGGGCTGTGCGGACCAGAGGGAATGTCCCTCATTCCTTCCCCAGTATATCACTTCCTCCTTCAATTGACAGCCCTGTAGCATCGGCTTGGTGCCAGTGCCTGTGTGGGTTGTGGGGTACATGTCCCAGTGAGTCACATACAGGACTCCCCTGCCACCTCTTTCCCCCTAGGAGATAAATTTAGAGCTGAAAGAATCAGGAAGGACACACAGACAAACTGCACAGGAATGTCAGAAAGAGCCACCCCACAGCTCAAGAAGGGGTAGGGACACAGTACAGAAAAGGGAAATGCGTTCCGGTAGGAGAATGATACCAGGGGAGGTCCAGAGGTAGGCAGACTGCACTGGGAACCTTTGAGTACAGGTCAGAAAGGAGCAAGAGAATGCCTGTGCAGATGGAGTCAAGGGCTCATCACAAATGTCTTAAAGGCCAAGCGAAGAAGGCCTTCAAGGAAGCTTGAGGGCTGCTGAAGAGTTTGAAGCTGGACAATGACCCCCAGTGGATCTATCTCTCTGAAGAACGAGGTTCAAACTGTGAACTCCCCTTTCTTCTCTGCCTGTCAAAACAGCTCAATAGGACATGCATGAGAAAGTCAGCCAAAATTTTGAATATCGAGTCTAACTGCCACATACTCCTGCCTGGTCCACCCCCCCCCCCCCAAGTGGCGCTTCTCCAGGCAGCCCTGGCAGTGTTCACTGATAAGCTGGTTAGAGCTGCCCAGGCCTGTGTTTCTCTCTCTCTCTCTTGCCATTCCCCCAACCTGGGTGGTGCCCAGAGCGTAGGCATTGTAAAACTGCCAGGTGAGCACCTGCAGGTCCTTCTAAGAGCTGTGTGTTCATAGGAACAGACTCACTCATCACCTTGCAGGGTGGAAATGGAGCAGAGGGTGGAAGAAATTCCCCATGGAGGCTGCCTCTCTCCCCAGACTCACACCGCACAGCATGCCCACCCCAGGTTTCCCTAACATTCACAACCTGCAAGGGGAATGCCACAGATAGAAGCAAGGCCACTGTGGAGCTTGCCACACAGTTGGGATTCTGGCTGAGGCAGGCAGGGTGGCTGTGGAAGCCATCAGTCAGCTGGTTCACAGCCTCAAAAAAGGTCACAGTTTGGCGGAACTTGGGATGAACAAAGGCAAAGTTTCTAAAACGGGAAAGTGGTGACCATGGGGGAGGGGAGTCCCAAGGGCCTGAAACCCTTGGAAAAGAACTAGAGGGGAGCTTTCTGGAAAGCAGATTCTGGGAGCTAAGGCCCACCACCTGCCCCTGAGACAGAGGTGGCTGAGCCTAAAGAATAGGGGCTTGAAGTGGCAGAGGAACTGCCTAAGGCCCAGAAGGCTGAGGTGGACCAACTAAAGCTGGGGTTGAGATGCTGTGACTTTAGGACAGGGTCCAGGGTGTGCTTGGTTTTGTATCACAGGTTGGCTCTTTCGGTATCTCACAGACCCCTGAGGACAGCCTGCTGCCCTAAGAGGTGATGGTGTGTGTTGGGCCTGTGAAAACCTCCTTCCTATGGGGTCCTGGCTTTCTGTGGCCACTCTATAATTCAAAGCCCATTTCCAGAGATGGAGAGGGGCTGGCCACGGCCAGGGCATAGGCAAACCATACCCCAGTAAAAGCCCACACTTGTTTCCATGGGGCAGGACATGAGAAATCTTAATTAGAGATTTAGTCTTAATCTCTAATCTCAACAATTTTGGGAGTTTAGGTTCCTTGCCTCCAAAAATAAGGGACACTCATGGAGTCCTACTGTGTACAGAGTTCTGACTTCACCTGATATTCATTTCCAAACCCTAAGGAGGAGAGTGGTACCATCATTATGCCCACCCTAAAGATAACAAGGGATGGAAGCTTCAAATGGGCAACTGTCTTGCCCATGGACACACAGACAGAGGTTTAAACTCAGTTCTGTCTCTAAGACCAGGGCTCTTTCAAACATTTCTCTTGTGATCTAGCCAAAGCCCAACTTTTTTGCTCTGAGACCCTGGGCCAGGCTCTAGACCTCAGTGGTCCAGTCTGATAAATGGATGACGGAATGACGCAGAGCTCTCTGGTTCTGAGAACAAAGCCCCTGCCTTCCAGGATGGAGTCCATAACTCAGACACATAGAAATTCCACTCTGCCATCTCCTGCCCTTGAACACCAAGAACCTTGAGAGAAAGGAAGCTCTCCTGAGGCCCAAGGAGCTGCTGACTACAGTGGAAAGTTACTGAGCCCAGCTTCAAGGCACAAGGTGGAGTGTGTGCCTACCCATCTCATAAATCCATCATCCGAGGGGGCTAAGGGGAAGAAAACACATGCCCAAGGGCCATAACTGTGGTATAAACTGGGTGGTGTTGAGGGTGTAAACAAAATGCCCTGGGCACTCTGCCAGCCCACAGCCAGATGCCCCCACCCATCCACTTCCCCAAATGGCTTACTCATTAGCTCTCCCAACAGTGGGAGGAAAGGCCTGAGGTAGGGTATCACCAGGCCAGTGGAGTTCCTGTGAGGAGAAGGAATGAGGAAGGATTAGGGAGCTTGGCGGCTGTCCTGGGTAGAGATTCCAGGGCATGCTCACAAACACCTGAACCACTGAGCTTAACAACATAGAGGCTGGCTGGATTAGCTTAAGCAGGCAGCTTCCCATTACCTCAGTGTCCAGATCTGTAAAGTGGGTCTACCCCTGTGGACTATTAGGAAGCATATGTGTGAGGAATAGAAAGCATCCCTGGCTCCCCAGGGAATTTCTTCCTAAGACTCAAGAGTGGACTGTCCTGCCAGGATCCAAGTAACGTATGGCTATGCTAAACCACTCTAGTGACAAAGTACTCCCTCACCTTTGCCCTGGGGGTGGGGAATGACATGAAGAAGTCCTTCAGAACTAACTCTGTCACTCTGGACACATCAGACCTCTGCCCATGCTGCCCTGTCCATCGTGTCTGAACATAGCTCATGGGCCTTGGAGGCCCCAAGCTAACGGTGATACTTCCAATATGATGGCACTGGCCTACTTCCAGCTGTGCTTTCCAGGGGACAGTGGCTGTCCCCTGCCTGGCTTTGGCAAGGGATGGAGATATGTACATCAGACCTGGGGGATTCTCAGGTGGGTCCTCACAGTGAACCCACAGACCACCTGAAGCATGCCTAACCCATCATTTCTGCAGTGGGGATTCAGGACAACCAAAGAACTGCTAAGAGTTAACCTGCAGGCAATGGCCTCCTCTACCCAGCAGTCCCTGGAAGAGTAGAAACTGTGTCCCCCGGGGCAAGGGACTGTCCCTTTTGGTACCTGTTTCTCTCCAGTTACATGGAGCTAATTGCAGTAGCCATTACGATTGAGGCTAAGGGTTGAACAAGTTTACTAGCTTAGAATAGTGTTTGGCACAGGCAGGTTGCTGTATACACCTTGGCAGTTCTTATTACTCTGTGTCTGTTTCCTGATCCAGACTCAGCACGGAGCAGCTTGCTGGCTTGGTGGATTCACAATGCTAAGGAGCTGGGTGAGCACTCTCCAGGCCCAGAATTTGGCACACCTGAATGAAGTTATTATCACCTCAATATGTCAGGAGGGGGTTGAAGCTTGGAAGGTCACGCTACCTGGCTGGCTGAAGGACAGGCAAGCCACAGATCCAGGTAAGTAATCAAGGACCCTGGTCTGTGTGTTAATGATGGCCACCATGGGGACAAGTTGCTTCTAGCCTGGCAGCCAGCCTCTCTGCTTTGCTCACAGAGCTCAGGTGAGCAAATGTGGGTCTGCAGTGTCAGGTTCCACTGGGCAGGCATACACACCTTCAAAGAGACCAGTGCAGAGCCACACCTACCTTTGTAGATGCAGAGCCAAGGGTGCTGGGAGGGGATATTTTTATTTTAGGCAACCGGGATAAAGATGTAACCTTCAGGTGACAGAGAAGGTGTGTCCCCAGGATGTTTAGGATGAGGACAAGGAGCAGCCACTTGCTAAGAGACAAAGGTTCCCCTAGGGTTGGGTTGGTTATCTGCCTCTTCTCAGCCACCTGACCCAGGCTCAGTCTGTTTCCTCCTTGGTCCTTACTCTCTGCTTCAAACACTACCACTGCCAGCCTCTGGACTTGTATTTTACAGCGTCAGAGCACAGCATTAAATACAGATACGAGGTGGAGTCACCCCTTTCCTGGTCCTGCTGGGAAAGCTAGGGAGCAAACTACACCCTGCCTGCAAAACTCCCCTACTGCCACAACCTTCCTGTCACCCCATTAGTACTGCCTCCCAGAACTCTGAAGCTCTGCTCCCACCTTTTCCTGGATCTGGGGTATTGGACCTGGAGGCACTCTGCCTCCACCAGCCCTTCCCACTTTCCTGACAGAGTCTGCATGGACCTTGGGTGTGCCTCTTCCAGGAACTCTTTCCTACATCTTCCTTGGGTCTCCTCTGTTCCTACCACATCTGTGCCTTTGCCAGTTTCTACAACTGAAAACCAACTCCTTAGAAGCAGAATATGGTCCTTGTCCTAGCTGAGTGTGCCATCTGCCCAGCGGGCAGCTTTCTCTCTAAATGCAATTGTTCTGGGAAAGGTCTGGGAACCCAACACCAACGTGCTTGAAGGACGTCCTCTGATCGAGTCCTGGGTATGAATGAGGCTGAGGGTCACCCAGCCAGCCTGTTCTTATGGCTCCAGGAGACAACTAGGAACATCTTTCCCCAATGACAACCATGATGATGATGATGTTTCTTGCTCACTGCTCCCAGCACACTACTCAGCTCACCTCACCAGCCTGGGAGGTGCCCCTTACGTTTCTGCTTCCTGCTGAGGATCTGGAGTGCAGTGTGGCCTTATTCTAAGGTCTGGGCTCTGCCCTCACCTCCCCTGCAGTCAAGTGGCCTCTGTCAACATAACGGGATGTGCCCATCAGAGACATACATTTGATCTGTCACATGGACATGAGCATGAACCTAGCAGGTAACGGAGACACTCTAGTGTTTAAGAAGCAGAAGCAGGACTGCTGACGTCAAGGCCAGTCTAGACCATACAGAATGAATCCCTGTCTCAAAAGAATCCACTTGGACTGTAGAGATGGCTCCGTGGTTAAGAGTCCATACTACTCTTGCAGAGGACCAGCAGTTGGGTCCTAGTACCTATAATAAGTGGCTTATTATTTCCGTATAACTTCAGCTCTATGGGATCTGAATGTTCTTTTGGCCTCTGCAGGCACTGATACATGTGGTACACACACACATTCACTCACACACACACTCACTCTCACACACACATACACACACATACACACACTCTCACACACATACACACACACGTACACACACACAAATAAAAACAAATCTTTGAGTTTGGTTCCCAGCACCCACACCAGATGGTTTACAACCACAGTAATTCCAGTTCCTGAGAAGCTGAATCTTTGGGCTATGAGGACACCTGCACTCATGTCTCAATCTCACACACATGCAAGTGTGTAATTAAAATAATAATTCATATCTTTAAAAATAATCCTGTTATAAGAAGTGCATGCCAGGATCTTCTCTATGTCTTGTCATTAAAGATCATTTAATAGCTAGTTCTGACCTCCAGTGGACAGGCACTTTGGTGTCCCAGCTTGGACTGGAGATAGAGTGGGACTAAGATTGTTCTACACTATGGGAGCCTGTAGACCTTCTGACTGTGGCATTCAAGACTGTACCCCAAGCCTGGTACATGGCAGGTATTGGTGGTCACAGAGTAATCAAACCACAAAGCCACATAAGACCCTAAGGGCAAGCAAATACTCAGCTGGACTTCCTTTCAGAGGTAACCTCTTCCAGAAAGCTTCCTTGATCTCCCACGGTGGGGAAGGGGCAGAATGGAACCAGAGAGGATAAAACAGAAGAGGTCCATCTGTTCTGTCCAGACCACAGACCACTTTTCCACCATGCACTCATACAAGGCAGACCCCAGCCCAGCCCAGTGTCCTCACAAGACCTCACCAAGGGTCTTACCGCCCCCCCCCCCCCAGCATCAGTTGGTAGCACGTAGGTCTCAGGGAAGTTGAAAGAGTTGCTGTGCCTCTGAAAGGCTCTGCTCAGCTACACTTCAAAAGAAAGTCTGGAGACCTGAAGGGGGCTTATATATGCCAAGAGGACATAGAAAACTCAACTCGGCTCCAAACTTCATCTGAGAGAAGGCAGGGGATGTGAAGAGAAAAGCCATTGTCTCTTGTTGGCTGGCTACTGCATGGTGACCAAGACTCCTACTGCCCCAGGGGCTCACAAAGCCATCAGGGACACCGGTGGCTGCTCGCTCAGGGAAAATCATCTCGGTGACCAGAAAGGGTACTAGGCAGTAGAGGGCTAAGCAGCTACAGGGTTTCTCAAGGTTTGCTTTGTCTAGGAGGGTCTTGTTTGGGTGCACCTGGCCCAAGATGGTCTTGTCTAGGAACAGGGGCTCTATGGGTTACCTAAGGCAGGTATGAGTACACTCCTACTAGATTTATCGTCTGTAAGCTATGTGGTAGGTTAGGAAGCCTAAGTCAGTCAGTTATCAGTCCCTCCCCCTCCCTCCCTCCCCCCATCTCCTATAGTTGTGCCTCTGTCCTTGACCTCCCTGAACCTTCATTTGCTACCTGTGAAATCAAAGATGGCCCTTTGAACACCTCCAGTGGAGGTCTGGTCGAGCCTGCCAGCGGTGGCCCAGATAGACTCAGCAGCATACCTCCTAAACTAAAGCTCCCAGAAAACTAGCCATTGAATAGATACTGAAAGCTGTTGGCTTGGCCAAGCATTGGCCAACTTAGTGACTAAACCAAGGCTATGGTTTGAATTCTGCTTTTCCTCCAGCCACTGCAGGGTGGGTCTAGAATACACAGGGAAGGGTCTAGATTATGCTGTCTGGGAGAAAAGGGGAGAGCCCTTCCTCCCACGCTCCCCATCCTGGAATGCTGCCCTCCCCATTTCTACCTGTTATATGTTTATTTTCCCCTTATAAAATCCAGGGGGAGGCCAGTGAAGTGAAGAACACTGCATGCCATTCGGTACCCGATGGATTCAGTCAGCTAAGTCCCAGCTTGGCTAGAGCTTGTGTGAGCTGGACTTACCCAGTCTCTCTGTGTCCTCTACACTGGAGGGGACTGACACCTTACATTTCAGGGTGAAACTGCTTCTGGAAAGGGAGGGTGAAGCACACAGTAGGAGTTTAGCAGGCGCAAGGTCTCCTGCTGACCCGTGCTCGCTCACTCCTGGGTTGAGGGTATGTTGGTATAGTTTGAGAGCGCTGCCAAGGAAATTCCTACCAGCTATCAAAGGACACTTCCAATTCTCTAGCATTTCCTTATTGCGCCCTGTAGCAAGCCATATGCAAGGTGGAATGCCCAATAAATGTTATCTAAACCACAAGGGCACTTAATAAGTGCTATCTAGGTCTGGGTTGAGAAGATGATGTCTGTTAAGAAGAACTGAGGACTTTGGAGCTAAATAAACCTGGATTTTAATTCTGGCACTGCCAACATGAGGAACCCTGTAGGCAAGGATGCATCATTTGACCTCCCTGAGCCTCGATTTTCATCCACTAAATGGAAGTGATGACCCTGCTGGGAAGGGTTGCTGGGAGAATTAAACCCACCAATTTACTCACTAACTACTCTAGCCCCAACTCCAGGAATTCAACATATAGCACTGACCAAACCTACACATGTTGGGTCACACAGTGGCATATGTTCAGGAGCATCACATAGCAAGGGGTGGGGGGCTGTGAGAACTGGCAATGTCTATACCCAGTCTAGAGCAGGGGCCTGAGGGAAGGGAAGGGGAAGCCATATGGAAGTCAGGGTGAGACTGCCAGGCAGCCCCAAGAAACGTGTTGGTATGTGACTGCAGCCACATATGTAGGGAGCCCGTCATGGAATCCAGGTGCTTAGCAAATGTCAGCTCTCTATTTCCAGTCCTGTGGAATGAACCCCACACACGTGTCCCTTCCTTGAGAAGGGAAAGCACAGGCTTCCTCAGGGCAAACCTGAGCCAAGTGTTCCCTCAGCCAAAGATGCAGGCTACACTTGTGCCCCAGCACGCGGTTCTGAGCCTGCACCAGGCCTTAGACTCTGAGGTGGGTAAGCTAGGGAACAAGATGACCAAGGCATGGGCCCTGTCCTCATGCAGCCCCATAGAGAGTCACAGCAAGAGGCAGTAACAGTACAGCACTGTCATATGAACAAGCAGTCTTAGGAGGGTGCCCAGGCAATAGAGCAGAGATTGTAGCTGCAGAAAGGTTCCTGGACAAGGTGACCATGGAGCTTGATGGTGAGAAACTGATTGGACAAGAATGAACATTCCAGGTGTGAGGGGCATAAAGGTTCAAGAAGCTAATGGCAGGTAGATTAAATACACAGAGCTTCACATTTCTGGCACCTGCTATCAAATGTGCCTCCTTTTCCCTCACTTGGTTCCTCAGACACTAGGGGGCTCCCACACCTACATACAGCATGGGATGACCCGCCTTGACCCCGAACCCCCAGCCTAGAGTGCCCACCCCCAGCACCAGGCCTCAGGGGAATGGACACAGCACCAGTCTCAAGCAACGTGTGGCCACCTGGTGAGACTTGGCTGTCCCTTCCTTTACTCCACGCATGACCCACAGGTGGCAGAGTGGCTTTTTAAAAGCTAACTAGACTAACAGACATTCTGGATTAAGAAATTATGGAGCCGTGGAGTGGTGTCTCACGCATGGCTTTCCGTAACTGCCATCTCTGATGACACCTCAGGTCCCTAAGGATGGGTGGCTGGGTCTCCCCATCCTAGCAGAAACCATGTGCACGAGAAACAATTGTCATTCTAGTACAGACCTAGATTCTAATGCCATCTCTGCAGCTGACCCGTCTGTGACTCCACCTGGCTGACAGAAGGAACCATGGGGTGAAAGCTGCCCAGTGGCTTATTAGTGGAAGGGTTTGTCTCCCTCCTCAGCAGCCCTTGGAGCTCAGGCTGGCCCTATGCAGACAATTCCTTCCAGAAGAGGAGACAACTCTTTTCTGGTAACTGCTGGAAGAAGAGCTTTGGGGCTGCCAGCTGGGCTACCCTAAATCTGACCTACAGCCAACTTGTGGCTTCTCAGAGCTACCCCCCACCAAACACACACTCATCCTTTGCCCCAGAATGCTGTGAATGTCTAGCTTTATGCCCAAACACTTCCGACTTGGGCAGTGGGGGGCAGGGCTGACAGGGCTCATGCAGTCTCCCACCACTGCCTAGTATCGGGTCATCTCTCTTGTTCTGAGCTTCAACTTCTTCATGCGTAAAGCCGGGGTGCCCTTCCTTACGAGAACGCTTCGCTTCTTTGCAGACAGGCAATGGCACCTCGGCGAGCTGACCTTTTCCACCATCACTCGGTATTTTCAACAAGGCGTGGTGTCCCCGGCCTCCGCATGCCCTCCCCACGCCCCTCGTCCACCGCCTTTCCCGGGTCTGGGAAATTCTAGGGCGCTTTTAACTAGGGGGCGATGCGCTCAGCAGCAGTGGCTCGGATGGGGCTGGAGAACCCCCAGCTGAGCGGACACCGAACTGGGCGCAGCCCGGCGCGCGTGGGAACGCCGCCAAGAAGTAGCACGTGTGGTGGGGGCGCTTGCGGGCTGCGTGCGGGGACCCGGGACACCCGCTCCCCGCAGCCCCCCGGGAGGCTCCATCCGGGGGAAGCCCCGATGGCCCCCTGGCTCGCTCCTCAGCGACCTCCGGCTGGAACAAAGGCTTGGGGCACAGGGCCAAGGCCAGGAGAACCAGGCGGGGTCTGTACGGCCCGGCAGGGGTGCGGTTTCGGGGATCAGGCTCAAGCAGCCACACTCCCGCGTGCAGCCGGGGCTCCGCGGCTGGGGTGGCCAAGGGAGGACCGAGCGCTCCGCGCCACCTTGGGGCGCGGCTCCGCGCGTACCTGGCAGGGTCCGGTGCACCGTGTTGCCCATCGCTGCTCCGAGAGTCGCTGCGCGGGGCTAGCTGGGCGGGCCGGGGGCCGCGGCCGGGCTGCGGGGCATTGCCGCTGTACGGGCGACCGGCGGGCCGCAGATGGGCGGCGCGGGCGGCGGCGAGAGGAGGCGGAGCCACCGGCCCGGGCGCGCCCGCCCCGCCCCCGCGCCCGCCGCCAACCGTGCCGGGGCGGGACCGCTGCCACCGCCGCGTCTTTTGAAAGTTTGCACCGGCAGGGCTTGGGAGAGGCGGGGCTGGCCTCCTGTCCTTGCCGTTCCCGCGCGGAGTGCGCGGGTTCTTCCTGACACTGGGGAGGGTTGACGGGAACCGAGGCCTCCTCCAGGCTCTGGGCCACTCTGGGCGGTATCCCAACTCCGGGGGGCAATGGCCACACAGGCAGGTCGCGCAGGACAGTGACAAGGGTTCCATGGCAGTCCAGCCAGGGTGATCTGGGGAGCCTGGGAACATCTCCATTCCCTAGACCAAGTACCTAGGAAGAGAGCCTTCGGTGGCGTGCAAGGGTGAGGGGTGGGAGGAACTTCAGTCCTTAGCTCACTATCGTTCATTAAAATACTGGTTACACCCTGTGTATCAATCAGGTCCTGTGCTGAGCCCCCAGATACAGTCCCTGCTCTTGAAGAAGGGGCGGTAGTGGACAGGAAAGATTAGCAACTAAGATCACACAGTGATCAAAGCCAGCAACAAGGGTGTCAGGTAGCGTTGGTTGGAGGTCTGGGGGAGAATGAGATTGTGAGTGAGGTGAGGAGTGTGTGGGCGCAAGCATTCCTCGGAGGTTAGCCCATCCCATAAGTCTTTTCTCAGATCTTTTCAACCTTGGCTATTCTTTACTGAAGTCAGCTATCCTGTGTCTCCATAGTTGAGTCACAGGAGAAACACCAACGTGGGAGGGAGGTGTGATGACTTGTGTGAGGAGACCCAGTCCCTAACCTTTGCTTTCAGACTCTGGTCCCCATACTCTGTATTTCCATCGCATTATAAAGCATGGTTATTATCTCCACATCACAGGCAGGGTAACCGAGGCTCAGTGAGTGGAAGAGGTGTCCAAACCTATCTCCCAGTTGCTGAGGGTGAATTTCTTCTGAAGCTGGGTGCTCCGGGGACAGCCTCTTGGCTAATAAGGTGCTCTCAAACCCTCCACCTCCAGGAAGCTATGTTCAGACCTATTCTGGACCGAGTTTCTAATCTCAATTACAAGTGTTCTCAATTATATATTGTTTCACCTCAAACTCTGATGGGGGAAAGGTACGATAGCTGGATGGGTCTTCACTCTTTGTGAGCCTGGGGTACTTATAGCGGTTGCCATTGCTATTAAGGGAATTGAGGTATTTCACTTAGATAAAAAGACTCAAGCCAAAAAGGACTTCGTATTGGCCAGGCGCAAGGCTACTGTTCATTGGCCTTTATTCAGAGCACTCCAGCAAGTGGCTGTGTGTGGTGAGGGATGCTCATCTGCAGCTACCTTGCTCCCTACTATCCTGGTGTGTAGTGCAGGAGTACCCACATTGGATTTGTGGGTTTAAAAGGCAGAGATTGAACCTCTCCATCCCCATGAAGCCGTGCTTTGGGGAAGTGCTGCTCCCTCCATGATAGAGACAAATCACACAGAAAGGAATTGGGATCAAAGACTTTCTTGAAGATCCAGAGTTCCAAATTACTGTGTTAAACAACATGAACTTAAAATATGGATGTGTAAGTAAGGCTATAAGCCTATAAGTGAACATCTGACTGTCCCTTTTCCTCTTGGTTTTTGGACTATTCAGCTTTATGTGCATGGGCTCTTGGAGAGACTGGAGGTGGCCCTCTATCTAGAGTCTAGAGAGATTGTAGGCTGTCTTATATTTGGGTATATATGGTAATTGCTTATTCACTGTGGTCCCTCTGCACCCTGTCCTGTCTTTCAGCTACACCCTCACAGCAGGTGCTGCCTTTATGTGCTTTCCACGGCCAGGGACACACATCCATCCCTGGCTCTCTATGCAGAGCTGGCCCCACTCAGTGCACATTGAATAAACTACGGACAGAGAGGCCAGGCTCTGACGGGAGAAGACAGAAAAGAAGGAAGGAAAAGAAAAAGGAGAGGAAGAGAATAGAATTGCGAAAGAGTGAGCTGCAGTGACTAGTCCCGCCTACTCATCTAGAGTGACAGGTGTGGGCAAAATAAGCGATGTGCGCTAAAACACAAATGCAGTCTTATAACCAAGGGCGTGGCCACTCCAGTACGGGCTGATTTACTCAGCCTAGAATTTGTCTTGGCTCTGGAGCCCACCCCTGAAAAACAAGCAAAACAAAACTAAGCCATTGCATAAGGGTGGGGCCAGTGGCTTGGCCAGGTAGGGAGACCTCTGCCACAGGTGGTGAGAAACTGCGGAGGGGGAGCTTTGCTGTGATGGCTTCTAGGTTCCACGGGTTTCCAGAATTCATTGACTGGCGGGAAAGCACTGTGGCAGGCCGTCTAGAGTCCCACGCTAGACAAAACACAGATCCAGCCATGCTAGTCTCCCATGGCCTTGCCTCTCTGGTCCCTGGCAATCTAGCTCAGCAGCGAAAGTGAGAAACCTCTGTTAGTTTCAGTTAGGAGACCTGGGACAAGACCTGGGGCAGCATCATCAAAGGATTAAAGGAATGTGGGGCCCTGCTCATGTGCTGTGCCCAGCGCTCTGTGACCAAAGATGCATCCTGTGACCCTCTCCCGCCTCTCCAGACATATGGATCATGCCACACCAAAGAAGACAGTTTGCAAACTCAGCCTTAGATGCAGAACCTCAGAAAGTGGAGACTCTTGCCTTAGGCGTTCAGCTGCTAAGAAGGGGGTTGGGGGGTACCTACCCAGCCAGACTGGCTCCAAACAGTGTGCCTTGAAAGTAAGAAAAGACAGTTCTACTAGGGACTTACAGGAATGAGTGGCAGATCAGAAGTATCTGCACAGGGATCAAGAGTCAGGGCACATGGGGCACCATCAGGGTACAGCCTCCAGTCTAGCGACTCCTCAACACACAGCCAACCGCCCCACGTAGCACAGAGACTGCTGCCCTCCGTTGTTACCAACCTCACATGGGTTGTAGACTCTGGGTGAGTGCCACTGTTGTTATACAATATCGGGAGCCTCTAGAGCAGTGGGCAATGGGAGGCCTGGCCCTGGCTCTGCCCCTGTGGGGCCAGCTCTGACAGGTTCGGAGTAGGAACACCTGCAAAGACTCACCTGAGCTGGGGGAGCCCACCACAGACACATCCACAGCTCGGGGAAACCAGAATTCGGGCCTCAGTTTGATAACAAAGTGGTTTAAACTTGCCCCAGGAAGTTTAAACTTGCCTGTGAGGTCCTGGTCAGCTTGGGCTCCAGAGCAAAGCTTGCCTGACATGCACAAGGCCCTGGATTTGGCCTTAAGCACTGAAGAAAAAGCTTCAATTTGCAAACCTCTGGGTTATAACCCCTCATTTTATCAATTGCTGTTTACAAAGTGCCCGCAGCTGGGTAGCAGGAACCTGGCAGCACCCTCCTGAGTCCTTTCCACCAGCTGCCAAGGTGACCATGAACCTCTCAGGAAAGGAAACTGCCTGAGAGGTGAGGTAGGATAGCTATCAGGCTCACCCAGTTGGGAGAAAGTACAACTCAGAGGATTCTCATATCTCTATAGAGGAGGAGGCAGGCACAGAGTGATGAAGACATCTACCACAGCTCTAAGAGAAGAGCCAATGGGACTGAACTTCTCTGGCTCCAGGATTCACTCTTGCTGCACTGCTCTCAATGAGCAGATTACTTCTCATGGCACAGAACCCAGCAACCACATGCCTGGCAGCCAAGGTAAAAAGGGAAAGAAGCCTGTATCATGGTTTTCCTTGTTTGCTTACAGATACACATTTGATCTTGAACATAGCTGTAGTGGGGGCTCACCTAACAGCCACGAGAAGACCATTCTTATCCAAACAAAGACCTATCAGCCATGTTCAGATTAATGTAGATGCCAAGGTGGGGATTTATCTAAAGTCCAATGGGGGTATCTCCATCACCAGCCTGGGTCATGGCTGCCCAGACTCAGTGTTTCTATGGTACAAGGTCAGAGCAGAGGTGATTTGACCCAGTCTGTGGGTACAGGGCAGAGGGTGAGACCGAGTGGATCAGGGTCAGTCCAGGATCATAGCTTCCATTGGCTGTGTAAGAAGTGGGGTAGCTACAGTTCGAAGATGGTCCACACTGAGTGAGCACCAGGCCTCCCAAGGCCCTGTGCAAGACTACAGTCATGTAAGGGTGCTCTATTGAAGTGTCTTTTTTCCTAAATGGGGAAAGCTAAAATCCAGCACACACGGGTAGTGCTCGTGGCTATACAGGAAGAGACGTTGAACATCTGGCTTCGGGGTTGTTGACCCTCAGTTCAACTCTTGCAGTGAGGTAAGAAAAGGAGATGATGGTTGAGAGGACTTATTTCTGAGTCCCTCGTATTTGTTCCTTCCTTTAATCCTTATTCCTACAGCAAGGCAGGGGCTATTATTTCTGCTTTATGTTAGGAAGCTCAGAGAGGGAGAGAAACTTATCTAAGGTCACACAGCACAACTAGGCCTAGAAGCCCATTTCGTCTGACCCAGAGCCCTTGCTTTCTTTCTCTTGGCCTCCGAAAGTGCCTGAGAGTTTGAAGAGGGACCAGCTATTCTTCCTGGAGCAACCAGAGTCCTGGGGTTGTAGAAAACTGGCCCCAGAGATATGGACTTTTGAAGAAAAACTAGAACAAAGGTTTGTGTGTCACTCAAGAGCCCAGCCACAAGCATAGCTTTGTCCTTTCTGTTTGGCAGACCCTGTGGGGAGGAGTCACATGGCCCTGTCTGTCTTGTTGCTAAGTCTGTCAGTGGAGATGTCCAAGGCACACACACCACTGGGTACTGTGGGTCATCAGCCAGCCACAGGGGCCACCACATGAGAAGTAGCCAGTGTGTGTCCTCAGAGTGAATCTCCCCTGGGCCCCTCTCTGGGTGTCTGCCTGCTGCACTAACCTCTCTTGATAGGTCCAAACTGATCAAGCAAAATGGTCTGGGTCCTCATTCTGCCCTCTTAAGGCTGGGAAATTGGCTAGGTCATTTCAGGGTTCCAGGGCTACATCCCAATAAAAAGGGAGGCACTGGTTTGATTGCTTTTCTGTGCTGCAGCAAGATCCCCATTTCATCAAATGGTGGTTCACTCAAGAACTATGTGTTGGCTCAGTGTTTCAAAGAAGTCAGCTTCAAGTTGATTGGCAGATCCAATGACTACAACCCTAGCAAAGTTCTGATGTGTGTGTGTGTGTGTGTGTGTGTGTGTGTGTGTGTGTGTGTGTGTGTAATACATTCTAATTTTCACAAAACATGAAAGACGCTATTTACAAAGAAGACAAGGAAGAATGAAATGGGAGACGTTCCTTTAGTGGGTACTTTTTGGTTTTGTGTTAGTTTAATTTTCTTTTAATTTGCATACAAGGTAACAGGTTTTATTATGTAATTTCTATGCCTACTTTACTTTGGTTGAGTCTCTCTGGTCTTCTTCTTCTCAACCCTCTCCAGCTTTACTGAATATTAATGCCAATTATAAAACTAACTAAAACAGTATGGCATTGTGTGTGGATAAATGGCCAGACCTGTTTGGATAAGACAGAAGCCAGACACAAATAGACATATGGTTTATACCAAGCATAGGATACAGACAGTCTTTAATGACTCTTGTGGGTCCAGTTGGCTGTCTGTATAGGAGCAGCCTCCTGCCCCACACCATCACAATACGGGCAGAAGGATCTAGACCAAAGGAGAAGAATGACCAAAGAAATCTCTTCAGAGATAGAGCGCAGGTTAGTTCCTGCTTGCCTAGCATGCACACAGCTTTGAGTTCGATCCCCTACATCTCATAAATTCGGCTTGGTGATACACATCAGTAATACCAGAGCCAGCACTTGGGAGGTGGAGGCAGGAAGATCAGAAGGTCAAGGTCATCTTTGACTATACATGGAGTTTGAGGTCAGCCTGGGCTACACAAGATCCTACCCCTTGCACTCACAAAAACAAAACAAAGTAAAAAACCAACACAAAAAGAGTATCTTCATGTCTGGCACCGGACACACCTGCAAACTCATCCAGGAAACAGAAACAGGAGCCGGATATCGAGGGAGTTTCCAAAACAACAATAGGAAACCAAACCAAAAAATTCATCCTTTAAAGAAAAATGTAGCTGGACCTGGTGACTCAGCTCTCCAAGCACTAGGGAAGCCGAAACAGAAGGATTTCTCCAGTTCAAAGCCAGTCTAGGCTATGAGACCTTGTCTCAAAATACCTACTCCCGAAAGTCTTGTTCATATGACATTCAGAACAAAACCAAAACACTGGCCAAGAGTTGTGGCGATAGCTCAGTGTGTCCATGGGCCACCATACAGGCATGAGGACCCGCGTCTGGATTCCAGAGTCCATGCGCAAGCTGAGCATGGCAGCAGGTGCTTGTAACCTCAGAGCTGGAATAGGGGTGCAGGGGTGCAGCTTCAGATTCAGTGAGAGACCCTGCCTCAAAAAAATAAAGTGGCGAAGCAGAGGAAAATCATCCAACATTGACTTCCAGACTCCAAAAATATGTAACAAGTACACCACACACACACACACACACACACACACACACACACACACACACACACACACACACGAGGGCAGGGGATGAATGCAGTGTAAAAGTGGGCAAAATTCAGGTATTTCACAAGACTATTTCAGTGGCTAATGGATGTGAAGGTATTTGTCTCATCAATGATTAGAGGAAAAAAAAGTTACAAAGAGACAGCCACAGCACCCCAGCTGACTGGCTAAAATTTAAAATGTTGATAATACTAAGTGTTGACTAGATTGTGGAACAACAGAAAATCTTCCTTTAGGAAACCACTTAGCAATATGCATTATATATTGAACTATTTTTACGTAGTGTCTATTTATGCCTACCTAGCATGCATTCCTATTAATCTGTATCTTTTAGATATCTATCTAGTAGGCTCCAGCCTAGCTCCACAATGCAGCAGTTACACAGAAGATGTACATGGTCATAAGTACAAGACTATAAGTCAAGCCTTGTTGACAGAACAGGCAGCGTGGTGTAAGGGGACAGCAGCATTGGGTGGTGGCTACCTGGGCAGAATATGATGGCCAAGGCAAGGCCAAGGAGGCTGTGGGAGCTGGGAAGTTTGATGCCTTTTTTTTTTTTTTTTTTTTAAAAAAAAAAAAGTGTCAGAGCCACACATTGTAGCCTCCTCTGATCTGGGCCATCTATGCTGAATTCCACAGTGAAGATATTCTGAGATAAAAGACTCTCCTGGCAGCCAAGCCAGACAGCTGCCAGGGAGGTACAAAGAGGCCTCATGGAGTCAGAGCTGGGGCTGAAGAGAGCTACCCCAAGCTGCATGGCCCTCTTGGCTGGCATCTTTCAGGCCAGGGTAGAAGATGATGGGGAGGAGCACCGTGGGTGCTGCAGAGGACTTTTCTGTGAAGAAACAATCCAATCCCTGGTGCTCATCTGTGTGTGTGAAGACCACATCCTTCAAGCAGCCTGGGAGACACTTCACATTTATGCTGAAGGGTTCATTCACACCCTATTACAACTGTGTGCGTCCGAAGTGGTTTCCCAAAGTCTCAGGGGCAATGGGACCCTTGCAAAGGTAGCAGCTGTTTTTCAAGGTAGACAGTAGGGAAGATCTGCCAGGGCTGTGGGGCTACTTTGGAAGAGGAAGCAAAGCCACCTTGAGGCCCTAGAGTCAATGGGAGGAACCTTTGAGGAATGGGTGACTCAGGGATATAGTGTCCCATGTCACCTACTGTGTAAAGCTGCCCTCTTAAAAAGGCCCAACAAAACTTTTCCCTCATAGCAGCTGCCTTGAGAGGCCCATGCCTGTCCACATCGCTGACTGCCACAGTCTCCCACTGACAGGTCTGTCCCCATTGGGTCAGGGGCAAGAGAGGGAGGTGGAAGGTTAGCCCATCACTTGGTCAGGGAACAGACACTGACAGGGGAACTTTGTGCAGCAGGAGAGGGACACTCTGTCCTTTATATCTCTCTTCAGAAAAATGTTAATACAAAGAGAGGGGAGTAGGTACACACACACACACACACACACACACACACACACACACACACACACGCACGCACGCACGCATGCACACACACAGTCTGTGTGTTCTAAAGAAATGAGCCAGAGCCAGAGTTTGACAGACTGGTGTGCCCAACCTCAGGACACTCCTTGGTGTGAGCCCCACATACCGAGAGCCCCCTTCACACACACTGACTGCATCCCATGATGGAGCTCATTGGCCATTACCTACCTCCTCCCATAAGGAGAGCTGATGTTCCTAAGGGAGGTCCCTACTAGTGGCTGACAGAAAAATTGGATGTGAGTGATGTAACACTAAGCCAGTGAGTTAGTATCAGCATGACATTTGGGTAGACAGAACCCAAGGCACCCAGAGAAGGGCTGAACTCTGTGGGGAAGGAAAGCAGGTAGATTTATGAGAAGTGTGACGTGGCTGAGGGGGTCACAAGGACTGTGGTGATGGGGGGTTGTCTGAGAACCATATGGGCATTTGTTTTCCGTTTGTATACCATGCCTGGCTCACACAGTCATTTCTAAGAGACGTTCAACTCAAAAAGACTCAGAAATCAATTCAAAGCCACACAGGAGCCCAGGGGCCAGGCTAAGATATTTAAACTGGTCCTTCTGCCCTTCAAGACCTGAACTCTGAGGTGTTCCCTCTAAAGCAGGCTGCCTGGCCTTCTCAACACAGTTGAATGGCCCTAGAGAGCAGGGGCCATCCACTCAGGAGCCTCCACAGGGTGCTCCTCATATTTCCTGTGCAAAGACAAGACCCATCCTCATCTGACCCTCAGAGAACATACTGGTCACTCTGGGTCACTCTCTGGTCCACCTAAGGGGCAAAGCCTCTCCCCAGGTCTGTTCTCCCGTACAATGAGGGTTAAGTACAGGTCCTGCAAAATGGCCTGAGAACAGTTTCTGGGTAGGTTATGAGAGAGGACGATGAAGAGTGAGAAATAGGAAATGGGGGGCACTTAGATAGACAGGGGGAGGTTTCCTGGATGTGGGAGGGCTAAGGGGAGGCTAAGCAGGCCAGGCTGTGCAGATCTTTCTAAAGAAAGGTGTATATTGTCTGTATGAAATAATAGGCCACCACGGGACAGGATATCTTTGTAATCTTTGTGATAAGCTTTGATAAGCTCGGCCCCCATTATCTTTCTTGTGCTCCGCTCTTGACTGATGCATCCCCTCTCTGCACCCCAAAGTGGGTATTGAAGAATGGTCCCCAGCATCTGAAGTCAGGGTTACACAGGAAGACAGAATCAGGGTCAAGCTGGGGGATTCAATGCCATCGACTTTGGCCTGCCTTCATGAGGCATCTGGGGTGGACACACACCAAGCCTGTGATTCAGAGAACATAGGAGGAGCTCTGAAGTAAAGCCCTGGGGTCTCGCTGGATGGTGCCCAGCCCAGGCTTTGCAGGAGCTGACTTGGCCACTCTGTGGAGCTTGCTGCTGGGGAAGAAGGGAAGACGTGGTATTTTGGGACTCATGGAGCAGGCTGAGGTTCCCCCTATTTTTAGCAATCAAGCTGCAGGTACCTACTTCTCCCCCACTGGGAGAAAAACCTTCAACAAATATCCGTTCACACTAGCCCAATAAGCTCCTTAAATAAAACAGCTACATTTTGGCATCCCCCCCCCCCCAACTAGAAACACACGCTTCCTGGGTTTTTAATATCACTCACGTGGCTTGCATAATTTTAACCTGAGTGCATGGTTGCTTGGTGTCTTGTTCTGTGAGTCACTGTTTGGGGTGTCAGGTTATGGGGGCGAGATGGGCGGGCTCAATGAATGTGCAGGCTGTATGCAGTCCTGGTGGTCTGCCTCAGGAATAGATTCTCCTGATCTTTGGATAGGGAAGGTGGTTATAGCAAGGCCTAGAGGCCATGGAGATCCATTCCCTGGATTCTCAGCCCTCAGGCAGACTCCCTCTCCACAGCTTCTGCTGTGGCCCTACATGGTGGGTAGTGCCCGCCTCCCCACCTGCCCATCACATCCCTCCCTGACCTGGCTCCTGGGGATTCCCATAACCTCAGTGGCTATGTGCTCATCTGGCACACTGAGCCTCCTGACAGTGTCTGTACCTGTCATTCCCCTCCTCTTCCCCCAATCTTAGGGCTTCATCTCATACCTGGGGTCTTAGTTCATGTCATCTTTTCTGAAATCCCCACGTCTTTATCAGGCTGATACAATCTCTTCCATCCTCTCGAGAGCCTGGTGTGTTCTCTACCTTTCACTTCACTCTGTTCCACTGACAGGGTGGCTTGCTACCTACCTTCCTATCCCCCTAAACCCAACAATGTAAGGGGGGAATTTTCACATTCACTGTCCACCAGCATGGTCTTTGACGCATTCCTAGTAAATGCTCAATAAACATCTACTGAATGAATGAATGAATGAGCAATCCCTCCCAACTCACAGCAAAGCTGTTTCCTATCTTAGAGATGAGGAAGCTGAAGCTTCGTAAGATTGCTGACTTGCCCAGTGTCACACAGCCTATATGTAGGGATCCTCCCAATTGAGTCCAAGGCTGGGAGTGCCCCTAGTACTGAGCTCACCCTCTCCTTTTCTTCTCTGTGAATTTGGTGAACACCCCTCTGCAGGGCAGGCAGGGAGAGGATGAATAACACCATTAATTAGCCACCATTGGGCACCGTGCCGTGAGGACCGGTGTTTGATTGTAGCTCACAGAGAACAGGACAGGAATGGAATCCATAGGAGTGTGCCATTGAGGCCATTAACTGACTAGCAGTTCTCTGGTTTGCTGTAAATTCAGTTTATAATGGCGCTATAGTTGTTACTATGAAGGGCTCAGATAAAGAATTATTGTTTCAAAACACAGTAAGTTTCAAAGGTCTATCACCAGCTTCATGGAGGGCAGCTCCTTCCATTTGGAAACTCTCCTTACATTCATCCCCTCCTGACACCCCAAACAAATACCTATGATGCTGGCAGAGAGGCAGTGGGGCCCATTTGGAGGGATCCCTGCATGTAGGCTCTGGTTGTCCCTCAGGGGATCCTTGGGGAGCGGGGGATGAACAACAGGGAGCTGTGGAGGGTCCTGCACATGTGATGAGTGAACGAGGGGACAGCAAGCAGACCTATGCTGAACCCAGGGAAGGGAAGAAGGCCCTGCCACAAGAGCCACAGCCTACTGAAACTGGGGAATGGCTACCTTGACAGGTATGCATGATAGTACTTCCTTCCTGCTCACCCCAGAAGCTGTCAGAAGGTTCAGGAAACATGTTTGCTGGGACACCCCTATATTCTTTGTGTTCCTCTTTATACATTTCTATTTGACTTCTTCCAAAGATGGATTTTCTTCCATCCAGCTCTCCAGATGGCCTTTGATGAAGGTTGTGGGGGCAGCATTCAGCAGGTCTAAAACCTGATGAGTGTCCTGTTCCTTTAGGCTTCAGGAGATGGATTCTTGTTCTCCCTGCCGTGAATAGCACAGCTCTTGAAGTAATTGCTTCACAGAGACAGGGAAGCATCCAAGTCTGGAAGACGCTCACTTCCAGGTAAGTACCACCTAATCATCTGTGCTATGATAACAGTCTCTGCTATGATCCCAGCAGATCTTCTCTTGATAGCATTCACCTTAGACATGCCTCTGTTGCACTTTAGGTAGTGAACGGGCTGCACATAGCTGTGGCCCTTTTGGGCCACCCCATGTCCCCTTTCTTTCTGACAACTTGGGTCCAGGGGTCAAAATTCAGTTCACTTCTTAGAGGCTGGTAACTTGGAGCAGTTTCTTTCTTGGCTTCTATACCCTAATCCCACCTTTGCTAAGCAGTATCAGGGCACCCCCAGCACTCTCCCAGGAAGACACAACTACACACACCCCTAAAAGATGGGCAAGTGGCCTGTAAGGACCTTGAACTCTAGAGGAAATGATGGGTGTCAAGATGTAGATGGGGATGAGGGACCTGTAAACTTTGGTTATGATCTATGAGATGTGGAAATTTAGGGTTCGTTTTCTATTATCATTCCTCAAGATGCTCCCCTAATTACACATGTGCTGAGCCATCTGAAGGTGTCCCAAGGTCACTGAGATTGGCATCCTTATAAATTACTTTTGAGGGTCTGTGATGTAGCTTGGTGGTAGAGTACCAGATCTACTCTGGCTTCAATTTCCAGCACAGCAGACAAATGAAGGTTATCTTTGTGTCTCATTTCAGATAATTTCCGCTTCTCTGTCTTCAAGGTCATTAACACTTGGAGGTGCACTGGGGATCTGGCCTAGGGCTCAGCTGGTCATGTGATTTCCCACTGCACTAAGCCTCACCTCCAGAGGCTTGTCTCCCCATATTAGTCCCGCACCCATCCTGTGTTTTCTTCTCCAGATGTAGCTAGCAGGGCATCTATTGAAATTTGTTTTTAAATTTTTAAATTTTCAAAGTTAAGTCAAAGACTGCGTGCATGTACAGCCTCCCTGACTGTTCTGGAGAGCATGTGCCTTGCAGAGCGCAGCTGAAGCGCACCAGCCAGCAGCCTCTTGTCTCACACTCGTGCTCGTTTATTTGGTGATGACCACTTAAGATCTCCTCTTTGCCTTTTAAACAAACATTATACTGCTATTAACTGTATAATAGTCACATCGTGTCTGCTGAACGGATTCCTCTGGCCTTTTCAGATTCCACACAAAAGACCATATACACAATCTTATCTCCATGTCTAGTTTTTCTCACTTGACATAATGTCTTCCAGGCTCATCTGTGTTGTTGCCGATGATGTTTCTTTGTTTTCAGGGAAGAGTTGTATCCCACAGGCATAGGCTGACCTCCACGGTGTAGCTGTTCAGTGTTCAGTCAGCACAGAGGGTTGCCATTTCTTCATGACACAAACCTCTGGCCTTCTGGGAGAAAAAAGTGCACATATGGTCATTCGGATTTTGACTTACTCATGCCACTGATGGGCCATGAAGTGGGATTATGTAAATAACTGACCTGCCTACTGATTTAATAAAAATGCTGATTGGCTGAAGGCAGACAGAAAGTGTGGGCGGGACTACCAGACTAAGAAAACTCTGGAAACAGGAAGAGCAGAGCAGAGACGCCAGAGAGATACTAGTGGAGATGCCCACAGACAGAGAGGAAAGACAACCATGCTGCTCTGAGAAAGGGTACTAAGCCACATGGCTAAACAAGATAAGAATCATGGGTTAGTTTAAGAGCAAGAGCTAGCTAGCAATATGCCTGAGCCATAAGCCAAGCAGCATAAAATTAATATAAGTGTCTGTGTGTTTCTGTGAGACTATGGGTCTGTGGGTCAGGACCCCAGGCTAGACAGGCCAGAAACTTCATACTACAGGGCAAGGCATCCCTTTGCTCTCAATGTTTAGCCTGGTCCTTCCTCTGCGTAGATGAAGGGATGGCTTATGTGGTTCTCAGAGTATGTCCTGGCAATGGTGATGCTCAGCATCTCTTTTTGCTGGAGTCACCCCTTGGAACAGTCCTTTGCCTTGATCTATAGAAGGACATAGCCCGTGAACCAGGTGGTAATTTTCCCAAACACAAGATGCAGCTTACACACAAGAACCCAGAAAAACAATGAAACAAAGCCAAAACGTAGTCAGCCAATCAGCCCATGTGGTGGTTTGAATGAGGATGGCCCCCATAGGCTCATATATTTGAATGTATGGTCATTAGGGAGTGGCACTACTTGAGAGGAATTAGGAGGTGTGGCCTTGTTGGAGGAGGTGTGGCTTTGTAGGAGGAAGTGTGCAGCTAGGGGTGGGCTTTGGGGTTTCAAAATCTCAAATCAGGTGGTTTCTTTCTCTTCCTGCTGCCTGCAGATCTGGGTTAGAGCTGCCAGCTACTTCTCCAGCACCATGTCTGTCTGCATGCCCCCATGCTCCCTACTGTGATGACGGTGGACTAAACCTCTGAACTGTAAGCCAGCCCAAGTGTTTTCCTTTATAAGAGTTGCTGTGGTCATGATGTCTCTTCATAGAAATTGAACACAGACCAAGAAAGCCCATGAACAAGAATTTATGAGGCCTCGATGGTGCCAAATGCAGCCATCAGCTAGGTGTATCTGTCTTTCCTATGCTGGGGCTATGCTGGAGAGGGACATGTCCTTGAGGAGCTAATCTCAAGTACAGAAGGTACAGTAAAAGAAAGTCCCCAGAGAGGCAAGAATGGCCAATGGAAGAAGGTGTCCTTCACCCCCATCTTCTGCAGGTCCTACCTAGATGCCAGCATGCTACTGCTTCCTGTGGAGGTGTCAGAGGCTCAGTCATGGTACCCAGGTGTATGTGCACACGTTAACAGATTTTCTGTCAGCTGTTTTTGCAAACCCTCTCTTTCTTCAGCTTTCCTCGGGACTGTTGCCCCATGCCTGCTGACTAGCACCAAGCTTACCTTCTGGCCACTGCCATTCTGCTAGATTTGAACCTCCCTTAAAGGCATCAGTATCTGATTACTGGACACTTCTCCTGTGCTTGGTCATCTGTTGGCAAGGCCATCCGGTGAGGTTAGAGATGAACCACCAGCCTCCAAATCTGCAGGATTTCTAAGCTCCTCGTGTCCATGTCCACACCGTCATTGATTGCAAGTCAACAGCATGTGCCTGACAGAGCCAGGTTCTGGCTCTTCTGGGTGAGCTGCTTTCAGCACTCAGAGCCCCACCCATGACTCAATCTGGCACTGAGTGCTGTCTTTCCTTCAGAATGAATTTCCCACAGCTGGCATGTTACCACGTAACACAGCCGGAGGCTCAGTGAGCAGAGCCAGCCTCAGAGGCTACTATCACCTAGCAGACCATCAGCCTGCTGGAAGTGACCGGGGCTGTTCATCCTGTCCCACCCTCCAATGAGCCTGCTCTACTTTGCATCCTCCATCAGTGGTAGCTCTGAAAAACACTTAAGCCGCAGCAAAAAGGTCATCCAGAACCTTCAGTCTGTGGAGGTTCCAAGGTCACACTGTCCAGGAGCCATTTGGGAGTCCTGGCTTGTTGCCCTGCCTTATTCATTGATGAGAGCAAACCGGTGGAGGGATGTTCTTTCCCCCATATTGTGCCTGACTTTTCCCAGAAGACACCTGGCTGTGTTGCTCAAGTCTTTACTGTCATGGTCACCCCACCCTCTGTGCTGTCAACAACCTTCTACTTGGGTCTCAAGCAATAGCCACCTGACATTGTCACTGAAGCCATATGGCACCCTGTGAGAGATGGCACTGTCTGAGAGCTGGGTGGGAGTCCTAATTGGGTGGCTGCAAAAATGAGGGATAGAGGCTCGGGAGATGGTTCAGTCAGTAAAATGTTGTCTTGCAAGTGTGAGGACCTGAGTCCAAATTCCCAGTACCCTTACAGTTTCCAGTAGGTGGGCATGGTTATGCACATTTGTGACTACAGTGCTCAGGTGGTGAAGGGGGTGGGAGTGAGGATAGTTCCTATTGCTCATTGGCTGGTCCACTCAGCAGAATCACTGAAGTTCAGTAAAAGACCACAGAATAACAAAGAGCTCAAGAGTCACAGAGGAAGACACTTGGACACCTGAAAGACGCATTCACACCTGGACACTTCAACATGAACATGTACACACATTGTGTGTGCACGTGTAGCACATGGCATGGGGGAAGTCTGTCTTCTCTCAGCAGCTGATGACCTTGGACAAGTGAGATCACCTGCCCGAGCCTTCACAAAGTAGGACAGGTGGGAACCTCTGGCAGTACAGTAAGTAAGCTTCAAATGATCAGCACAGGGCCTAGTACACAGTGGGTTCGAAAGAAAATGACCCCCAAAGGGAGATGCACAATTAGGAGCTGTGGCCTTTTTGGAGGAAGTGTGTCACTGGAGGGGCAGGCTTTGGAGTCTCTTTTGCTCAAGCTTCCTTCCATGTGACTGTTGCCTGCAAGATGTGGAACTCTCAGCTCAGTACCACATCAGCCTGCATGCTAACATGATGATAATGGACCAAACCTCTGAAACTCGAAGTGAGCCACTCCAATGAAATATTTTCCCTTTACAAGAGTTTCCATGGTCATGGTGTCTTTTCATAGCAATAAAAAACCTAACTAAAACAGTTTGCAACAACTGACATCCATCATATTCCTGTACCGCACTGAGTCACAGGTCCCTTGCACCTGATCTTCACTGTCTCTCACCCCCCAACCCCTGCCCATTTGGATCAGCATGGTCAGCACAGACCTCACAGCCAGCTCCAAACAGTCTATTTGAGAATGGATTGTTTTTATTATACTTGAAACGTATCCCCACAGAGATTCTTCCTGGGGCTTTCAGCATATAACCTTCTACTCATTTATTTATTATGAACTATCTATCACCCATCCATCATTCATCCATCCATCATCCATTCATCTACCACCTATGCACCCAGCACCCACCTATCCATCACCCTCCAACACCCACTTGTGTATTGTCCAGCACCCAGTCACCTGCCTCCCATCCCTTACTCATCCATCCATTATCTATCTTCCATACAGCCATCCATCTTCCCCGTCCATTCACACATCCATCCTTTTAACAAGCTGATGACTCAGTCTGCTCTCAACTCTTCAACATAGTCACTGAAATTCACACATTTTCCAGGGAAGCTAATGTCAAGAGAATTAACCAGCAAACAGAGAACAGCTTTCTTTCCATGCCCTTCCCTGCAGGATCTGGCCACCTCTCTGGCTTCACCTCTTACCAGAACCTCAGTGAGAACGCCCCTCAGCTCTGGTCTTGCACTTTTCCTGATGAGTTCCTTTCCACTATTTAGTAAGAGTGAGACCTGAAGATGACTCCCACCAAGGAGGAGTCATGAGCAAGGTTACTAGAAAGACCACCTTCTTCCTAGATAGTCTCCATCTGGGTCTGGGGGGCTTGCCATGAGGACTCTGGTAGAAGGCTCTAACCTGTGACCCTCGTGGGTTTTCCTATCCTCTGTGCAACTCCAGCTTCATGTGTGTCAGCTTTCCTGCCTCATAGGAACTCAAATCTCCCTCCCAGCTCTGTTCGGCTAAGTCCTTCCAGCCCTTTAACCCGGAACTGCCTTAGCCCCAAGGGTCACCAGAGGAAGGGTCAGTTTTATGCATCCTTTTGTGATCTGGGACCGTTTCCTCTGTGGTGCCCCCCCCCCCCCAGTTCTAGGCATACATTTAAAAAAAAAATGATTTGAGTTTCGAATGAAATAATGCCTTGAGGTTGCCGGGTTCATGTGAACCCCAAAAGGAAGCTTGTTCATGCACTCTGAACGTGAGGCTCCCACTTTAATGTTTTCATAAAGGTTCGCCCCCAGGTCTCTGTACCATCTCTGCGTTCTGGGTACTTTCCTAGATGTCTGGGGCCTGGGAGGAGGCAGGAGCCTTGCTCTCTCTGGTTCCTCAGGGAGGAGGGCAGGAAGCTCACTTCCTCCCCCATGTCTCCCAGGCCCTCCTCCCCCAGGCCCATCCCTCACTGCTGTTCCAAGGAGGCGGAAGAATGTCGGAGATGCTGTAGCTGTTTTTCTGGAAGCCTGTGAAGGCGCATTAAAATATGTGGTCCGTGGGCGTGAGCTGCGTTGGGGCCTCACAGCTCCATGATAGGGGGAAGTACCATGGAGATGTGGTGGGGAGGGAAACAGACAGACAGATAGAGGAGGCAGATGGAGGAGAGAGAGAGAGAGAGAGAGAGAGAGAGAGAGAGAGAGAGAGAGAGAGAGAGAGAGAGAGAGCGAGCTAGCTGAGGGTCTGGCCCCTGGCATGGCCTCTGGTTTTCGGTCCTGGACACAGATTTACGAGGGTTTATCCATGGATATACACGATGGTTATTTTGGGGAGCAGCAGAGAACCACTCATGGAAACTGCCTGCCTGGCCTCTCTGTCCCCTCCCCGTGCCCTGTTCCCTGTTCCCCTCTAAGGAACTGGCAGGGTGCGGACAAATATGGTTTACAGCCCCTTGATTTGAGTGGGAGCCCCAGGCTGTGTAGGCCAGGCTGGTTGTTGGGAATGGCCTGGTCTGTGAAGAGATGCCAGGCAGAGTGGAATGGGGGGCAGAATGGGGAAATCTAGTGGGCGAGGCAGTGATCCCAGAGAGTAGGAGGAAACGTTAGCTGAGCATACGGAGCTCCACCCCTTTAGAATCCCCATCTTTTGCTCTGTGACCACAGGGAAGTGAGGCTTAGTGTGTGGCTGGTAACCATTCTCTGTCCCGGATCCACGATGATCAGGAGACCTTTGGGAAGGCTGCATCCCTCGGGTGTGGGGTGGCAGCCTCACTCTCCCAGGTGCTGGCCAGGACTCTCCATCACACCATATTCCATCCACTGATTTTGGAACATCTACAGTATCTCTGTACCCAGAAACCCATTATTACATTCCATTCCCCACTATACCCAAGTCTAATGTCCTCCCATTTCTGAGCTGGGTTCTGGGTCTTCAGGCCTGAGCCCTGGCCACGACGATTTGCTCTAAAAACTGACATAAACCTCCCCCAGTCATGAAGTATGGGGTCTGCCTGCTGCACTGAGGCAGCCACACTTGTTTTCCCTCTGGAGGTATTTAGATCACAGTCTCCTTGATGGAAGCCACGTAACCACATATGGAAACTTCTGTGAGTAGAAGAGAACCATTCTGACCCCAGCCGAAGACAAAGGGAGGGGGTGGGGAAGGAGATCACTTGATCCAGCCTCACCTGATGATGTCTGTGCTTGTCCAATTATGGCTGTTAGTTTAATTTGTTGAGACAAAGTCTTGATGTGTAGCCCTTAAATTCCCTGTTTCAGCCTCTTGAGATTTCATTACCTCACGGAGTAGTCAGTCCTCGGTCATCACTAGTCTGACAGGTAGTATAGGACAGCTATGGTAGCCTTGGTGACCATGTCCCCTTTCTCGGGCTCCTTCCTTCCTCATATATATGTTGCTACCAGTTCCCACACCACTAGCTAAAGGGAGGCAGGCAGCACGGCTGCCCCTCTCCAGTGCTGGCTCTTACATTGCCGAAGCTGGTACCCTCTGGCTTGCCCATGTGTTCAGATACCTATTTCTGGGCTTACAAGTTTCTGGGCTTCTGAAACTCTTGTTCCATGGCCCCACAGCAGCAGAGCCTCTTAAAAGTGGGCTACCCCAGGGTAACAGCTGGGAGCAGACACAACTTTTGTGTTGTACTGAGACCACAGATGAGAACCTGGCTCACTCCCCTTTACAGTGGGAGACAGAGTATCCCAGAGCACCACAGCAGACAGGTGTGAGCGACATCTTCCCAGATGTCCCAGGCTCTGCACATATCCACAAACACCTACCCATCTTTGTGCAGCTCAGTTTTTTAAAACCAGATTTATTGATATATAACTTGCATATCATAAACCCACCCATTCAAAGCACATGGCTTCTTGGCTGGCAGTCGTCTCGTTGGTTTCCTAACTGTCGCCAACATCAGTCTCAAACCCTCGAAGTGAAAACTGGATTTTAGCTATCTTCCCCCACCCTCACCTGCCTGCCTCCTGTCTCTATAAAGTCCTTTTTTAGACACACCATAGGAGCAACCATGCCACCTATGGCCATTGATAAATGGACTTCACTTGACATAATATTCTCCGGGACTTTCCCATGTTCTATTGTGTACCAACATTGCAATTCCTTTTCATGGCTGTATAATAGTCTGTTGTATAAACATAGCACATTTATTTACCTCTCTCTAGTTATGATATCTAAGAGGATTCTACATTTTGTCTATGAGCATCAGCAGCTTCTGTGTGGACATTTACTTTTCTATTTTTTCAAATTTACATTTACATTGATTTTTTTTATATATATTTCTCTTAGGAGCACACTTTTTAAACCTAGGAGTGGTTGTGGGGCTTCCAAGGGACTGCCTTGGTGCTTCCTCGCCTGCTGTGCTCAACGTCCCCTCTCTAGTTCTTCCCCCATTTTGTCCTCTGTCTTCTGGGTCCCTGTCATCAAGAGGGGCGGAGTCTCACTTTTAGTGAGCAGACTGACTGCACTTTACCATCTTGGAGGCTTCTCTCTGTCTTAGGCCATTTTGATTTTTCAGTGCATACCTCATAGTCCACTAAGAAGTGGGACCTGTTCCCTCACTCCCTTGACAGAAATGTACATTAATCCAACCTTGGACTGTAACACACACACACACAGAGAGAGAGAGAGAGAGAGAGAGAGAGAGAGAGAGAGAGAGAGAGAGAGACAGAGAGAGAGAGAGACAGAGAGAGAGAGACAGAGAGAGAGAAGAGAGAGAAGAGAGAGACAGACACACATACACACACACACACACACACGCAGAGAGAGGGAATACAGAGAGACAGACAGACACACACACACAGAGAAAGAACACACAGATAAACAAAGAGACAGACAAACAGGAGAGAGAGAACACACAGAGAGACAGACAGACAGACAGACACATACAGAGACAGAGATACACATGGAGAGAACACACACACACACACACACACACACACACACACACACACACACAGACACTCATCAGTCATACACAGACACATAGTTCCTCTCACTTGCCCCCAGTCCTTCTGGAATGCTTGATTCACTAACACTGACAGCCCCACATGCCAGCACCACCACACTGAGGATTAGCTTCCAACAAGTGAGCTTAGTGGACAGCCAGACCCTAAGAAGCACAGCTGATAGATGACACACAAGGACCAGCCCCAGCCACTCCCCTCCCAGGCTGGGTCCCTGTTCTTCTCAACCTCATCCCTTGTGCGAAAGGTCCAGGGAAGCTTAGCCTAGGGGAGAACCCAAGCACATGCTCATCTTAGCCACTGGAAGGAAAAATGATCAAGAGAAGGGGACATGTTCTGGGAAAGAAGTTGCTTCTGGGCCTGGGCAGGTGATGCATGATTGTCCCCACATACCAAATGCTCCAAGCCTGGCCAATATGGACATCTAGCCCACTCAGAGGACACAATGTGTGAGTCATATCCCACACACTTCAAACTGACAAGTAAGACTTATCTTGTGGACACCACTGACAGCTGGGACTCATTCATCTCCCCATCTCATAGCCACACCTCACTCAGCATCCTTGAAGGATGCAGTATAGGCCTGGACTGGGGCAGCTCAGCCATGCATATCTAAAAAGCTTGAGAGACTGTTCAGGTCAGACACAGGGCTTATGTGTGGCAAGTGGCATGTCTTTTAGGTACATCTGACATTGGGGAAGTACCTTTGCAGCCTCCCCAGATGTGGTCCCTGGTCAGAATAGCTGTGTCCTTGAGGTGACTCCTTTCCCAGCCTCCAAGAGTTGAAGAGATCTTCAGCCTCTACCCTCTTGTCATCAGGGGGAGAAGGTGACAGGACAGTGGCCTGGCCTGAGAGCCCTGGTGATACTTGTGTTGATGGTGTGCCTCCTGCTGGCCTGTGCATGCTGGACTTTGATCCCATTACCTCCTACCCAGGGGCCTTTGTGTAGTGGTCCTGACAGGTCCAACTTGCTCAAAGGCGAGAACAAATCACCTCACACCTAGCCATAGGGTCATCCTTGCCGCAAGTGGATTTTGATGCTGACCAGAGGCTGTGTGTGTGTGGAAGAGCTGCCTACAACACTGCCTGGGAGATTAGGAACAGCTCCCTGGACACTGTTCTGGGTCACACAGTCATAGTAAAGGAAGGCATGCTTTGAAGGGATCCAGTATAGGGGACAGAATGAAGAAGAATCCATGGGCTGAAGCCCAAGGAATTGGAACCACGGTGAAGACCTCTGAAGAGATACACAACATGTCTTGAAGTCACTGCCTACCAGTTCTCCAAACCAGCCAGCACATCACAGAGGGAACACAGCAGAATGACCAGCACATGCCAAGCATCGGGGGCACAGACACCATCATTCTCATTCTGCAGACAAGGAAGTTGTGCCAGGAAGTCAAGTTCCCTGCTGGCTGCAAGCTGGTGAATTGCCATTCAGGGGCCAGAGCCAAGAGCTTCCAATGCATTGACACTATGTCTTTGCAACCCGAGGACACTGTGGCCCTGGTTCCGTGAAGTGAGTCTTTCCAAATTTATAATGGTGAGTAGCTGGCTAACCATAGCAGGGAGAAAGCAATAGGATGTGTTTTGAATCTCACTATGGCAGAGATACATCCTTAATAGACTGGAACATCCCAGCCCATCATACCAAATGGGGAAACTGAGGCCCAGAGACCACAAGAGTGTCAGAGTTGGGATTCGATCACAGTATTGAGGCTTCCTCCTCTTCTCCATTCCCACTCCACATGTGAGGCTCAGCCCCAAGGTTTTACACCTCCCAGGCAAGCACTCTGGCTCTCTTCACTGCTGGAATCCTCTTTCAGTTTTGAACTCATGAGTGCATAGTCTTGTTAGCATCCAGAAGATACTGAAGCCATATGGGAGAGGGAGAAAGCTCAGAGAGGTGAAGTAGTCTACCCAGCACCACAGAGCTTAGACGGAGACCTAAATCCATCTGCCGCCCCATGCAGCTTTCTGTGGCTGCAGAAGTCTCTCCATGGGCTGTCAAGTGACGCTCACATCAAAGGACAGGAGGCTAGCCTAAAATAGCACTTCCCTGGGATTCTGCTCTCAATCCCCGATTCCTTTCTGGCCCAAGCCCTATCCAAGTATGGCTAATGGCTGCCTACCTGTCAATCTTGCCCCTTGAATCTGGGCTTATGCAACTTCAGAAGCAGAGAAGCCTCCCAGAATGCAAGAGGTGGTAGATGGTTGCCTTCTGTCCACACCAGGCTGATTCTGAGCAGGAACGTATTTTCCCCTCTTCTTCCAGCTTTAAAGGGATAGAGAGCGCTGTGGGAAACCAGTAAAGAAAACCTGGAGGAGAGATCATAAGTAGTCCAGCACGGCAGACACGGAGAAGGCTGATGACTGTGCAAACCCATACTCAGTCTCACCAATCCCTTGGGACGTGTGGGGACACCTGGAGAGGTGAAGCTAAGCCGGGACTTGCATGTTTAAAATCTGGCAAATGGGGGGAATGAAAGCAGTTGGGGGAGGGGGGAGACTGCTCCTACAGGGACAGACCTGTGATGATTGACCCTGAAGGAACTGGCCAGGGCCGCCAGACTGCCTACTTGTCAGTCAAAACCCGACATCAGGTTTCTGTGAGAACTGTCCACCATCCCATCGACTCGGGAAGTTCTCCCTCCCTGAAGCGATTGCTGAGCACACGGGTGTGCATGGATGGAGCTGCAGGCAGCAGAGAAGCAGAGAAGGAGTAAGGAACCAAATGGCAAGCCATGGAGTCCTGCCAGGGAGACGGAGTCTGGTGCCACAGGGCTAGTGTCAGCACCGTGGGACTGTCTGGTGAACAGGAAGTAAGCTGCATAGACTCAGGAACCAAATGCTTTGAAATGTAGCCAGAGAAGACCAGGCTCGTGTGCACACACTCAAACACTCCTCTCTCTCTCTCTCAAGAAAACCAACCAACAACAGTTACAAAGAAGAAACCATTCTGATTATAGAATGTATACAATATAGTAAAGATTGGGCCACCAGAAGAGAGGCTGATACCAAGGCTGCCTTGGCAGGTAAAACATTCAGATTGAATGCAGGCAAAACGCTTCTTAAATAAATCCATTTTGGAGGAACAGTAATTGGGACATTTATTCTAATGCATCTGGCTAAGAGTCCCTATGAAGCAATGTCTGAAAGATGTCCTGAGATTCACCATTTGTGAGTCAGGGACCCCAGTCACCTGCTCTCACCTGTGATTGCAGCTCAGCCATTCTGAGAGGAAAAACCTGGGTGGGGGAGCAAATACCCCCCCCAGCATAGGAAAGGCTACCCAGACTAGATAATGAGATCTTATTTAGGAAGGGAAGGGGAGGAGAGGAAGAGGGTTAAGGAAAGAAAGGAGGAAGGGAGGGTGGGAGAGAGGGGAGGAGAGAGAGTAAGAGACAGCACTTATATTAAATAAGCTCCTATGTTATTATTATTATAACTATGTGTGTATGATTAGATATACACGCCATAATATAAATGTAAAAATCAGAGGACATTCAGCTCACTCCCTTCCACTGTGGTTGTCAGGGACTGAACTTGGGTCATAAGGTTTGTATGAGCACTGCCTTTCCCCACTGACCCATCCCATCGACTCAGAATAAGCTCTTAAAATACGCATGCCATAAAGATACCTGGCTAAGCAGCTCATGGGACTCGGGCTATGTGCTAAGTCAATGCACATAGAAACCCTACAGAACGCAGGAACTTGAGGGAGCTGGCCACCCTTCATCCACAGTCAAAGAGCAGAGTGTGATAAACATGCACTCGCTTTCTCCACGATTTCCATTGCAGGATCCCAGCCCAGGGAATAGTCCTGCCCACAGCCAAGATGGCTCTTTTCACATCAATTAACACAATCAAGATAATCCCCCAAAAGGTGAGACCAGAGGCCTGTCTCTTGGGTGACTCTAGATTCTGTCGAGTTGACATTTAACACTAACCATCACACAGTGGCGACCTTATAACATATCACTAGATATGGCCTGAATGCTACACATAGTAGGGGATTTGATAAGTTAGAAAAATCTTCACTAGGTGCCTACAGAACCCCTAACTTCTACTCCTCTGGATTGAGACGATCAAAATGTAACTAGACTTTCAGATGAGACTCACTAGGTCACATCCACAGAGACACAGCCACACAAGCCACACTGTGTTCCCTCTGTGAAAGATGAGGTGTGGAGTAATTTGAGATCTTTCAGCCATGTTTCTGAGTAGACCAAAGAGAAGACAGCTGCCTGAGACAGATGTATCAGAGGATCCCATTTCTGGGCTGTACAGCTGTGCACAGTGGGAAAGGGAATACTTGCAGGACTTGCTGGTGCCATCCCAACAGTCCTGTGTCAGTCCGCCAGTGACAGAAGACCCTGAATACTCCCCACTTGGACTCAGAGCCCTGCTAGAATGGGGCTGGCTGCAGAGTTAGGCCTGGCTTCTTCTGAGGCTCCTGGAAGCCATCAGTGGTCCCTAGGCTGACCCCATAGGACTTCCTGACACCAGCTTTCCACTACACACCCTTGGCCAGCAGGTTTTCCGAATTCCTGTTTGGCCTTTGCTGAACTACAGCTGGGACTGTCACCTAAGGACAAGACATTTGTTAGCATCTCATCAAGGATATCCTTAATCAAAGAGCCTGGCACCATGCCCTTTCCTTGGCTCTAACAGTAGAGCCCTGTCTCAATATAGATTTCTTTGGTCCATCAGGTGACTCCTTTGTATATCAAGCATGCTCATGATATCTACCCGTGTCCTTGGTGACTGTGCGGGAATTGGCCCAGATGCCTCTACAGTGAATAGCTGGGATCAGCATCCAGATGGCCAACACCCTCCATACACAGTGTAGCTGAGTGTTTGTCAAAGTCCAGTGACAAGCCTGAGCAATAAAAAAACCGTTGAGAAGATAAGACTTAGTGGAAGAAAATTAGGTGACTGTGGCTTACCCTTAACAGGAATGATGAGGTTCTAAACATTCTTCTCTCTGTGTGTTTTGGCCACCACGGGAATAAGTCTCCTCTGCCACCTAATCTCAGCAGGGCATTGCCATACATATGGCAATAGGGTCAGCCACCCATGAGATGGCATCTCTGAGACCATAAGCCTAATGAAGTCAGTTGCCTCAGGTATTTGTCACATGAACCCTTTTGAGCTGCCCACCAAGCACAGTGGAGTGGAGTTGGGCAAACCCAGACACAAGCCTAACTCCACTGTTGTGGGAAGCAGCTGACCTTCCAAACTCTGCTGAAGGCTACCTGGGCCAAAGAGGGTAAAGTGCCCAGTATAGCACCTTACACATAGCAAATCTTCAATTGGGGCAATTTGTGGGGTTCTATCAGGGCTGATAGAAAGTTCTAGAACCAAACAGTGAGGTTTATACAAATACGTAATGCCCACAAAGTACACATTCAAATGGCTACTGGGTCAGTTTTGCATAATGAGTATTTGCTGTGAGGATGCCTTCCTGACTGCTGCCATTGGTTCCTTCTGCTTTAGATGGTCAGGTCTAATCCTCAGACCTCACGGCCTTTCCTCTCACAGATGCTCCTCAAGCTGACCCTGAAGCTGACTAACAATGCTTGTTTTTTCCTCTTCTTGGATGACTGGGTCCCCCAGAGACCATGCACAGGGCCGGGCTGGCCAGGGGAGGGACAAGAGAAACAGAGTTGCCTGTCCTCCAATTCTTCTGGCCCTTAATGACACTTGGCAGCCTATGTCAGAGGACCCACCCAGCCCAGAAGTTTGGAAGGCATGTCTGTCTGGGGTGGTGGTATTAGTAGGGAAGTACACTGAGCCTACAGCAGAACCTGGGCTGGTGTTCCCATCTCATCCTGCTACAACTCCCCAAGGCAGTCAGCTTCAAGGGGCTTCCTATCATGCCCCCTCCCCAACTGCCTCTATTCAGTAGTGTTATAGACTAGGCTGGGATGGCCCACTGGAATGAACTCCTCTTTCTGCTTGAGGCCACAGCTCTGTTCATTCAGCTATCTAAACCAGAGACCAATAGCCCATACTCAGGTGGATACTCAGGACTTCAGTCTCTGACACAGCAGTGTCGGGTGAGACTCAGCACCAATACAAGAAGGCCCCTGGTAAGGAAGAGATGTATCTGAGGTACAGAGGAGAGTGGCAAAAGGCAGAGATCAGCCTGCTTTCCACCGTGTTCTGCCTTCTCCCTGGGATGCCCTTCCTACATATGGCCCGCTCTCAGCAGGGACCCTCTGTTGGCTCCTGGATTTTTATACCATTTCTACCTATGCTTGCCATGGTGTGGAGCCAGGTTTACAAGCAGCTAGATGCTACCTATGGGGGCCCTTGTCAAGAAAGTGGAAACATTGTGGTCATGTCCACCATACCCCCTCTCCCTTCTAGGCAGGCAGGTTCATACTTCAGCTCCCTAAGAAGCTAATCAGCTTCCTGCCCTGTCTCTGAGGGTACCTTACCCACCTGCCATCCTCCACCCACAACCCAGATGAGCCCTGTAGAATACACGCATATTCTGGGGGAGTCTCTATTGCTCTCTGAGAAATGTTGGTGCTCTTAAAGGGTCCCTCTGGTCTCCCCCCACACACCTCGCTTCATGTTCACACTGCAGCATCCCCGGCGGGCCATCTGGGCCTCATCTGCCCCCTCTACCTGGAAGCCTTTCACTTGCTTTCCTTTGGAAGTTCGCTCTCATGCATGCATGTTAGGATATAAAAAGTGAGTCTTCCCTAGGCAGCCCCATGAGAGGAGTTAAGTGTCAACACAGACACTTGCCCATAGAAGGGCTTGGGTACAGATCCTCAAGAGTGCCAGTGTGCCCTGGGGCAAGGTGCTTACAACAGTCAGTTCTTTCTAGCATATGGGTGCCAGGGACAAATTCATGTTGTCAGACTTGGCGCCAAGTGCCTCACCCACTGAGCTACCGTGTAGGCACCCTATCACCATCATTTTTTCCACAGCCGGAAGGGCTGGTAGGTGGGCTCCTAAGTGTACCAAGGAAGGTCTGGGTTGGGGGAAGCATGGGGAACAGGACTGTGCCATGAGCTGGTGAGGTCAGCAGGTACCCCGGCTGAGCACTGGTAGCTGGAGTATTACAGAGACAGTGGGGGTTTGCACAGAAGACACCTCAGCATGTTAGAGTGCTCACCTCCGGGTGGTGCAAGTTTTTAATGCTTTGATTTTTTAATTAAACTCTCTTTTCACCCCCTTCTCATCCCCTACCTCCACCAGGTAGGGTGGAGAGCATGCCATGCTGGCTGGGAAGGTCAGTGGGGAGACAGAATGCAAGTCAAGATGGCTTCCAATCCAGGCGGATGATTTGTTCAAGCAACAGCACATTTCTGTTCTAAACCTTAGCCCCGGGAACCATCTCAGGCCCTCCCTAAGCTAGACCTGGGGGTGTCTCTCCTCCAAGGCTCCTGACAGATGGTCCCTCCTCCCTCCTGCTCCTGGTCCTTCTCTCCTTTCTCAAAGTTAAACTCCATTTCTTTCTGGTATTCAAGTAAGACTCGTTGACTGTATTGTCTTCCTGTGGCTCCCATGACTTTTAAAGACTGCCTGTCTTCATTCTTGGTTCTCACACATGGGTTTGTGTGTTTGTGTGTGTGTGTGTGTGTGTGTGTGTGTGTGTGTGTGGTCATCTTGTATCCTAATCAGGATCCAGAGCTTAGGATTCCAGCACAGCTTTGGAGTCAATCCACAACATGCGTCTGGCAGGGAGTTAGCAGTCTTCTAAACCACTCATTCCATGACACCAGAATCCACATGCCCAGCTTCTTGTCCTGTGACCACGCTATATCCTGTCATTGATAAGGCTTTCGGGCTGCATCTAGCACCATTGGCCTGAACACAGGTCAGACCACTCAGCATCCTTTAAATGTCTTCACCAGCTCCTCAGCCTGACACAGCATTGGGACATCATGTCAGGTCCCCCGCAATGCTCCAGCACCTACTGTGCTCACCTTCCCTACACTTCCAAGCTGCTCAGGTCTCTTGGTCAAGAGCTAGAGAGGGGTGCCCTGGAATGTCTCCAGGCTTCTTATCTGAAGAGAACTCTCTCTAGCAGAGGAAGAAGCAGCAGGTGTCATTTGTTCCTCCGGTGACCTTCTCAGCCCTGGAGAATGGCAGGAAGTGCTCCGGGACCTGCTAATGAGCACTGGATGTCTCTCCTAAGCCCTGGCAGAGCAATGAGAATTCAGATCTTCCTTTTTAGATAAAGTGGTCCTTCTCTGTTCTCCATGCCTCTTTCCATTCCCTACTCCAAGAATCACGAGCTGTGGTGACCCCGCCCAGCCAGTGAGGGGAAGCCAGGCAGAGAAGTCTTGTCCTCAAACTGGATTTCCATCAACAGTTTTTGCTTTTCCTGGTTAAACAGTCCCATGGAGGAGCAAGGTCTCCAGGCATCCCAGTCTAGTCAGAGCTAACTCACTTCTAAGCCCCGTGGAGATGAGCGGAAGTAGCTGGGAAGTAGGGAGCATGGTGGAATGGAGGGGTCTTCCCGGACTCAGGATGCCAGCCAGGAGATGCAAGCGTGGCCGCTTGAACTTCCTCCATCTCTCCAGCCTCTCTGTCCCTCTGCATGTCCCTCTGATTCTCTTGGGGTCACCATCTCCCTCTGTTTGCTCATCATAGTCCCCAAATGGCCACTCCCAGATGGCAGCTTTTGTTACCAACCTTTCCAGAGCCCCCAGGCATACCTGATGGATGCAGTGTCTGCACACCCAATAAAAGGCACAGCAAGCTCTCAGAGGCCTGAATGCATCCAGCCTTGGTCTAAAGCAGTGTTTCTCAAGCTCCCTAATGCTGTGACCCTTTAATAGAGCTTTTCATGTTGTGGTGAACCCCCTAACCATAAAACTATTTGTATTGCCACTTCATAACTGTAATTTTCTAGTGTATGAATAATAATGTAAATAACTGGGTTTCCAAGGTCTTAGGCAACCCAGGTGAAAGGGTTGCTTGTCCCCCCCCAGGGGTCACAACCTACAGGTTGAGAACACTGAAATAAAGTGTTCATATCTGCTTTCTCATCTGATTCCTAGAGTAGCCCTGCACGGCAGAGTTTCTCATTATCTTTACTTAAGAGAAAAACAGATAAGGATATAGCAGCTAAGATGTTTGCTAACTTGGCTACAACCCCCTGGCTTGTAAACAGGGAAGAACTTGGACCCAGGACCAGAATTTTGCCTGACTCAGTTCTGGATCAAGTCTCTCTTGGTCAGATGTCCCCTTCCAGCCCACTCAGTCCTGGCCAGAAGGAAGGACAAGATGATATGTCCCACAATACTCCAGCAGGGCAAAGACTTGCCCTGCAAACACAGGGTCCTCAGGGAAGAAATTCCTGTTTGTTTGGTACTGTGACATATCCTGGGCCTGGCACACAGTAGGTGCTCAGCCACCATTTGTTGAATTGACTCTGGGCATCTTAGACTTGTGTTACATGACAGGAGACATAGTTGAAACCTTATTGGGGTAGCATATGACCATCTATCATTCTTCCCCAACCGATATTAGCCTCATAGTGGTATAACAACTATGCCCAGTCATTTTTCCTTGGCAGCAGGACTCTTTGCCTCTGGTTTAATCCAGAGTGCCAAACAGAACTTACAAGAGAGCCAATCAGGATGGCTAGGTGATAAGGGTTATGCTCTGACAGTGAGCAGCCTTGATATCCGAGCACAGCAGCCCAGTTGCCTTTAATGCCACAGTGACTTGCCTGCTGTATTGCCAAGGTACCTGGCCATGAACCTGCTTTCCAGAAGGCTTCTCAAGACAAGCAGGATGATTATACACAAAGCAGGACTATCAACCCTGTTTCCTTGCTCAGTGAATAGTCTCTGCAATATGTAGCCACTGCTTCTCCCCGGTTCCTCTTGCTCCTATTAAAAAGGGGCCCCCTGAGGAGACAGTGATACTCGCTGTCCCTGAGTGCCCCCCCCTCCCCCCCCCCCGCCTGCCCTGCCCCACCCCTGTCTACAGATCTGTTTCAGTAGAACTCACTGGTCCAAAATCTCCCCAAGAGGCCTTTGTTCCTGGGCCTCCGCCCTGGCCTCTACTTAGTCTAGGGTGGGGCCTCTCTTTCACCAAGCTGTTACCTTTTATAAGTGTGGTTTAAAATTCAGTCCCCGATCTTTGCACGGCTTCTAGAAAGAAAGTCAATATTGAAAACACAGGTAGGGGATTGCACTAAGTATTTTCACCTTGTTCTATGACACTGGAGGTCAAGACTGTGGTTCAAGATATGCAAATGACCGAAAATTAAACAGTAGCTCACGATCTACGGGCTTCTTTGGTGGCTGGGAGGTGGCTTGGGCTTGCTCTGAGCAGTCTGGGCTTCTCTCAGCTTCCTGGCACCCAGTACATTCTTCCTTAACTTCTGGGCATGCTTTGGGTTTGGCCACCCTCTGTTTATTTATGAAGGGCATTCATTACTATAAAGTATAAATTTAGTATTGTTGGAAACATTCTCTGTTTGGTTTGTCCTCTACCATTTGTGTTAAGCAAAAGCCAAGGTCTGACCTCTTTCTCCTTGGCAACCAATGAGGGGCCTGGCTTGGATGCCCGTCTTTGTCTCCCCATGCCTCTTGCCCCCCCCCTTGGTGCCACCTGTGGCTTCTCACTGGGTGGTCCCATGCACAGCACCTGGCAGCCTGAGGGGAGGAGGGAACTAGGCTTTGCTTCCTTGCCTTCTCAGAACCATTGGGGCTTTGGGCAGTGGCCTCAGGAGATGCCTCTGTGCCTTCTAGGGAATCTATCTGCTTGCAGCATCTTACCCTTAGCTTTCTCCTGTATCCCAGGAAGGTTCCAGTGCTGTCTAGGGCCAGGAAGTAGACTCACTGTAGTCCCACAGTTCAGAAAATACACATTAGCCATCTAGTATACACTCCAGACTGAAGTGGGTGCTTGAGACGGAGCTGAACAAGCCATCTTTGCCCTCGCCTTGAGTGCCTCTGCCTTTCTGAGCCTGTCCAATGAAGATGGCACATGGGTTCTTCAGCAAACACTACTTCCCTTTCCTTGACTCCCTACATCCAGCTCTTTCATGCACCCTATCTATGCTAGGTATAATAGAATTAGCACAGGCGTAGGGATTTTGTAGCAAGCTATGTGACCTTGGGGACTCTCGGAATCCTTGCCGTCATGTTCGCCTCTAGAGGCTTCTGCAGATGTCTTGGAGCATTCTTTCCATGTCCTGCCCCAAATGGATTTTGGGGACCACTCCCAACCCTGCACTGACCAAAGACCCACAGAGATCCTATGGTCACTGAGCCTGGAAAATAATGAGCTCCAGTCTGGGATACAGAACACCATGTCTGTGTCACAGTCGTGGTGACAATTGCTGTTTCCCTTTGCTCTCTGCTTGTCCCTGAGAATGAGTATTCTGAACTTGGGGATATGAGCCTCTGGAATCCTCCTGCCAGTGGCCTCTTTTGCTGTCTATGTGGCGGTCACTGACAATACAATAAATGTTCATGGCTTGAGTACCAGCACTGAGCTGTCCCTGGACTGGTATTCATGCCACACAGGGAAAGGCTAAGGAAGGAGGAGTTCCTGGTAACAATGGCTTTGCACGAACACTGGCTTTTTGGCTGCCAGCTGAGGTTGGCTTTCTCTGCCCACGGCACCCATTGGGCACCATAAGAGTTTGAGAATGCACGTGGGGTAACCACCTAGGGTTAGGAGGGTTCCTAGCAGCTGGGCACAAAGCACAAGTGTTACTGGGCCTCCTGGCTGGGGACACTGTCCCTATGGGACAGCAGCTGGAGCAGCTGTATGTCCATAGCAGCTGCCGTTTACCATCAAGCCTCTGTAGAACAAGGCTCCGACAGCTTCATCCTGTTCTCATGGTGACCCCCTCAGGGTGGTGCCTGCACCTCCACTGTGCTGAGGAGGAAGCCAGGAAGGAAGCTACTGCTCAAAGTCACATGGCTGACACACTGGGGCCAGGGCAGAGCTCAAGCCTAATCCTGATCACAGAGTTTAGCAAACCTTGCTGGAGAAGGATTCATTCCTGGCACTTCCCACAGTACATGTGAAGTGGCTGGGCTTGGTGGACCCTGTCCTTGCTGGCCCTTAATCACATGGAGAGGTTGGGAATCCAGTAGGAGACATGGTCCTGCCTACTGTAAGTGGTATCCATCTTAGAGATGAGAGATGGATCATAGCTCTCATCAAAGAGAGCTTAGGAGAAGGGTGGATCCTGAGGTCCCAGCTCAGGCCTGCTCAGAAAACTGGGTTCTGTAGGCTGCTACACTTTCTGGCTAAGTAACACATCTGGCTAGCTCAGGGTCAGCTCTGTGTCCCAACACACCGATGGGGCCTCCCCCTCCTTCCTCTCTCCCAGCCTGCCTTCTCTCTCTTTACTGACTTTGTATTCTGTTTCCTACCCCTCTACCCCCAGTCTTGGGAATTTCATTCTGAGGCTTCGCAGATCTCCCTCCCAGGCAGATCCCAAAGTTCTCAGCCAGAGGTGATGCTCAACCCACCTTCAGAGGGTTGGGGGAGGGGCAGTCCTTGGGGACCCCTCCCAGGTGCTTAGCAGGCCACAGAGGCCACCTTCCAGCAGGGCCAGAAAAAAGCAGGACTCCCAATCCCCACAGACTAAGCCTAGCAACAGTCGGAGTTCCCATGGCAACCTGAGGTTTATTTTTAGTTACACTTTAACATTAACATGATGAGAGGGGATCTGAGCGTTACATTACTCTTTTAACAGCACCAAAAGGAGGGGGCCGGGAAGGAACAAGGCTCTTTGCAAGGAGGTACCAACCCCTGGCCAGGGAAGGAAGGTGTCTGCAAGGGCTGGTGTCAGTGGGTTCTTTGTTCAGCAAGAGTCTCTAGGACATCCTCCCATTCCAGGACTATGGGGAAAGAAGAACTAGGAAGCCCATATCCTCAGGCCCTCAGATGGGGGGTGGGGGTGGCAGGAGGTGGGTATGGGGTGAGAGGTATGGGGGTGTACACCTAAAACAGCCCAGCCACTTTGTAAATGTCCACGGAATCTCTTTTGGACAATTAGCAAAGCAAGGAAAAGGAGAGAGGGAAAGGGAGGGGAGAGGAGGAAGGGAGAAGGGGAGGAGGAGGGAGGGAAGAGGAGGGAGGGGGGGAGGGAGAGGGAAGTAATGCAGAAGAATCTTAGGGCACAGGCAGATATGTGTGCTGCCTTCAACCATGCCCAGGCTGGCCACCTAAATGCCATCCAAGATACAGATGTGTGGAGTTGGTAGCCTGGGTAGTTCACAGTTAGGAGTGGGCACAGTGGGGGACAGCGTGCAGACAAATGCTGAGCAGAGGAAGAGGCTCCCAGGCTATTCTGGAAAGGGCAGGCTAGACGCTCTCTGGCTGGGCTTCTCTAGCTAGAGCTACTCTCCAACAAATGTGATTGGGCTAAGGAATGGACACATGACCCAAGAACAACCAATCAGTGCCCTTCCCCAATGTGCCCTACAAAATAACCTGAGAAAGCTATTGTTCCTGAGTGGGGTTGGGGATATGTATTCTGAGAGGCCATGGTTGGAGGTGGTACAGCAGGAGAGGGACACTGAGACCAGGGCTCCAGAGAGGCATCCACAGCTCTCTGACGTAACTGGACAAGGCCTCTGGTGTCCGGCAGGAGTCAGTTTGATTCGGCTCCTGTCCTTACCAGCTGAACCAACAATTCCATCAGAATCTGTGCAGAGGCTAATAAGAAGGAACCCGACAGCTTCTGGGGGAGACTGAAGGGAGTCCTACTTTCTGTCCCAGCTGCCACCATGCCTGGTGATGACTACACTTTTCAGGGATGTCACAACCATCTAGGACATTCTAAATTCTCCTGCACGGAACTGGCCACTGAGAGGCACAGAAGCCTATGTCCCAGGGCGCTCTCACTGTGAAAGGCCACACTGACCTGGCAGTGGATCTGACTGACTCTTCCCTCCCTGTGGTCCTAAGAACCCCAAGCACAGGCCCCAGAAAGCCCTCCTGGGATGCATGTGTTCAGGCAGGTGAAAGCCAACTGCTAACCAGAGCTCTTAGGCTTCTCACACTATTACCTCTTCCGCACCACCACCAACAGCCTTCCATATGCCACAGCCACAGACAGCTGGCCCTACCCTGCCCTGGGTCCTCACAGCCCTCACAGCATGCTTCCTACCCCATGCTTGTCATCTTGTCTTCTTTCCTTTGCCCTGTCCCCAGGCTGGAGCTAGAGGAAGGTAGGTCCCAGAACAGACAGGCAGTGAGTGGGCATCCTGCATGTCTGCCCTACCTGCGACCTTCTGTTCTTAAGGACAAGTCTTTAAGAGGGAAGCCTTAGCTGTCCAATTGTTTATTCTTTGGGTTTTGTTCGTTTGTTTTGGGTTTTGTTTTTATTTGGTTTTTGAGACAAGTTTTTGCAGTGAAGCTTAGGGCAGCCATCTACATGTTGGCATTGTAGGCCTGCCCCCTAAACCTGACTCATTTTCTGTTAATGCAGAAAGCATCTTTGCATAGGGCAAAAGCCTGGTGACCAGCCACTGGTTAATCTGAGTTGTAAACTGGTGCAGTGCTAGCCTAGTCTCTCTGCAAGCCTTATGTTTTATCTATAGATGATCATAGATAGTATCTTGGGTGATGTAAACACTGTGTGAATAGCTGGTTTACTGTAATTTTATTTCTATGACTTTCTATCATGATATTCTCAGGTATTTTGTGTGCAAGGGTGGTTGAATCTGTGGGCACAGTGTCTATGGGTACCAAGGGTCACCCCCATCCCTTCATTGTATCCCCAAAACTTCCACGGATGCTCCTTCTGACACTACCTCATTTAGTCTCCTCTATCAGCTTCAAAGGCAGAAATGTCTTTGCCTTTAAAGGGAATGCCAGCGACAGCCTTCAGCTCTGGATGGAGCACAGATGGTGGGTTCGGTTGCTGAAGAGGGGGCTGGGGGGGCTGTCTCCTGTCAGGATACAGAGAGACAGCCACCCTGGCTCAAACACTGAAGACTCCTTGAGGAAGGGGTGGGGCCTCCCTGACCCCTGGGCTGCCTCAGGCTTCTTTGGTGGATGGGTAAGGTAGCATGGAAACAGGAAAGAAAGCAGATGTGTGAGCCATAAGAACACCTGCCTCCAGCAGCTCCCCAGCCCGGCACCTCCCAGGCACAACTCGACTTTCCATTTGGATAGTGTGTCTTGGGTTAGGTCAGGCTAAGAGGAGGTTGCAATGGGGGGAGCCCCGAATCAGGCCAGTCCCTAATTCACTGCACCCTGGGCTCGCGAGTTGTGTTACAGACTGAAGGAGGCAAGGCATACTCATGGTTTGCCATGCTTACAGTGCTGTGACATAAAGGGACAACCCTGCTGCTCTGTGTATCTGGAAAGGAAAGGGCTGCCACACCCTTGACCACGGGGAACTAGAAAGTCTGATGTCCAAAGAAGGTGACCTTGAAATACAGCTCCGTAGCAAGCCTTTCAAGCAGCAAGTTAAGCTTTAGAAGCTAGCTAGTCATCTATTCAAAACTCACTTACAGCATCCAGGACTGTGTAACCTTTGGGCGCTCTAGGCCTGAACTTTCATTTCCATCTCCCCAGTGAGCAAGGTGACCCCAGGACTTGGGTGATCCCTGGGCCATTGGTCTTTATGTTCCTAGTCCATAAAAACGCATTGAGACTAAGTTTTATTAACCATGGGAATAGAAGCAAATTCACCAGTATATATTATTACTTTTCTCTTGTGATTTCCTATGATATAAGGAATGTAATGAGTCCTCACAGACTGGGGTGGGCCTCAGCACTGCGTCATGAACCTTGAGGGTTCCTCAGCCAGGGTCTCTTGATGCTTCTAACACAATATGAAAGCTCACATAGCAGACTGACCTGGGAATCCCCTGCTGGTCACTTTTGGGAGAACCTATTGGGACCAGCACTTGCCCAGCAGGGTGTTCTTGTGGGCTGGGGTTTTGAGGAGTGTGGATGAGGCTAAGGCAGTTCAGTTGGAGCCTGTTGGCTTTTGTGCGGTGCAATCTTAGAAGCGGCATGGTTTGAGATGCAGGAGCTGGGTCCTTCACATGTTGAGGGACCTGGGCCAGATTTGTGCAACACCAAGTGTCCCTGAGTACTCTCAGTTTACAGCAGCAGCATTAATATCTGTTCAAGGTAACATATCAGAAGGGCCAGTGAACTTCTAACTGTATCCCCTGATGGGTCTGGCCTGTAGGAAGCCCTTCACATGCCTGCCTTTCCTCTTGGGACCACATCTTACTCAATTCCTCTGGGGATTCCTCCTTGGTTGCTTCATGCCTCTGTTGTCCTCTGAAGCCCCAACACTTGCCATCTGATTATCCATTTAGCCCAATAAATGGTCACCGTGTATCTACACTCAACTAGGCCGAGTAAGGCTCAAAGAGTAGAGGTGATTGGTCATAGGTTCCATTGGTCAGGGAGCAGCTCCTGCCCACTCTCGTGGAAGATGACAACCTTCCACAGAGTCAGACTCTGGTGGTGCAGGGCTGGAGAACAAGCCTTGAAGGGTGGCCTTTGAGCTGCCCCTGAGCAATTCCTCAATATCCTCTCAATATCCACCTGCCCAAGACAAGGGACAGCACAGGAATAGCTTGGCTAAGACTCCAGAGAAAATGACATACATCCTCATGGGCACCACATGAACGTTGTTTTAGCCCCCAGACAAGCTGAGCTCAAGCTGCCTCAGGCCCTTTGCACTTGCTCTTCCCCTGACCTGGACCATCCTTTCTCCACCTTCTTGTCTACAGAAATTTCTCACAGCCCAGTTTGCATCTCCCGCTCCAGGGAGCCTTCCATGCCCCCTTCTCAGACCTATCTGCCCCACTTCGCTCTCTGAGGACTCACTTATTATTAGGTTTCTAAATATGTTTATTTGAATGTCAGGTACAGGAGACAGCAGCTTCCTCAGCCCCAGCTGTGAGAGGGGGAGAGCTGGGTCTTGACAGGCCATCTGTAGGCTTTGTCATGACCTCGTCCACCTACCATATACACAGCACTTACTTGTGTTAGGGGGGACAATATGACTGGCACCACTACACGTATACACCATCCATGTACCTCCATATTAGAACTCAGCATCCAGAGTGCTTCCCGGAACCAGTTCCGGAGAGGCCTCTACTCTTCAGACAAGACAAGAGAAAGAACACAGGAAGGAGGAAGAGGAAGGAGGAAGGTATGTTCAATCAGGGCAACTGAGGAGTCACTGGAAGAAGTGAAGATCCGGGTTGGGGACATAGACCTGGTATAGATGACCACAGAGACATCTCTGAGGAAGCCACCATTCCCTGGGACAGGGAAGGGGGTTGGTCCCAGGGAAGCTATGACCTGGCCCTACCAGGCTCAAATGGGTGCACTCAGCTAGCAATAATGGGCAAAGGGCCTGCAGGCTGGGACTGTGGAAGCCACCTCGTTGGCCTATATGGGGACAAAGAACAAGCCTCTTGACCATGGACTTACAGGGGACACATCTCCCACAGCTCAGCAGAAACCACCTCAGAGTGCCCCTGAAGGCCCTCCCTCCAGGTACCTTCCTTGCTGAAGCTGTGACTTGTTGGGGCCCATCTTGTACCAACATGGCCACAGCAGCAGCACCTGCCTCTTGCCCCATGGAAGTGCTGCTGGGGGTATGAGCCAGCTCAGAAAGGCATTCTCTCTCCTCCCCTGGGACTTGGCCGCCTCCACCTCAATCTCAACCCCTGAGCAAAAACACGATGTGCCAGGTACCAGGGATAGCCCTCAGCACCCCATCTGTGTAATGACAAGAGAGCATTCCCCTGAAGCTAAGATCAGCACATGATAATTTGCTCATATCTGCTGTGAGCAGTCCTGTACCACGGCATCTTAATGGTGGTACAGATGGGGCTGGAATCTGGGTCTGGTGCCAACGTGATCTAAATGATGCCGCAGACTCTCAAAGAATCAAATGTCCAGGAAAGCAACCAACTTAAGAACCATTCCTTTCAACCAGCCACGGTCAACTGTTCAAACGTCAACCACAGAACTGAGGGGTTTCTGTGAACCTCTCCCTGTGCCAAGGCTCTCAGACATCCTTCCTCTCGGTGAGTCTTTCTAATAACATTCAAAAGTAGTTATGAAGCCAAACAGTCATGTATGTGAGCACAGAGGTTAAGCAATTTGCTCCCAGACATACAGCAATAGAAAGGTAGGACAAAGACTTGAAGGACAGTGCTCTGCCTCCATCTAGGCCCTGTGCCAGGCTATGCCAGTGAACACTCCATCAAGCTTCCAGGTGCTGAGGCATCCCAATGGAGGAGTCTAACTCCAGGAAGCCTGCTCCTAGCTGGCCCTTTCTCTAAGCTTTCAAAAATGCAAGACCAGGTAACGATACTGGCAGATGCAGACAGAGAGCCCCTGTGCGGCTCTGCTGGCCTCGTCCCGGCCCTCTGGGGAGAAGGGATAGCTTCCCTGGCCTCTGCATACCTTCCTCTTGCTTCTGGTCTCTGAGCAAGACAGACAGAAGTCACTACCTTACAACGAGGTCAATGAGAGTGTGCTGCCCAGTGGACAGCAAGGGGCTGGCCACTTTTATCAAGCAAGGGGTGTATCAAGGACCCCCACTTAGCTTGTCCTCTGATGTCCACATGACTTCCATGTGTATGCTGTGAAATGTGCATCCCCACCCCCACTCCACACAAACATGTGTGTGCTCACACTCCAGAGTGGTCTGCAATCTAACACAATGGAGTGCTTAAAAAGAGGAGAGCATAGTGGTGTGTGCCCATGATTCCAGCACTTTGAAGGCTGAGATGGGAGATCACGAGTTCTAGGCTACTCTGGTCTCCATAGAGATACCTTTGTCCTTGGTCTGTTAGCCTCTGAGTGTGAGACTAAATGACAGAGCTGATGTGTAGCTCACTGTGGTGAGATCAGCCCTCTGGATCTGCAAGTTCCAAACACAGGTGGGAAATATGTCCTAAAGTTGTGTCTGAAGGGCATGACGGATGCATGCCCTCTTCTCTGAGAGTGGCACAGGCAGACCCACCATGCAAAGCTACTCACACTGCATTTTTGCCACATGTCATATCATCCAGAGCTGACTTGTGACTTGGAGTATGATGTGCAAATCTTTGACCTTTGATTTCAGTGTCAGTGGGGTCTGGAGCCAGTCTGCGATGGATACCAAAAGACACGACAAACTTAGTCATGTCAGCCATCTCTGAAATTTCTAGAATCAGTTGTCTTCTCCACCAAGGCTAGGTCTTTGCCAGCTGTCTGGTTTTCTAGACAATATCCCTGAATGTTCCCTACAGAGATTGTGAGACATCCTCAGGGCAAGCATTGATCAGAACCAGACTGAACCTACACTGGCCAACATACAGACTCTCAAATGTGATACCCCACACAGCCCTTCTCAATGCTATTTCCACAATCACTATAGCCACCTGCGTGTCCCAGACTGATAAAAAGGACAAGGTCATAGCTCAGCCTCTCGTTAGCTGTGTGACTCTGGAAAAGTCACCTCACCTCTCTGAACCTTGATGGCTGAAAACCCTCACTCTGAAGAGCTGGTGAGGCCTGACGATGCCAGGTCACAGGCTGGAGTGTAAAACAAACCAACAGAGGCTGTTGTGCCAGGCTGCTTCTTGTTCCCATGGTGTGCGGCAAATGACAAGCTGCACCTGAAGGCCCCTGGCACACGGCAGGTGCTCAGCAGTGCTTGAGCCTGAACAAGCAAGCATTTGCCTGTCTGACACTGTGGACTTGAGCTTTGCGTGTCTGTGTGCATTCTGGGCACAGCTCCTGTCTGACTGTCACTTGAGTTTTGGAATGAGTCCAGCTTATTTTAGGGGTATATATGGGTTCTCCCAGGTCCTGTCTTTCAGGGACAGCATACTCCAGATGGGCAGCCCCTGAACAAACTCAAGGAGAGTCCTTTTTGCTCTTCTGTGCATGAAGCAGGTATGGCCACTTGGCTTATTTGGTTTGTGATCTTATGAGATGCTTGTCTGTGGGTTCTGTTCCCGTCCCCATGTCTCTGACTGCCTGAGAGGGTGGGGGAAGAGCTTACTGCCATTTCATCTCCCTATGCCTGTATTGAACTAGGAAGGGAGCTAGCCCCTCTGAAACCTGGAGAGGAAAAGTTCCCTAGTTTGGTATGTGGGGACACGGAGGCACGTGAGAGCTGCTCAGATAAGTAGCCGGGCCCGCCAGGATGCACATTCAGCGCAGGGAGAACATCTGGGTCAGGATAAGGGCTGAGCTGTCCTCTCCCCCACCATCAGGGAGCCATCATACCAACAGGTCAGCCTCCCATCCACGTCATTGACTGGAGCCTGGGATCCCGAAGCCCTGCCCTGAACACCTATCCTGGGCAGGAAGGAAACTGATGGGGGAAATACTCCTGGGAACTGAATGCCAGCAGCAGGCTTCAATCAGGATGCTGGACAGTTACAGTTTGGGTGTGGTTTGTACACATCGGGGGAACTGGTCCCCTGTGGCAGTATTAAGAGGGCTTTCAAGAGCTGGAGCTTCAGGGGAGGCATGTACCCCTGAGGGGTGTAGTGCTAGCTTTGTGAGGTGATCTCAGTTCTGTAAGAGTGGGCTGCGACCCAGTAAGCCTGACCCTAGAATTGCCCTGATTCTTGTCTGGCTGTTACCTCTCCATCTTGTCCTGATGTCACATGGGACGTCTCTGAAGGCCAAACCGTAAGGGTTGCCTGATCTGGGTTTTCATCCTAAACTACACACTTAAAAGGCTGTCTTTTCATTGTAAGTTACCCAGTCTCTGTAATTTTATTATAGCAATAATAAATGAGCTAATACAGGAGAAATCTAGGTACTGGCTTCTTCTCACACCTCCACGACCAGCAACTTGATCTGAGCCACAATTAATTATTGCCTGGACCATTGGTCTCCCTGTCATACCCGTGGCCTCAAGTCTATTATCTACCTAGCACCATAGGGACCCTCTGGGAGCAGAAGCCAGAGACTGTGCCTCTCTGCCTCCAAAGCCTGCAGTGACTCCACAGAAGCAGAGTGAAGGCAGAGATTTAGGAATGGCCTGAAAGTGGCCTCTCCACCACCCCCTTGGTGGCTCATCCTTATCCTCCCCCATAACCAGCGTTTTTCTGGTGAGAAGTCCAGAGTTGTTAGGTTCCCGGAAGCCCTAATCAGCTAGGTACGAACACCCGCAGGCCAAATAAACATAGTGAGAAGCCGAGGTCCAGTCAGTGTGAACATATTGTGAGGAGCTCCAGCGACCTCCCAAGTTCATTTGGGTCCTGATGTGAGGCTTTTGCTTTAAAAGAGGGCAGGGCCATGGATAGCTAAGCATCCCTGATCAAGCTGAGGTCTTATCCATCACTGGCCCATCATCATCTCAGCTCTGGTCTTCCTGCCTGTCATGTGGTCTGAGAAGGTGGAAGACCGGTGTGGAATATCTTTCTGGAAGATGGTCATGCCTCCAGCTGGCACCAGGCTTCAATCTTCCTTCTCCCAGCCTGAGACTCCTGGGAAATTCCAAGGTTTTGGAGGCCACAGTTTCAATATTCTGATAGCCAAGGGAGGGTTGCAAACATCTCTAGATTGTCTTCCCCCCACCAGGGTGGCTTCACCCTCCTCCCATGGGGCTGCCCTCTTCTTGACTGATGTCTCCACTAAGCACTAGCTTGCCTCAAGGTCTTTGCCACAGCTGTTCCTGGGCCTTGACTGCCCTCCTCCTGGTACAAGCCTGTCAAGAGACCTCTGGGGTCCATCTGTTTATCCAGTAACAGCTGCCTTGTCCTTAGGCTGGTTCCCCTGCCTGGTTCTTCTCTGCCCTTCTCAGTACTCATCAGCTGACACTCAAGAACCTACATATTCTCTTCATGGTACCACCTGTGCATGCCACCCTGCTCCACAGATGCCCGCTGGACAAGTTAGGGGTCTTGGTCCTGTTCACACATTTATCCCCAGATCCTGATGGCTCCTGGACCCCCGGAAGTTACTCAGTATTTACTCTAGTAGTAATTAAAAGCACCACAAGGGGTTGGATCAAAAGAAGAACTTACTGGCTGATCCTAAGCAAGATTTGACAGAGACCTCAAGGGGAGTTAGACTCAATTCCTTTGTAATTGGACATTCTGGTTCCTCTCTGAGCCTTGGAGTGGAAGGAACCCAGGGCTAGGAACTGGGGCAACTTGCCTGGCTTCCCTTAGCAACAGTACCTAAGAGCCTCCCAGGAGATGCTGTTTTACAGGGGTGTCCTGTCATTCTTTCTGTTTTCTGTGAAATCGTACATAGGTTACCAGTTGGCTTGCTGGTGACTTCACCTAGCACTGGATTTGTGGAACTAGGCTCCCAACATCCTCTGCTCCTGCTTGAGTTTGAATTCATCTCCTTTTCTTCCAGATCCTTGGACCAAACCATAACCTGGAGCTGTCCCTCATGCATTGAACCCATAGAGACTCTGATATCCTCAACTCCCTCAGCATGAGACATGCCCAGTCCACTGTCCCTCATGGCTGAAGTCGCAGCTCATGGCAGACCAGCAGGGGGAGCCCAGACCTTTCTCTGTGTTCATGGAAGAAGAGGGTAGAAGTGGAGAGCACCCTGCTGGGCACACAGTAGGTATGCAGACGTCTGATGCCTGTTCCCTCCAGCCCCTTACCCATCTCTTCCGGCCTTCCTGACCTTCTCATTTGGGTAATCCTATCTCTGCCCTAGGACCTTGGCATCAGCTGCTCGATTGACCTGCTGCTTCCTTGTCATCTTCCTGTCACTGTGGACTCAGGTTGTCACCTAGAAGAAGATGTCTGACCTCAACTCCCAGTCTAGGGTCACGGGGACTCTGTGGCATTACCCTGTGCGGTTTCCTTCCTGCCGTTTATTGTCTCTGAAGTGGCATTGTTTACGTCAATGATTCCTTTCCTTTTTTGAGAGTTTGGCTCTGAGAGGCTGGGACCTTGCCTCCGCCATCCTGTCCTCACACTGGGAGCTGTGCCCAGCACACAGAGGATGTTCAGTCTCAGTGAAGCCTGTTAGCATCAGATGCCAATGTTGAGGGGGCACACGGTGGAGTCTGGAGGAGGCCACCTTGCCAGTCAGCCATTTCTTTTAGTCTCTCTTAAAGCATCACATGATGTCACACACAATGTCTTTGAACGTTTCAGTCTTGAGGACAGGTGTTGGCATCTCAAGAAAGTGAATAGAATCGATACTTTGGGAAGGAGTGCCTTCTTTCTCCTGTTGTATCTTGTTGAAAAAATTCTATATCTGGCTCAGGTGCTGGTGGTTGGGACCCTTTCTCTGAGCAGGTGAGGCTAGAGTTCCATGAGACACAGCCCGCACTCAATTTAGGAAGACAATCCAGCAATATCCAACAACAGGAGGAGGTGTGCAGACTCAAAAACTGTGCTAGGCTGTAAAATACGAATGTCCCCAGTCCTTCGTTCTTGTGACCACGCTCTTTGCAATGGGACTTGCTATACTGTGAAGATGCCCTGTCTGCGGGGTCTGGCTGCTCTCTGGGACTCAGTAGAATGTGAGGCTCTGAGCCCAAGCTTCAAGACCTGTAAGGCTCATCTCTCCTTGAGTCCCAGGTCTACACCAGAACAAACTAAGCCCATTTTGTGGTGGAAGGGAAGCCATGCAAAAACAGAAATGAGCCTGTGACCAGCCAGCCCTTAGCTGACCTGAGGCCAACCTCGATTTCATGATTGACCAAGCTGTCGGCAGTTGAGCTGGACCATATGAAGCCCAGTATCAATTACCTGGTAACAAATATCAGGTTGATGCTTTAGCCCAAGACTCAGGCTGTTCTGCAGCATCACTGTGGCAACGGATGACTGATAGAAACATTCAGCAGTTTTGCTCCTTAGGACTTGCCTTGAGAAGCATCAGTCAGACAAGAGACAAAGTCAAGCGTGTTCACTGGACCACACTATTGGCAGAAGGTAGCAAGCACCCTTCAACCCCAGCAGCAGGGAAGCCGATTCACTAGAGATGGCTGGTCCCCACAGTGGGACTCTAAGCCATGAAAGGGATGAGGCTAAGTCACACAGGGTGACACGGAGAACTTGGTTCCTGCAAAGACACACTGGACAATGACTGAGGGTCACACCAGTGTGTACGAGGCAGGCTTTCCATTGACACCTGTCTGCAGTGTTCTGATGAAAGACCTGTGAGGAGCCCACTGTGTGGGCTTCTAGAATCTTCTACAAGCTGTTTCTGGGATCTATTACACTGTGTGGGCATGGGCTTCCAGAATCTTCTACAAGCTGTTTCTGGGATCTATTACACTGTGTGGGCATGGGCTTCCAGAATCTTCTACAAGCTGTTTCTGTGATCCTATTAAAGCTCTGAGCTCTGTCTGCAGGGGTGTCCACAATCTTCTCTAGGGAAGGCTAAGGACCTCATTCAGGTCATATGACTTCAGATCATATAAAAGTCGCTAACCTACTAAAAGGTGTTTGGCATTTTTGATCACCAAAGAAGTACAAATGGAACCCACGGGGAGATACTGCTGTGCACAGCTCAGGGACTACCACACTCAACATTGCTGAGGAGAAAGAAAACCTGTGTGCCTGCTCTGGTTCACACAACTAAATATGCACTTACCATGAAGCCCAGTGATTCTATTTATTACTGCTAATGAGATAGAAGGGGGAAACCATGTTTACCTAAACCTAAAATGTTATTGACAAATGTGTCAACAAATGAGTGGCGTCACATCCATAGAAATGGAATAGGAATCAACACCAAAAAGGAAGGTCTTCAGATTTGTCAACAAGACAGATGAGTCTCTCAGAGGTCTCGTGACAATCGTCTGGCACAGAAGTTGGTCCCACCTATCCAGCCCATTCACTAATGTTCGGAAAAGGGAGGCAGTGTGTGGGAAGGTTGCTAGCTGGCGGGCAGGTGGGCGCCAGCAGATCCAGGCAGGAGTCAACTTTACTGGAAGTGTTTTGCATCTTGATTGTGGTGTGGTTTTATGGGATACGGGTTTATGGGTGTTTTATCCAAACTGTGAATTTTATTGTATGCAGATTCTGTCTCAGTCAAGCCAACATTGGGCAGAACACTCCTTCCAGCCAGGCCCTTGGGTCCCTCTCTGCCACCTCTGTCTCCTTATCAGATGAGAACCAGCCCAGCTTCTCCCTTCTCAGGCTTTCAGCCAGCCTCCCAAGACAGTGAGTAATTAGGGCGCAGGAGTCTTGGATATGGAGCCAAAACCAACAGCTGGATTAGACCAGATGCCAAGCTGTCTCCAGCTAGGCGCTGTGCTCAGCAGCCCGCTCCCACCATCCCAGAGCCTCAACAGCCCAGCCAGGGCCAGCAAGTCAGGGCTATATATCCCCATGGCGTCCGGTCTCAGCTGCAGAAGTCCCTGGAGCCTGTTATATGAACAGCAGAGTGACCTGTTCATGCTGCAGGGCATCACTATCCCTACACTTCAGGCCTGGAGGAAGAGATAGGAGTCTGGAGCATGGTCTCCCTCCATCGGCACCAACCCCAGGTCTCCACTCTCCTTTCCACTCTTTCCTTAGGGAGGTCAAGTAGCTGAGAACCAGTGTTTTGTTCTCACATGACCATCGGTCCTGGAGGCTCCATGGAGGTGGAAACATTGTGGGGATTTCCGACCACAGAGGAGAGGTGGCACACCCTGTCTCCTGGGCTGTGGGGGCTGGAAGTGAGCCCTTAGCATGTGGAGCTGTGGTTTAGAAGAGGAGGGCTTTCTATTGAAGGGTAAGGGTTTCTGGGTGTTCTTGGCCTCTACATGTGGTCTCCTCAACCACTCACCATCAAGTCACTGTCGCCTCGGAGTTTTACACACTCTGGACTAAACCAGCTCTCTGTCTGTGGGGCATGCAGGATAGCTGCCATGATCAGGAGGTAGTGTGGTCAGTGACCAGATGCGGACAGCTGGAACTATCTACGTGCCCCTGAACAGTTTGGTCAATCTCTCTTGTCTCTAAAAATGTACGTCCAAATAGGACCCAGAATGATGAAGTTCATCGGTAGGACGCAAATGCCTTTTTACTCCACTGAGGGTTAGTCAAGGGCTTTCTTTTCTGAATGGCCATCAGTTCCAGGCCATCCATAGTATCACACATCCAAAGCCATGTTATATGTGGACAGGTGCCTCTCTGCCATGTCAGTCACTGATTCCCTTAAGCATTAGGCAGTGCCTCCCACACTCCTGAAGACACTGGGTAAAGTCACCAGCCAGCCCTTCCTGTTTCCCTCTCACACAGAAGATCCCCTCCTGGGAGGGAGAAGAGCCCCCAGAACAGGGCTCACGGGGCTTGGAGGTCCTGGTGCCTGATCCTGATTCTACCCCGCACACCAATTCTGACCTCACGCCCCTGTCCCTGGCCATGCTGACAGGCATGGAGAAGCACTGTCTTGTTGGGGAAGCTTCTCCTCAGGCAGGTCATGGGTCTGAAGGTGGAGGCAGCCAGTTGATTTAAGCTGACTCCCTTTGACCTGGCAAAATACCCAGTGCAGGGTTCTTATTATTTCTCTGCCAGAGGAGGGTTAGAAAAAGAAGGGAGAATCAGTGTAAGCATGTAAGGGAGGGGACAGGCTCTCCACTCTGGTGAGTAGTCAATGTTCCCGGGGAACAGGCCACAGAGATTATATAGAATGTCCCAAGTAGAGGTGACTTAGAGGTGAGACCCTGCAAGCGGCCAGCCTCCTTGCACTAAACTATGTCTCTAGCTTGTCAAGTGAATGACCAACACTTGAACTGTCCCCTAAGGCTGCAAACACCATCTCCCCCTCCACAAACATGGAGATGGAGGTACAGGAAGTGAGCATACCCCAGGCATTCCAGCCATGACAAGGCAGAGTTCTCAAAGAGGCCCCCAGTTCTATGTGATCCCCAAGACCTAATGGCACCTCCAAAGCCCCTTAATCCCTTCGGAAGATAGGAACCATTGCTCTGGCTGGAAGATAGGACTGTGTCTCCCAGTGCTTGGAGCCGATGCACCAGAGGTTATGTGGAGGGCTAAAGTCAGCAGCCAGGGCCAAGCCCCTTCAGCTATCTATAGACTCAAGTCCAATCCTGATGGAAGAGATACCCATACCATCTCCCAGCTGCATCTCTGAATCCTTTAGCCCCTCCCAGAGATAGCACTCCATTGGTGCAGTGCCACCTCCCTCCCCAAGCTTATAACTTCATGTCCTATCTATCTGCCATACTCGATGGCATAAGCCAGAGAAGTTTGGGTGGCCAGTGACAGAGGCCTAACGCAAGGTGACGCCACCTAGATGGGTATTTACTTCCTTCTGAGCTTTCAAGCCCAGGAGAGAGCTGGCCTGGAGCTCACCCCTGTCATCTGGACTAGAATCCACCCACCCCCATGTGCCCCCATTGTATCTGGCCCCAGACCATCTGTATAGGCTCTAGTATGAAGATCCTGGGGTGATATGTCCGGCGCCACCCTACATCCAAACTCAGTGAGCAGCCAGATGGCTTCACATATGATGCCCAGTTCTAAGGTCTGTTTGGAAGGTTCCTGTTAAAGTATGTTCACTCAGTGGAAGCTCCAGCAGACTACAGGCAGAGCTGAGTAGAAACAGCACCCTGAGAGAAGGGCAGCCTCTGTGCACTAAACCAGGTCTCTAGCTTATTAAATGAACAATCATATTTGAACTGTGCCCCAGGCTGCAAACACAATCTACCTCTCCATCGACATGGAAACAGAGGTGCAGGCTGAGAGTTCACCCATGGCATCCCAGCCATGACAATCCATGGTCCTCAAATAGGACCCCAGTTCTGTGTGATCCTCAAATCCTGATGATACCATGTCTGCCATCATTCCCTCAGTGTACCCTGGATGAGAAAAATGTCCATACTCCTGAACAGCGTGCTACCTGAGTGCATGAGCTTAATTAAACACTTCCTGCCTCAGAGGCATCTCCTTGCCTCCCCAGGCTGTGTAGCTCTAAAAGGAGCCCTAGAGATTGGCTTACCAGCGAAGAAGGAGCTGGCTGGCCCTGCCACATATTCCTGAAGACATGCCCACACGCCTGAAGTCAGTGTATAGCATCTTCTTTGTCTTCCTGGGAAGGAAGAGCATCTCACTCGTGCTTTCAAGCATGACCAACACTTTAGGATCATGTGAGGGAGTGAAAGCCCCTCCAAGGAGCTACGCTTTTCTTTCAGTGAGAGGCAGAAATAGAACATGGCTTCCTTATTCCTTCCCTGCCGCCAGGAGCCAGCCCCACACAGGACTGCACAGAGGACAATCACAATGACAGGCCTATAAAAATCAAGTGGGCTATCTTCCAGGAGGCAGGAGAAAGGGGAAAGAAAAGACATCCACTTGCAAAAAGTCAGCCCAGGGTCTGGGATTAGCTGCTTTGAGTCCTTACAAGGAAATTCACATTCACAGGGATTCAGGGCAGGGAGGCACAGGGGTGGGGTGGGGATGTGGAGGAGATCTTGGCTGCTGAAACCACAGAAACAGATACTTCATACAGGGAACCAAGCCAGCCAAAGAAGCCAGTGAGGGAAGGTAAGGGGAGCCATCACCAGGCCTGAGCCCACCCGTGGGAGAAGTCTGATGTTCATAGGGAAGACTGAACACTCCCTTCCCCAGCTCAGCATGCCACTAGCATCATCAGCTACAAGACCTCAGCTACATCTCCTAGCTCAGTCTCTGTGAAGATACCCAACGTCACCGAAGCAGTGAGTCAGGAGCTCTGAAGAGTATCCCTAGCCAGAGGCTGTGGGCAATTGCCTTCTGGACAGGTAGCTTACACCTGTCTCCAAAATAAGGAATAAATAAGATGATAATTTAATATCTGGGCACTGGCTGGTCACCATAAACCACTCTACACCAGGAGAAACTAAAAGCTGAGAGACACTGTGGTGATATTTTGTGAATCCGCTAAGAAATAAAGCTTGCCTGAAGGTTAGAGCACAGAGCCAGCCACAGAGTTAGCAGACAGTGGTGTCACACACTTTTAATCCCAGTCCTAGGGAGGCTGAGATTCATCTGGATCTCTGTGAGTTCAAGGCCACCCTGGACTGCATGAGATTAATCCATTCTGAGGAGAAGTAGCCGGGCAGTGGTGGCATATACCCTTAAACCCAGAACTAGGAAGGTTGAGACAGGAAGTGATCCTGCTGGGCAGAGTAAACAATATGAGGTAGGAGGAGACAGTTGTTGGGCCCCATCCCTTCCGGCTGGGACTGGGGGAGGGGGGGCTTTCAGTCTGAGGATTCCTGGAGACAGGATCTTCCCCTTTCAGCCTTTGGATTCAGTAGTGGTGAGAAGTTTCTCTAGTGGCTTGTTCCTCTGTCTCTCTGATCTTTCAACATTTACTCCAATATCTGGCTCAAGGGTTTTATTATAAGACAAATTAGAATTTTTGTAAGAACAAAAGTCTTGCCCAAAGTCGTACAGGTGATCAGCAACTCAGAACTCTGGTCTGCTTTAAGCCACAGCATCCCTCTGATCACCTTGCCTAACTCACAGCAGGTTATCACTGTATGCCAGGCACAGGCCCCCCGGACCAGTCAGGTTGGCAGTATTGGGTTTAACCCTACACAGGTCCAGCTAGTAGCTAAGGGCGACTGTTAGCCATGAGCATTCAAATACACTAGTGATGAGTAAAGAGTACACTGATGCATTTGCTAATGATTCACCATCAGCCAGAGCCCATTAGCTGAACAGACAGGCAACAGCAGGGCTTCCCTGGCCACAGAGGAAACAAAAGGCACTTTAGTTTGCTGGGCAGCCAGCTGCTCTTGGGAGGACACAGGCAGTCCCGATGGACAGCGGCTGCTTGGGCATCTGTTCCAGGCAATATCAGATAGAGAGTTCTCATTGCATCCTGGTCTCCATGCCCTCATGGCAGACACATCCACGCTCTGCTGGTTTGCTGCTCCGATGGGAGGGTGTCAAAGGGCCTGTTGGCAAGGTCTGGAAAGGGAAGGACCAGAGCACAAAAGACAAGAGTTTGGATACCTGCCCCTCACTGTGCAGTGTCCTCATCTCCTGAAGATGAGGGATGGCACATTTAGGGATGAAAGGGAAGAGACAGAGCGGACCTGGGCCCATCTTTCGGGAGTCACCGAGCTGATGTACTATTTAGTGAGCAGGAATCCTATGGCAATGGATTAACCTTTAGTAAATTCATGGCCACCAACTTCTGTCTCCCCACCTGTGGGTCCCAACAAATTCAGCCCAGGCGCTCTTTGGAAGAATCGCCAGGAAGAGGCCATCACTTCCAAGGTTTCAAGGGATGGAAAGCGGTCTAACAAGCCAGTGTCCAGCATCCCATGTTCTGCTAATAAGCTTTGCTTATTAATTGGTATGTAATAAGCTTACTCTTTATTCCTGATGTCTCTGTCTCACTTCCTCCTCAATACCATCTGTAAAGACAGTCAGGCCTCTAAGGCTTGGAGACACATCAAGTACACAGAGACTGCAGTAGGGAGGTCCCTGATGCATTAGAAAGATTTGAATTGATGACCCCAAATCTGCTATCGGAAGCCCCACCCCCACCCCCACGTGAGCCATCCCATTCCACCTTGCTGGGTGGTCCATTAAAGGGCCCTTCACAATCAGCTTCTACTAAATCGTAAAAAAGTCAGACTTGGCTTTGTCCCCTCTCCAGCTGACTCCTGCCCTCTCCCCACTCAGGAAACAGCTCCTGCTTTCCCCACCCTAACTCTCTCTAGCTACTTTAGCTACATCCCTGATGCCTCCTTGCCCTTCTGCCCTACTGTATTCAGACTCCTGCTGCTTCTCAGCATTGTTTCACAGCTATCACAAACCCAGGTCCCCTTGTCTACCCTGGGGATGGATTAAATGAGACCCCCTATGGACAGCACTTTACCAAGCTGAAAGAGTCAGTATAGATTCGGTATTGCTGCGGTAACAAATTTCTCCAATTTAAGACAATACATATTAATTGTTATAGGCCTGGAGGCCAGGCATACTGATTCAGCTCTGCTGAGCTAACATGAAGGTGGATGGAGGACTGGGTCCTTCCAGACCTGAACTTCTGGATTCTAATGTCACTTTCCCATTTCCTGGAATGATGCCTATGATTCCAGCTACGGACACACCTGGGATATCCAGGATATTCTCTCCCTCTCCATTTCTCATCTGTGAACTTCTTTTCCCTATAACAATGCTCCATTTCACAGCGTATGGAGAACAGAGAAGGATGGAGGGGTGCCATTTTTAGTCTACTGCAGCATCCATTTGAAAGGTCCGTTAAAAAATGTCTTCCTTCTGCCTATCTGGAGGAAATTCCATGTCCATCCCATGGCTGCTGTGATCTGAGCACCACGGCTCTCCCCTCTGGGTCGTGCCTGCCTCCTTGCTGTGCCTCCCGGGTCTTTGCAGGCGCTGTTGCTGCCTCGGGTCTTTGAACTGGCTGTTGCCTCTATCCAGAACACAGCCTAGCTCAGCCTCTGGCATCTCTCTAGCCCATGCCCAGGTGACATCACCAAAGGAAACCCCCCCCCCATTCCCTCGCCGTGGGCCCGTTCCCCACCCTACTCCCTCTCTCCTTACTGAGTTCTGTGCTGTTCCAGCCCTCACCCACCTGTGCTGCACTTACTCATCCACTCCTTTGCCATCTGCTTTCCTGCTAGGGTTTGGTTGCCAAGAGCAGGAATCTCCCTCACTGCCCCCCCCCCCCCCCCCCAGTGCTGAGATGAGTGTTGGGTACAGCAAGGATCAGTGGACACTGGAAGACTGTGAGCTAACCTCCAGCTCACTCTGAAATGACTGAACCTCACTGTTCCAAACTGTGTGGGTCCTGTAACCCCCATGCAACCTTGGCTGAGGCTGTCCAAACCCCACACACCCCACGCTGGAGTTAAAACAGCCAGTGCTCTGCCCTCCCATAGCTCCAGGCTCGACTGAGCTCTATCACTGTGATGACATGTACCCAGCTTCTTCACTGGGCAGCAAGGCATGGTGGCTGCTGAGGGTCCACTTGTTGGCATGTGTTGACACTTTCAACTAAGCATAGTGTTGGGGGCAGGTGATTTTCTGGTCTTCCTTACTTTATAGCTGGACCTTGTGTGGCTAAGCCCTTCCAACATCTGACCCCACAGCTTGGATTCTTTCTGTCTTGATCAGCTGTATACCCTTGTTCACAAGCAGAGATAAGAACCCACTTGTTTCCCAAATCTCAACCTTCCAGACCCTACACTGAGCACCTACTGGCCTAGTGATGTAGTGCTTCCTGCTACATCAGCTGCTTTCTATGGCATGTATTGTTGCTCTACTAAATATGTAGGGAAGCTGACATAAAGAGAGGTGAAGTCAGGGCTAGAAGGATGGTTCCATGGGAAAGAACATTTGAATCTTAGGACACAGGTAAAAAGGCAGATGCTTTTATGATTCTGCCTATGACCCAGCACTACAGGGTGGGAACTGAAGAATTGCTGGAGTCCAATGGCCTCTAGTCTAGCTACATATTCAGAGAGAGGCCCTATCTCAAAGGAATATGATGGGGTACAGTAGGGCAGGACCCCAATATATGCGCGTCCCCCATATATGTACTACTGTAACCCACCCATTCCCCATGCACAAGCCTAAAGACACACAGCTCAGATGAGGTGAACGCAGTAAAAATCCCAGGTTCTCCAAGGACGCCAGAGCTTGCACCCTTAATCAATCTGCTAAGACATGAGATCGTAGCCCACGAGCCATGTGCTCACTGACAACAGTGTGTTTGTGCACACTTACACCCAGGGAAAAGTGCTCACTCCTATATGCAAGTGAGCCATAATGTTGGCACGATACCAGTGAGTGAGTGTTTGCCCTTCACATGCCCCAATGTGGCTGTGTCTGAAAACACATGGAAAAAAGTGTTCCAAGAAGTTATCAAAGTGAGGTCTCCATTCATACACAAATAAGCCACCAGAGCCCACTCACCTACTAGCATGAAGAAGAGACTTTGAGGCCATAATGAGGCAGTGAACCTCTCGGAGTTAGAACCAGCCATATGGAGCTCCTCTGGCAGGTTCTAGCCTGTGTTGGAAGCTCCTGGCCTGATGGATGTCACCTGTGTCCACCTCAGCTGACTAATATGAACTCCATACATTTGTGCTATGGAACACATGTCGACTTTGGTGGGGGCCACTGCTTTTAAAAGGAGAATTTCCAATACCCACTCCACCCCACACACAAACACCTTAGCACTGTTCATTTTTCTCTTAGCCTTGGGTGGGTTTGAAGCTCTACTCTGCATTGGGCTCAAACATCAGCATGACTGGGTAGAGAGGTGGAGGCAAGCAACCCCTCTCACAGGTCCTGGCAGAAGCCGGTGTGGAAGACAGCTCACCTGCCCGCTAGGCCTTCCTACCTGGCAGCTGCAGACAGCTTCCAGACTTCAGCTCCCTCCTCAAAGACAGAGTTTCATAACCCCATCTTGGCCTTTGGGAACAGGTTCTCTGAGGACAATCTCTCTGCATGCTTGTTCTGGCTGGATCCAGTGCCTGCAGCACCCCAGAGGTCTGGAGCAGCAACCTGTATCAAAGGCTGGGAGAAGCCAGCAGCCTTGAATACCCACCTAATAAGCAGCCCGGGAGGGGCAATTCAAGAGGGTAATCAGAGTGGCTGCAATACCCAGGGGAGAAGTACCCGCAGCCACCTGGCCCATGGAGCCCAGCTGCTGCTCATGTCCCACACAAAGCACAGGTGTGTGCAGGGGGCCTGTGGGGCACCAGCAGGTAACCTTTGCAATTGTAGGAGGTGATAGGGAACTCAGCAGCCACTAGTCACATCAGATCATAGGACAGAGCCTTGCCAATGGCATCCTGATGACCCCCTTCATTTGCTTCACATGAGTCCTAGGGCTGAGGTTAGGCATGGTGACAGCAGGGCTTCAGGGAGGAGCATGCAGGATGTATACATGGGCTGGTTATGCTTGAACATGTCAAAGGTGTGAGTGCTGAAGGCCTGGCCCCCAGTGGGGGATGCTGAGGTGGAGAGATTTTGAGAGATGGGACCTGCTGGGAGGTAGTTATGTTATTGAATGAAGTGTTGGTGGTTCCATAGACTGAGGTAGGATGTCAGGAGTGATCTATGTCCCGAGAGATGAGCTTGTTATAGAAGAGTCATGAGCCCTCTCTAGAGCCAAGTCCCAGTGGCAGGGATTTTGTTATAGCAGCAGCAAATGAACTCAAACAGGTTCCTATTCCATATAAGCTGTTTATTGCTGTCATAATCATCATGCCTGACATGGATCGTGCACTTGCTCAAGGCTTAGGCCCTATGGCTGCTCTGTAGATGCTGTCAATGTCTCACAACACTGGCCTCCCAGCCCTCACGCAGTGCCTTTGCACAGGTATTATCATACTTGAGTGAGACTAGGAAGTATTGATGGTCCCAAGGTCACGTGGCTGGTGAAGCACAAGGCTGAGGGCTACCTCAGGCTCCCAAATATTGTTCCAGGTTGCCCTGTAGGCAATAGCAATGCCATTGGAATTCTGTGCTCAGTCTAAGTCAGGCAGGCTTTTCCAATAGTTCTTTCTATAGGTGTTTCTATCCTTTACCATTTGACAGATGAGGGAACAGTGGTACAGTAATGAAGTGATGTGCTCAAGGTCATAGAGCAGATACCTGGAGCCAGGTAGCGTGACTGGAGCTCCCACCACAAAGCAGCACCATCTCTGCCCTCTTAGGGTCCTCTTGGAACACCCGGGATTGGGGACTGCCCCTGTCACTCCCTGGTCAAGGCAGTGCAGAGTGCCAAGATCAAGCTGAGATTCGAACCCACATCCTTCTTGCAATTCCCACTATTGCGTTTTGATAAGCGTCCCCCAGTGTCGAAGGCTTGGTCACCAACCTGCTGTCGGGAAATGCTAGAATCTTCAGACGCCTGACCTAATGGGAAGGGTTAGGTCAGTCTTTGCAAGGGATCTTTCTCTTTGCTTCCCAGCTAAGGTGAGCCATCATCCCAAAACAGCATGACCAACTGATCACAGTCTGGGTCTCCTGAAATTGTGGACCAAAATAAACTCTCCTTTCTATAAGCTGGCTGTCCTGGTATTTTGTTACTGTCATGGAAAGCTTACACACATGCTTTCATAATAATCACAGTTACTGTTTCGAGGAGCATTTATTAGCTTCCTAGTCCAACTGAACCTTCACAACCATAACCTGAAAAGGAGAATGTGGTTCTATCAGGCCAGGCAAGATTATGCTGTAGTAGCAATGAGTACATACACACAATTTTAATGGCTCACATTTTTAAAAGGCTTTTCCCCTTTTTTATCTTTTCATAATACCTGTGAGCTTCCCCCAGAAACCCAGATGAAAACTCCATTCGTGTAGTTTGCCCAGGCACCAGCAGGCAGTGCTCAGCTGTTCAATGCCCCATCTGAATGGACACACGCTGCTTCTGGCTTTCAGTTCACCAGCCAGCATGTGGAGTCCTACTATGCACGTGGGAGGCAGACTGCCCATGTTCTCCCTCTGCTGCAGGGTAAGTAACAGCTTGAAGCCAAGCCAGCCTACAGTTAGTTCTTTCTCAATTGGGCAAAGCCCTGGCACGCAAAGAGAGCTATGGACTAAAATCAGGTGGCTTCAGAGGTCTATTGAGTGTTCAGCTCCTCCCCAACTCTCTAACCCTAGCAGAGTTCATAGAATCTCCCCACCTCACAGTAAAGGACGGCAGAGCAGGCCACTGTGTGGACACGTGAGTTTGGGGGCCACACAGGGTGAGAATTCTGTTTTCCAGGCTTCCAACTTCCCTCTTTCCTAGCCAAGGAATAGAAAGAAAACAGCTGGTGTGTTATAGTGTCTGAGAACAGAGGGAGACAAGGCAGACACAGACAAGGCCAAGGTGCCTACACTCATGACCAGCCAGGGCCGGGAATCGGGCCCTCACCCCTCATCCTCAGCACCTGTGACCTCCCCCACCAGACAGGGAGCCGTGACCATTTGGCCCATTTTGCAGCTGAGCAATGGAGGCTCAGAACCTGGTCTGTGGCTTTGGCCAGTTTGCTTAGACTTTGGGTTCCTCAGGGGAGGAAGGGCCCTGGCCGGACAAACGTTCACTCTGCCTCTCCAGACCTGTGCCCCTAAGTTACCTAACTGCTCCGCTCAGGCTTCTTACCTGCAGAACAGACTTCACAGGGCTTAGCACTTTTGTGGGCATGAAGTTTACAGTTTGAAAAGAAAAACAACCCTGAAGTCTGATGAATGTTTGTGTAAGTAAACAGTGGAGTGAACAGAGGCCAGAAACAATGGAAACACAACCATCCACCTGGATGACAGCTGTGAGCAGATGTAGGAGGAAGTTGGAGTGCTGTTGGCTGTCCCCAATGCTCTCCCATTCTCTAATTGTCAGCTGACAAATAAAACAACATATATTTGCAGTATACAACTTGAAGATCTGATGTGTGCACTCATTGCTCTCTGAACCTCTCCTTGTACTAGGTTGCAAACTCAGGACATCAGTCATTCTAACATGCTCCCGACTGCTGCGCTATCCCCTTTTAAATTGTTTATTAAATTAAAAATAACCTATTCTTCATTTTAAAAATTCCTCTTCAAGCCTTTATGGATACATTTCATATTTCACATCACGTATCCTGATTCAACTCATCCATGCCCCCCATCTGCCCTTTGTCCTTGAAAAAAAAAAAAAAAGAAGAAGAATCTCATTGTGGAAGGTGTGGCCCGGTGAGACATGTTCACCCTTGACACCTTTCACTTTTACTTACAAGTGTTTATGGCCAGGAGTCATTGGTCTGTTGGAGGTCTCTGGCCTCTGCTGCACCATCCATAATAAGCCCTCTCTGGGGACTCCTCTTGGATATCCGGTTGTTGTCCTGTGTCATGGAGATCCTGATGTTTTGGATCTGTAGGCTCATCTCCTTCACATGCTCCAACATTTCATAGACGTGGTGAATACTGAGGTGGGCTAACTCATAGCCCTGGTTCTGGGCCTCGGTGCTATCTGGGCTGGTCAGCCCTGGCTTTCCCTATTCCTTACCATCCTAGTGAGCTCTCCAGCACTGCCTGGGCTAGCTCACCCAATACAGCCTGCAGCAAGGAGCAAGGACAGTTCTGCTCTTGGGCCCTTGGGTCTGTCTTACCCACACTCACACCACCAAGACCAGCTCCACCATCTTGCTAAGGCAAGGTATAGGGCCCTATCTCCAGATTGCTGTAGGGACACACAAGGTGTGTGTGTGTGGGGGGAGGGTGTTAGCTCTTCTACTCTCATCCCCTCAGGGCTGGCCCTGAGCCCCCTTTTTTGCTTCTTATTCTGAGATGGTATCTCAGCTGCCCAGACTGGTCCCCTTGCCCCTGCCTGACTGGTGTAGAATTACCCACAGATGACACCAGAGCTGATTCTCTCCAAACCTCTCAAAGCAGATAGTTCTGGATGGATCATGGTGTGTTCGCGCTTCTGTGCTGAACTATTGAAACCTGGGTACATACAGGCCACAGACACCCATGCCTCACCACTCTAGAGTAGAGGAAGCCCAAATCAAGACATTTGTAAGTCCAGTCCTTGACGGGGGTTCTCCTGTGTCCTCCTGTGATAGGAGGGGATGAGGCAGCTCTCAAGGACTCTTTTGGTTTTTGAGATTTTAGCGCTAATTGTACAGAATAATGGGTTCCACTGGGATATTCATATATTTACATATCCAGAAATATAGGAGCTGAAGGATTGGATCAGAGGTTAAGAGCATTACTGCTCTTGCAGAAGATCAGGGTTCAGCTCCCCAAATCCACACATGGCAGCTCACAGCTACCTATAAATCCAACTCTAGGGAACCCACTGCCCTTTTCTGGCCTCTTCAAGCACCTGCATGCACATGGTGCACATCTGGACAAGCAGGTACTCCCACATACACACATATTTTTTCAAAAGATTAGAAAATTTTTTTTAAAAAAAATGACAACCATAGGAAAAAATTAGACCCACCAAATAAAACATCTATTTGATAGGAAAAATTTCCTTGGTGCCTGCTGTGGCCAACTGACAAATGAACTTTGTTCGTGTGCTTGTGTGTACGTGTGAACTTACACATGTGTGTCTGTGTCAGCAAACATGCTAAGCATTTCGCAGGGGACATCTCTGTCATTCTGGCTCTTGTTTGTTCCCTGGCATCTTTAAACAGTTGCTCTTCAGCTTTCCCATCACTGCTGCCTGTGGTGGGGGTTAGTCTGACTCAATCTCCTGTAACCTAAGAACCAGGATTAGTGACAGAATGCCAGTGCCAAGAAAGAAATGCCAACTGTGGAAGTCAAGGGTACACACAGTCATGGCACATAACCATGTGGCCATGTGCCTCTGGGTGCCAGTGGTCCCATCGAAACACAACAGAACCGAATGACTCCTGCTGTCTGAAGGTGCAGCCTTGATGTACAGCACATTCCTCAAATGCTTTGGTGGTCCTGATGCAACCCCTTCCCGACACTCACATGGTCACAGTGGTGTATAATACTGGATGCTCGTGATGAATGGTATCAACTAGTTCATTCTGTTCTATGCTGCACTCATTGTGTTGATAAGCATCAGCATCCCCCTCTCAGTTACAAAGTGAGTTTCCTGTAAGGTGATGGCCATGGCATGCTGGCAGCACCATTATTATTTCTCTGAACTGTCCCCTGCCAGGCTCAGGTTTCGAAAACCCAGACCCTTCTTGTAGCGCTATTGTGAGGGCTACAGTGCCTTTAGGAGGTGGGACCTGGCAGACAGAAATAAGGCGTTAGTAAATGGGGCTTTTGAAAGTGAGATTCATGCCTGCCGCTCCTGTCTCCCGCTTCATGGCTCTGCTTCCCGTGTGTGTGAACAGCTGATGCCTCATGCTCTGGCCACCATGGACAGAGCTGTTCCTGTCACCTGCCTTCCATCCTGTGACAGGCTGCTGGTCCTAGGTTGAGAGCTGGGTGGCCTTAACGAGACAGCAGAGAAGCACAGTGACACGGACCAGTAGAAACCATTCTTCCTTCCTTGAGTGATTTTGCCATTTTCGCTGACTCTTGGAGGCAGTATGGGGTGAGTAACTGGACCATCTGGGCTGGAGAAGTTCACTCTGTGATGTTCCCTTGTTGACATCACCCAGCTATGAATTTTTCAAAGCGTGTCCAAATGATCATAATGACAGACTCTGTGATTCAGCTGCTGTTGTTCCGTGGCATGCCTGCAATCCCAATTGTAGGAAGTACTGCCATAAAACAGAAAAGAATGACTGCATCCTTGCTTATATATATATATATATATATATATATATATATATATATATATATTCATTTAACAAACCTGAGCTGCGTAAGACAGAGAGAGCTATACAGAAAGACTGGGTTTTTTTCTGTTCAGACACCCCTGTACTTGGGGTCCCCACAAGAGCCCTTCTTTCCTCTGCAGTCTCTGAGACATGACATGTTCATCTGCTATGCAATGTCATTCTAAGCAAAAGCACACTACACTTCACCAGCCTGAATGCACCACTCCTGTGTATGTTGCAACATTCTGGTTTTAACTGTATGTGTAGAGCATTTAACACATAAGCAGAGTCACAGAAGTGTTACAGTGACTCAACTCTGGTACCTCCAGTGGCTACAAGAGACAAAGCAGACCCAAGCAGCCAAAGAAGAAGAGAGAGTCACCCATGTGGGCAAAGTGCCAACTGCTAGAGATCCCAGGAATAGAATGCTGAAGAGGCCTACAGGAGCCAGGGTCTCACCCTGTGACCTGGGGTGCTTGAGCTTATTTAGAACTGATGGCTGCTGGGAACTGCTTCTTCCAGTCCCTGGGTTGATATTACCTGTTCTGGCCAGGATACCGTCCAGGAGAGCCAAGCCACACTGTTCTCTCATCCTGCAGCCATGCCTGCTGCCTTCTCTCAATGCTAATCAGCAGGAAGAATCTGGATGGGGTATGCCTGAGCCTAGATCATGCAGTCTCTTCATCTACAGGTGCAGTAGTACTCAGCCTTGAAATGGGCTATGAGATATCACTGGGGTACACATCTCATCCCACTGTCCAGATGCAGCTGGGTAGAGGCTGTGGTCATGGGGAAATGTGGGTATGAGCTGAAGCCTTCAGACTGACATCATTTCAAACACAGAACTCACAGACTCATTAAGACTTTGAGGACAATGAGACAATCATGTTCATGGGCATGATTGATATGGGGCCCTTCTTTCTGAACACAGGTCCTCATGAGGTGGCACTGGTCACACACCCATGAAAATACCCTATATGGAGCGCATCCCCAGACAAGTCAAATACATCTCTTGCCCTCTCTTAGATGGCAGGCATGTGTGGGTACTGGAGATAGTCTGATTACCAGGTGCTGGCTTCTGCTGGATAGTAGGGAAAATAGGCACCCAGGGGCTGAGCTCTGAGGAAAGGCGCCCTTAGAGCTGGGTGATGTGGTGGTTAGGTAAAGAGATCTGTATCAGGCAAACATTGGGTGGGGCAGACCTTCTATTGAGCCAGGAACAAAAGCTCCATCTCCTGGGCACTGGGCATCCTTCAGGGAAGTTCAGACAGCTTTGTTCATTACTGAGGCAGGAGATGCTCCTGTTCAGTAGCCTACCTGGGACATGTTGTCGAGTGGACGACGATGATTTTGAGTAGTTCCTGATTTCTTTTCTCCATTAGTAAATGAACTCTGAAGAGATGGCTCAGTCAGTAAAGTGCTTGCCACACAGACGTGAAGACCTGAGTTCAGATCCTTGCTGGACAGCCAGCCTAGTCCTACCAGAGGCTTCTGGGTTCACTAAGAGGCACTGTTTCCAAAAAAAAAGCACAGTGGAGAGTCACACTTACATACATACATAGACACACACCCACACCCACACACAATGAATGAACTATATTTAAACAGGACACTTGGACTCCACTTCTGTGTCTCTGCCAGCAGGGTTCAGTTGTGAGTACTTCTGGCCATCAGGTGCTCAGTTTAGAGTCAGGTCATGCCTCAGGGCTCCATCTCTTCTTTATAAAATGCAGCTAAGGATTCTCAGTACACTAAATGACCTGAAAGGCATCAGGGATGCATGCGCGTGACGCACAATCATGATGCATAATGCGCCATTACTGACTGGTGACTGCAATGTCTCACACCCACACAAAAGCCTTTGAAGAGTCTAGAATCTGATTCATTTTTTTTTCAGTCTCTGATGGTACCTTCTCTCCAGCCTCATTCTCACAGTGTCCATGTACTGAAGCTGCCTCCTCAGAGCACCACAGGGCATCTGAGGACTAAAGAACACACCCACAGAGCCAGAAAGATGAAGAATGTACTCACAGAGCAGCAAAGAGGTGAAGAATGTACCCACAGAGTAAAAGAAGATCAGTTCTGACCCACTTAAACTTGCTGGAGCCCAAATTCATTGCTTGTAAATTGAGAAGGGCAGCAGCCATCTCCTAAGATCATGAGGAGGAGACTGACAGGCAGGTGGGTGGCATGTGGCCTTCATGACTGTGTACACCCCATCCCATCATTTGATACTCACAGGAGAACTCGAGCTTCTAGGTAGCAGGAGCCCCTGGGGACCTACCTGTGTTCTGTTGTGGCCTGTGATTAGGTCAGAACCTGGAATCAAAGAGGTGTCAGGGAGAAGTGGACAGCACTTGCTGCTAGGAAGCTGCATACCTTCTGCTCAGAGGGGAAGGGGTCTCCCCCTCATACACCCTACCCCTTCCCTTCTTCATCCTCTCCTTCCTCACTGGTGAACTGCACTTGCTGCCTGTTCTGGGGTGACACAGAGAGGGTAGGGAGACTGGAGAAGGGGTAAAAGTGAGTGAAATCTGTTCTCCACTCAGACATGTAACTGGCTTTCGTGGGAATGTGGTGGTGGGTTCTTCCACAGCACACATCCCTATACTAAGTCCTCAGTGTATCCACGTCCTTTGGGGGGTTCATTGCTTCTTCCCTCCACTACCTTCAGATGAATCTGCTTCTGAAGCTTTTGGAACATTTTCTGTTGGTCCTGAGGATAGATTTAGAATAGTATCATTCCACCCTTTTTGCCCAAGAGGGCTGCTGTGGGATTATGCTCTTGTACTTTGTAAAGATTTGTTCCTCTTACTGGTTTAATAAAACGCTAACTGGCCAGAAGGCAGACAGGAAGTGTGGGCGGGGCTACCAGACTAAAGGAAGAGGAAGAGGAGAGACACCAGACAGACTCAGAGGAAAGAGCCAAAAATGCTGCTCTGAGGAAAGGTACCAAGCCACGTGGCTAATCGTGGGTTAGTTTAAGAGTGAGAGTTAGCAAGTTATATGTCTGAGCCATAGGCCAAACAGCACATAATTAATATAAAACGTTATGTGATTATTTGGGACTGCTGATCTGGATCTCTGGGCTAGGCTGGGCCAGAAACTTTTTTACTACATAGGCCTCCACTGAGCCCATGAAAAAAACCAACCCAGGCTTTCCACTACAGTTTGGTTTTCTAGGGTCGCTGACCAGTTCATGTTGCTAAGTGTTGACCCAGAGTCTGCTCTCTGCCTGGTAAAAGTGGCAGCTCAAGCCATGTTGTAGTCTAATTTACAGCTTCATTTATCTAGACAATCAGTCCCCAGCTGGTGGTCCTGTTTGGGGAGGCTGGGGAGGCTGTAGAATGTAGGGTCCAGCTGACAGAGGCGGGTCAATAGGGCTGGACCTTTGACATTTATATCAACTGCTAGTTCCTGTCCCAAGGCTCTCCTTCTGACCCTCCACAATATGAGGGGACTCTTCCCACGTGAGCTATATCAGACCTCCACCCCCATGTTGGGCTGACACACCTCTGTAATGATGAGCTTCTTGGAAGCGTGTGTGTTCTGTGTTTTGTCACAGTATGGAGTACTCTAGTGTCTTCTGATGATAGTGAAATGCTTCATGTGCGATTCCTCTCTAATTTAGGCTTCCCAGAGCCTGACCCATGACCTCAGCCTGAGCAGCTTTTCACTATCTTCTGGAAGATCTCTGACCCCAGAGAGTAAATGGGTATATGTTGATCCTGGTAAGGACACAAACCAGTGAGGACCCATAACTCCTCACCCCTATACTCCCATGTAGCCTCCTGACTCTCCAGCTACTAATTTGATTTCTGTTTGGGGGTTTGCAAATAAAAATAGCATATGCTGAGGAGAATTTTCTGTGCACTACCCTCCATCACTGCCCATCTCTCTTTCTGTCTCAACATCTAGGGAGGTTGATGGTATCAGTAGCACCGTCTGCACATGTCAAACAGAGACCACAGAAAAGCTAAGTCGTGTGATCACACAGATAGAAACAGGTAGAAACAAGATTTTAACTAAAGTCACCCAATGAACAGGCTCTCCTTTCCAATGAAAGTGGTCTACTGCCTAGTAACACATTAAAGATGCAGTTGGATGATGGGATGCATTCTAATTTCAGAAACACAACTCCCACACCATCCTGAAATATGTATATAAACACTAACTCTTTTCATTCTGGTAATTCAGTGGCAAGGAACCACTGCAAAAATGATGCGCTCATTTTTAAGCCTAAACCCAAAGTATTTCTATCTAGTTTTTAAAATCATGCCTAAAGTTCCCACTTGTCTCCACAATGCATTAGGGTATTCTGTCCCCAGAAGTCCCTAGTGACAGGGAAGCACATCTCTCAATGCAACAGTATAAAGGTATCATTTTCAACTGTCCAAAAACATTCTCCCAGGAGTTTCTTTAAGTTACAGACCTTATCTCTATATCTTCTGTGGGTAGGTTCATGGACCAGTCTTAACCAATGACAGTCCACTAAGGCCTTAGTCATTAATTTCCCCACCAAACAACTTGTGACCCAGGACAGGCCCGAGTCCATCTCTGGAACATTCTGATGGGATTTGCTAGGGAACTTCTTGCCCCTTAGGTTGAGCCCACAGAGCGTAGGATAGAAGAGAAAGAGAAAGAAATAAGTGAATAGCTGAGGGTAGTGATGCATGTCTATAAAGTCCCAGTGCCTGGAAGTTGGAGGATCATGAGCTCAAGACCAACCTAGGTTATGTAGTAATAAAACATTTTCTCAAAATTAAAAAGGAAAGAAAAACTCAAAAAGAAAAGGAAGCCAGGCAGTGGTGGTGCACACGGGTAATCCCAGTACCCGAGACAATGGCAGGCAGATCTCTGAGGTTGGCTTGGTCTACAGAGAGAGTTCCAAAACATCCAAGGTACACAGAGAAATTCTGTCTCAATAGGGGGGGGGGGGAGACAGGAAAGAAATGGCTTAGTTAATTTTCATTTTCATTACTGGGTAATAAAACACCATGACCATGCCAACGTATAAAAGAAAGCATTTAACTTGTAGCGTACAGTTTCGGAGGGTTAGAGTCCGTGATATCAGAGCAAAAGTAGAAACAGCCGAGAGCTCGCTGTTGAGGACAGAAAAAAAATGTCCTGGGATTGACATGAGTCTGAGACCTCAGGCCTAGTGAAGCATTGCTCATCGAATGTGATTAAAACAAGTACCAAATGCAGTTTTTAAGCATGTATATATGTAAGCTCTCCGAGCTTCAGCTGCAACAAGAAAAATGGGTGTTGCTGGGGCAGGGGTGGCACATGCCTTTAATCCCAGCACTCAGGAGGCAGATCTCTGTGAGTTCAAGTCCATCTGGTCTACAGAGCAAGTTCTAGAACAACCAGGACTATAAAGAGAAACCCTGTCTTGACAGACAAAAGCAAGAGAGAGAAATGAGAAAAATGGGCACCACATGACATTCCCTCGTCCTATAAAGCCACTAATGCCATCATAGATGCCCTACTTCATGCCCTATTCTAGTGTCAGTTACATCCCCAAAGCCTCTCCAACTACTACCCACATGTGAATTTAAGGATGAAGTGTCCCAGTACATGAGCTGGGGGATAGGAGGGAGGGGGTAGTAGTAACCTTTTTGTGTGATGGTTGGGGGAATTGTGGGCCAGAAACAAAGAAACAAAAAAAATTACAAAAAGCATACTCTAAGCTCCAACATATTCTGGCTACAGGAACCACTACATTATCCCCCCTGCCGTCTGCAGTTTTGATTTCCACGGTCTAGTTCCCCACAGACAGCCATGATCCCAAAATATCAAATGGGAAATTCAGAAATAGGCAATTATGTCCTAAGCTGCAAGATCTTCTGAGTCATGTGACAAAGTCTCCTGGCCTCCCACCTGGAAGTCAAGTCATTTCTTTGTCTGGCATATCCAAAATGTCTGTGCTACTCTCCTGTCGGCCACTGGGCTGCCATCTTGCTGCAGCAGCAGCTCCATATTAACAAGCAGGCAGCAGCGCCCGCATCTAACACAGCCTGAAAGCAAGGGTACTCTTTCACATCAGTAGTAGGAAGTGTCTGGTCCGCTAATGTGTGACTAAAGATGTCATCTCATTATGCTAACAGCTGTTTGAGTTACAGAAAACTCAGGAGATCTGGACAGTATCCACTCAAGACAGCTGACCCTCGTGACACCTGTTGTCTGCTATTGATTTCTTGATTTCTTCTATATTATTTTTTTTCAACTTCCTTAAGCCTCCCCTTGAGGGCTACTGGCTGGCCCCAAGAAATGATGGACTTTGAGCTTCAGCCCTCCACCTTCTCTGACCTGATTTTGGAGTGAGACCATTTTCCCTGCTTCTGTACTTTGTCTAGTGACACAACTGGCCTGTTTTGTGCTGGTTGAGTTGACTGGAGTCCATAGACAATTCTGGTTACTACAACCACTATGATAGCTAGTGTTGGTTGTCAACTTGACAAGATATAAAATAACCTAGGGTATGGGCTTCTGGGTGTAACTGAGTGGGAGATCTTGATTAGGTTGGTTGATGTGTGAAGACTGCTAACTATGGGTGGCACCATTCCCTAGGCAGAAAGTCCTGAACTGTAGAAAATGGAGAAAGCAAATGGAGTACAAGCACTAAGTGCATCTATTCCTGATAGTGAGTGTCATGTGACCAGCTGCCTCAAGCTCCTGCTACCTTGACTCCCCTGCTGTGAAGGACTGTACCTTTTACTGTGATCCAGGCTAAAGTCTTTCTCCCTTAAGTGGCTTTTGCTAAGGCATATTATCACAGCACCAAGAAAATAAACTTTCCACTGAGAACCCTCTCCAAGGTAATGCTGATTGCAGTAATCTAGGTCTGCTATGTGGGAGAATAGAAAGAAGATTCCTCTTCAATCTCACTACTCAGAAAAGCCAGTCACCCCTTCAGACCACTGTTTACACTACGGTTTAGAGATGTGTGTGATCTGATGGGATGCAGGCCTTTCTCTATGTTGCATGGTCTCTTGTAGACACTTGCAATAAGTATGTCCAAGTAGAAAAAGTCTCTCTGTGGTTTTCCAGTCTTTGTGCCTAGAGTGGGACTCTAAATAATAAGTTCTGAACACTTCTGAAGATTGTAGTAGCATGCCACACACAGCTCAGAGATCTTTTTAGCAGCCAGTGTGTTGAATCTTTACAGCAAGCAACCCTGTGAGTTAAGTTATGATGATCCCTGTCATAGATGGAGAAACAGGCATGGAACACTTAAAATAAGTTACACAAGGGCTTTTAATTTTGTATCAGAATGGATTTGGCATTCAGAAACCTGGCTCCAGAGTCTAGTCTTAACCCTGAATTGTTCTGCCTTTGTAAAGATATAGACAGGACTCTGAGAGACCCCAAATTGTGGGTGACAGCATCCTGACAGCTGTGTGAAATGGCCTCTGCATTTGGTCCAGGGTCCTATTCATACCATATGGTAGAAAGCACTTTGCATGTAGTAATTTCATCCTTCATACTTTGCTGTCCAGTTTTATGACAACTTGACCCAAGCTCAAGTCATCGGAAAGGAGGGAACTGTTGTAGTGAGGTTTCTTAGTCCCAGGCGGCCAGAGGTCCAGACCCACAGACCTGCAGTCAGCCCCAGACCCCTTAGCTGCCCTCACTGCTCAGGCCTCCAAAATGACTCAGATGCTTATATTAAGCTCATGCTGTTTGGCCTATGGCTCAGGCACATTGCTAGCTTGCTCTTACATCTTAACTCAATAACGTCTTAGTGAGTTTCTTTTCTAAAACTGTCCCTAGGAAACTATAACTATCTCATCTTCCACCCCCTCAGAGACCCAGTAAGGAAATAATATTTACTAAGTAAACAGGATGTGCAAATAAACAACTACCAAAAAAATGTGAAAAATGAAAAAGGTGGCTGCCTGGACAGTCACCCAAGTTTCCTCTGCAGCATTGGAGCGTCCATCTTCGGCCTACAGGCCCAGAATATTTGACAGACTTCTCTGTGAAGCAGGACATTCTTAAAGACCTTCCTACCTTGTTCTGACAAGGTTCAGCAATTCTCTTTGTGTGTGTCCTGCCTGTTCATTTTGGACATCATACATCAGCAGTCAAAGCAAGGACACTTTCTTGCCCAGTGGCTAACTTTTGCCACAGAGAAGGTCAGCTCCTTATGGAATTTCTTAGATGCCCATCATCTTCTCTGAAGTAGATTGGTGCTTCCAAGAGCAGATGCCTCATTATCATAAAAATAATGAGAATCTATGCTATTAAAATATCTTAACTGCTATATTCTGTAGATCTCTGAAGAGTCTGAAGGTGACCTGTCTACCTAAAATATATCTGCTTGACCTTGAAAGCATATATAATATGTCTATAAGTTTGATTTTAATATCTAACTACTAACTTGCATTTCTTTATATCCTAATTAGTTGGTAATAATAACTTTCAAGGACTAGCAATTTATATTACAATGTTACATGAACCATATTGGTACAATACCTTGAACACGCATGGAAATATATGTACAGTAATAAAATTAGTGTCAACTTTGTATCACTATACACAGTTTGTATACAGTATACAAAAATTCCAATCCAATGTAAAATATTTAAAACCAGTAATTGATTTTTAAAAGTACATTTAATAATCTACTCTTATGTCCTACTATATCTGTAATCCCCTTTTCTCTTTTTTATTTTTTTCAAACAAGAACCCTGAATCTAATCTCCCTTGTTCAGCTTTTTTCCTAACCACAACCAATAACAATTTGTAATCAATTACCCTAAACAATGACAAACATTCATAACTCATAAAGACCAAAAACTACCCATTCCACTTCTGAGAATGTGGACATCAAGTTCTTAAATTTACTTCCTGCTGTCTGGGGTGATGCCATCTTTAGGGGATCCTGAAAAGAAAATTTTGTTAATTATAAAGTCTTGAAATAAGTATCTATATCATTTGTTGTCCAGTCTCTGCATGATGGGAAAGTGCACGGCTTGTCTAAAGTCCTGGGTATAGTAGTCTGTGAGGCTGGTTTATCTCAGCACCTTGAAATTGTCCTGAGCAGTTTGTAGTCCAAATCTGATCTTTGGCTGGTGTTTGTCAGCCTAGTGTCTTTGTCATAGTCCGTGTGAAATCATCAAGGTGGGACCTCATTTTCCTTTTGGAAACTTCAAAGGTCACAATTAGTCATCATCATGGGTTCACTACAGAAAACTGATAAGAGACTCAAACCCATAGCAATGTACAGGAAGCTAGATAAAGCCCTTTTTATAGAAGTAATTAGAACTCCATATGAACATCAATATCATGGCGAAAATTTTAATATACATATATAAAATCTTATAAATTTTGATATAAACATTTATACAGCATAGGATTAGTAACAATAGGTTAGCCACTTATTTTTAATTATTCTTCTGTCCCATATCAGGTGGCCCTTCTAATATGATACAGAAATTTTGCATTTTCCTTTAATAAGCATGCTTGGGTTCAGAGAAGAAGAGAGCCACACTCCACTCCAAAGCCAGCTTTAATTTATAATTGAACTGAACTTCAATTTTTTTTATAGAGAGACATAGATGTTAGGCAGTGAGGTTTTACCCTGTAGATATTGATACCAACAGATCTGATATTCCCTTGCATGTAAATTTTTTTTCTGGATAGCCTTTCCTTCTGCTTTAGGCATCTAGTCCAAGGTCTTTTGACTTCTTGAAGATGGGTATTTATAGTTTTCTATAAAGACAAAAACAAAACCTTGCCCTAACCCTTGTTCAACCTTTCTTACAACTTAAAGAATTGTCACATGGGTAGATGAATCATTTCTCTTTATCAAGAAGCTTCTCCAGTTCAAATGGAGTCTTAGTTAATTTTGATGGTATCCATAGCTTTTCTTCACCTGTGGAAACAAAAGCAAAACCCCTTTTCCAACATAGCACATATCCTGGCTTCCATTATGAGGTCAACACATCTTTGAAGTAAACAGGCTGATTTAGCTCCGTAGTTTTTTCTATAGCCCAATGCCTTTCATCAGCTGTTGTTCCTTTCTCAATATTATTGAGAAAATTCAAAGTTAATAAAACGTTATGTTGTAGTCTATCTCCTTTCTGTTTATTTAGCATATCCTTCAGAATTCAATTTGATCTTTCTATGACTGTTTGCCCTGTAGGATTGTGTGGCATACTTGTAATATTCTTTACATTATAATAAGCAAAAAAATTGTTTCAGCTTACTAGAGATATATGCTGGAGCATTGTTATCCTTAACTTGTACAGGTATTCCCATGATGGCCATAACTTCTAGCAAATGTGTGATTACAGAATCAGCCTTTTCTGAACTCATAGCAGCTGACCATTGAAAGCCTGAAAACATATCAGTTGTATGATATACATATTTTAATTTTCCAAAGTCTGCCAAATTTCATTTCTATGTATAATTTTAGGATTACTTGCTGCTGGTAATGGAGCTTGGTTATAGAAGGAACAGGTAAAACATCTTTTTACAATTTCTTTGGCTTATTGCCAAAGTGATGGAGAAATATTTTCTTAAATCTTTGCTATTGATGTGATGTGTGTGTGTGTGTGTGTGTGTGTGTGTGTGTGTGTGTGTGTGTGTGAACTCCGAGGCCTCTGGCACACTTCCTATCAATACTTTATCAATTTCATCATTATCTTTTAGTAGAGGGTCTAGCAGACCCATATGGGATTGGATGTGTATTATATAGAAGAGATGATTCCTATTCCTGGTTATTTCTTGTAACAGAATAGTGAATTTACTTCGGACTCATCAGGAATAAAGCCAGAAGTTTCAATGTGTAAAACAAGTCTTTCTGAATACTGAGAGCCAGTGACTATATTAAGAGGTTCTGTAAAATCCATTAATACCATCATGATAGCATATAATTCTGACTTTTGAACAGAATTATAAGGGTTTTGAGTCACTTTACTTATATTTAATGATGTGTAACCTGACTTTCTTGATGTGTTTGCACCAGAATAAAACATTGGGGCTCTAGAAATTGGTGTTCCCTGTACATGAGAAAAAAAAATCCAGTTAGTTTCCTTTATAAACTGAATTCTTTTGCTTTGGGCTTATCTATTGTTAATCTCTCCCCAAAATTACTGCAAGCTCTTTGCCAAGGTTCACTTTCTGCCCATAATTGGTCAGTTGGTCAACAATTTCTGCTGGGTCTATTCTTGTCAATTGATTAAGTCTTAATCTTCATTTAAAATCAAATCAGAATTTCTGTACATATGTCTTTAATTTCTGTATACTCCAGAAGGAAGTGGCATTCTGTTGGTGTTATTTTTTAAAAGACAATGTTTCTTAAAATGCCTTGTTTACAGTCTAGTTTTATGTGATCTTGTCTTCCACAATTGTAACATTTGATATTTTGATTGTTCCTTAAACCTCTAGAAATAACCTTTCATCTTCAATTATCATCACAGTTGCAAGATTCTAATTTAATCATATCACAAATCCAATCCTCCAAGGATGCTGACCTTGCCTTTAATGGCCTAGTTATTCTTTTGCATTGTGAATTAGCATTTTCAAAAGCCAGAGTCAATTATTATTCATCTAACTTCTGAATCTGGTACCATTCTGTTTATTGCTGCAGTCAATCTTTGCAAAAAAAAAAATCTGTAAAGGTTTCTTTTGGCCCTTGAATCACTTTTGTAAAGGATTCAATTTTCTTTCCTATTTCCTTAATTCTATTCCATGCATTCAAGGCTGTCATTCGGCATAAATCCAGAGCGTGATTATCATATAAATATTGCCTTTCTACATTAGCATAATCTCCCTCCCCAAGAAGTTGGTCTTGTGATATTTCTATGCCTCTATCTCTGCTTCTTTGTTCTATTATTTATCCTAATCCTTCCACCATGTCCTCTGCTGTAACTGGGGCCCAGCCCCTAAAACAACAGTAACTATATCTAGCCAGTCTTTAAGAATAATTCAGTTACAAGTTGACCAAGAATTTAACATTAGTTTTACAAATGGTAAGTCCATACCATAAGTAACAATTGCTTCCATGAATCTCCTTAAATCTAACATTTGTGCCAGGGCCCAACTAGCTTCTGAACAATTTTATCATTTTGTGATTCCTTTAAAGTTACTGCATATACTAATGTTGGTTGTTTGAAAGCTTTAGGCTGTTTCTCTGTAATCTTATAAGACAATGTTGAGATCAGTTCTTTAAATTCTCCTGTTTTGGTCTGAATATCTCTGTGTTCTCTTTTAACAGGCTTTTCTAAGACTTCCATCTTGGCACATTAGCTGACTTTTTAAATGATAAAATAGGAATAATCAAACAAATAATATTTATAATAGACATTATAATGATAATCCCATCTACTTTATTTATCTTTTCTTTTACTGGTTTCAGTTTCAAATTATCTAGAGTAATATCAAAGAAAGACCAACTACCTTCCATTATGCTACTCTTTCTTATTTTTAATGTGGGAAAAGTTTCTTTCTCTGTCTTAAACAAATTCCCCTTTTAAAGAAATCCCAATTTACTCACAAAACTTGTTGTCAATAATGATTCAGATGACTTTGAAGTGGGGCAGATACCTAGTGTGATAGCAAGCCAAGGAGGGATCCAAAGAGAGAGAAAAAACCCACTAGGAAAAATTTACCCAGATGAACGTGGAGAAGAAACAAGTATGGCTGGCTCTGGCTAAGGCCAGAGGCTAACTCTGAACAGAAAACCTAGCCAGCTGGTAGTTACTCCAGCCACATTTGACAAGCAGCTTTTGGGGTTTTTTTGTTTGTTTGTTTGTTTTTTTTGCAAATTCATGCTCCAAAAGTCAAGCGCAGAATATTGCACAAACTCTAGTTAGCATATAATGAAAACCCAGAGCCAGATATTGGGGAAAAGCTGGAACATCAGAAACAAACCGCACCCAGCCGACTCCTCAGGCCTGTCTCCAGGAATCGTCCCACTGAATGCCTCTCAGTCCTTAGTTAAAAGGAAAGGAAAGTCTCTGGGAAGCTGAAAAACCCTCTTCTCTTGCTCTGCCAGCTCTCTTAACTTCCTCTTTCCACATTCCTAAGGCTAGGATTAAAGGTACTGGTCTGCCCTCCCTGACCTGGCTTGGCTGTGGTTACTCTGATATTTCAGAATAATTTTATTAAATATATATCACCACACAAGCAACTTGACAGCACATTTGTAAACTCTGAAATAAAAAAAAGAAACTCACCCCGAAGAAGTGGAAGACAGGAAATAATAAAACTTGAGATAAAAATCAATGAAATAAAAACAAAGAATACAAGGAATCAATGAAACAAGGAGTTGGTTCTTTGGGAAAGTTAACATGATAGACAAACCCTTATTCAAACTAACCAAAGGCAGAGAGAGAATATTCAAATTAGCAAAATCAGAAATGAAAAAGGGGACATAACAATAGATGTGGAGGAAATCCAGAGAACCTTTAGGTCATACTTCAAAAATCTGTATTCCACACGATTGGAAAACCTAAAAGAAACGGATAGCTTTCTGGATAGATACCATTTACCAAAATTAAACCAAGACCAGATCACCAACTTAACAAACCCAAGGAAATAGTAGCTATCAAAAGTCTCCCAGTCAAATAAAAGGCCAGGGCTAGATGGTCTTAGTGCAGAATTCTACCAGAATTTCAAAGAAGAACTAATACGAATACCCCTCAAATTGTTCCACACAATAAAAACAAAAGAACCATTGTCAAACTCTTTTTACGAAGCTACAGTCACCCTGATACCCAAACCATATAAAGTCACAACAACAAAAAAGAGAATTACAGACCAATCTCCCTCTTGAATATTCATGCAAAAATACTCAATAAAATGCTGGCAAACTGAATTTTTTTAAAAAAAATACCCAAAAAAGGTCATTCATCGTGATCAAGTAGGCTTGATTCCAAAGATTCAGGGATGGTTCGACATACAGACATCTGTCAATGTCAACCACCATATAAACAACCTGAAAGAAAATAACCATATGATCCTCTTATTAGATGCCAAAAGAGCCTTTGACAAAATTGGACACCCCTTCATAATAAGATCTTTGAGAGATCAGGATACAAGGAAGATACCTAGACATTATTAAGGCAATGTACAGCAAGCAGACAGCCAGCACCCAACTAAATGGAGAGAAAGTCAAAGCAATCCCACTAAAATCAGGAACAAGACAAGGCTGTCCTCTCTCCCCATATCTACTCAATATAGCTCTCAAAGTTTTAGCTAGAGTAATAAAACAACTAAAGGAGATCAAGGGGATACAAATTGTAAAGGAAGAAGTCAAACTATCTCTATTTGTAGATGATATTATCGTATACATAAGTGACCCCAAAATTCTACCAGGGAACTCCTACAGCTGATAAACACATTCAGCAATGTGGCAGGGTACAAGATTAACTCAAAAAAAAAATCAATAGTTCACCTATTCACAAATTATAAAAGGTCTGAAAAGGAAATTAGGGAAACATCACCCTTTATGATAGCTGCAAACATCAAAGATCTTGGGGTAACTCTAACCAAAGATATGAAAGACCTGTATGACAAGCACTTTAAGTCACTGAAGAAAGAAATTGAAGAAGACATCAGAAAATAGAAAGATCTCCTATGCTCTTGGGTAGATAGGGTCAACATAATAAAAATGTCAATCTTACGAGAAGCAATCTACAAATGCAGTGCAGTCCCCATCAAAATCTTAACACAATTCTTCACAGACCTTGAAAGAACAATACTCAACTTCATATGAAAAAACAAAAAAACTCAGGATCACCAAAACAATCTTGTTTAATAAAGTAACTTATAGAGGCATCACCATCCCTGACTTCAAGCTATGCTGTAAAGCTACAGTAATTTAAAAAAACAGCTTGGTATTGGCAAAAAATACCAGACATGTGGATGAATGGAATCGAATTGAAGACCCTGACACTGATCCACAACCTACGAACACCTGATTTTTTTTCACAAAGAAGCCAAAAATATACAATGGAAAAAGATAGTATCAACAATGGTGCTGGCATAACTGGATGGTGGTATGTAGAAGAATGCAATTAGATCCATATCTATCACCCTGCACAAAACTCAAATCCAAGTGGATCAAAGACCTCAACATAAACCCAGTTACATTGAGCCTAACAAAAAAGGAAGTGGAAATACCCTCCAATGCATTGGCACAGGTGACCACTTCCTAAATATAACACCAGTAGCACAGACACTAAGAACAACAATCAATAAGTGGGACCTCCTAAAACTGAGAAGCTTCTGTAAGGCAAAGGACACAGTCAATAAGACAAAATGACAGCCTACAGAATGGGAAAAGATCTTCACCAACCCTACATCTGACAGATAACTGATCTCAAAAATGTATAGAGAACTCAAGAAACTAGAAATAAAAAAATCCAATTTTAAAATGGTGTACAGAGCTAAATAGCATTCTCAACACAAAAATCTCAAATGGCTGAAAGACACTTAAAGAATGGCTCAGCATCCTTAGCCATCAGAGAAATGCAAATCAAAACATCTTACATGTGTCAGAATGGCTAAGATCAAAAACACAGATGACAACCTATACTAGAGGGGATGTGGGGCAAGGGGAACACTGCTCCATTGCTGGTAGGAATGTAAACTTGCACAGCCACTTTGGAAATCAGTATGGTGGTTTCTCAAAAAACTGGGAATCAATCAGCCTAATGATCCAACAATACCACTCTTGGGCATATACCCAAGGAATGCACATTCTTACCCCAAGGACATTTGCTCAACTATGTTCATAGCAGCATTATTTGTAATAGCCAGAACCTGGAAATAACCTAGTGTCCCTCAGCTGAAGAATTGATTTTAATAATGTGGGTGCATTTACACAATGGAGTACTATTCAGCAGAAAAAAATACATCCTGCAATTTATAGGAAAATGGATGTAACTAGAAAAAAAATCATCCTTAGTGAGGTAACTAACACAGATCCAGAAAGACAGACATGATATTTACTCACTTATAAGTGGATTTTAGATGTAAAGCAAAGGATAACTAGGCTATAGTCCACAACCCCTGAGGAGCTAGGTAACAAAGAGGAACCTAAAAGAGACATCCATGGATCACCCTGGGAAGGGAAAATAGATAAATCTCCTGAGGAAATTGAGACCATAGTGGGGAGGGGCTAAAAGGATGTGGGAAGAGAACATGAGGAAATGGAATGGTTGAGTTGGGGAGGGACAGAGAGGGAGAGTAACAAAATAGGTATCTTGATATAAAGAACCCTTGTGGGATTAGAGAGAAGCCTGATGCTAGGGAAATACTCAGGAACCCACAAAGATGACCTCAGCTAAGACTCCAAGCAAATGTGTGGCTTGGGTGCTTAAACTGACCTCTATAATCAAATGAACAACCACCCTAATTGTCATTATAGAACCTTCATCCAGCAACTGATAGAAGCAGATGCAGAGATCCACAGCTAAGCGTGGGGTTAGTTCCTAGTTCAGCTTGAGAGAGGGAAGAAAAATCATATAAGCAAAGGAGTCAAGCTTACAGTGAGGAAACCCACAGAGACAGCTGACTCAAGCTATTGGGAACTCACTGTCTCTGAGCTGACAGCTGGGGAATTTGCATGGGACTGAACTAGGCCCTCTGAACGTGATTGACAATTGTGTGGCTTGGGTAGTTTGTGGGGCCTCTGTCAGTGGGACCAGAATTTATTTCTGGTGCATGAACTGGCTTCTTGGAGCCCATTCCCTACAGAGGAACACCTTGCTCAGCCTTGATACATGGGGAGGAGCTTGGTCCTACCTCAATTAAATATGGCAGACTGCATTGACTCACCCTGGGAGTCCTTACTCTCTCTGAGGAGAGGATGGGTGGTCTGGGGTGGGGGAAAGCAGGGAGATTACTGGGAAGAGGGGAAGGAGGGGGAACGGTAGTGCATATGTTTAAAAAAAACTTTCAAATAAAATTATATATCTATACAGAAAGTTAGCCAAACACAGACCAATGATCCTCCATGGTCTCTGCTTTGGGTTCCAGCCTTGGTTTTCCCCAATGATGGACTACAAGCTGTAAGATGAAGCAAACCCTTTCTTCCCCAACTTGTTTTTGGCTGTGGTGTTTATCACAGCAACAGAAAAGTGAGCTAGGACAGCAGGTCCTTTTCTAGTACCAAATAACACTTAATGGTCTGTTTGCACAGCAGTTTACATCACCACCGTATCCTGGCAGATTTCTACTTTCAGAAACTATAAATAAAGCTCCTGTAAACATTTCTGTTCAGGTTGGAGGCACACACAAGTTTTTAGTTCATGCAAATATATATTAAGGAGCAAGAGCATTCAACTGCATAGCAAGAATACATTTCCTTCTGTAAAAAAATTTCTAAATTTTATCTATATGGAACATTACGATTTTGCATTTCCACTAGAAACACAGAGTTCCTGTTGGCCTGCATGCTATCCAGGATTTGGTAGTGTCAAGTTTGAGATTTTGGTCACTCTGACAGATACAGTGTTGCATCTTCTTGTCCTTTCATTTGTGTTTTCCTATGCTCACTTGCCATCTGTCTGTCTTCTTTAGTGAGCTACCTATTTGGGCATTTTGAAATGTCTTAGTTTCCTAGTACTGTGATAAAATGCTGTGACAAAAGCAACCGAGGAAAAGGATCTATTTTTCTTTATAGGTCCTGATTATAGTCTAATGTTTCTCAACCTGTGGGTCTCAATCCCTTTAAGGGTCAAATGGCCAGTTCATAGGGGCTACCTAAGACCTCAGGAAAACACAGGTATTTAAATTACAATGCATAGCAGTAGTAAAATTACAGTTACAAAGTAGTAACACATATTGTTGGGGGTCACCAAAACATCAAGAACTGTATTAGGAAGGTTGAGAATCACTGTTACAGTCCATCACAGCAAGGAAGTCACAATTCATAATCGGGATAGGAAAGCTATTTATGTGTGTTCCTGCTCTGCCTAGGGAATGGTACCATCCACCACTAACTCTTCTCACCTCAATTAAGAGTAGAATAATCTCTCACAGACGTGGCCAAAGGACAACCTGGGCTAGACAATCCCTCAGAGCGACTCTCTTCATAGGTCATTCAAGATCTACAGTTAAAACTAACCACAACTTCACTCATTGTGAACTTGATATCCAAACACATCTGCAGTAAGAAGTTTCTTTGTCCCGTCCAGCCAGTCCCACAGACATTTAGTCTCAATGAAACACTCAGAGGCTTATATTAATTACAAGCTGTTTGGTCTTTGGCCCAGGCTTATTACTTGTTAACTCTTGTACTTTAACTCATATTTCTATCTATATTTAGCCACTTGGCCTTGGTACCTTTTTGCTCAGTGCAGCATTCTCATCCCACTTCCTCTGTTTCTCACTGGCATCTGCTCCTCTGTTCTTCCACATCCCAGAATTCTCCTAGTCTTGTTGCCCCATCCCTACTTCCTGTCTAGCTACTTGACCAATCAGCATTTTATTAAACCAATATTCCCAATGACAACTATTTACAGTGTACAACAGCATAATCTCACAGCATTTCCTCTTTTTTCTTTTTAAAATAAGAACTTGAAATCTAATCTCCATTGCATAGCTTTTTTCTTCACCATTATCTATAACAACTTGTAACCAACTGTAGCGGAGATTTATTTACAAGGCACCAGTCCAAGATTAATATTTATTAAAATATAAACCAACACTCACAATACAGGTAACAGCTTATAATGGAGCCTGAACAGGGACTGGAGTCTGGAACGATGGACGATGAATTCCAAACTGGTCTCTCCAACAGCCAGGAACCAGGCAAAACAGCTTTTCAGGGTCCCAGCAGCCCCTTATCAATGGAGTTGTCCACGCCCCCTTCAGGGGCCCAGGACCCTGGGTAAGCATCCTCGGATCTTATCAGCTGACACCTGAATCCCACCACAACCAACACTGTAAATAAAGATAAATTCATAATCCATTATTTTTTGGGGAATGTGGCCATAGTTCTCTAGACTTCTTCCTACTGGTTGGGGGCACTGGTAATTGTATGGGGATCCTGAGAAAATTCAGGACTACATTCAAGTCCTCACTGGAGTATTCTGTGAAGCTGGGTCATCTCAGCCAGTCTCCTTGAAGCTGTTCTGGATGCAGAGCTCAGAGGAAAATGAAACAGAGGTGTTCTTAAATGTTGGATCATCTGGGCCATCTGTTCCCATCTGAGAATTTTCAGGGGGTCTTCCTTGATCAAACCTGGTTTTTCTTAGCCCAGAATAAATCTACAACCTCTAATTTTCCATGGAAATAAAATCTCTTCTCTAAAGTAACGTAACTTTTGACTTCAATTTGAAGTCAAGGCATTTATAAAATATATAGGTTGGATTAATTTACTAACATATATAATCAAGCGTCTCTTAGTAGTAATTGCTTTTTCCTTTGTAGTAAAAAAAAGCCTCAAAGACAACATGATGACATATAGCATTTAGATTCTCTGTGTTATTTTCATCTTTACATGGCTTATTTTTTATTTTATTTTTAAAGACTTTTACTATCTTTTTTCTCTCTCGAGCCTATGCATATTTTTTAAATATACTATAAACCTTTTAGAGGCTTTTTTCCCTATTTGACTCTGTCTTTACTGTTTATCTGTTATCTTTTTTTTTGAACACACCTTTAATCTTCTAAAAGGCATGGCTAGGATTGACGCATTGTGGCTGGAATTAAAGGGTTATGACTGTCAGCTCTCCCTAGCTTTGTCTGTGAGAGCTTAGCTTCAAGGCAGTGGTATTGGCAGGAGCCACTTTTACCACCTCAACTCTGTGTGACTGAGGTTGCATGCATGTACATCTGTGTGACCGAGGGTACATGCATGTACATCTGTATGACTAAGGATGCATGTATGTGCATCTGTGTGACTGAGGATTTTGCATGTACAAGTGTCTCCAAGGGTATATGCATGCACATTTGTATGACTGAGGGAGCATGCATCTAAATATGTGTGACTGAGGGTGCATGCATGTGCATCTGTGTGGCTGAGGGTGTATGCATGTACATATGTATGACTGAGGATTCAGGTGGGTATGTGCGTGCTTGGAACTAAGGTACAGCTCCTATTATTGTCTGGATAGTTCCAGAGTTGATCAAATACAAATGAGAAATAAAAATCACCATTTTAAAGTTGACTTTCACTTATTTATTGTCACGTGCTCTTTTCTTGTGCAGGTCTGAACTTCTGAGCTCAGCAGGACCCTCTCAGCATTTTTCACCCCTCAAGTCTGATGACAGCAGCAAACGTTTTCAATCTTTTTTCCTTCACCTTTTGGAGAGCGATGTCTTTAGATACAGGGTTCTTCACTGGTGGGGATTTATTGTCTAACACTAAGAATTTTCCTCCTTTCTCTTCGAGCCTGCCTGGCTTCTGAGAGGTCACACTCACCCTTACTCCTTTATAAATGAGCCCTGCCCCGCCCCCCAAAGCCTGAGCTTCCTCTCCTGTCAGTCTTGGGCCAGACCTTTGCTTTCCTTAAGGTTCATCATAGGTTTTGGTGCAGCCATTTAGAACCCTTGCTTAAAGGGAGACCCCAGAGGAGGGATGTTGACTGGCTCCTGCTTTGAATGGGACTTAAACTTTGTGGGTGGGGGGCTGAGACTGTAGTAAGAGGTTTCTGGTCTGGATTTTCAGGCCTAGCCTCAAGGTTGGGACCTGCAGACCCACAGGCCCACAGTCCCACAGAGACATACAGACGCTTACATCAATCTTAGGCTGATTGGCCTAAGGCCCAGGCATATAACTTGCTAACTCTTTACCCTTGAACTAACCCATGACCCTTATCCTGTTCAGCTATGCGGCTTGGTACCTTTTCTCAGAGTAGCATAGTTGTCTTCTGCTTCTTCTGGCTTGTGTGGCAACTCTGGTGTCTCTATGGCGTTTCTGCTCTGTTCTGCCTGTTCCTAGAGTTTTCTTAGTCTGGTAGCCCCGCCCACACTTCCTGTCTGCCTTTGGCCAATCAGCGCTTTTTATTAAACTCATAGGTGGGACAATTATTTACAATGTAACATCATAAATCCACTACATATCCCTTTTCTCTTTTTAAAACAAGAACCCCAAATCTAATTTCCTTTGTACAATTTTTTTTCACTGTTATCTATAACAACTTGTAACCAACAGTGTAAACAAACACAAACATCCATAATTCATGTTTTGGGAATGTGGGCATTGTTCTCTAGGCTACTTCCTGCTGAATGGGGGTGTTGGCAATCCCATGGGAATCCAAAGAAAAATTTAGGATTATGCACAAGTCTTTAGTGGAGTAGTCTGTAAGGCTGGGTCATCACAGCCAGTCTTCTTGAAATTGTTCTGGATACAGAGCTCGGGGAAACTTCAACAAAGGTGCTCTGAAATGCTGAATCATCTGGGCCATCCATTTCCATTGGAGACTTCTCAGGGGGTCTTCCTCTATCAAACTTTATGTTCTTTATCCAGGAATACATCTACAGACTCTCATTTTCTGTGGAAATAAAAAGAAAGCCTCTTCTCCAAAGTAGCATATCATTGGATTTCAATTTTAAAGTCAACTCATTTACCAAATTTATATATTGAATTAATCCAACAGCATTTATAAACAACTGCCTTTTAGCAGCTTTTACTATTTCATTTTCAGTCAAGAAGTTTAAAGATAAGACAATAACATACAGTATCCAGACACTCTTTGTAATTTCCATCTTTACATGGCTTATTTATTTATTATTTATTTAATTTACTCTATTTCTTTTTTAAGGGCTTTCTCTACTTTTTTAATTTTCTTTCTCTAAGCCTATGTATATATATTTTCAACACACTCTAAACCATTTAGACTTTTTTAAAAACTGTCTTTACTGTATATTTATTTCTTAAGTTTTTCTCTCTCTGACCACACCTTTGCTTGCCTAGGGTGATTGACTCCACCCAGATTCTTCTATTTCTTTCTGTTTCTGAACACACCTTTAATCTGCCAAAGTCCTTGGCTAAGAATTAAAGGTTGGTAGAATGGATGGATGGCTCCAACCAACTCCTAGTCTAGCTTCATAGAATTTAGCCTTTTAACCCAGGTACTCTGGGGAATTTTAAGGTCCATATAATTACCAAGTAAAGCTTTGCCATCTGCAGCTCATTAACTCCATTTAAGTATTTGGCAGCAGGGCCTCTTAAAAGACTCCCAAGTATTTTGCCTCTAAGGCTGAATCAGGAAGCTTCTCTTTAAAAAGCCAAGCCTCGGTTTTCCTCCAGCAAACAGAGCTGATCCAAGAAAACTGCCAAGGAAGCCATCTTTGATTCTGTTCCCTTTTTGTCCTTATGAACAGAAACCTTAAATAAATCATTTACAACTTTTTGCTCCTGTGAGACTTTAGGGACAAGCCATTTTACACCTTAAGCTGCACTCCAAAAGCCCACCATTGTAGCCCAAGCCCACATGCCTCACCAGGGCGTCTCTGTACCATGACTCACGTGAGAAACACAACTCGGAAGCTGTTTTTTTGTTTCAATTTTATACTCTAGACTGTTTTTTAAGTTTTCTCCAGCTTTATGTGGGTATATATCATGTATATCACCCATGTTGGGCTGCCATTTGTAGTAAGAGGTTTCTGCCCTGGACTTTTGGGCCTAGCCTCAAGGTTAGGACCCGCAGACCCGCAGAGACACACAGTCCCACAGAGACACATAGATGCTTACATCAGTTTTAGGCTGATCGGTCTAAGGCTCAGGCATATAACTTGCTAACTCTTTATCCTTAAACTAATCCATGATTCTTATCCTGTTCATTCGTGCAGCTCCATACCTTTTCTCAGAGCATCACAGTTGTCCTCTGCATCTTCTGGCTTGTCTGGCAACTCTGGTGTCTCTGTGGTCTCTGCTCTGTTCGTCCTGTTTCTAGAGTTTTCTTAGTCTGGTAGCCCTGCCCACATTTTCTGTCTGCCTTTGGCCAATCAATGCTTTTTATTAAACTCATAGGTGGGACAATTATTTACAGTGTAACATCATGAATCCACTACATGAGACTCCACACCATTGCTGTGCCTGTGGATTAGTAGCACCTTGGGCATGAGGAAGCAGGGTTGCCTGTGCTCTCTCTGGGTTCTTGAGCTTTGACAGTCAGTTAGTTCTGTGATGCTCTGAGGTGCTTTTCTATCATCTGCTATAACTACTTGGTCCTGACACAATGTCCCCTATGCAGAGTCTCACGCAGGCTTCACGGTGAGTCAGCTGAGTCCACCAACTGTCTGAATGTTAGTAATGTAGTGAGGGCTCTGAGTAAAGAGGGGCTTGCCTCAGATCACACAAGGATACAGGAGAGCTCAGACTGCACGAGGAAGACAGAGCTGCTTGCTAATACCTCCTTCACACACCAGCAAGCAATAATGTCTGCAGAAAAGGTGCAGCACCCCCTTCTGCAGTAATTATATGGATGGACCAGAAAAATTAAATTCTGAACCCATCTTTAGAAATAACTTGGATGAATATGTTACTCACCAGTGGCATAGCAAGGTGGGGTACACCTGTGATCTCATCACTTGGGAGGCTGAGACAGGTAGATCACAAGTTCAGAACCAGACTGGGCTACATAGAGAAGCCCTTTCTCAGAAAGCCAATAAACAGATGACTCACAAGGCTCCAGAGGTCTGTATCTTTGGTTCAAGGAGCTGGAGTCACCACCTTTGTCTTTTGAGTTCATTCCATTTGTGTACATCTGTTCTAGAAAGACCCCAGTTTTCAAGTTCCTCTAGGAGAATTTTGTGCTGCGGTAGAATCAGAGCCTGGAGCATGGTCGGCAATAAACAACTTCTAACTATGGAGTGATTGCCTTGCGATGTAATTGCCTAGACACACACACACGCAGACACACACATATGCAGACACACACATACATATCACAAGCATATACATACACACACACACTTAAATCTGATCTTCAAGTGGTGTAAGAAGCCATGCTGGTTCCTTCTCTGCTATGAGACACTGGGCCCATTGTTCTCCAACTCTGAATGATGAGATTAATGCTTACAATGCCTTCTTTGCTCGTGCTGTGATGGACTTGACCATGACAGCTAGCAGATACTAGCCCTGTGGTCAGAGACTCTGAGCTGAGAGTCGACTTCAGTGCCCACACCCCACAGAGGAAAAGTGAACACTTCTGAGCACTGGGCATGCAGCTGTGCTAGAGATATGACATGGCATGGTCATATGTGTAGTATATGCGACCCCTTTCTCAGCCTGGACAGCCAGGGTCGAACTCAAGAGGCTGTGGCTCAGCCTCCATGAAGGGCAGGCTGCTTGGTAGTCCCTCTGCTGGCTCCCAGGCATGCAGAGGGCTGCAAGGTAGCAGGGCTGTGCTGGTGTTGGTCCAGGAGAACCCTGTGTACAGTGAACACAGCATGAGTTTTCTTTTGCCTCACCACTGAGAATCACCTGCTGCTCCCTTTCAAGTGCTGAAACAGCATTCTGGTTACAGGAAGTAGGTCACATCTTTGGCCCTCCAGGGGAAACTGCCGGCCCCCATTGTGAGGTGTGAAGCAGCCTCCTCCTGCCTCCCACCTGATCCTAGCTCCCTGGAGTAGCTTTCTTTTTTCTGCAACCTAGAGACCCCCTGGAGAACTCATTAGCAGCCCCAGAGCCGGCCCTGATTGCAGGAGGGTAAAGCACAGTGGAAGGGAGCCTGAGGCTGCTGTGAATGCCCAGACTGGCCCTCTCACCCAGCTCACATGCACCAACCATGAGACAGCTCTTCCCTGGGGAGAAGAAAGTTCAGGCAGCCAGCCTTGCCAGGCAGTCTCTACTCCCTCCTAGCTGTGGCACTTGCTTGGGGGTGCTGCAGAGACGTGGGATGTCTCTTAGCGAGGGTAAACCTTGGCCTGGACATCAGATCACACCAAGGACATGAGCTGCAGTCTCAATGCTGTCTCGGTGACCTCCTGGAGCTATCTAAAGAATTCTTGGGCCAAAGCAAGGGCTGTGTCACCAAATGCTAGATTCTGAATAAGGATGCCAAATTCTTCTTCATTGTTACGACTTTTAGCTCTGTACGAGTATGCATTGTGCGTTGAGTATATCCAGCACCCCTCATTCTTGACCTCTCTTTTCTTGCTGGCCCTTCTCATCAGTCCCTTTACACCCTAGACAGTTTCAATTCTACTTGCTGTGTTTTTATATATCTATACAAAATCTAGGAATGATAAGAGAAAAGTGTAACATTTGCCTTTCTAAGGCTGGCTAAGTTCACTCAATGTGATCATCTCTAGTTATTCCCATTTCCCCGCATACGACATAACCTTACTCTCTGTGGCTGAAAACCAAATTCTATTGTGTGCATCTGCTTTTTCCTTATCCAGCCGTCGACTATCAGGGACCTATGGTGGCTCCATGACTCCGTTATTGCAGATAATACCGAAGTAATCATGGCTTGCATGCGTCTCTGTGATGTGTGGACTTGGAATCCTTCATGTAAATCCCAGAAGTGATAAGGCTGGATAATAAGGCAGATCTGTTTCGAGAACCCTCCATACTGACTTCCACAGTGACTGGGCTAGTCCACTTTGGTTCACACCTTCACTACATCCGTTGCTGTTTCTCGGCCACCAACCTGGCTGAGATACAATGGAATCCCATTATGGGGTGTTTTACTTTCAGGGTTTGTCATTATTATTTGCTCTATTATTTGAGTTTTGAGATAGAGTTTTATATAGTCCAGGCTTGCCCTTAAACTTTCTATGTAGCTAAGGATGCCCTTCTACTTCTGATCCTCCTCCTGCTTCTCCTTCACCACTGCTGGGATGGTGTTGTATCCCTCCATGTGAAGATTTTTCTCCCACCCCGAATCTGTTTCTTTGTTAGGTTAACTCTTTCTTCTGCTGTTCAAAAGCTTTTAAAGTCACAGATCCCATTTGTCACGTGTTGGCTTTGTTTCTTAAGTGACTTAGGTCCTATTCAGCAGGTTCCCCCATCTCCATCTACTCTTTCCCCTGACTGGTTCAGAGTTCCAGGACCTACCTCAAGGCATTTGATGCATCTGAGGGTTTGGTGTGTGTATGTGTGCACGTGTGCGTGTGCGGGTGTGTGTGTGTGTGCCATGTATGTTCTATGACAGCCAGAAAGGGATGTCAGATCCTTTGAGGCTGGAATTATAGGCGGTTGCTAGCTGTGGTTACTAGAAACCAAACTCAGATTTCTGGAAGAACAGGAAGTGCTCTTAACTACTGAGCCATCCCCAACGTCCCCCCCTCAAGCTGATCTTTGTGCAGGGTGCCTGAAGGAATCTAGTTTTGTTCTTCTGCACATAGATGCCCACTTTACCCAGCTTCATTCGTCAGAGAGTCTGCTTGCTTTTTTTCCAAAGTGTATTTTTGGCATCTTTGTTGAAAATCAGGTGACTAGCAGCTTTGGTTATAACTGGATCTTCTATTCTATCCCACTGATCTGTGGGTCTATTTCTGCTTCAGTACTATACTGGTTTTGTTACTATGACTGTGTCATAGCACCTAAAACCTGATGCGGATACCTCCAGCATTGTTTTGTTGTTGTCTGTTCAAATTTGCTTTGGCTACCTTTTTCCATATGAATCTTAAGTTGTTTTTGCTACCTCTGGTTTTTTTTTTTGTTTGTTTGTTTTTTGTTTTTGTTTTTTTTTGTTTTTTTTTTTTTTCAATTCCATGGCATTGGAATTTTTGTGGAAATTCCATTGATTTTGGAGATTTGCTCTTGGTAAAATGGCCATATTTTACAGTATTAAGAATGCCAAATTCTTCAGGGAAATGTATGATGTAATGAAGTGAGGTAGATGAATACAGTGTATAGAACACTCCAAAAAGGGACCCAGCATCTTACCATGTGATTTCTGGGCAATGCTCTGTGGGGGTGGGGAGAGACAGTCTGTGCCCATAGCCGGTGACTGTGCCTCCTTGCCCCATGAGTATGAAGATCTGTACCACCTCATTGCCCCTTACCAAGGACCCTGATCACCTGCAGTCGGATTTCCAGAGATCTTATATTGTGTTCCAGATGTGTCCTCCAAAGACTCTTGTACTGAAGGCTTTGTCCCAGGAATCCAGCTCAGGTGTCATGGAGCTCTTGCCTAGCCTGTGGAAGACTCTGGGGTCTATCCCTAGCACCATGGACAAACAAAGAAAAAAACTGCCCATGAGGAACTTTCACACAAGACCAAATAGGTGACATGCTACAAAATAATCAGACTGTATATCCCCAAATGTCCAGGTCAGGACAGGTGATGATGGGCTGGCAGGCTGTCTGTCCCAAGCCAAAGTAGTGGGATACATCACAAGGAATAAAGTATGACCACATATGAATGAAGTCTTTGGCTGAGAGTCCTTCTCAGGTACAAGAGGAATCTAGTCTAGTGAAGGTCACTAGGGTGTTAAGAGTGAAGGAGTCTTGTGGTTGGACCTTACTCAGGCATCCTTCAGAGAACATACACTAGTATCTAGGGGTGTCCAGGACCCCTATGAATCAGAACCTGACGCTACATCCTTCTACACATAGACAATGTTTGCATGTGCCCCGAACAAGCCATCTTTTATCCAACTCTTATCTCTTCAGTACAAATCTGGAGGAGACAGTGGCTAGCCTGGGGTCCTTTAGGGACAAAAACAAGAAGCAGCCTGTTCAGGCTCAGCACAGACACGATTATTTTTCTGGATGCTTCTGATGCACGGATGGCTGAATCCATGAATTAGCAACTAAAAGACACCAGGCTGACATGCAATGATGAAGAACGGAAAGGCATCTGCATCTGTAGAGTGAGTCTGGGCTGCTCCTGTTGCTGGGGGAGGGGAGAGCTGCCCCAGGTGGGGTTTAGGGAAGGGCATGTGCAGTTTGCTGCAGAGACAGAAAGAGTGGATATCCTCAGGGAGTGAATGGGGAATAGAGTCTGGAGACAGGGCCTCTGTGTACCCAAGTGCTGTGGCTGCACTGCAAAACATTGAAAGTATTTTAAAAATTATTATCATAGCAATAATAAAATCCAATCTTTAAAAAAAAACCAATATAGTACAATAGCTATTTATATGGTAGCAGAAATTAGGGTGAGTGAGGTCCAGTGAGTTTCCTGAGCAAGCACAGCTCTGTGCAAGACACTCCATTTTTCTTCTTATAGTATCTTTGTGAGGTGGGTATCATTATCTACATTTAAAGTGTGATGTAGGTAAGGCTCAGAGAGGTGAAGTGACTGTCTACACAGCCAGCAATCATTGTAGCCCACCTGGAACCTGCTCCATCCTGCTTGTAGAGGCTATCTGGAGTCCCTGTTTTCTGTCACATCTAGCCCAGCTTCCCACAGGACTGAAGTCTTTTCCCTTTGAAGGGAAGCCATGCAGTTGTTTTCTCCTGACAGCTTCGAGGCTGGTTTTCAAGGAGTGAGTACTTGATTACCAACCTTGATTTCCCTTCCAGGAAAGAGCCTAGGAGTTACAGGAACCCATCTCCCACCCTGGCTCCCACCCCACCCTCCCACACCCTGTCACCACCCTCTGACATGGGAAACTAGACCTCGCTTCTCCCAGAGAAACCCCTGGCTCCCTGCATTCTCCTTTCCTCTCCAAAAGAAGATGAGGCTCATCACCCTCAGGCCTTACCCATTCCCTGGAAGGATGCCAACTGGGCCTGCCAGCACCATCATTGTTGCTAAGGAGATCCAAAGCTACAGCTGCCAAGTAGCAAGGCCCTGTGATGCCAGGCTTTACCATTACAGTGTGGAGTACCCAAGACCTAGAAAAGTGTATCTTCCATTATCTTTAGTACAGGGAGGTAGAGGCTCTAAAGGGTAAGGAGGCCTGTCTGAAGGAAGAAATGGGGAAGTGGCTTAGCTGAGGTCCTGCTCAGGACCTCTGCACAATAACAATTCTTTGAATAGACTCAGTCCCCTTGGTCTTTTGGAAGTCCTAATCACAGAGATTTGTCAGCCTCTGAGGACCAGGGTCGTAAACTTTGGTGGAACTGATGAGGCTTGCATCCTGGCTCCAGGCCCTGGGTTCCAGCATCCATCCCCCTGTCTGCTTGTTCTGCTCCTGCTAGCCTTCCGATACACCCAACCCTTCCAGACCAAGGCTAAGTACAGAGCCTGAAAACACCCTGCTCCTCATCTCAACTGAAGAAAGGGGAGGGAGAGAAAATGAAGCCTGGGTGGGTAAGCGGGTGCGGCTGGGCCTGGAGAACAGAGAGAGCTTGGCAGGTGGAGGGCTCGCTTGGCACACTTGAACTTGGAGCCCCAACACTTCCTCTGTACACCACACAGCCCAAAGAAAGACTGATGTGTTCTAGCCCATGGCTACACACGCTCAAACACCCACTGCAGCCACGTTCAGCTGCCTGCCCAGACACATGACCCCGCATCTTCGACTCGGCACAATAACGTCTGCTTTGTTTTTGTGCATGTTGTCAAGAGATTATTTGCAATACTCCAGCAGGCAATTTAGCCATAATTTTTTGAAGCAGAATGATGGTGACTGAGGAATTTAATGCTTGCTACTGTCTGCTCCTTTGTGTGTATGAATTACTGATGTGTGTTTATCCCTCTATCCTACAAACCCAATGGTCAGGCTCCTGGACTGTAGGTCTCCTAAGAGGCTTTTGCCAATATATCTTTTCTCCTCCCTTGTGTGACCTCGGGGTCGTCCTAGTGACATCCAAATAAAAGACTGAGAAGACGGAAGATGGACAACCATTGCCTAGCCCTTGTGATGCTGGGAAATGTAGTTCTTGGCTGGACAGGTCCTTCCAGGCACCGCCAATCATATGCTATGATGGAAATGTGGACCTTCCTGGGCAGTTAACCATCTCAAGATCAATCCAGCTGTGCCAAGGGTAATGGCTAAAAGAATGGCCACGTGTTTTCAAACTTGATCCACTACGATGGAATGTTCTAGGTAATGGTCCTGGCCAAGGCAATGAGAGGGAAGCCTGGCTTACATCCAACATCGTCAGTAGAAGCAAAAAGCTTAAGGCAGGCTATTGGAGCAGAAACTAAAGCAAGGGACATGCGGGAACGTTACTGTGGTCGTTTTAATGTAATTGTCGCTCCATCATCTCATGGGAAGTGGCACTATTAGAAGTGGCTTTGTTGGAGTGGGTGTGGCCTTGTTAGAGGAAGTATGTCACTGTGGGGGCGAGCTTTGATGTTTTCTTTGCTCAGGATACCGTGCCGTGTCTCAGTCGACTTCCTGTTGCCTGCAAATCAAGATGTAGCCAGCACCATGTCTGAAACTATAATTGAACCACCCCAACTAAATGTTTTCTATATAAGAGTCGCCACAATCATGGTGTTTCTTCACAGCAATAGAAACCCTAAGACAGCTACTTACCAGATTACATCCCCTGGATTGCTCAACTACCTTTCTTACACAGCCCAGGACCACTTGAACAGGGATAGTATTAGCCACATTTGAGTGGACCCTCCCATTTCAATCAGCAATGAAGAAAATGCTCCACGGATGTGCCCACAACACAATCTGATAGAGGCAATTCCTCAAGAGATTCCCTCTTTCCAGGTATGTCTAGGTTTGTGTCAAGTTAATAGAAAGCTATGACAGGCAGAGAGCAAGTGTGTGTGTGTGTGTGTGTGTGTGTGTGTGTGTGTGTGTGTGTGTGTGTGTGTGTGAGCTTGAACAAGAATGCCCCCCCCCCCCCCCCCCCCCCCCCCGTGGACTCATACAATTTGAATGCTTAGTCACAAGTTAGTAGAACTGTTTGGGAATGACTAGGAGGTGTGGCCTTGTTGGAGGAAGTGTATCACTGGGAGTTTGGCTTTGAGGTTTCAAAAGGACATGCCAGATCCAGGCCCAGTCCCAGTATTCTCTCCCCCACCCCCCACCCCCCCACCCCCCCCACCCCCCCCCACCCCCCACCCCCCCCCCACCCCCGCCTGCTGCCTGCAGATCAGGATGTAAAGCTCCCAGTTACACTCCAGCACCATGCCTTATTGTGATGATGATGAACTAAACCTCCAGAGCTATAAGCACTCCCCAATTAAAAGCTTTCTTTTATAAGAGTTGGTACAGTCATGGTGTCTCCTCACAGAAATAGGACAATTAAGATGTGTGTGAGTGTGTGTGTGTGTGTGTGTGTGTGAAAGGGATAGACCACAAGCATGTCCTTTATCACTGAACTATATTCTGAGTCCTAGAATATATTCGTAAACCTCTCTTTTCTTATACAAAAGCAGCAAGCAATGTACTATTCCATTCTTCATTATACATGTATCTTGAAGACTTCCCTAAGCCAATTACCAGTAGATCTCTTGACTTTGGTCCTGGTTTAGAATACCATCATGTATCCAACCAGTCCACTATTGTTGGAATTCGAGGTCACAGGGTCCCACAAGGGGGGCAAGTGGATGGTCACACAGCCCCTAAATAGATGACTTGAGTCTTGTGAACTATTCTGGGGAGACATGAGCAAATGCCTGTTCAGCCTAGATAGATGCCAACAACAGATCAAGAAATAATTCCAGCCAGGTGACGGTGGTGCATGCATCTAATCTCATCACTCAAGAGGCAGAGGCAGGAGGATCTCTGAGTAAGGACAGTGTGGTTGAGAAAACTGTGTCTTGGATAAAGAAAAGGAAAAGGAAAAGAAGGGAGGGGTGAGGGAGGGAGGGAGGAAGGGAGGGAGGGAGGGAGGGAGGGAGGGAGGGAGGGAGGGAGGAAGGAAGGGAGGGAGGGAGGGAGGAAGGAAGGAAGGAAGGAAGGGAGGGAGGGAGGAAGGAAGGGAGGAAGGGAGGAAGGAAGGAAGGGAGGGAGGAAGGAAGGGAGGAAAGGAGGAAGGAAGGAAGGGAGGGAGGGAGGAAGGGAGGAAGGAAGGGAGGGAGGGAGGGAGGAAGGAAGGAAGGAAGGAAGGAGGGAGGGAGGGAGGGAGGGAGGAAGGAAGAGAGGAAGGGAGGAAGGAAGGAAGGGAGGGAGGGAGGGAGGGAGGGAGGGAGGAAGGGAGGGAGGGAGGAAGGGAGGGAGGGAGGAAGGAAGGGAGGAAGGGAGGGAGGGAGGAAGGGAGGGAGGAAGGGAGGGAGGGAGGGGAGGAAGGAAGGGAGGAAGGGAGGAAGAAGGAAGGGAGGGAGGGAGGAAGGAAGGGAGGAAGGGAGGAAGGAAGGAAGGGAGGGAGGAAGGGAGGAAGGAAGGGAGGGGAGGGAGGAGGAAGGAAGGGAGGGAGGGAGGGGAGGGAGGGAGGAAGGGAGGGAGGGAGGGAGGGAGGAAGGGAGGGAGGAAGGGAGGGAGGAAGGAGGGAGGGAGGGAGGAAGGAAGGGAGGAAGGGGAAGGAAGGAGGAGGAAAGAAGAGAGGAAGGGAGGGAGGAAGGAAGGGAGGAAGGGAGGAAGGAAGGAAGGGAGGGAGGGAGGAAGGGAGGAAGGAAGGGAGGAGGGAGGAAGGAAGGAAGGAAGGGAGGGAGGGAGGGAGGGAGGGAGGGAGGGAGGGAGGGAGGGAGGGAGGGAGGAAGGGAGGGAGGGAGGGAGGGAGGAAGGAAGGGAGGAAGGGAGGAAGGAAGGGAGGAAAGAAGAGAGGAAGGGAGGAAGGAAGGAAGGGAGGGAGGGAGGAAGGGAGGAAGGAAGGGAGGGAGGGAGGGAGGGAGGGAGGGAAGGGAGGAAGGGAGGAAGGAAGGAAGGGAGGGAGGGAGGAAGGGAGGAAGGAGAATCTCACCCATGTCTTGTTTAATGAGCCAGTGAGTTTAACTGGGGTCACTCACAATGTGGCAACTTACATCAACTATATCTCTAGAGTGTCTCCTCGCAGCCACTCTTTGTCAGAGATGGGGGCAAGGAGCCTGGTGAGGCCCTCCTGTGTAGAATTAGGGTTTCTGGCCTACACTAGTCCCCACAGTTCAGATCCACCCGCCACACCTTATCTGAACCAGCAATCCCAAAGTCCCAAAGAAACACACAGATGCTTATATTAAATTCATGCTGTTTGGCCTATGGCTCAGGCACATTGTTAGCTAGCTCCTTCATCATCTTCACTAAATCCATTTTCATTACTCCATCCTGCCACGTGGCCCATGGCTCACCTGTGTTCCTTACATGTTGCTTCTTTGGGTGTCTGGCACAAATTCCCTGTCACTCAGCTCTCCTTCTCCCTATGCTCCGATCCCCCACCTACCTTTTCTACGGTGCCCTGTCATGGGCCAAAACAGTCCTTTATCAGAGCATACAGAAAGACATTCTCATATCACTCCTACTTACACCCTTCTTCTGACTCATGAGCCCTTTCCCCTCCCATGAGGGAATGTCAGAGGGTGGGATCTTGTGAGGTTCTTGTGTGGGCTATCACAGATGCCCTGGTTTCAAAATGGCAACGGCCATATTACACTGAAGCCGCTATGCGGCCTCTGAGAAGGGGCTGCCTTGCTGATTAGCTCTCCTGGCTCAGGAAGCCCCAGTCCAAGCTGATGCCCAGAGCTGGGTCATGGTACCAATAGGATCCAGCAGGTTGGCTCTGTTGAGGCTCCTAGGAGTGCTGTGTTGTCCCTTCTGCTAAGCCCTACCTGACCCTGGCCATAAAACGTAACCTCCTAAGCCCCAACTGCCTGTTTATTCCTCCAGGGAAACAAGTCTAGTGGAGGCCATTAGGAAGGAGTTCACATGGAGAATCTTCTTGTGATTTAGGGGTGGGAGTATCCTGAGTCTGAGTGGCCATCAGGATGAACAACTACTGTCCCCTGGTATGGGCAGAGTGTCCAGATCTTGGGAGACTTCCGTCTTTGCTCTCAGGCTTCAGCTGGCAGTGTGTGTGCCCATGTGATTTAGGGTGATGTCTCTCACTTAATGTCCTCCACCAAATGCTGATGGTGACATCTAGACCATTTGGATAAACAGCTGGGCTTAGCAGCTCAAGTAAATTGACACATTGAAGTAGCCTTCCCAGAAGTCATAGCGCCTGGGAGAAGGCACTCGAGCACAGGATTTGGCACATGGGTGCAGCACGATGCCTGGACCGCATTTACATCAGCATTTGTCTGTCAGCTGTGGCACTAAGGATGCCTCAGTCTCTGAGGAAGGACACTGCGTGGTTCCCTGAGGAGTTCAGACAGGGGCTGGGAGAGACTGGCTGTCACAGTGGCAAGGTGGGCATAGAGGATGGGCAAGCCTAGGGGCTGAGGGCTGAGCCAAGGTTAGCTTCCTACAGAAGGGGACAAAAAATAATCCCCTTTTTCAAGTGTCACGTGTAATCAGGTGAGTGAAGAAAGCTGGCAGGGAGCAGAGAGCATCCCGAGCAGATGACAGACAAGCATGAAGTCACAAAGGTTTGAGAGAGATCAGGAACCAGATAGGACTGACCGTTCGTGAGGATACGGAGTAGGAGCTGTCCTTTGTCTTCATGGGAGTGTTGGGTCCGATGCTCCAGGCTCTGCACTGAGCCTTAGTCATACACACACACACACACACACACACACACACACACACACTCAGGCAGTAATGGCAGGAGGTGGCTGTCCCAACTCTTCTACATAGCTGGCTTTCCACATATGTCAGCCCTGACTCTGCAGAATCAACCAACCTAGATCAAAAATATTTAAGTCAGTGTGTGTCTATACAGGACATGTGAGGACTTTGAAAAATCACTGCTGTCCTTAAACACCAGTCTAAGAATAGCTTCATTCACATCTCCGAAGGTCTGTGATCCATCTAGTGATGGCTTAAAGTATAGGCTGCACACAAACACTATGCTGCTTTATATAAGTGACTTGGGAATTGGTGGATTTAGTATCCGTGGGGGGAATTGGGACCTCCCCTGCCTATACTGGGGAGCAACGGCTGAGGAAAGTCACACAGGGCTGGAAGTGTTGGGCTGAGAGCTGAGTCCAAACAGCTGGCTCTGGGGCCCACGGAGGTGGCAGGGAGTCATGATTAATTGCAGGGTCCTGAGAAGAGCTGCTGCTGGGAGGCTGGGGAAGAGGTGGAGGGTTTATAGAATCTGAGGCAGCAGAGACGGCCCTGTGGGGGTGAGCTGCATCTGCAGGTGGCCATGTCAGAGACAGGCTTAGAACATGGCAGAAGTCAGCCACGTTCAGGACGCTGCTCATGGAGCATCCGCTAGGCTAGGTACCCCAGCCTCTCAAAGAGATGACTGTCATTTTCCTTGGGAGGGACTTAAGGCTGTGTCAGCTAGGCACTTCCCTCTTCCAGCTGTGAGGGAAGCTCGGCACACAGATACCTCAGCTGCCTATATTGTGACCACAGTAAGCAGGGTTTGTTTGCAAGGGTGGGCTGGATATTGACCGTGTCTGGTGTGTGGAGTCTTGGAGAGGTCAAGAGAGTAGCCCCAAGTGACACCACTGATGGATGACAACTGAGTCTTGAGGTGTATCCAGTGTCAGTGCACAGCCTCCTCCCCCTTGCCCCCCCCCCCGGACTTGGTGGTTCCCAGGAATCCTGATTTCCATCTGTTCACTTCCCTTCCACTGCCCACTCATTCTTCCAACCTCTTTGCCCAGTTCAGCCTCAAGCCCTGGTCCCTGTCACGCATCCTGACTCCAATGTGTGCTTTGTTCCCTGGGCTAGCCTGCTTCAATTGCTCCATCCTTGGCCACAGTCCACATCCACCCAAAATGTGTTCCTGTTTTGAAGTGTGGTCCCTCCAGAGCCTCTGCTCTCTAGCCCCTTCCTACCACACCACTTTCCCAGAGGGTCCCTAAGCCCCAAAGGCCAGCAAGACAGAGTGATGTCATCCGCGTTGTGGACCTCGCTGGGCCCAATTATCAGGCTATAAGTGGAAACGCCCCACATTTTCCCACAGGAAAGCACCCGCCCTTGTACCCAAGTTGGCTGTTTCTGGAGATCTTGGCAAAGTCCACAGGCCTAAGAAATGTGAGTTTCCTCCCCATGGGCCTGACCCTCTCTAGGCCCCTCAGTTCTTTCCAGACTCCCCGCAAGGGGGGTGGGGTACTCTCAACAGGGAGAAGGAACAGTGAGGAGTGGTATGCTTGGCAATCTACATCCATGCTTCTGCTTCCTTCTCTCTCCCTCTGCTGGACTCTGGGAGAGTGACTCCCTTGCTCTGGGGCCCCCAGCCCACACAACTGGAGCAGGCCAGTGTCTGGCCTTGGTGAATAGCATTGGCTACAGAGTTCAAAGCTTCAAAAATCACCAAGACCTGGCACAGGTAGAAGGATATGAACTATGCCTGGAGACACCCAGACTCAGACCTGACTTAGGACCAACAGAAAAATCATCGTGGCTATCTTTCTCAGCTGAAGAAAAGAATATTGGTCCCTGTTCCAAGAGGGTCTAAAGATCACAGGAGATTTCTCCAACTACTGCCTTCCTGTGTCGCAGGGGTCCACACTTCCCCAGCCCCTCTCTGTCCCATCTCCCCTGCATTATTTACTAATGATTTCAATCTTTAAATGGACTCATATTGTAACATGTTTATTTTAAATTGGTCAAGGGAATACAGCCATAAAAAGAAAACCAGGCACATTGGCCATCAATAAAAAGTCACTGTGACGGGCACACCAAAGAGTAGGAAGTGAGGCAGAGCAGGGGAAGTGCTGTAGGCTCCTTGCTCAGAGTGGAAATGTTGACATCTGTCTCCTGTCTGACTCCTCAGGAAGCAAATGTCCTGAAGAGACTCTAGCTCACCTCCCCCAAAGGCCAAAGACCCCCCCTCCCCACACACAACTTCCAGTAAATGTGTTCTTTGCCCACTCTCTGTTGACCTCGAGAAAATATGACATACGACATGCAGGCATTGGTTCATTGTCCCTAGCAACTGTCCTTGGCTTTCTGACACTGTGAGTACCACTGCCCTGCTGTACTCTAAGACCTTTTGCTAACTCCCTACTGTAAAGTGTACAGGCTCTGCTTTCCAGCCAGGTCTTCATGGCTGTCAAGGTGTGTTTTCAGCCACCTCCCCCCTAAACACCACCTCTGACTCTCCTACAGAGAGTCTCCTGAATACCCTCAGGCAAGGTATTCAACCTCTCTGAGTCTGAGCCCCAAGAAGGCAGAATGTCTGCACTGCTGAGGATAGCAAAAGAGCTCCCTGTTTCTTGTGGTCCCCTGGGCTGCATTTCTTCTGGCCACCTTGAGTGTGCTCCTTTGGTCTGAGTTAGCTTCTCTTCCTGTTAGAAGCTTTCTTGGAACTGTCCCCACAACACACACTCACACACTCGTCCTGTGCTGCCCTATAGTTCAGCTCTCAGCTCAGTGCCCTCCTGTAATAAAACATACTCCCACTCTAGATTTCAGCTCCCTGGACCTAGTGACTACCCGTGGTTAAGCAGGGACCAGTCTTCTTACCTGATCTGTAGACCCCCGCCCCTATGGGCTGTGTGCTTCAGCTGTTCCCACAGTCACAGACTGTCCTACCAATCCCAGAACCAGCTCAGAGCACAGAAGACTGATCTGACTAGGATGCCAGAGCTTGCCAGCCTGGTGGAAAAGCTGGTTCAGCCCTCCGCATAACTTGCTGGTGGTCCAACAGAGCCTAGATCTCTCTTTCCTCTCCGCTGATGCCCACCCTGGCTGCTCACCTTACTTACGATGCTTTCCCCTGTGAGGCAAACAGCACAGGTTTCATCTCATAGCCACCAGGAAACCCAAGTCAAGGAGAGAGTAGGTCTTACTCCAGCTGCCCAGGTCCAGAAAACACAGGACCACAGGCATTGGGGTCTCAGGAATCTTGGGTGGAATTCAGCATTGGCTTAGGCTTCTACAGTAATGGTTCCTCCTCCCGTGACTGACTTTGCCTCTTTCTGCTTGAGTTGTACCTCAAGACAGGTCACTACCCTGCCCTTCAGCCTCTTATCATCACCCACCCCAACCTAGTGGTGTCATTATTCCCATTGTTGAAAAGCCAGCCAGAAGTCCCCACAAGACTAAGTGGCACACCCCCACAACACAGGGCTCCTAAGTGGCAGGGCCTGGATCCACACTGTCAAAGAAGCCACATCTGCCCCAGCATACGACAGTCCAGTGTAGCTGTCACAAAGATGCTCTCTCCCTAGAGCCAAGGGACTGTTCCCTGGTGACAGCTGATGGCCTGTGTGTTCCTTTGGAGAGTTGTGCTTGTGTCTGCCATCACAGCTCTAGAGTCCCACTGCCTTTTGAGACCTTTAGCTTCTTCTTGGAATCTGGTCACTAATCAATACTTTCCAGCAAGATCTTCATTCTGAGATAGACAGTTTGCTTCCATGGCTCACACCAGCACGGACTGGCTGCTTCTCTGAGGCTTTTGATAGGTCCTCAGGGCTCTGCCTTTGCTTTGCTTGTCTTTAAGTTTCTTCCCATGCCAGAATAGACAAGATGAGTGACATGCTTGGAAACAGTAGCATTGGGGTCTCTGGGCAGTTTGAATCCCAATGCTACTTAATGTCTTTACACTTTCCTGAGTAATTGGATGGCTTGAGCACTTACTAAATGACCGGTCATCCTCACAAAGATCATGAAATGGCCATTGATTTATGAAAACCTCTTTATTATGTTAAGTTTGGGTGTGTGATTTTACAGGTAGCTCTCCCACTTTGAGATTGCCTGAGCATCTCTTTGTATGCATGCATAAATGTATTGAATGCATGCATGTAGATACATTGGTTGGTTATTTTTTGTGATAAGGTCTCAATGTGTAACCTGGAACATCTTTAAACCTTTCGTTCTTCTGCCTCTGCTTCCCAAGGGTTGAGGTCATAAGTGAGCATATCCAGCCTGGCTCCAAATTTACAGTTTTAAATGAGATTTTAAAAGTCACTTTTAAAAAATGGTATGTGTATTCTATCTGTCTTGAAATAGGGAGAGGTGATAAATTTTGAGTGGATGGGTATGCAGCTATATGGTGGGTAGGCCCACGGTAACAGATTAGATTGATGGACAGGTAATAGAATTCCTGCTTCCGAAGGCTTATCTCTGTGTATCTCTTGTGACTTCACCTGGACAAATTCCAAGACCTAGAACCAAGGCATGGCCAAGGATAACATAACACTTTAGATTTTTGCTTGGTTGCTACTTATTGATTTTTGTTTTTGTATTTGACAGGGTGTTGTGTAACCCAGGTTGACCTTAAACTTGATATACAGGGGAGGGTAGTCTTGAACTCCAATCCCCTGCCTCCACTTTCCCCTCAGCTGGGATAACTGGAGTATGACACCCACTTATGAGTGACAGCCACCTCACTGCTACTGAAAGCATATTCCTTCTACTCTGTGGCTAGTCATCTGATGCTAGGTCACAGGTTGCAGGTCACAGGTCATGAAGATAGAGACACAGAGATGGGATTCTCATGGAAACTCCTAGCAACAGAGACTGATAACACTAATGGCTACTGGGGTCTGAGGTCCTGGGACACAGTGAATAGAGATGGGGTCATGAATGTCTGTCATCTATGAATCCTAACAGACCTATCAAACGTCCTTCCCAATCAAGTGGACCATTCTCAGAGTCTATATCTGTGTGTACCTGGCAGAGCTGAGCCCAGGATTTCTCAAGCATGAGACAGGGATGAAGACTGTGTAACCCAGGTTGACCTTAAACTTGATATACAGGGGAGGGTAGTCTTGAACTCCAATCCCCTGCCTCCACTTTCCCCTCAGCTGGGATAACTGGAGTATAACACCCACTTATGAGTGACAGCCACCTCATGTGCTGCACACGAGGCCTGGCCTGTGTAAGGAGATGATGGGGTGAAGCAAGCCAAGAGAATGCAGACCTATGTGAATCCAGACCTCTGAGATAAACTTTTCCTCTACTCACAGGGAACTCTGTGTTCCTCCAATGCATGTGCAGAGGCCAGACCCTTCTTCCACTGTGCACCCTGCACCACACTATCTTTCCAGTGTTTTGAGCAACCCGGGAGCCTGTGACCTTAGGCCTCTATGCCAACCGTTCCCATCTGTACTGTTCAGTGTCTTAGCACCAAGGTCACTTCCTTCTTCTCAACCACCCCACTGAAAGTACATCTCATCTCCTCTACCTGTCTTTTACTTCCTGTACTCTCTTCCCCATGTTTTGGGGTTTTTTTGGGGGGGGGGGGTTGGTTTGTTTTGGTTTGACTTTTCAAGGCAGGGTTTCTCTGTGTAACAGCCCTGACTGTCCTGGGACTCACTCTGTAGGCCAAGCTACCTGCAACTCACAGAGATTCACCTACCTCTGCCTCTCAAGTGCTGAGATTAAAGGCATGTGCTACCCTTCTGGCATTTGTCTGCTTTTTAGTTGAAATTTTTTTTTCAGAATTTCCTATGAGTATTATATTTACTTTACTTTCTATTCTGTCTCCGCCCTTCCCACTAACTCCTCCCATATCCCCTACTCCCTCTCCCTCTCATGGCTTCTTCTTTAATTATTACTATTATACACACATGTATCCGCGCGCACACGCACGCACGTGTGCACGTGTGAGGGAGAGAAGTATACATGTTTGCAATCTACTGAGTTCGCTTAGTGTTGCTCATATGTACAAGTGTTTAGAACTCACCACTTGGCATTAGATAACCTCCCAGAGGCCTCATTCCTGGGCAAAACCAATTATTCCTCTCAGGAGCCACTGGTTGCTTGTAGGTCTCCATCTAGAGGGGGGCTTGTGAAATTTCCCCCAACCATTTTGACATGTCAGCGACTGCTGTCACTACAACCATATTGTTGCCATTTCAGGGATGATAGACTTCCTGTCATCCCCAGAAGACTGTGTTGCAGCAGATACCGTGGTCATCTGGCTCTCACGATCTTTCGATTTCTCTTCTAGAATGTGCACTGAAGCTTAGATGTAGGGGTTGAGTTGCAAAGGTACCAGTTTGGGTTGGGCACCCCATGGCCACTTACTTACTGCGTTTATAATCTCCATCCACTGAAAATAAAGACAACCAAGAGTTACATTTATCTTGCTGGGTTGATGTGCAGGCTGTGTGACCCCAGCTAGGCCGAGAGTGTGGGGACCTCATGGGCAGGCGGATGAGGTCTGGGTCACTCAGCAGGCTGGGCTGGCGTACAGGCTTTCATTTATTTTCTTTTTAGTACTTATTCCAGTTAAAATAATTCTGTGTGTCTGTTTGTTTATCTTCTTTTGCTTCTCAGATAAAACATAAGCCCTGGCGGGGAAGACTAGGCTGGGCACTCTGACAGGCCTCAGCACAACCTGCCACTGAGCACCCTGAGAAGCTCAGGAACATTCATTTCCTGCTCAAATGAACACATTCCATCTAGTCCCAGGCTGGTCGCACCACAGCAATGTTACCCCTCTGATCATACAATGGTCTATCCCATGTGACAACATGATAGTGTAAGATGCCCTGTATTCTACAATGCAGCTCTTCTGGGAAAGATCTCTTGAGGTCAGGAGGAAACATTGCATGCATCAGCCATGGGGTGAGACATCATTTGATTTCTTAGCCCATCATCCACTGTGTGCCCAGTAGAGCTTGCTGAATAATTGACAACATGATTTCTCTTCAGTGCTTTGTGTCTGGATTCTGACTTGGCCTCTCTCTACAGGTGAATCACCCTACTAATCCTCTTCTTGGAGACCAGAGAAGAGCCTCCCAGGACTGTGGAAGGCCTGTAGGCAAAGCAGATCTGGGAGTGGCATGCCCAGGCTGGCTTGGATCATTCTAGAAGCGATTCCAACTCATCTTCAGATGCCAGACAGGAACACCATTCCTCCCCTGGAAGCCTCGAAATAGCCCGGAGACAGACTCAGGGACAAACACAAAGCCAGAGATGAACATCTGCTTGTCGCATTGAGAGCCATGCACATGCTAGCTCTAGCTGTGGACTCTTTACACACCCTCACCCATCCCTTCTTCCTAAGTCTAGAAAGGCATGGGACCCACCTCCTTCCATAGTTGAGAAGTCAGAACACGAGCATCTGGCTGGTCACACAGCTAGTAAGAAGCATGCCTGTCTGCCTGTGATTGTATTTTCCCCATATGGCATCAGAAAGATGTCACTAAGATTTAGGGAAAGATTATAGGATGTCCCTATAAGCCAGTCCAAGGCTCGAAGCCATGTTCAACTCCAGAAGACCTTGCCTATTCCCAGGACCCCTACTAGCCCATCAGAACATAAAATTTTACATGAGGGTGTCCTTTATTTCTCTTCTACACAGAAGCATCTGTCTACCCACAGCGGTGTGACCTTGAACACAGTCTCTGCTACAGTCAGTATCTGAAATGTTCCACACAGGTTCAGATTTTGAAGGCTTGCTCCCAGCTGGTACTGTGTTTTGGAGGCTGTAAAGCCTTTAGGAAGTAGAAGTGCTGGATCTCTAAGGGCAGGACTTTGAAAGTTACACCCTTTCCCTGCTGTGCTGTGTGAGCCAGCTGGTACTCCCAATCCCCATTGTTATGGACAGAGCAGCTCACCCAACAGGCCTTCCTCACCTGCCACCCCCCACCCCCCATCCCCCCCCTCACCTGCCATGCCTTTTCTACCATAAGGGCCTGGACCCTCTAAAACTATGAAGCAAAATGAAAATCCCTACCTTTAGCTTCTGTCTTTTAGCTGTCTCCCACATGAGGAGAAAAATACCTAATATAGCTTCATATCTGATTGATGAGCCACTGAGTGCCAAGTTTTTTGCAGGGTCTAGATAAACTCTGAAGCACAGTGGTCCACTCTGATTGTGGGAAGTAGCTGTATCCGCTGTCTTTCCCTGAACTCTGTGGAGCTACTATCTTCCATAGGTTCATGGATCCTGTGGCCTCCAGGGTAGAGTGGTTCACTGCTCCCTGGTCTCCCCAGCCCTCAGGCCACATGAAGGCAGAGAATCTCTTCATTCTGCAGTTGTCCTGTGATGGGTCAGACTATAAAAGAAAACAGCTTTGTCCTGACCTGTCCCACCATGAGAAGCCTGCAACCTGGACCCCATTCTGGCTAGTGTTGCTATGGAAAAACTACCTCCTGTCTGCTCCAAGGAATAAAGACGGGTGTCACTCTGAACACTGTGGGCAGCCATCAAGAAACTACACAGGGAAACACTGTCCCCTAGCAGTGGCCTCATCACAAGAGAAACCCTAGAGTCCTGGATGGAGTAACCTGGGAGCTTTTTCCTCTCTCACTTATAACCCAAGGCTTCAGATGGGTGCTGCCATCAGCAGCTGACTGACATGTGCCAAATGGAAGCTTGACCTGGAGCATGAGGGACACAGGGAAGTCCCTGAGTCACAAGGCAGAGGACTCAAGGCAAGATGGGAACCACAGGTGAGGATACTATGTGGTATAGTCAAGCGGGGCCTAGCAGGGACTTGTGTAGCCTGAAGTTTTGACCTGGCCTAGCCTCAAGGTCTTGACCCACCTGCAGCCACTTAGTCCCAAATAAACATACAGAGGCTTATATTAATTAAAAACTGTTTGGCTTATGACTCAGACTCATTATCAAATAGCTTTTATAGGTTAATTTAACCCATTTTTATTAATCTAGGTATTGCCACGTGGCTCAGTGGCTTTATCTCTGTTTTATTATATCTTGTTTTCTCAAATACATCTTGTAGTGTCTCTGTCTGATTTCACCCTCTTTCTCCTTGGTCTATGCTCAGATTACCCACCTGCCTCTAAGATGTCTTGCCATAGGCCAAAACAGACTTTTATTAACCAATGATGATTCGCAGCATACAGAAAGACATCCCACATCAGACTTGCCCACAGAGAAGGAACTGAGCCCATGCATAGACCCAAGTGGTCTGACTATTGAGTCTACTCGTCAAAGGATAAAATGGCAACATCTTCTAAAGGTTTTCATTGTCTTGTGATATTGTTTCTAGAACTAGACAAACTTCATCTCACAAAAATGGGAAGGGGTGTCACAGATGCTGGGCAGAGGCTCACAGGCAGGGAGCTGAGAGGGGAGGGAACAGAGACCAAAAGATGGCTCATCCGAAGCAGCTTAACCTTCAAGGTGGAGACAGGGTGCAGACCTGTAGAAAAGTAGCTGATTGGTTAGCACTAGCTCACTTCAGGTTACATTGTGTGTGTGTGTGGGGGGGGGGGGGCTGGGATTAAAGCTGACGGCATTGTCATGGTGGCTAAAATACCTACTTGGGCAGTCAGCTGTTTCACTCTTGACTTCTTAGGTGGTGAGACGCCTCCATCTTGGCTTGTACTGGTCAGAGTTCTCTAGAGGAACAGACTGATAGAATGATCACACAGAATTTATTAGAATGGCATACAGGCTGTTGCTCCGCTAGCCTGTCTACCAACATAAAAGCCCATGAACCTAGTAGGTGTTCAGTCCATGAGGCTGGCTGTCCAGCTGGTCTTCAGTAAACACTGGAATCCCAAAGAAGCTGTGACGCCGGTGAAGGAATGAATGAATGGAGCTGCCATAGAAGCGGGCGAAGAGCAAGCCCCCTCCTCCATGCCACACACACACACACACACACACACACACACACACACACACACACACACACACACACACTGCAAGAAGGCATTGAACCAGATTAGAGGTGAATCAAAGGTGGGTTTTCCCATTTCAAATGGTTCACTTAAGAAAAAAAATCCCTTACAGGTGTGCCCAGATGCTTTGGTTCTAGTTAACTCCAGATGTAGTCAAGTTGACAGCCAAGAATAGCCATCCCAGTTTGGTATGAGAGTCTTGGCAAGAGTGACTCCATGTTGATATTTTATCTGATGTGATAAGACCCTGGAGCTAGTACACATTCCTGGCCTTTGTGCTGTTTCTTGGCACTCAGAAGTAAGGTGGCCGTCTTATCATCCCCTTTATGTTAGGAGCACAGCACAAAGGGCCTAGCACCCACAGATCTTCAGAAAGACCAGGAACTTTAAGCACACAGGATTCTCATTCCAATGGGAAAGATGTAAAACCTGTTCTTCCATCCAGAAAGCTGGGAATTGGAAGTGATTGATAGCCCAGTGATCTGTGTTATCTGTTGAACCAGGCCATATCAAGTTTTACAACCAGGATTGGATGTGGTTAGTCATTCAAATGACTCATATCCAGAGGCTCCCCAAGCTCCTGTAGCCAGGACTGGGGGTTCCTAAGAGTCTAAACTAGACTTACATTATCTGTATATCCAGAGGCTCCCCCAAGCTCCCACAACCAGGACCAGAGGTGGCTAATAACCTCATAGTGAAGGCCCTCAAAGGCTTGCCTGTACCCCCACACCAAAGCTGCTGCTTCCTCCCCAGGGTACTCTGAAGAGCCCCAGCCTCTTTCTCCACAGAAAGCTCCTCCTCAAATATGTGCCCTTCAGATGCCATCCAGTAAGACCACAAGGCACCTCTGGCACCTCTGGCACCTCTGGTCTTGCCACAGAAAACCAGCATTTATAGCTGGCTCCAGCCACATAAAGGCCTTCCACCCACAACAGCACCACACAGACTTGAAGTTTTTGGTTTGGTTTGATTTCATGCTATGTAGCCAAGACTGTCTTAGAACTTGCCATATAGATGAGGGTGACCTTGATCTCACCACCTTCCTGTCTCCACCTGTCTAGTGCTGGGACAGGCCTGTACCATTGCCCACCTGATGTGAAGTTTAAAGCCTTCAGGTAACTGTGGTCATGGAGTCACCTAACCTTGGCTTCAGTAGGTTCAGAAGAAAGAGAAGAGTGGGTATAAACCAGCACAGACTGGATTGCTCTTGTCCTTTCAACGATTATAGATCAGCACCACATACATCCTGCCACAGTTTGGACCTGGAGTGTTCCCCGATGTTTTAGTAAGCTTTTATTCTTTTGGTGACTCGCTTTCCCAAACCTGTGGTGATAAATGTCTAAGACAAAGTCAATCTTCTAAGATTCCTCCCTTGAAAAATGACATTTGATTTCCAAACATACGCTGGAATGTACATGGTTCCCTGGAGTAGGAAGCAGGCCAGAAGCTGATATCCAGATGTTTATATCTTCCAACCTTCCCCAGTCTGTGACCTGTCTTTGGATCAGCAATAATTACCTGAACAGCTACCGTGACTTTGGGGTGTAGTTCTCTGAGGTTGCCTCTACACAGCAACTTCAGAATCCTTAAGAACTATCCCATGGGTCAAAACCAAGAAGAAACTGTCTAAAGCCACAGGCAGGCCCTCTTTCATTGGATCTACTTTAGCAACTACATCCAGTGTTAGCGGTCCCTGATCCAGACTCTGAACTGCCTCAAACATCGCCAGGTAATTAGAACCACTACGCCAGCCTTAGAGCCATTTTCATCCAGGTTGGCCAGTCACGGCTCTGCGATTTCAGATGCATTGTTGGTGTTTCTTATGTTGTTGGACGCTGAGTTTTTGTATTTTTCGGCGTTGTATTATATTCCGGCCGACCATCTAAGCCAAGCAGTCAGTCACTTACTTGCCTCTTGCCCTTGCTGATCCCAGATCTTGAAAGGATAGTAAACATCCTTTCAAGGCCAGTCACTACTGTAGATGTTTCTTAAATAACCTCTGTCTCCAATGTTCTGGTCTTTGGGCAACACAATAAAGTTTATAAATTCTGTTTCATCTTTATAGTTGAAGCCTGCAGAATTGCGATGGTCCATGTTGAAACATGGTCCCAGTTGCTCACACTATCCCATCTCAACAGCTTCACCTGGACAGGAGAGGGTTAGGCAGGTGGCACAGGCTGGTGACACAGAGAGAGTTAGTTTTTGTGTGGGTGTCTGTGACAAACACCATAACCAAAGTCGGCTTGAGGAGAACACGGTTCATTTCATCTTACAGCTTGTAGTCCATCATGAAGAAAACCTGGACAGGAACTCAAGGCAGGAACCTGGGAACTGTACCAGAAGCCATGGAGGAATCCCATCAAATGGCTTGTTCCTCATGGTTTGCTCAGCCTACCTTCTTAGATGCCCCAGGACCACCTGTCACCGACCACAGGGGGCCAGGCCCACCCACATGGACCATTAATTAAGAAAGTGTCCAACAGACTTGCATACAAGCCAATCTGCCACACAGGGTTCCTCAACCTCTCCCTAGATGTCTCTAGCTTATCTCAAGCTGACAAAAAATAACCAGTCTATCAGTGTTCAAGCCAAGTCCCCAGCTTCTTGAGTGGGGCTTGGGGTTAAGTCTTGAGATCACTGGAGGGGCATCATGGTGGAGATAGTAAGATCCCAATTCTCTTTCATTCATATGTGGCCCTTAAGCTGAGTGTGTCTGCTCCATGTACCACCATCTCTGCTCCATGATACACCAGCTCTCCACAGTCCTAAACACAAGAAGCCACACAGCGTCAGACTAAAGCCTTTGTAACTGGAAGCCAGATGGACCTTCTGGCTCTGGGTTGATTGTCTCTAGTGTCTGTCAGCGATTTCACACACTTCTGGTAGGTACACACAGCATGATGAAGTACACAGGAGCAGAGGGAAGTTCAGGTCAGTGCCGCCATTTTGCATAAGGTCTCTGTGAGGGTGGGGCTTCATCCCAGACACTGCACCCCCAGACACCAGACAGCTGAGAACACACAGGAAAGGTCTGAGGTCCACATCACACTGCTAGACGCTCCTTCTAGAAATGAGGTCCTCAAGTGACCTCCACTTTTCTTTCGTCTCTGCACCCAAGAGGATGTATTCTGATTTCAGCAGGGCCCTAAAAATTAATTTGAAAGAGATTACCAATAGGTAAACACATGTCAATAATGACCTGTCACTGACATAGCAAGATGAAGAGAAAGTTCTAGAAGTATGTGCACCAACTAAATGGAGTGGAATGGTCCCCTTCTGGTGTCTGGGAAGAAGGTGTCCAGGGTACAAACTAGAGACAGACAGACCACAAGTTTGAAGAGGGGGCCAGTTCTAACCCTCCACACCTGCCAGCACAAGGCAGAATCCTATAGGCCTTGTCCTCAGGGCTTAGAAAGTTCCTGGAAGCCAGAGGCATTCTGGGAAAAAGGTCTCTTCCTTAGGATTCAGGGAAAGGGAGAGGAATCACATGACTAAATTAGCATTTTTATCTCATCTCTGTAATTTATGAGCTCAATAAACACTAAAGGGGAGGGAAAGGGCCTGGCTTCTGAGAGGAGGCTAAGACCAGCAAGCCTTGGGACATTTTTAAAGTATTATATATCTTACATTTTAATTACACAAGTAGTATCCAAAAAGATTACCTGATAGATAGTGGGGCCTGACTGAAGGTTGCCCCACGTTCTATTCCACCCAGCTCCTCTGAAAGGTGAAGGCCTCACCTCCTTCCAAAACTTCTCCAAACCTTGATATGTTTGTGGATCATCTGAAACAGAGGTCCCTGGTATAGGTTTTGTCTTGTTTGTGGATCTGTGGGGAGGAGGGGGGCCTCTCTCTCTCTCTCTCTCTCTCTCTCTCTCTCTCTCTCTCTCTCTCTCTGTGTGTGTGTGTGTGTGTGTGTGTGTGTGTGTGTGTGTGTGTGTAGAAGCCAGACGACAGCCTTGGGCATCATTCCTCAAGCCCCACTTTATTTTTTTCTCTTTTCTTTCTTTCTTTATTTAATTTTTTAAAATGTCATCTTTATCTATGTATCTCCCTGCTCTCTCTTCCTTCCTTCCTCCCAATCCCTTCCAGTCAACCTCCCCTTCCACACATCCCCTCCCCCAAGAGGGGTAGAAGCCCCAAGGTAGGTCAGCCCAGAGCGGCACATCCACTCCAGGCAAGTCCAATCCACTCATCCCAAAGTCAATGCTGGGCTGGATGTTCCTCTGCAGAGAATGGGCTCCAAGGTGCCAGCCTATGCACAGGAACAGTCTGATCTCACCCCTCCAGGCTCCACACACTGTCAAGCACCACTTTAAAAACAAACCAACAGTCTCATTATCCTGGAAGTCACCAAGCAGACAACATTGGGTGGCGAATGAGCCCCAGGGATCTTCCGGTCTCTGCCTCCCAGAGAGTGTGAACCACCACCCTGACTTTGGATATGGGTTCCAGGGTTCAAACTCAGGATCTTCAGCCCTATGTTTTAAACAAAATACCTGCCGTATATGTTTGTCTACAATTTGTCTTTCTTCTCCTGCCAACATGTCCCCTAGCTCAAACAAAACAAGGGACTCTGTCATTTACAAAGGAAAGCAGCCTTGACCTCTGACCCTACACCCCATGCTTATATACGTCTCCACCTCGGTTTCTCCACTTATGGGCATGGAGAAATCACCTAAATGACATGGGTGGGTGCTGGTGTGTCCAGTGGTTCTGAACTGCCCATCAGCCAAGGCAGATATCCCAAACCTCCTCTGCTCCTCCCTGGTCCTTTGTAATTCACCTCCTCCCCTCCTTGTGATCGGCTGCTTCCAGGACTGTGAAAGAGCTCAGTGGCTGTCTTAAAATAGCATCCTGTCTCTCTCCTGTGCACCTCTGAAGCAGCTGCCTTTAGTTTTTTTCTGGAACTGTCTGAGAACTGATACAATGGACCCAGGACACTGTCAACAATCCTCAGATCCAGCACCCTGTCAACCAGCTTTCAGACCAGAGGCTCACACAGGGAACGGTGATCTGCATCAGACAGCACTTCATACCTGCTGAGGATTAGAAGCCTAAGCCAGGACAGCCAGCCCTCCCCTAGCCACACTGGGCAGTGGGGAAGGATACCTCTCAGGACATTCAGCTTGGCTTACTTCTGCCCAGCTCTGCTTCCCACATGGTGACAACATCAGGCAGTCTTAAGAGTACTTTTCATTTGTGAGACCAATTAATGTCACAAAGCACCTTTCTGTCCTTTTTTGGTGTCTGGGTTCTGTCAACAGCAACATTCCTGGGGTGGGGTGGACGGTTGATGGAATTGGCTCATAATTCTGGAGGGTGGAAGATCTGAGGGCCTAACGTAGGCATCTGGTGAGGAGTCTTGAGCCACATTGCAATGGGATGGGGGGTCTGGGCAAGAAGAGAGCAGTAGGCTCAACTCTCTTATTACAAAACCAGCGGTGCCACCGTGAGGCCCACCTTCATCAGCTTAATGACTGCTGGACAGGCAGTCTCCAGGGCGCCCTCTTCAGGTCACTGCGGTAGGTGCAGGGCTTTTCTAGCACCATTGCCTCCACGCTGCTTTGCACAAGCCCTTGTTAACTATTTGTCAGGCAGTGGTGGTGCACACCTTTAATCTCATCACTTGGGTGGCAGAGGCAGGCACATCTCTCTGAATTCCAGGCCAGTTTGGTCTGCGGAGCTCATTCTAGGACAGGCAGGGCTACATAGAGAAACTCTGTCTTGGGGTAGGGAGAGTATACTTGTGTGATTACACTCAGACCTATAGGATGTAGAAGACAGTATTTGTTCTTGATGTCACCCATGTAATTGTCAGAGGACAGTTCAGGCACAGTGGCATTCTGATGGGGCTTTGGTGGGCATCTCACTGATACTGAGTAGTGTTCAGTTGGAACCTCCAGCTTGCCCGTGCATGATCCAGAAACCCCCATCCCTGTCTCTTTCCATACCCCACCCTCTCAGAGGATCTCAAACAAAGAAAAGACACCAAAAAACCCATTTCTGCATTCCTGGTGACTGTTGCGACTTCCTTCCCTGATGCTACCAGTGGTCCAAGTTCCTGTCTAAGCGCTCAGCTTTTTGCCACACTTGGGCACAACCCCAGCTTGTGACAGACATGTCATCACCAAGGCCATAGAATCTCTTTGCTTTAGTTTGGCATGTGGCTTCTCTGGCCTCCATCTGGACTAGAGAACCACCCGGTAGTTGCTTTGCTCAAATATACCTGTTGTTACACTTTTTCAATTCAGCTTGATCTGATTTATTGCGTCTGTGAAGAAACCGATTATCAGGCTACAGAAAAGCTATTAGGCAGGGCCTTGCTGCCAGGGTAGATTCCCGCTCCACGTGAGGACTAAGGTACGGCATGAACTGAACTGAAACCATGAGCAGTCCTGGATCTGGTGGGGCAGCCATGTTGAATGTGGGCAGAGCTGGGGTCCTGGACTGAATAAACAGAGAGAGGTGGCTGAGCACCAGCTTTCTCAGCATCCAGAATGGTGTATACAATGTAACCAGCGTTTTATGCCACCATGCCTTCTTCCCACCATGGTGGACTGTACCCCTTAGAACCATGAGCCAAAACAAACCCTCCCTTTCTTGAATTGCTTATGCCAGGTGTTTGTCATGACAACGGGAACAGTAACTAATATGGAAAGCCGCTGCTGTGAGAAACCTGACCATGTGGTTCTTAGACTTTTTGAACTGGTTTGTGGGAGGCGTGTGGAAAGAGCTTGGAACTGTGTGCTAGGAAGGCTCTGGGACAGTGTAAGCACAGATTAATGGGGACATTTTGACAGGAGCCTGTTAGACAAGAATGCAGAGAGACCCAGGGAGGCTTTAGGGGGAACGGTCCATCCGGAAGTGGCTCAGGGGACATTTATGACATTGTTTGTGTTCTGCCTGTGTCGAGAACATGAGTGAGGTTGGATTGAAAGAGCGTTGGCTGGCATGTCTTGCAGAGGAAGTCTCCAGACAGAAGAACACTGGGCTGCAGCAAGTTATTGTTCCACGTTCTCATCACGCCCTCCAGAGAGAGAAGGTAAAGTGCATCAGGACGATTAGGTGAACCTGAAGTTTGGGGAGGAGAGTCAGGTGAGTGCAGCTGCCGCTGTTAAGGAGATGAGTGGTATTATAGAGAAGCTGACACTGGATGCCAGGAAAGTGCCCTGGCGTAAGATTTACCCATCCAAGGCTCCATCCTGTGAAACTGCAGGTCATTTAAGAGGAAAAAGTATCAACTGAAGAGGCCATATAAGAGGTTCCCCAGTTGAATAACTCCGGTGTTTCCCAGGACCAGCGCATAAAAGGAAGTACAGCTGTGATCCAAAGGGCCCAGGCTCCACCCAGAGATGACAGAATTGGCACAAAGCACTGTTTTAGTAGGTGTGAAAGATTCAGGATTTCAAGAGCCATAGAGCTTTGTACCATAGTTCCAGAGAGCCACTGAGTCCAGACAGTGTGTGACAGAGCCTGCAAGGAGACCCCAAGAGGCCACTCTACAAAGGTGAATCTTAAGCTGTAATGGAGAACCCAGGATATTGAAGATGTCGAACCATGTGACATCTGCTAAAGGAAGCCGCAGGCTGGAGTGGAACTGACCCAAGAGAGAGGCTATGCCCAGGTAGCAGAGCCGGAGGGCAGGGCTGACCACAGAGCTGGGGGACAGGGCTGACCATACCCTTTGGGGTCAGGACAATTCTATTACAAGCCCCAGACCCCACATGGAGTTGCAGAATTTGGTGTTTGCCTTACTGGGTTTCTGACTGAGCTTTTCTTATTAGGCCCTTTTTTTTTTTTTTTTTTTTTTTTTTTTTTTTTTTTTTTTTTTTTTTTTTTTTTTTTTTTTTTAATGGGCTGTCATAGCTAAGAGATTGAGTCTCAGATAAGACTTGGATTTTTCTTTTTTGAACAGTGTTGAAACTTACTGACCATGTGGACTTTTGAAGTTGACTGAATACATTTTGCATTTTGAGATAGCCACAAGCCTGCAGGGACAGGGATGGAAGGTTATGGCTTAATAGGAATGTGTTTGGGTGTCAGGCTGACAAGGGGGGACAGATTGTGCTGGATAATACAGGTATCAACTTGATGAGATTTAGAATTATCACATCAGCAATCCTCTGGGCACATCTGGGAGGGTGTTTCTAGACTGGCTTGAGTTGAGAAAATGCACTGTAAATTCCACAGACTGGGGTCCTGAGGTAAACAAAGAAAGTGAGCTGAGCACCAGTATTTCCCTCTCTGCTTCCTGACTGAGGGTAGAATATGACCAGCTGCCTCTGCCCACCGCCATCACACTCTCCTGCCGTGATGGACTGGTTCCCCTGGAATTGTAAACCAAAGTAAATCCTTTCTAAAGCTGTTTTCATTGGGTAATTCTGTTGCAGCATTAAGATAGTACTAGGAGATATTCACAAATACCGTTTAAAATTCAGACCTCAGTCAGGCGGTATGTAATCCCAGCAGGTCTCAGAGAGTTGGGGAGGGGTGTGCTGAGGCTGGAGGATTGTCAGTTTAAAACTATTGTGGACTGAACAGGAAGACCCTAAATCAAAAAATAAGAAAAATAAATAAATAAACAAATAAATCCATAAATAAGTGTATGTTTAAAAAAAAAAAAAAAAAGTCCTGGCCTCAAAGAACGAGCTCCCTAAAGTCTCCCAACATTGTTTTAACATACAGCTATTGTTTTCACAAATGAGCGAGCCGAGTGAGGACCTGTTCAAAGCTAGCCCATGTGGAGAGCAGAGAGGAAGACCTGGTTGGCGCTCGGGCCCTATCTCTGCACCAAATGCCCAGCTGCTCCTACTTGGCTTTGTCTCACATTTTTCGTAGTGAAAGGTATATTTTCGAAGCTCTACAAATAAGCTTCTAGAAAAGATACTCCAGCTTTCCCATTCATATTTGAAGACAGCAAAAACTCAGGAAACGAGGCTACTGTTCTGAGATCACACCATTTGCTCGGTAGCTTTCAGAATTCAAACCCAGGTCAAGGTGAATTCAGAGTCCCGGACCAGCAGTAGAGTCGGTTTCCCTTTTTTTTTTTTTAATCATTTTCTTAAAATCTACAAGATAAAAACAACTGTGCAAAAATGTTTAAAAACAAAAGAGAGATTTATTGGGTCAGATGACCACACAAGGACAGTGCAAGTAAAGGACTAACAGTAGTAGTTTCTTGGGTTTGGGAGTGAGAGAACAATTATTGTCCTTTCTACATTAAGTAAAGGGGGGTGGGGGTGGGGGGCTGCCTGGCTGTTGTGTCTCCAGAGTCACCCCAGACTGGAAGACAGGAAGGCTCAGGGCAAAGGCAGGTGCACAGTGTCGCCAGGACCTGGCCCTTGTGCGTGGCCCTGCTAACCAGCCATCTCCTCCAGAGAAGCACAACGAGGTGGCGGCCACTAAGAAGGAAAACTGCATCCACCCAAACCTGTTACTATCCTGTCCCCTTGGAGACCTGGAAGAAGGTGGCCGGGCTGCGGAGGTTCCCTGCAGCTCGGGAGAGATGAGGAGGCGGCGAGCGCCCCCGTGTGGCAGACCTGGGAACAGAGACTCAGCAGCTGTACTCGGGACCCGTTGTAACCAACACCCATCACGTGCTCTTTTTCCAAGTCCTGTTCCTGTTCTGAGGGTCTCTTCATCTTTCATGTGTGTCCTGCTAAAAGTGGATAGCCGTAGCCATAGGGACACTTCCATTGGCAGTTTGAGAGAGGTTTCGTGCTTTTCATGTATTCGACTTTGAGACTGATTCGTTGTTTTAAATTTATTTTATTTTATGTGATGTTGGGGCCTTGCCATGCTGGGTCAGTGAGCGACAGAGCTACCGAGCCACACCCAGCCCTGACTTCTTTTTGATGCTATACGCAACTTTTGGTACCAAAATCAAAACTATAAGTTATATAGATCCCACCTCCCTGTTTCCCTCCCTGTCTTCAATCCCCGTCCCTGTCAGTAATTTGATGTTTCTGGTCTAGTCTTCCCATGCTCCACTTCTAGTTTTGCTTTTTAGAGAAACAATGTTACTTTATAAATAATATTTTTTTCCTTTTTTATTCATTTAAAAAGTTTTTTTTCCATATCTATCACTGCTCCTCCTCCCTTCCCTCCTCCCAGTCCCTCCCGGTCCTCCCTCAGCCTCCCCCAACCCCACCCCCCATCCTCCCCAAGAAGGGCAAGGAGTCCCAAGGTGAGTCAGTAAAGTCTGGCATATCCAGTTGAGGTAGGTCCGAGTCCCTCCACCTAGTATCAAGGCTGAGTTAGGTTCCTCCGTAGGGGAATGGGCTCTGAGAAGCCACTTCATGCACCAGAAATAAACTCTGGTCCTACTGCAAGAGGCTCCACAAACTGCCCACACCATTGGACTGTCATCTACCTTTGGAGGGTTTAGCTCCTTTCCATGAAGGGTCCTCAGCGATTGGCAAACAACATATTTTAAAAGCTACTTTACACTGATTGTGGAAAGCCTCCCCCTTGTGCCGGTTTGCTTTGTTGTTTTTATTATTATTAATGTGTATCCATTGCACATAGTGCTGGGTTTTATGAAGATAATCTCAAGTATATCAGGTACTTTGGCCATATTCACCTTCTCTCCTGGTCTCCCACATCTCTTCCCTTCTCACTCCATTAAGTTTTTCCTTCTAATCTTCTCCCACCAGCCTCCTCCTCCCCACTCTCTTTTCTGCTCAATGTCAAGTCATATTTGTGGTGTGAGTGTGTGTGTGTGCATATGTGTGTGTGGTGTATGAGTATATGCATATGTATGTGTGATATGTGTGTGGTGCGGTGTGTGTGGTATGTGCGTGTGTCTCTGTGTGTCTTTGTGTGTATGAATGTGTGTGTGTGTTTGTATGTGTGTGTCTGTGTGTGTGTGTGTGTGTGTGTGTGTGTGTGTGTGTGTGGTTTTCTGGTTAAAACAATGGTCAATGCTTGGGAGAAAAGTCAGGAAAACAGAGAAAATAACACCAAAATGCATGAGAAAATCAATGAAATGGATTTAAAACCTTGACATCAACGAAAAAATCAGCAAGAAAACAGAGATTTAGAAAGATATTTAAAAAAAAAAAAACACTAGAAAGGTAAACTCAATGGATCAAATTAAAGCACAGTGGGAAATATCCCTAAGAGGCCACCAAGCAGGAGAAGGACAAGGCTGACGAGGTGCTGCATTCAAACATCAATGAAAGAAAAAAAAAAAAAACCCTGAAGAGTATGGCTGTGAAACTCGCACACTCCGAGATGCCATCAAAAGCCCAGTGAAGAGGAAGGACCTGAGATAACACTCGAGACCATTCAATAAAATTGTAGTTCAAAACTTCCTAGAGAAAGAAATAGACGTGCCAACCCAAACACAATTTGGAACATAGATAGATGCAGACCGAGAAGTTTCTCTATGACAGTTACATTCAAGATGCTAACGTGGGTAGAACTTTCTGGCCTGCAAGCCACTCCCAAATAATCACACAGAGGCTTAATATTAATTATAAATGCTCAGCCAATAGCTCAAGCTTATCTATACTTTGCCACGTGGCTTGATACCTTTCTCGGTATGGCACGTCCATCTCGCTTCTCTCTGTCTCTACTCAAGACTCCAGATTCCACCTTCTTCCCAGCATCCTCAATCTGGCTCTCAAGCTAACCTTACCATGTTCAGCTGTTGGCCAGTCAGCTTCTCAACCAATCACAGTAATATATAGTTACACAATGTAAGGGAATATTCCACATGCTGAAATGACAGAGCCAAGATGGATGACACCTGGGAAACCAACTGGGTGGATCACGGCTGTCAGAAGACCCTCAAAGGAGTCCTACCCACAGGAGAGGAAAATAAACACTTCCATGAGGCCACCGGAAATAATAAACCACAACAGTAAATAAATAAATGAAAAATTTGGAAAGCGTTAGACATTACAAAATCAACAAAACGACAGAATTTAATATATTCTTTTTATTACAAACTCTGAATATTGATGGTCTCAATTCTCCAAAGATATGGGCTGGAAGACTGGATTTAAAACATGGCCCATCTGTTTGCTGCCTGCAAGAAGGACTGCCCTGTTTTCAGATGGTGTGACTCCATATCAAAGAGACCCTAAAGACTTCACCACAAAACCAGAGTTGATGAGCACTCTCATAAATGACAGAATGCAAAGTTAACATATGGAAAACAGTAGCAATGAGGTCCTTCCTGTCTGTAGCTTGGGAAATTTTCTCGTCTTTAATTGGGAAGGATGCATCTGGGTTGACTGCTACTGTCACAATATTGTTTGAGATATGTCAGTCTGTGCTCTGAGGACTTTTAGAGTTTCTATTGAGAAACCTGCCGTTGCTCTGACAACTTGGTATTTCTTTCAACCTTCAATAAGCTTGCTTTGCTTGGCTGCTTAGTGTTTCAGCTGCAGTACGGGACGGGGAGGTCTTCCCTGGCCTTGGCTGTACCTGCATGGCCATATCTTTTCTTAGATCTGGGGAATGTTCTGCTGTGATTTTACCGAATATTTTTTAACGCATTTATCCTGACATTCTCCTTCTGCACTCATAATTTATAGACTTGGCTTTGCGATGGTGTCAGCGAGACTGAAAATGTTCTTTTTGTGTTTTCTTACTAATCTATCTTTGCCAGTGTCTTAATGTTCCAACTTGTCCGCTCTTCCCACTCAGTCCACTCTACTCTCATGGTTCAGTGGGCTGAATTTCTTCGCTTGTTGAACTTTTCATTTCCAACATTTCCGTGTGATTATTATTATTATTATTTCTAGTTCTCTGTTTAGCCCACTTTCATGGCCTGCGTTAACGTCTTTGCTCCATTCAGTTCTTTGCATATGTCCTCTTTTAGCTTATCCACTTTATCTGTCATTTTTGATTTTATTTAACATTTACTATCATCAATCTCTTGACATTTTCGTCTGGGATTTCATCTCGTTTGCTCCCATTGGAGACTATCTCTGTGAGACTGATAATTTTTGGACCAGTCACGTTGCCTTGGTTCTTTGTAGCTCTTGAGTCTCTGTACTGGGACTTGTGTATATGGGTTAGAATGCTGGCTGGATTCTTGTTTACTCACCCCTAATCCCTTCAGTAAAAAGATCTGCAATGTTTTTAGTGGAGCAGCTTGTAATAGAGTTGAGGTGTCGGGTCTCTCAGCTAGACCTGTCCCTTTACGGCTAGTACTTACAGATAAAGGGACATGGATGGTACTGTGTGTACTAACATTAGTCACCAGGGTAGGTGTCCCTCCAGGGCTAGTACCTATGGAATAAAGAGACATGAATAGTACCGTGTGCACTGACATTAGTCGTGGAGGTAGGATTATAAGAGAAGCAAACCAATCAATATTAGAACAACAGAGAAAAACAGGCAAGGGGAAAGTAAACAGTAGGGGGCTAATAAGGACAAGGGGGGAACTGGGGAAGCACTGGGTAAAGGGAGAACAGACAGAGAAAAAAGTGAAGATGTACAACAGGTCACCAAACCATTCCCACACTTGGGAAACTGAGGCAGGGAGACCCCCCAACTCCAGTTGTATTAGTTGGGGTTCTCTAGAGTAACAACTTATAGAATGAATCTGTCATCGATCGATATAGATATGTGGGACTTATTAAAACGACTTACAGGCCGAATCCAAGAATCCAGTAGTCACAGAGTGCACAAAGCTGGCTGTCTCAGCTGGTCTACAGGATACACCAGAATCCCAAAAAAGTAGGAGTAGTGGAATTATGTAACATTGTAAACAATTGTCCCGCCAAAAACACTGATGGCCAAAGGCAGACAGGAAGTGTGGCCAGACTCTGGGAACAGGAAGAACAGAGCAGAGATGCTACAGAGATGCCAGACAAGCCAGAAGATGCAGAGGACAACCATGCTGCCCTGAGAAAAGGTACCGAGCCCCATGGCTGAACAGGATAAGAGTCATGGGTTAGTTTAAGGGTAAAGAGTTAGCAAGTTATATGCCTGGACCTTAGGTTGATCAGTGTAAAATTACTGTAAGCATCTGTGTGTCTCTGAGGAACTGTGGGTCTGTGGGTCTGCACCTGGCTAGGCCGGAAATTCTTGGACAGAAACCTCATGCTACAAGTAGGCTCTAACACCAGTAAAGGGATGGACCTGCCCTCAAGAGCAAGCAGGCAGAGTAAATAAAGTTCCCTCCTTCTATGCGTTTATACAGGATTCCAGCAGAAGGCATAACTTAGAGATGCATCTTCCCAGCTCAAAGATTTACATCGTGTCTTTCCACTTCAAAATATTTAATTAAGCAAAAAATCCCTCATAGCTCTGTAATTTTGGGGTTTTAGTTCATTCCAGATGTGGTCAATTTGATAGCCAAAGTAGCCATCACAAATCCACCTCTTGTCAACTTGGCACACAATCATATCTCCTTATGTCATGCTTAATTTCCAAATGAGAACAATAACCAGGGCATAATTATGCCTAACGTAACTGTCTCAGGGTACACTTGCAAACACATTACATGTTTAACCAGGCCAAAATTACAGCTGATGCAGCTCAGGTGGGCAAAAGGCACCCATGGGGTGATCTGGGTCCTCACGATTATGATGAGCAAGTATACAGTAGAGAAATGGTAAAGACAGGAAGGAATAGACCATGTGTTGTGGCAAGAGGCAGAGCTGAAAAAGCAAGGGCTGTGAGGAATGGGCTGGTGTTGGTGGCCTGCTTGCCACCAGGAACCAGGATGACATCCGGACCTGGGGTGCTGCCTAGGACCATGTCTAGGTCTATATTCCTACTACAGCTGTGATCTGTGTTTATGTCCATACCCATGTTGCCACGCAGGGCCAGGGTGATGTCAGGGTATTAGCCACCATCCATGGCCATTTTGGTATCAGAGGGTCATATTGCTGCTGGATCCATGTTGATCTGAGTGGCGTGTGCTGCCACCGGGGACATGATGACATCTAGGCCAGAGCTGCTGCCAGGGCCATGTCTGAGTCCATGGTGCTATAGCAGCCAGCGTCTGAGTTGATATACAAGGCTTCACTAACCACTGGAGACTGTGTAGATGAACAGGTTCTGGTCAGACACCTGAGTTCATGTTAGTGTATAAGGGCCACACTGCTACCAGGGTCATGATAATCTGAATGGCCTGTGCTGCCACCTGGGGCCATGGTGACATCCAGCGTGGAGCCATGTCTGTATCCGTGGCAGCCAGGAACTGGGTTGATATCCTTGGTTGCTGATACCACCGAAGACTGCAAATATTGGGAGTCTAGACTGTCACCTGAGATACTGGGAGTCTGGGCTGTCACCTGAGGCCAGGTGGGGATCTGAAGGTCATGCTGCAGCTGGGTCCATACAGATATGAATGGCCTGTACTGTCACAAGGTGTCATGGTGACATCCTTCGGGCCCAGACTGCAGCTAAGGACCATGTCTGGGTCCGTGGCCTTACCACAGCCAGGGTCTGGGTTGATGTCTGTTGCTCTTGATATCATTGAAGATTATTCAGATGCCAGGGGTATGGGTCACACCACTTGGGGCCATGTGGGTGTCTGAGGGCCAAACTGCCCCTGGAGCCATGCTGATCTGAGTGGCCAACACTGCCACATAGGGTCATGGTGTCATCCAGGCCTGGGCTGCTGCCTAGGGCCACATCTGGGTCCATAGTCCAGTATCAGCCAGAGTCTGAGTTGATGTCTGTGGCTCCTGTTACCACTGGAGAAAGGCTGACAATAAAAACTATCAGGTACTTTTATCAAGGTTCTTCCTCAAGGGAATCTGGTCATCCCTTCATTCAAGGGATTTCTGGGTCTACAACCCAGCTCAAGTCTGGAAATTGATTCAGAGGCTGAGATTTCCTTTTGCCACGATCCAGCAGAGACTTTCTTCCATTTGTCTGAGAATTTTTCTGCTAATACAGATCAGACCAAAATTAAGTAGGCTTGTCATCTATTTCATGCCTGGAAACCGTACAGTTGATTAGCCAGCACCAAAGGTCCATGCAAGTCATGCCATCATAAAAATTCCCTTTGCCTGTGCTGACCATTGCATGTCAGGCCATTATGAACATTACTTTGCCTGTTCTGACCATTATTGGTCAGGCCATTATGGACATTGCTTTGTCTGTGTTGCCCATTGTGATAACTATGACCACCATGCCTTTGGAGATGCTGCCCCTGGCCTCTGCTACCTCAGACCCAATTAAACTCATAGTGTTTAATTTGTCCATCTAAGCAGCAGCATCTCCATCCCTAAGATATGGCACAAGGAAATGGGTAACAACAAAATTCTTCAAATGTGCTGGTGCCCCTCACCATTGTTCATTCATCTCATACAGCTAGCGAAGGGAGTGTCTTCTGGGCCTTCCCTTTGTGGAGAATTAGTTTTACATAGCATACCCACTCTAGCATTGCAGTTTCCTTGAGCCTAAAAATCCCTTCATCAACACTAAGCCAAAGGATATCAGGCATCTCCAACTTCTTCTCAGGAGGCCATCTTTTGACAAATGTGTCACCAACCATTCAAACTTTTGACACTCTTTTTAACTGTGAGAGCTTCCATATTAAACTTAGAATCTCCATATTAAACCTAGAATCTCTGTTCACTATCAGTAAATCCAGCCTGATCCAGTTTAATTTTCCTTCCACCATTATCCCACACCCTTAAAATCCATTCCCACACATGTTCCCCAGACTTCTGCTTGAATGACTTATAAACTCACTAAGCTCTTTAGTGGTGCAGTGCCCCTCGTCCTGGACCACACTTTCTACCTCCCTCTAGGAACCTGCTTAGCCTTAAGTTACAGCTCTAGAGCTAACTGTTGGGCGCTCTGAGGGACATCAGTATTGTGTTGCCTGGCGTCTCCTTCAGACAAAGTCAGTGCTGGTTAGCAGACAGTGAAGGATTAATTTCCCCAGTCAAAGGCATAAAAGGCAATGTTTCAGGGTGCTGGGGTGGGAGTAAATCTTCAGCTGAGGTGGGGAGAGAATACTTCTTCAGGTAATAAACCCCTGAGAACCTCAGGGTTCAAGGTCCTCAGCTTCATAGGGTCCTCCCACACACCCCCACCCCACATTACAGGATCTCACTCTTGAGCGATTAATGCCCTTACTTTAATCACGGACACCCTCCAAGGCTGGGACTTGAATTTTTGCTGTAATTCAGCCAGACTTAGAAATGAGAGCTTTGGTTTGGTTTTTCTGCAGCTTGAACTCTGTGGCTGTTGGAGAGAAGATTCTCTTCAGGGTAACTTACAAACCTTTAGACTGTTTATGCACATCTGAGCTGGTCAGTTTTATCACTGAGTTCATTGTTGCCCTTCATAACATTCCAAGATGTAGAAGTTGGTGAGTTTTATAACAGTTCATTCTCTTCCTTTGTGAGATGCTAGGAGCATCAGACCATCACATTCACTTTCCTTATTTTTCCAAAAATTGTCAGAAGCTTTATATACAGAGTTACCAAATCTGTTGCCTTTCCTAACTGGTGAATAGGGATAATCAAATACATTTGTCCTAAGTTTGTAAAATAGGCCAGGTGGTGATGGTGCACACCTTTTATCTCAGCACTCCGGGCAGATCTCTGAGTTTGAGGCTAGCCTGGTCTACAGAGCCAGTTCCAGGACAGCCAGGGCTACACAGAGAAACCCTGTCTTGAAAAAAAAGTTTGTAAAATAGTTCACACTGTGTTCTCTGAGCTCCCAGGAGGGGCTTCAGTAACTGAGTAACTGTAGGTGTTGGCAAATTAGAAAGCCTATTTCAGACACTTAAAGGATTCATGTACACTTCTGTTGTTCAAAACCACTTCTGATACCAAAATCTGTATTAGTCAGGATTCTCTAGAGAACTTCTAGAATATAATAATTATATAATAAATCATAACCTGTATTCTAGTCAGTCCAACAATGGCTGCCTATGAGCAGGAAGTCCAAGACTGTTGTTTAGTCCGTGATTCTGGGTGACTCAGCTATTCTTCAGTATATCCCAGAATCCCAAATAAGTAGGCTCTAATGCTAGTGTAGGAATGGACTTGCTAAGGAAGGCAGGAACATGCAGGCAAAGAGCAAGGCTTCCTTCTTCTATGTCCTTTCTATAGGCTTCCAGCAGGTGTTGCCCACATTAGGGGTGGGTATTCCCACCTCAACAAAAAAAAAAAAATCTGGATTAGGCTGGAACAATGGCTAATTGGTTAAGAGCACTGGCTACTCTTCCAGAGGTCCTGGGTTCAATTCATGCATGCAAGCAAATCACCAATAAAATGAATACATAATAAATAATCAGAAACAAAATGCATTTTAAGAAAATTTGGATTAAAGGCACGTATCTTCTCACTGCAAAGATTCTGATTAGAAGATTCTGATCATCTTCCCACTTCAAATGATTGAATCAAACAAAAATCCCTCACAGGTGTACCCAACCATTTTGAGGTTTTAGTTAATTTTAGACTTGATCAAGTTGACAACCAAAATAACCACAACACAAGCCCAGCCTGTATTCTTTGTGAATGCCTATCAAAAAGAAAAGACGATGATGATACATACATACATACATACATACATACATACATACATCAAAGCAGGACAAAGTCTGACCAAATTGATACTAGATAATAAATGAGGGAAATGTAAGAATGAAGAAGCAGGGGGCTGGAGAGATGGTTTGGCAGTTAAGAATTAAAATACCACTTTCTGTGGGTAGCTCACAACCACCTGTAACTCCAGCTCCAGGGAATATCCTCTTTTGTCCCTTATGGGCATGGGACACACACACACACTAAATGTGCAAAAATCATTTTAAGGTGGAGATCAAAGAAAGATACTTCCACATATGATGTGGGAATGCCTTTCTGTATGCTGTGAATCTCAATCTTTAAATAAAGGAGCTGTTTTGGGCCATGACAGACACCATAGAAGAAGTAGGAGGAGGAATCAGAACAGGTAGGAAAGGAAAGGCGGAGACAGAGGCAGACTGAGCTAAAGCCCAAGGGAGCAACATGTAAGGTACACAGGTGAGCCACGGGCCACATGGCAGACAGATTAATAGAAATGGGTTGATTTAAGATATAAGAGCTAGCTAGCAATGTGCCTGAGCCATAGACCAAACAGCATGAAGTTAATATAAGCGTCTGAGTCATTTCTGGGGGCCTGAGCAGCGGTGGCTGGGTGGCTAAGGGGTCTGGCGCGGCAGGTCTGTGGGTCTTGGACCTCTAGCCGCCCGGGACCAAAGAAACCGTATACTACACATATTCACATGTGCACCCTGAACATACATGCACACATATAGATGAACACATGTGTTAATGTATACACTCCAAAAGGGGAAAGCCAGGTGATGGCATACCTGTATATGGTTTCTCATCAGAGCTCTTGTTTTGGCCTGCATCTGGGCATTTTTTCATGGAGTCAAGCCATAGATGCTGGTCCTGCCTCTGGGCAATCCTTGGGCTGCCATGAATGCAGGGTCTCACCTCTGGGCAGTTCCTTATGATCCTGCCTCTGTCTCTGTGTTCTGCTCCTGGCTAGAGCTCAGCTCAGATTCCCTCCTTGCTTTCAGCATGTGACCCAAAGTTCTCCGCCACACCCCCATCTAGAAGTTTCAGAGGACTTGGTCTGGATTCCTAATAGCATACACTTCAGGGACGCAGTGTGCCTCTGGAGTCACCAAGTTGTGAATGTAGCAGGTGTGTTCCTAAAATGGCTACGGTACCAAAAAGAAAGGATGCCCTCCCTCCCCCACCCTCCCACACTATCCCCCCCACCCCACTCCCACCTCCGGTGCCCTTGGTCCATGTGTGTAGATGGAGTTTTACTTTCAAGGCGCCAGTCCAAAATTAATATTTATTAGAATATAAATTAACACTCACAATATTAGTAACAGCTTATGGTGGCACCTGAACAAGGACTGGTGGATCCAAGCGATGGAGGAGCGATGAAAGCACGATGGAAGCACGATGGATTCCGATTCTGTCTGTCCAGCAGCCAGCAGCCAGGAACCAGGAAGAGAGCTCCTCGTGTCCCAGCAGCCACTTATCAATGGGCTTGGCCACACCCCCTCCAGGGTCCCGGAAGTGTCTTCTGACCTTATCACCTGACACCTTAATCCCGCCACATCTCCCCCTTTTGTCTAAATAAAAAGGTTCTAAACTAAGATTATGTACAATAGGAATTATTATGAGTTAGTAACCGTAAATACCTATTCTTCAACCCCTTCAAGACCTGAGAAGGAAGATATATCACTTGAAAGTTAGAAGTATATGGAAGTAGTGGCTTCCAAAATTTGGGAGAGGACAGCAACACAGCTACCTGGACAATCATCCCTTGTTTTGTGCGCCGTTGGAGCATCTATCATATTGGCAACAGGCCTATGGTATCTGACAGGTCTTCTCACAAGCAGGGAAATTTTGGAGGGACTGTCTTATCCTGTCCAGGCAGGTTTCGTCAGTCTCCATCCATCAACTTGTTCCTCCAGCTTGGACACCATGTGTGCACTGTCAATAATCAAGGTAAGGACAGTTCCTCACTCAACCGGCCATTCTCTGCCAAAAGGACAAACTCCAATGGAGTATCCTCGATGCTCATACCATCTCGGGAAAGGAGCAGTGACACCAGGAGTCGTCGTGCCTCTCATGGCCGAATTTCAAATGTTAAATGCCATATTCTCCGGGTCTATGAAATGGTTGAAGATTTCTGTCTATCTATGATATTCTAACCTGTATCTGAGATGACTGGGATATGGTACCTTAAGTAATGTTGACAGTAGTTTTTATTGCCCTAAGGATTAAACCCTGTATTAAAATTAGAATATCTATACAAGAGGTGTACAATCCCTGAACAATGACTTTTAGTATGACTATCAAACATTAGCCAGGGGTATATTACCATGTAGAGTGGCCACAGCATTTTAGACATGTATATACATATATATCATCTAAACAGAGGTATATAAAACATTTTGTGCATATATCATAACTAGTGCAATCATACATTATATCTAGTATAGTTAAATGAAGGTAGTAATTGCATAGTGTACATGACAATGATGTGCAAATATTTTAAACAGAGATAGAAGTATATATAAAACAGAAATTACAGATTCAATTTTACATAATAGTTACAGATTCAGATTTATAACGAAATACAAGTTGCTTTGGTTATATAAAGCAATTTCAGATTGAACTTTGTACAAATGTACAAATTATCACAATTAAACATATAAAATGATTTTACATTTGTATCAATATACAAATACCTATGCCAATGCAAATTGTCTTTAACTTAGCCCATACATTTAGCTAAAATGGTGTATAGGTAGGCAGAACAATCTACCTTTATCTATCGTATCTATCCCCCTTCTCTTCTTCAGAAGAGATCTTTGATGCTATATTATACTTCTGTCCTCCACCCAATTTTCACTTAAAACTATTCTAACAGAATAAGAATTACCCACAACCCTCAGAACACAAAACTTATTGGGAAAGGGGGCGTAGTCTTTCATAAGGTTGCTTCCTGCTGACTTAAGGGCGATGGCATCTCTTTGGGATCCTGTAAAGGCTAAAACAATGGTTAGATCTTAATGGACTGACTATATACATTTATAACCATTCTCAGAATAGTGGTTAACTCCATCTGGAATTCTAATTAGAAGTGTGATCTGGAGATTATCATAGAGAGCTATCTTGCAGCCATTTTTGAATAGTCTATTTTCTGAAAACAATCATTGATTGGTGCACACCAGGTTCTTGATTTTTCTAATTTTGCCTCTGTCTGTCTGTCTACCTGTCTCTTACTCTCTCTTTTATTCTTGTTTCACTAGTAGGAGTTGCTGCGTTGGGGGCCCCATCTCGGTTCCAGATTCTTTGTAGATAGCTGATAGGAGAAAATGTTATTTACAATGGAAAACTTAAGCATTGTTGATACTCAAAAAAGATATTAATATCTTATATAACTTCAGGAGATTGTATGCAGACAGGATGTTTGAAAGTTACAGAAACAGAGAGAAACGAGGTTTAAGATGAAGTCTCAATAATATTGGTCCCTAAATATTCTGTCTTCTGTCTCACACCAGGTGGCTTTTCTGATATGAGACAGAATACTTCACATTTTCTTTATCAATATGCTTGGGTTTAGAGAGGGAGAAAGCCACTTGTTCCCAATCCAAATCCAGCCCTATTAATAGTCAAATCAGGACCACGCCTTCCTTTTCTTTTTTTTTTTTTTTTGAGGTGAAGATGCAAGATGCAAAGCAGTAAATATTGAAATATTACCCAGTAGTGCATATGTGTATTAGTTGGTCTCATAGTCCGTCGTGTACACTCCTTAATCATCAGTCTGTCTTCTATTGCAGATGAGTAATTAGTCTTAAAAGCAGTTGTATCCGTTTTCCTGTAAAGACAAAACTGAGACCCTGCCCCAGGTTTGTTAAATGTGTTTTTCTTACCTTGTATCCATTTGTCATATCAGGGGTGAGCAATTACTTCTCCTCCTCAGGAAGGGACTCCTTTACAAAGCGGACTTTTATTAGTTTTGTCGGTACCCATATCTTTTCTTTGCCTGTTGAAACAAAAGCAAAACCCCTACCCCATCGAAGCACATATCCTGGCTTCCACTCAGAAGTCAACACATCTTTGAAGTAGATGGGTTGATTTAACTCAGAGGATTTCTCTATCACCCAATGTCTCTCAGCAGCTGATGTTCCCTTTTCATCAGCGTTAAGAAAATTTAAAGTCAATAAGGCACTGTGTAATCTCTCCCTGGGTTTTCTCATTTCTTTCTTCTGTTTATAAAGCATCTCTTTCAACGTGCGGTGAGATCTCTCCACAACTGCCTGTCCTGTGGGATTGTGTGGTATCCCCGTAATATGCTTTATATTATAGTATCCAAAAATTATCTTCATTTTTCGGGAGACGTAAGCTGGGGCATTGTCAGTCTTAATCTGAGTGGGAATTCCCATTATGGCCATGGCTTCCAAAAGGTGAGTTAGTACAGCATCAGCATTTTCAGAACTCAGAGCAGTTGCCCATTGCATTCCAGAGTAAGTATCGATAGTATGATGTACATATTTCATCTTTCCAAATTCTGGGAAGTGAAACACATCCATTTGCCAGATCTCATTTCTCTGTGTACCTTTAGGATTACTTCCAGCAGGTAAAGACGGTTGGTTATAGAAAGAGCAAGTGTTGCAATTCCTTACTATTTCATTTGCTTCATTCCAAGTGATGGAAAAACTCTTTTTTAATCCTTTGCTGTTGACATGATGTTTCTCATGAAATTCTGTGGCCTCTAGCACGTTTCCTATCAGCAACCGATCTATTTCATCATTACCCTGCACTAGAGGGCCTGGGAGACCCGTGTGCGCCCTGATATGTGTTATGTACATAGGATGTATCCTACCTCTGATGATATCCTGTAGTTGTATGAATAGTAAGGTCAATTCTGAATCATCAGGAATGAAGTCAGCAGTTTCAATATGTAAAACAACTCTTTCTGCATATTGAGAATCAGTAATTACATTGAGAGGCTCTGTGAAATCCAACAACACCATAATAATTGCATATAGTTCTGACTTCTGAACAGAGTTATAAGGGCTCTGAGCCACCTTAATTAAGTCTTCAGACTTGTAGCCAGCCTTTCCTAAATTGTTCGCATCAGTATAAAAGGTGAGGGCTCCAGAAATGGGTTTATCCTGTACCACATGAGGAAAGATCCAATTAGTTTCCTTTATAAATTGAATTCTCTTGTTTTGAGGATATTTATTATTAATCTCTCCTAAAAAGTCACTACAAGCTTTTTGCCAAGGTTCACTGTCTGCCCATAATCGTTCAATTTCTTCATTAGTCAAAGGCACAACAATTTCTGCAGGGTCCTTTCCAGTCAATTGGCGAAGTCTTAATTTACCTTTAAAAATCAGATCAGCAATTTTTTCGATATATGTCTTCATCTTCTTGCTTGGTCTATGTGGCAGAAATATCCATTCTAATATAATGCTTTCTCTTTGTATTAATATTCCTGTTGGAGATTGTCTAGAGGGTAAAATAACAAGTATGCAATCCAGGTCTGGATCCACACGATCCACATGTGCTTCTTGAAGTTTCTTTTCCACCAACTCTAATTCTTTCTCAGCCTCATCAGTTAATTCTCTTGGACTATTTAAATCCTTGTCACCGTCCAAAGTCTTGAACAAATTAACTAGCTCATAGTTTTTTATACCAATCATGGGCCGTATATGAGCGATATCTCCTAGTAACTTTTGAAAATCGTTAAGAGTCTTCAATTTATCTCTATTTAATTTTACCTTTTGTGGCCTAATTTTTTGTAAACCTATTTTATATCCTAAATAATTGATAGAATCTCCCCTCTGTACTTTTTCTGGAGCAATTTGTAGTCCCCAATCAGGCAATATTTTCTTTAGTTCTTCAAACAATGTTTCTAATGTCTTTGGGTTTGGGTCTGCCAGCAAAATATCATCCATATAATGGTAAATGATAGATTGAGGAAAGCGCTTGCGCAGTATTTCTAGTGGTTGTTGTACAAAATATTGGCATAAGGTGGGACTATTCAACATTCCTTGGGGAAGGACTCTCCATTGGTACCTCTTAGCTGGCCCTGAATTATTAAGAGTAGGCACTGTAAAAGCAAATTTCTCTTTGTCCTGTTCCTGTAAAGGTATGGTAAAAAAACAATCCTTCAAATCAATAACTGCAATAGGCCATCCTTTAGGTAGCAGAGAAGGCAGGGGAATACCAGATTGTAAGGGGCCCATAGGTTGAATCACCTTATTAATTGCTCTTAAATCCGTTACCATCCTCCATTTTCCAGATTTTTTCTTGACAACAAAAAACAGGAGAATTCCATGGACTGGTTGATTCTTCGATATGCTGAGCCTGTAACTGCTCCTGTACCAACTGTTCCAAAGCCTGAAGTTTTTCTCTTGTCAAAGGCCATTGTTGAACCCAAATAGGCTTTTCTGTTAACCATTTCAAAGGCAATGCTGTGAGTGTCCTTTGAGGTTCTGTGGTTATTGGGTAATTCTTTTTTACAACCTGAATGGCTGGCGAATTTTTTCCGTAGTACTTTAGAGCGTCATTTCTGGAAACATAATTGAGTCTCCGGTTGATATCAGAACAAGGAGGGATATTAATCTGGGTATTCCATTGCATTAAAAGGTCGTGACCCCACAGATTCACTGCTATATCAGCCATATATGGCTTCAACCATCCTTTCTGACCTTCTGGTCCTATGCATTCAAGCCATCTCACACTCTGTTTTACTTGCGATATTGTTCCAATACCCAGAAACTGGATATCTACTGCCTGTAAAGGCCATCTGGGGTGCCATGATTGGGGGGTTATGATCGAAACATCAGCCCCCGTGTCGACTAAACCCTGGATATAAATATTATCTATCCGTATACCCAATTTTGGTCTTTGTTCATTTATTGAAGTCTGCCAGAATATTCGTTTTGTGATTCTTTTTGGAATTTCTGAGTTTTCTTTTGAATTTATATTATTATCTAATAGCATATGGTTTTCTAGATCAGGTTTTGGATGCTCTATTCATCCTGAGAATGCTGATCTTCTCCTATGACCGGATATGATCTCACCATCCTTGAATTTGGAGTCTGATTTTTGGGGGCTTCCCGGGGGAAGCCCCGAAAGGCGTTTCCCGATGGTAGAGGGTTGCCTTCTTTATCCCTGGTAGATCTACATTCATTGGTCCAATGCCGTCCCTTGCCACACCTTCTGCATAATCCAGAAGGCAATGGCCTTCTGTTCGAATTAAACCTAGATCGGGTATTTTTTCCAAGAGTACCTTGTGCACAGTTCCGTCTTATATGGCCTTGTTTACCACAGTTGAAGCAAGTGATGTCTTGGTTCCTCACCCTAACATTAGCAACAGCTTGGCCTACCCAATTCTCCTCATTTCCATGGAGACATTCAGCATTTATTACATATTGAATCCATTCTTCTATCGGTGCAGCTCTGATCTTTAAAGGCATTAGTATTCTTCTACATTCTGTATTAGCATTATCAAAGGCCAGAGAAAGTATTAATTGCTTCCTAACTTCTGTATCTGATATTGCTCTATGAACAGCTGTGGTGAGCCTCTGTATAAAGTCGGTATAAGGCTCTTTTAAGCCTTGTTTGACCTTAGTATAATGCTCAATTTTTTGACCTGGGTCCAAAATCTTTTCCCAAGCATTCGGTGCAGCAGTACGGCATAGCAATAAAGTATGCTCATCATAAGTAGATTGAGTCCTCACATCAGCAAACATGCCTTCACCAAGGATTTGGTCCTGAGAAGCAAAGAAACCCCTAATTTTTCCTTGTTGTTCCAAGGTCTTGGCCTCCTCTCTAAACCAGCCTCTCCACTGTAAATTCTGACTTTGGTCCAAGACAGCAGCTGTTAGCTGCATCCAATCAGTTGGTAGAATCCGGTTTTGTGCTGACCATGAATTTAGAAGCTGCTTCACATAAGTAGAGTGTATACCGTGCATTGATATTGCCTCTTTAAAATCCTTGATGTCTCTCATATGTACTGGCTCATAGCTATACTCTACATATTCTGAGGATCCATCAGGTGTTATCTTTGCCTGAATAGCAGCTGGGAACAATAGTGGTGTGGAAGGGGGTAGCCCTGTTATGTTTACCACTTTGGGTAGAGTACCTCCAGTACCATAATATCCCATTGGGGTTGACCTGAACTGTTCTGAGCATAAGATGCATCACTACCCTTTTCCAGTATTGCAATGCGATCTTCCCATTCTTGAATTTTGGATATTACGGGTTCCCATTCCTGGATTTTGGATACTACAGGTTCCCATTCCTGGATTTTGGATACTACTGGTTTCCATTCTTGAAGTTTAGATACTATTGATTTTTCTAGAGCTTGAGTGTCCTGATGAAGCAGTCCTTCCAAAGACCTCACTGAGTCAGCAATTTTTCGATCCCATCATTAACATAATTAATGATTTTCTTGTTCTCATCATTAATGTAGTCAACAAGTTTCTTGTTTTCATAATTTACATAGAGCCTATATTTCTCTTGTACAGTGTTATCCTTATCTACAGAGGAAGCCTTATCTGAAAGCTTGTTGTAACCAATTTCCAGAGTATCCATCCTTTTTGCCATTTTAGTGCTTGACAGTTCCACATCACATACCTTGGACAGTAACTGTCGATTTACATTTTGCACCTGTTTAACCTCATCTGCCACTGTAGAGTTCGATAGTTCCATAATACATAATCTGGACAATAATTGTTGGTTTCCATTTGACAACTCTGTCATCATCCTCTTATTTTGAAAAATAAAATAGAGAAATAACCCAAAAAATAATAGGACTGGGGTATTGAATCCTTCAAGATTTTCATTTAAAAATTTATCAACCACCATGGCAAAATATGACCTAAACTCTTCAAAAGAATAATAGTCAGCCATTGTGTCAATTCAGATGTAATTACGCTGTTTAGTATACAGGTGTCACAGTTTCGTTCAATTTCCTACCCACTGTATGGTAGATGCAAACACTCTCAGCAGTAGAAAGCTGCGGGCTGAAAACCGAGTGCTGCAGGGGGCTGAAAGCAGAGCCAAATGCTGTAGTAGGCCGGCGAGTTGAAAACCGGTCCTGCGCACTGAACTGAAGTCTCGAGTCTGCGCACTGAACTGAAGTCTCACGTCTGCGCACTGAACTGAAGTCTCGCGTCTGCGCACTGATCTGAAGTCTAGCGTCTGCACACTGAGTTGATCTCGAGTCTTGCGCTGAAATCTCGCCCCCAGGCAATGAGCCGAAAACCCCCGCCTACACACTGGATCAGCTGGCTGGAAACCGTGCCGGCTAGCAAGAGGGAGCTTTAAGCCCAAGTGAACAGTCTGTATGTCCCCTGGCTTCTTACAGTTTAGGGCACAGGGCCGAGGACGTTGGGCGCCAGATGTAGATGGAGTTTTACTTTCAAGGCGCCAGTCCAAAATTAATATTTATTAGAATATAAATTAACACTCACAATATTAGTAACAGCTTATGGTGGCACCTGAACAAGGACTGGTGGATCCAAGCGATGGAGGAGCGATGAAAGCACGATGGAAGCACGATGGATTCCGATTCTGTCTGTCCAGCAGCCAGCAGCCAGGAATCAGGAAGAGAGCTCCTCGTGTCCCAGCAGCCACTTATCAATGGGCTTGGCCACACCCCCTCCAGGGTCCCGGAAGTGTCTTCTGACCTTATCACCTGACACCTTAATCCCGCCACACATGTGTCTACCTCTCTGCTGGTACAGCTACTGCACAGACACCTGTCTCTTTTCTTCCGTTCCTCCCTTGCTCTGTCCCACAATCCCCCCTTCTCTAAAATGTCCGTCACTGAAGACACCCTGTAGGTTTTCCGAGACTCCCTCTACCTCTTCAGCTGTGCAGCCCTTCACTGGTATCAGGTCCAAATTCTGGCAGTTAGACAAAAGCCAGCTACCAAAGGAGTCGTTTCCCTTATCCCTGCCGGAAGGGACAAATAGGCTATTAGTAATCCCAAAGCTCATACCGGTCCGGGGAACACGAGTATCTGTTACACATTTCAAGAGCTCACACTGGCATCCTGGCTCTTCTCACCTGCCCCTTTACCCTAACCTTCTCCAGCCCTTGGGCTTCCCTGCTTAGCTTCTCATTTTTCTTATAACCCGGCTATTTCAGCTGGTTTTTCCCTTCCTCTCTCAGCCCTTACCTTCTCTGACCCCTTTCTCTGGGTCATTACCTTCTCATGATCACTCATTCTCCCCACCCCCTCCTCTCATGGCCAAGTCCAGTCTGCTGGTCCTATTAGTCTACTACTTTCTCCCTCTATGCTCCGGACTCTCAGATGCCTTTGGCTGCAGTAAAAACCTCCCACTCAACCATACCTTGGGGCGCTCATGTTATCGGTTTGACAACTGGGAGGACACCACTCACCAGTCTAGACTCGTCCCTACAGAGTGGACCCTGGGCTCTCCTCTGGTCAGCCCTGCAGCTTCCTTTTGGAAGCTATTGAAACTAGAACATCCTTGACAGGTGGTGGTAGCACACGCCTTTAGTCCCAGCACTTGGGAGGCAGAGGCAGATGGGTTTCTGAGGGTTCGAGGCCAGCCTAGTCTACAGAGTTCCAGAAGCTACATAGAGAAACTCTGTCTCGAAAAACCAAGAAAGAGAAGGGGGAAGGAAGAGAAGGGAGGAAGGAAGGAGGAAGGAAGGAAGGAGGGAGGGAGGGAAGGGAGGGAGGAAGGACGAAGGGAAGGAGGGAGGGAGGGAGGAAGGACGAAGGGAAGGAGGGAGGGAGGGGGAGGGAGGGGGAGGGAGGGAAGGAAGGGAGGAAGGAAGGAAGGAAGGAGGGAAGGAGGGAGGGAAGGAAGGAAGGTCCTCCAATATCGTCAACTCTTAGGGTAGCGGCTCTCAACTGTCCCCTTCCTTCTGTGTGGGCATCACCCATTGCTCTAGAATTTGTTGCTATGCTAGACCCTCTGAAAAGCAGCAGGGCTTGAAGCTATGGAAGAACACTGCTCCTCGCTCCTGATGGCTTGTTCAGCTAGCTCTCTTCTATAACCCAGCACTGCCCACAGTAGACCAGGACTTCCCACATCAATCATCAATCAAGAAACGCCCATGGGGCTGGAGAGATGGCTCACAGGTTAAGAGCACTGGTTACTCTTCCTCAGAACCCACATGATGGCTCATTACCAACTGTTTGTAATTCCAGTCCCAGGGGATCTGACATCTTCTGAGCTCTGCAGGCACCAGGAGCCCACGTGATGCACAGACACACATGCAAGCCAAGGACCCATGCACATAAGGTAAAAACAAAGGAAAAGAAAGTCTTTAATAAAATGTTCCACAGACACACCCACAGGCCAACTGATGAAGGTAATTCTTCAGTGAGGTTCCTTTCCCCCGGGTGACACCAGTTTGTGTAAACTTGAGAAAAACTAACCCACACAACCATCCCCCTTTTATCCTCAATTTATTCTGTTTATTAAATTAATTAACAAGTGTACACAAGGTGTGGTGACACCCATTTGCAATCCCAACACTCAGAAGACAAGGCTGGAAGATCTCAAGTTCAAGGCCAGCCTGCAACTCACAGTGGGACACAATCTCAAAACCATGTGTAAGGATCAGAATTCTGCCTTCTGCTTGGCGTATCACTTCCCCATCCTGCCTGGAGAAATCCCAGCTCAAATGTCACCCCCCTCAAAGTCCGTCCCAGTATTTGAAGGCTGAAGTCTTCCCTCCTAACTCTGGGTTCCTGTAGCCCATGTTGCTCTTTGTTTTTCTTGCTATAGCAGAACACCTGAGATCAAGTCACAAGAAAGAAAGAAAGAAAGAAAGAAAGAGAAAGAAAGAAAAGAAAGAAAGAAAGAGAAGAAAGAAAGAAAGAAAGAAAGAAAGAAGAAAGAAAGAAAGGAAGGAAGGAAGGAAGGAAGGAAGGAAGGAAGGAAGGAAGGAAGGAAGGAAGGAAGGAAGAAAGAAAGAAAGAAAGGAAGGAAGGAAGAAAGAAAAAGAAGGGAGGGAGGGAGGGAAAGAAGGAAGGAAGGAAGGAAGGAAGGAAGGAAGGAAGGAAGGAAGGAAGGAAGGAAGGAAGGAAGGAAGGAAGGAAGAAGTTTCTTGAGTTCACGATTTTGGAGACTGGGAAGTCCAAAGTCAAGTGGCCACCTCTGGCGAAGGCACATATGGAAGAGACACACAGTGCTGGCCTTACTTCCTAAAAGCGACTTTCACTACAACCCACACATTCTCAAACTCTGTTGGAAAAATAAAATCTTTAATCACTCTTAATGACCTAATCACCTAGGTCTCATAGGCTCTGCCTTCCAATATGGCCACAATAGCAGTAAAACTTTATCACAAGTTTTGGAGAGACCAGGAACAACATGCATCATATGGATACGTTATTGGGTGCCATTTAAGCTCACTGCCGTTGACTCTGGAAGTGAAGTTGCCCCCTCCACTTCAGACCCAAGCATCTCACTGTCCTCCTTAGCCTAGGGATGGACCGTGACCCTTGACCCTATGACAGGGAAGAGCACACTAGACCCTTGAGAATTGCTAGAAAGTGAACCATTTCCAAGGGTTTTAGCACTGTTTATTCCTTGACATAAAAGTGCCCATGGTGGGGACAACGGGAGGTTCGGTCATAGGAAGCTCAGCCATAAAGAGGATGCAAAGGACCTTCTCTGTCAAAACCTCCAGCTGACTGCCTCAGCTTCCCTAGTCGATGTCTGCTAGGGTCTAGAAGCCCCTGATTTGCTGGTGCTTCTTTCTGTCTGCTCTCTCGATTGGACTGCTGCAGCTGTTTCTGCTGGATGCTGTGGGCTTCCAGTTTGATGAAGCTTAACCCTCTGTCTGTTGCTTCTCCATATCCATCACTCAGTATTTATCTTTTACTTTTGCTCATGGCTTAGTAAACTCACTCGAAACCAAAAGTGCCCCAGTTAGCATACATCAGTCTCCAGACTGTACAGAACACCAAGCATCTTCAAGGCCTGGTGATGGGGTAATGTTTTTATTACTCTCTAGGAATAACATAGGGTGTATCATGCCTGTTAGTCAGACAAAACCCTTGACCTCAGTTCCTGAGCAGGTGCCAGATGTATGCTCATGCACTATGTGTACCTCTGGGGAGTGAGCACCTTGACAACCATTAGCTGTAGCCTTTCTGTGGCTCCCCCTTCACAGTCATGAGCTGCAGCCCTCCAATGTAACCGGATCCTAAATAGCATCATACAGAGTGGAGGTGCAGCCTGCTGGTCGGTCAGTTTTGGATGCAACTATGGAGTGGTGAGATGGTGTGGTTCCTAGAGACGGGCTAAGTGGGTCTGGGTCTCAAGTCCACTATTAAAATCTGTGATCATGGCTTCTTCTTCTTCTTCTTCTTCTTCTTCTTCTTCTTCTTCTTCTTCTTCTTCTTCTTCTTCTTCTCTTCTTCTTCTTCTTCTTCTTCTTCTTCCTCCTCCTCCTCCTCCTCCTCCTCCTCCTCCTCCTCCTCCTCCTCCTCCTCCTCCTCCTCCTCCTCTTCTTCTTCTAAGATTTATTTTTTATACAGCATTCGGACACGTATGCCTTCACACCAGAAGAGGGCACCAAATCTCATTATAGATAGTTGAGAGCCACCACTATGTGGTTGGTTGCTGGGAATTGAACTCAGGACTTCTGGAAAAGCAGCCATCGCTCCGGCCCCTGTGGTCTTGTTGATCCTGTGTCTTTATTAATTTAGCAATTTGCTCATCGTGGGTTTATTTTTTGCATTAGCTTTGATTTTCCTGTTTTTAAAGTGCTGTATTCTTGTACTACCTTAATTACTGAGGCTTTTTGGGGCGCCTCCTTTAGCTGTTGCATGTGGAACTCCGTTCCATTTGTGATGCCTCCACCCTAGGCTTAAGCAATTATTTAACTCCTTCACAGGGTTGTTGAGGGGATTAACTGAGCTAGTGTAGGTGAAGAACTTAGGCAGAGAGTTAGCTCTCATCATTAGACTGTTCTAGAAGCACAAGGAGCAGCCATCAGTGCCAGTGGACAAAGGAACACCACCATTACTGCTGCTCAGCATCTCTCAGGAAGTCCTTACACGTGCAGAGCTGTGCTCAGCTCTCTGGGACCGAGATGCACTTGCTGCTGGGCACAGTCAGTTTGTGTCTAGTGTAACAGCAAAGCCCCTTTGCTGCCCATTGCCGTGTCTTCCCTGTTCCTCCCGAAGGAGCTTGTGCTCCAGGATCCCACCTCAGACGCCGCCTCTCACCTCTACAGCCATGCCTGCCCACCTTTCACATGACCCATGAAGGACATTTAATCAAACCAAAGCAGGAGCATTGCCTTGAGTGTGACGTTATCCTGGAGATGCACCAAGAGCTCTAGGCCAGCCTGGGCTGTAGAGAAAGCCAAACAAAAGGCATTGCTCAAGCTCCCAGAAACATCTTTTGTGTCCCCACACTGCCCATACTTCCCACCTTTGAACAATCATTAGACACTTCCTGAGCTAACTTAAAAAAAAACAAACAAACAAAAAAACAAAAAAAAACACACCTCAGCAATTGGTTTCTCCAATTGAATTACTCTTTGGCTTTCTTATTATGAAACCCATTCTCTGTCCCACTTCCTGCATGTCTTCTGTGGGCTTTGGTTCTATGGCTTTTGGCCCGTTCAGTTCAAAACAACAAATATTGATTTCCATTTCCGCTTAGGTCTTCCGGATCATCTCCAGTAATGCTGCCTTTGTAAAGCCTCCATCTTGCTGAATCCATTTTCCTTGTGATTGGCTTCACAATGAGGGCCCATTGCCTCTGTCAGCAGCTTAGTGAGTGTTGGCTCTCCTCCCAGGCAGCTGGTCCACTCTGGCCTTTGTCAGAGTCTCTTACCCATCTCAGCACCTGCAGGAAGTGCCACATTTGTCCTTAACTCATCTGAGAAAGGAAGTTGGTCCGGGGCTAGCTATGCAGTAGTAAACCAGAAACCCTGGACTCTGAAACACATTGAAAAAGTTAAAATTGAAATGAAAACTTTTAAACTATTCATTATTCACATGTGCAACCCCAGCCTACGCATGCCATGGACAATCATTTGGGTGTGGGTATGGATGTGTGTACACACGTGTGCCATGCCAGCCCCTGAATGACACAGTTATTATTGTATATGTGCCATGGACAATCATTTGGGTGTGGGTATGGATGTGTGTACACACCTGTGCCATGCCAGCCCCTGAATGGCATGGTTATCATTGTATATGTGTGTGTTTGTATGCATGCATTCACATGTGCCATGCCAGCCCATGCATACCGTGGACAACTTTTGAAGTTGGTTCTTTCTTCCTACCTTGTGAGGAACAACATTTCATGTTCTCAGAGAGTGAATCCGGAAATCACCACTTGAGTTAACAAATTCACCTGTAAGAACAGGAAGCCGCTGTTCTACAGATGCCCATACACAGCGTTCACAGTGGTGCTACTCACACTTGGAGAACAATCGAGCACCCTAAACACTCCCTGGGTTTTTCTGTACCACTGTACAGAATGCCATGGCACACCAGTCAGAACAACTGGACCTGAAAACCTCAACTGTTGATAAGGAGCAGAAAGTTTGAGTTTCTCATATACTGCTAATGAAAATTAAAAAAAAAAAAAAAAGGTATTGCTGGGTGTGGTGGCATGCACCTTTAATCTAAGCACTTGAAAGGCAAAAGCTAGGGAATCTCTATGAATTTTGAGGGCCAGCCTGGTCTTCCTAGCAAGTTCCAGGCCAGCCAGTGCTACATTTGAGACCCTGTCTTGAAATAACAACATAGTAGCATAACCACTCTGGACACTAGCTGGGAAATTCTTATGTAGGTACAAAATATCAGATTTAAGGATATGGCAACAGTCCCATGTTTGTGGTCACCAGCAAAAGAAAATGGACATAATATATAAGAAATAAAATTTCATTGATTTTTAAAATGATGTTTATTATAAAAATAAAAAGGAAGAGGGGTAACAATGAGGAAAAAAACCTAGTGGACTGTTGAGTGTTGTAGTTACTGCTTCAATCTTTGCCTCAGTGGGAGGGGCTACAGCTGTCCGTGAATTCTCACTGTGTCCTGTTTTCCTTTCGGTGTGTTTCGTGTGCTTGCGTGTGTACGTGCATATATGGTGTGTGCATGTGTGTGCATGTATATGTGTGTTTGTGTGTGTGTTAAGAGAACAGCCACAGGTGTCATGCCTCAAACCCTATTCTTCTCTTAATTTTTTTAACTTTAATTTTATTTTTTTACTTTTGAGACAAGGTCTCACACTGGCTTGATACTCTCCAAGTAGTCTAAGCTAGCCCACCAGGAAGCCCCAGTGATCTGCCCATTTCTGCCTCTTCAAATCTGCTACTGTAGTAAGCGTGCTCTACCATGCCCAGCTTCATTCTTGAAAATAGTCACTCACAAATATAAATGATGCCAACAAAAGATGACACGAGAAAGACATGATGGATAAGTGAGGGTGTACCTGTTAATGTTGAGTGCTAACTTGACAAGGTCTATATTCACCCCGGACGCCAAAATTCTAAGCATTCCCTTAGAAGGATTGTCTGCATTAGGTTAACTCCCAGGCTTTTCTGTGAAGTGATGTCTAGTTAGGCTAATTAAGGTGGAAGAGCTGCCCCGAATGTGGGTGGCACCAGTCTGTGGACTGGGGTCCTGGTCTGAGTAAGAGTATGAAAAAAGCTAAATGCCATCATCTCTTGTCCTTGACTGCACACAATTTGGCCAGTTGCCTCTGCCTCAGGCTTGTCATGATGTCCCTGCTGTGACAGAGAGCACCCTGACAGTAAGCTGAAACAGAGCCCCCATAAGTTGCTTTTGTCTGGGGTTCTGTTGCAGCAATGAGACCAGTAATTAATGCAGACCTATGTGGGTCTAGCAAAGAGATATATGCTCAACCCTTTCTTCCAAGAGAATGTCAGGCGGCAGCTGTGTAGATTCCTCCAAAAATGACCAGGTAAGCATATTTGTATTGGTGGAAATCAAGTCTCAGATATACAAAACTTATTAACTATCTTCTTGTAAATCTTAACCTATGTTTTCAAATTCTTAAATTGAAAAGTAAAGCCAAATATTTTGTTGTTCACTGGGGTGTTTAGTCCAATATGCCAGAATGCATAAAATGGTTTTGCTTTCATTTGAATTTGTTTGCTTGATTTGAACTTGGTTTGAACTTTCCATAATTTCCATCTCTTCTGGGCACTGTTATGATGTGAAATACTGTGGTTAAATTGGTTTCACCTTGAAAACACTTACATAACTCCTTTAAATAGATGTCTAAAGACGGGGGGGGGGGGGGGGGGGGGGCGGGGGGGAGGTGCCTCACAGGTAAAGCGCTCAAGCCTGAGAGACTGTGTCAAGATCACCAGCACCCAAGGAAAAGAGCTGGGCATGGTGGCACCTGTGCCTATCATACCAGAACTGAAAGGTAAAGACAGGAGGATTCCTGGCTCTTTGGCAATCAGTGAGCTCCAGATTTGGACTGGAGAGATGGTTCAGAGGTTAAGAGCATTAGCTTCTCTTTCAGAGGACCTGGGTTTGGTTCCCAGCACCTACTTGGTGCTTCACAACTATCTGTAACTCCAGTTCTGAGGAGACAGGGCCCTCTTCTGGCCTCTTCAAGCACTGCACTCACATGCATGCACACAAGAATCAATAATAAAATACATCTTTAAAAATTAAATAGATAAATGGATAGATGGATGGATGAATGATAGGTTATATCCAACAAAAATCTTAAGCCCATAAGCTGATTTGGTTTTGATTTTTAAATTCTAGACAAGTTTTGGTTTTGATACCATATGTGGCTTGATAACTGTCACATGTCACAAATCATAAAGTCTTTCCAACATTGGGCCTTGACTTAGCCATCCTGACTCAGAAAAGTAAATATCTTTGTAGTCAACACACACACTTCTAAGGCATTCTGGGCTGGAGATGAATCAATCCCTCGGCCTCTATGAAGTTCAGTCTTGATGCAGCGTGTAAAATGGTTCCCTTTTCTACCCCTTTGGTTTTTCAAGTCAGGCTATTGGGGAACTCAGAGGTTCACCTGCCTCTGCCTCCCAAGCTCTGGGATTAAAGGTGTGTTCCACCACCTTGGCAAGAAATTTGTGCATGAGATTTCTGAGATGCACAATGACCCTTAATTAAACATGAGTTCAGAGTGGCAACCTATCTTCCATTGATTTTACAAATCTCCTTCTCATACTATTACCAAATTCCACCATAACTGTTCTAGACACATTTACAAGAACAAAAAAAATTACCTGACATTGTTTTACTGTGGAATATAGATCTTTTGATCTAGTTGTATCTTTTAATAAATGATTTATTTTCATTTTCTGTGCATGAATGGCTTCCCTCCATGTTCATACTGGGTGCCCATAGAGATCAGAAATAACCAGACTCCCTGGAACAAGAATTACAAACAGCTGTGAGCAGCCATGTGGCTGCTGGGAATTGAACCTGGGTCCTCTGGAAGAGCAGTAAGTGCTTTTGACCACTGAGCCACAGCCTTTCTCCAGCTGTATCTTTCAATGGCTCTAGAGAAGCCATTTCTTCAATGACATCACCCTTACCATTGATGTTTCTGGTAAAGATGGTGGGTTGGGCCATATGTGCAGTGAGAGTTCTGTCATCTATGGCCAGAGAATGAAGTTTACAATGAGTAATTCTTTTTTAAAACATTTTTGGATATTTATTTATTTATTTATTTATTTATTTATTTATTTATTTATTTATTTATTTATTTATGCAAGTACTATAGGTGCATGTACACCTTTATTCCAGAATTGCATTTCAGATCCCACTATAGATGGTTCTGAGGCATCATAGAATTGCTGGGAATTGAACTCAGGACCCTGTGAGAGTGGCCAGTGCTCCCAACCTCTGAGCCATCTCTCTAGCCCCCTCAAATGAGCAATTCTTTGTACCAAAGATATCAGTTTCTCCAGCTCACCTGGCTCTGGGGTAATGTGAACGACATTGGTAAATGGTCCTGTATTGACTGAGAAGCTGCCTCTAGAAGCAAGGTTGACACACACACACACACACACACACACACACACACACACACACACATTTCAAACCTGTATATCAAATACCACCCCCACACACACCCAAACCCCTATCCTTAGGCTGATCCCTGGCTCTGTAAAACCAGCGAACAGTCCACATGAAGAGCACACTCACAGTCTGGAACACAGAGACTTACGGCAGGAAAGGATTTATCAGGAGGAGGAAAGGAATAAGAGAGATTAATGGAGGGAGGATGTGATCAAATACACGGAATTAGGGGAGAATAAATACGTTTTTTTAAAATGGGGCTGGACACTGGAGACGACTAAGGGTCCAGGATGAGATGAAGAAAATTAAAAGGAAAGAACCCTTAACTCTTCCAGTCCTTGCTTCCTGGTCCTCACTGTACTGTTCTGCTTTTTTAAAAAAAAGTTTATTATTTCATCACCTGGGAACTTGGACAGATGGCTAGACAAGGGAAGGGCTGTCCTAATAGACCCCTTCAGAGACCCAACCCTAAGGACAGAAGGATAGAGTGGGGAATCGGGAGGAGCTGAGGAAAGAGAGACCACCCCTCTTAAGGCAGCACCTCACCTTTCCTCTGATGCTGGATGGTGTCCTCAGCACCGACACATCCAGGAAGAGACAAACAAACACCTACCCCCTGGCCATCGGGCTATCACCTCTGCCATCAAAGTGGACGTGACATTCTGAGGAGGAGCAGCTGCTGCTGTATCTGAAGTGTCCCCTGGAGACATGAAGCCAGGCATTTGTCTTGTTCTTTTTGGTTTGGGTTTTTTGTTTTGGTTTGTTTTTTGACCAAATGTATGTAGAGATATTCCCCAGTTTCTCCAGTCCACCCAGCTATAGGGTAATATGCATGGTAATCCTCTTTGAACACCCGGCTCAAAGAACTAAGGCTGGACTCCATGTTGCATAAAGGATGAATTGGAACCAGATCAGAAAGACTCTCTTCAAGGAACAGGTGGGTGTTGGCTGAACAGAGTATCCAGCCTGGAACCTTCAATGAGGCGCTGCCTTAGAACACTCAGAGATGTGACAGACGATCAAACAGGGCACAGACACAGAGGTCTCGCCTGATAGCTGTATAGCAGGGAGCCTTCCAAAGTTCCCTGCTCGTCTTGGCATTGCCACACTCCTGGTTCTGGTTGGCCAGGGCCACCCACTCTGAGGAGTCAGGCCTGCTTCCCTAGGGGCCATAAATGTTCTCGAGTCAGCAGTGGCCAGGACTGATTACCCATGTGCATGATCAGAACACTGGGGACCACAGTCTGGACATCATCCCAGCCACCCTGCGTGAACACCAACCCAAGCTCCTCCTACATCCTGGTCTCAGTGTCATTCTCCAGCAGCATCATTGTCACAATTGCACAGTGACACACAGCTCTTAGCAGGCTACCACGGGACAGACCAGGACCACATTTTTTTAAACAGTCCTTTTCCTTCCCCAGGATATCCACCCATGCTTCCAGAGTTGGGATGTCACAGCTTCAGGATCTATGCTACCAGAACTCCCGGTCCAGGGCCCAACTCCATCTTCCTTCCCTGTGATACTGCTCTACTCTGAGTCTTCAGTGCTAGATTGTTCAACCACTGGCATCCTCTTCCCCCTTCCATTCACTTCTCCACCCCACAGAGAAACACTGAATCCTCAGGAGGTGAACCTAGTGAGCAGCAGTCTCAAAAAGCTGGGCCCTGGGTTCCATTTTGCTGGGGGCAGCAACGGCATAAATTGGCCCTCTGGCTCAGGGACCCTTGATGGGATTCTGTGTCACCCTGTCCACGTACAACCTGCCCTGGGTACCTTTATTTTGTTCCCAACACTGACTTTCTGTGGGTGAGACACATTCCCTATTCATCATTTGCCACAGGGGGAAAAAAATCCTTATCTGTTGTGTTTTCATCTGTCTCCCAGGCTAATGCTTGGCAGGTATTAGGTTCTCAAGGTTTGCCTAGTGGATGCAAAAGGGGGGCTGCCGAGAGCCAACTGTGCTTTAAACCATGCTATCTGAGTAGGCAAGGCTGAGCTACAAAATTCATAGTCCATGGAGTGACCTCACAGGGCTAGTTTGTGCCGGGAATGCTAGGAATGGTAGGCACTGAGGAACAATCAAGAAATACCAACCATTGCTCCTTTGTGGGCTTGTGAGAGGCCGCCACCTTGTGGCTGGATGAAAATGCACATCCAGTCTCCACAGGGTGATGATGCTCATACGGTTTAAACAGTTACATCTTGCGGCAGGTTCTCTCTTCTATATTCAAGACACTGATGACCAGGTTTGGCCTCTCACTGGCCATTGAAGTATGATGTTCGTTGAATTGGAATGTAACCGTGTGTGTGTGTGTGTGTGTGTGTGTGTGTGTGTGTGTGTGTGTGTGTGTGAGAGAGAGAGAGAGAGAGAGAGAGAGAGAGAGAGAGAGAGAGAGAGAGCAATACGATCTTTATGTGCACACTCGTATCTATCCACTCTTTTGGTAAATTCCTGATCCTCTCATAGGAAGGCAGTGTTCGTCTATCGGGGCTCTTTTCTAAGGGCCTGTGGGACTGCACTGACCTGAGGATAAGAGCCGAAGAGAGGCCTGACCGCCCTCGTGCAGGTACATTCTGGTTGAAGGTCATGCAAGAAGAGGTAGCAAGCAATGTCAAGATCTGTAAAGAAAATGCACACGGGAGGGAAAGGGGGCTGTACTAGGAGAGGCCAAAGAAAGCGCACTTAGACTAAAACTTTAAAGACAGGGAAAGCATTCAGGAGCAGGGAACCGCATATATAAAGGAGTGTGTATCTAGAAATCAAGATAAGGCTACATGACTGGAGGAGGGTGTGACCGGAAGGGGACTAGATGAGGTCAACAACTCATGAAACCAGATTCTGCTAATTCCTAATGGCAGAGTTTGTGCAGCAGGAAATCACCCGAACATTTAAGCAACGGGAGAATGGGAGCGGCGGCGGCGGGGGTGGGGGGGTGTGTTTAATATCTGACTTTCCTTGATTGAACACTCCCCTGGCTGAGAGTAGAGAACAGCTCCGAAGCCATAACTCAGCGGAGGGAGGGGCTATGGAACCAGGACTCCAGTCCGGTCTTTTTTACGTTCGGATTCCAGCTTCACCATACTCTCGTGTTGTGACCCCGGGCATCTTATCTTAGCTCCTTGTTTTCTCACCGAAATGAGAAAATTAATGTGTTGTAGATCTACTGGGATCGTTCTGGCTAGGCTAGGTCTGTGAGCTGGAAGCTCAACCCAAATAGCAATGTTGTGGAAGTTGAGAGTGGGCCGCGAGGAAGAGCGCCACCTTCAGGAGGGATTAGTGTAGTGTTCCCAGAACCTGGGTAGGTCTCTTAAGAACAAGTTGTCATATACAAAAGAGTGATGCTCATCCCACGTCCTTCTGGGTGCCCATCTCACAGATAATCTCGTCTGCACTCCCACTATTGTGGTGCCACCCACCACAAGATCCTCTCCAGTGGTCACAGGGGGCAATTACTTGACCTTGGACCTTCACCTTCAAAACGGTGAACTAAACAAACCTTATTTCTTTATAAGGCATCCAGTCTCTAACTCCCTGGACTAGTACAGGCATGTTAGAGACACAGTTGACTACAGAATTTATGATGTTGTAGATAATGGCTGGCTAGTGCCTAAAAACAGTTACACATCTCTTGGAGAGAGGGGAGTGCATTGTGAGATAGATAGTGCATTGTGAGACTAGCATCATAGACAGGGTTAGTTATAGAGGCCTTGAACACCACCTACAGTGAAGAACATCTGTTAGCACTGAGGGCAAGGAAAAGCCTCTGGGCAGGGAGGGTATTGGCCACAGGAAGGGTGAAGAAGATGATTGGGAGGATGCAGACTCTCTCCCACATAGACCCCTCCCATCCCAGGAGGCTTTCCCTGTAAGGGATTCTGCCTAACTAGCTTCCTCTAGCTATGATTTGCTTCACAGGTTCAAATGTCTTTATCCCTAAGCCTTCACAGGTGTTGTTGTTCTTGTGATGATTGTCCCCATGGAGACAGACATACAGACGGCACCTCAGAAAAAAACTCTGTCCCCCTGTCCATCCAACCATGTCCTGGAAAAGGGCCCAGTTCATCTAGGAGACTGCTGATGAAGAGCCTTCACGGCCTGCCTGTTTTTCTGCAGTCTAGGGATCAGGAGAAGTACAGCCTGCCAGCTAAGATGATACCACATCACAGAAAGGCCAGGAACTCATTCAAGCTTGATGAAATGCCCCTCCAGTGTGCGACCCTTCCCTCATGATCATGCCACGTGGAACACAGGACTCCATCAGCTCCAGTGGGTGTGCTATGCTCTGCAGCACTTGAGTTTGTAAAATGCCTCCTGGGCCAGAAATTTGGAACAGTACCAGCAAGGCAGAACTGAGAGCTCTGTCCTTTGTCTTTGCACACCTAAAGGACAATACCCTGCTCCAAGATGCCTCTCAGAGATGGGAAAGAGAAGTCCACCCAGAGGCTGGTTTGTTGCTGACAAGGTTCCACTGTAGTCAAGCAGCTAAAGACAGGCTTATCCATCATGAAAGCATCTCTTCGGGACCTCTCCACAAGAAGCTTGAGTTTTAAAATAAGTAAAGCCACTCTAGCTCTGTGTGTGTGTGTGTGTGTGTGTGTGTGTGTGTGTGTGTGTGTGTGTGTGTGCGTGCGCGCGCGCGCGCGCGCGTGCGCGCACACGCTATGACTATGTGAACACATGGGGGATGTGCATACACACCCATGCAGAGACTGTTTGCATTCCTCAGGTCTGAGTCCAGTCCTATAAGCAGACATTTAACAAGTATGGGCTGGGCAGAGCCGGCACAATGCTGGAGATGATAAGCTGTGCATTCTCACACCAGCCTGTAGAGGGCACCCTTATGGCTGTGTGCCAATCATTAAACCACAGCCGGTTGTGGAAATAGGGTGGGTGTGTAAACCATTCCCTGAAGAATTTTTTTTTCTTTTCCCTTTAGGACATATTTTATTTGCATGTGTTTGAATACAGTTTCCCACAGAGGACAAAAGAAGGCATCAGATCCCCGGAGCTAGAGTTACAGGTTATGAGCCTTTCCTGATAGGTGGGGAACAAGGCTCAGGTCCCCTGCAAGAATTCTTAACTGATGAGCCGTCTCTCCAGCCCTCCTTTTCTAAATAATAATAATAATAATAAAAATAAAAGGAAAGGGAGGGAGGGAGGGAAGAAAGGAAGGAAGGAAGAGGAAAAAGTATACATTTTAAAGAAGACTCGGAGGTGTCTCAACAATGAATGAAAGGTTTATTTTAAAATAAACCTGAAGAGGGTCCCATAGAAAAGGCTGTTGAATGAATCTCTTGCAGGCTGTGGATTTCGTCAGAGCAGAGGAAGGGCTGAGGTCCACTTTGGCCTGGTAGTGCTAAGGGTTAAACCAGGATGTGCAGGATGACTTGGGAAATAGAAAGCTTTGCTGCCGGGGTGGAGGAGATTGTTCTGTCTGCAATGTCTACACAGTAGGGGAGGGGGCTGGGATGCCCTTCCCTCTCGGTGGTGGGCTTGTTGATTCAAGGTTCGTTTGTCTGCTTCTGTGGGTGTGTGCATACTGGGGCTAGTGTGTCACAATGTGTGTGGAGGGCAAAGGACCAATTAAGGGGACTCTTTCCCCAAATTGGAGAGGAAGAAATTTACTTCATCTTACAACTCCCCAGTCATCTGTTACTGAGGCAAGTCAGGGCAGATTGAAGAAGAAACCATATTGGATCCCTGCTTACTGACTGCTCCCTGGGCTTGCTTAGCTACTATTCTTGTTATACAACCAAGACTCACCTGCCTAGGGATGACACTGCCCAGGGTGGGCTGGGCTTTCTTCACAATTAGCTGTCAAGAAAATGCCCTGTGGGGATATTTTCAAATATAATAAAAACAGGTCAGAGATATCAGAGGACAGATCCACCTCCTCCTGTCTTTTTTTTTTTTTTTTTTCTTCCCAAGACAGAGTTTTCTGTGTAACAGTCCTGGCTGTCCTGGAACTTGCTTTGAAGACAAAGTTCAAAGACCGGCTTTGAACTCACAGAGATTCTCTTGCCTCTGCTTCCCGAGTACTGGGACAACAGTGTGAGCCATGGCTTCTTCTGCCTGCTCTGTCTTTCTATGCCTGCCTTAAATACTTTCTTTGCTCAGTTAAGGTGTGGCACCACCACTGCCTGCCTGGGAGCCTGGAACTCCTTCTGTAAACTAAGATGACCTCAAACTCAGATTGGATTAAGGATGTAGGTCACCACTCCTGGGATATTCCCTGTGCTGGGATTAAAGGTGTGAGTTAGCACTTTATTATATTTGAAAATATCCCCACAATGCCCCACAGCTGTGCCTGGGGTAGGGGAGGGGGCAGTCTGATGGACTGGACACAATTCTTCCGTGAGAGTCTGTCTTCCCAGGTACCTTTAGGTTTGAGTCAAGTTGACAAAATCTAACCACTTGTGTGATGTTTCCCTGTGTGTCTAGGTGTGTGTGAGTACACTTGCCTGTGTCACTGGAGTCCATATGTTTTTCTCTGCTGCCCCACCCACCCACCTTATCTTTTGAGACAGTGTCTCTCCCTGGATCCGAAGGTCATCAATTGTCTAGATTGGTCAGTCAGCAAGCTCCAGGGACCTGTCTGTCTTGTGTCCCCTACCCCATTGGGGAGCTTGCATACATAAGCCATCTCACTCAGCTTTTTACATGGTTATTAGGGCCCCAGACTCAGGTCCTCATGCTTGCACAGTGAGAGTTTTATCCCTGAACCATCTCCTTAGACCTTGGGGAGCAGAAAAGAGGGGTGAAGAATGAGGCTGGACATGTGATCAGAAGCTTAAAGAGGTTCGGAGCAAGAAAAACACAATTGTAGTTTGGGCTTTACCAAGATTAAAGTCAAACCTGAGACTTACAAGCTGTTAAGGGAGAGCTGATGTTCATCAATTTAGCTGTTACAAGAGTCACAAAAATACACATACTTTCCACGAACCACTTCCCTCAGACAAGCCTCCAGGGCTAGCCATTCTTCGGCCACCTGTGGATGAGAAGACCAAGGTACCGGCCCAAGGTTGGACACAGGTTTATGGCTGGGCCCAAAGTGAGGAGACAGACAAGTTCAAGTTCTGCTTTATCCCAGCACCTTTACCTCGAGGAAGCACTGCCTGTTCCAACCTCTTCAACTTCCCCATCAGCAAACTGGCTTGGAAGTCACAGGGCTTACAAGACAATCCCCACGTAAAGTGCCAAGCCAGTGCCAAGCTCACCGACAGACCTCAGGAAATACTATTAGGCTGGTGAGTGGCTGGAGTAGGTTTAGAATCCAAGCGGGATTTCTCTCTCCTGCTAGAGATTTGGATTCCCTGCTGCATTTGAGTTTGCAGAAGTGTTTTGTGTAGCTAGCCAAGTACCACAATAGGGAACCCTGCCCCCTTGCGCTCTACTTGACCTTGAAGAGTTCAGGGTTGGCTTTTTGTTGTTGTTGATTTTTTATTTTGCTTTGTTTCTCAGCAAATAACCCTCAGTGCCTCCCAAGCAAAGTCTGGGTGGTCCTTCCCAGTGTGAATAGCCAACCTAAATCACATCACTAGCCCACAGTTCAGTTCCCACCCCACCTCAAATAGGCTGCCTGCTTGGGAAAGCCCAGATATGTATGAGGTTAATGCAGAATCAGAAAGGCAAGAGAAAAGAGCCAACACCCTGTATAAAATCTGGCAAAGAGCTCGAACAGGCATTTTTTTCCCTGTCACTAATGACTGGGGGAAATATGCAGATAAAAGCCATAGCGAGTCACTGTAGCACACTGGTAGGGCAGCTGTGGTCAAGAAGTAGAAAGTAGCAGGCATGAGGAGTCGGCAGAGAAAGGTGGACCTCCCATGAAAAATGGCAGGGCCACCAGGAAGGCAGAAGAGCAATTCCACAAATGAATGAACAAACCAAGATAGAATTACCATGCAACTCAGAAATTCTACTTCCAGAATAGACCCTAAAGATCTGCATGCCAGGACTTTGAACTGTATGTCAACATTCCCAGCAGCATTAGTCACAAGAGCCCAAAGGGGGTGATAACTTAAATGACCATCGGGCACATGAATAAAGAAAACGTGTAACAAGCACATAATGAAATAGTATTCAGCCAGAAAAAGGAAGCTCTGAAGCAGGTAATGCGGATGGGGATGAACCTTGAGGATACCGAGTGAAATGAGCCAGACACCCAAAACAAAGGCTGAGACTGAACTTGCTTGGGTGACCTGGACTTTAGCATCATACAAAAACTAGCAGGCGGGCGGGGAGGGGGGAGATGGGGGGATGGCGATGGGGGGGAGGTGAGGCACATGGGAAATGAAGCACAACCGCTCCAACAGGCAGGTGGGGGGCATACTATCACAATCTCCCTAGGCCTGGCCCACTAGGCAGGGAACTAGACACACCTGGAAGGCTGAGATCCTGGGAGCTCATTGCATCCAGATTCCACAGTCTGTGGTTCTGCTTGTTAGGAAGACTTGCTTTGTGCAGAGGATGGGAGAAGCTGGGTGGTCACCACATTGCATATTTCTAGTGTGGCCAGAGGGTGCCTTGGGTGGCTGCTATGCTGGAGAAGGAAGTGTCTGGAGGGAATGACTGAGCCAGAGAGGGCCCTGCTCCAAAATGGATGCCACTCTCCAAATGAGAACAGCTTAATGAAGTCTGTTTGTCAAGGGATGGGGCTGCCTCAAGGGAACCAAGAAGAGGTTCCTGTGCCCAGAACTGCACCCAGGATAGTACAAAACCATGGCCTTTGGTAAGGACAAATCAGAAGGGAGGGAGCTGGGGGGAGGGGAGTTACCCAGACTTCTCTTCCTGCCAGGGCCTCCTACCAGCACAGGGCTTCTGCTGCTATGAAGCCCGTCAGACCAGCCTCTATGGCCAGAGCAGTGGAAAAGATGGGCCAGGAAGCCAAAAAGGCAATGGACGGGTTTCCAGAGGGAATCAAAAGAAAACTATCTGCAAAGCCTGACTGGGCTGAGAACCCTCCCCTGAGAAACTCCTTGCTGATCTGGGACTATGGGTGGGAGGTGCCTGAAGGGAAACCCCTTGTTCAGTATCTGAGAACATTGACCGGCAGCCTAAACTACCTATCCATGCTATTGTGTGTGTCTGGTCGTTCGTTCGTTCGTTCGTTCGTTCATCCTGCCAGCATTTGTCAGATACAATGCTAGGAGGCGCTAGGTGAAAAAATGTGGAGTTTTTTGTAGCTTTGATTTGCTTAGTGTGGGGCAACCATATGTTTGACCCACCTGTTCCACGAATCTGGAGGCTGCTCAGGTCCTCTGTAAAAGGCAATTGATTAATCATCTTCCCCCATTCCAGGGGTTGTGAAACTTTTAAGTGGTCATCTTTGAAAAGACACAGGGCACAGGGCCAGGTGTGGTCTCAGTCCTCCATGGGGGTCAGGGGTTCACTACCTACCCAACACCTCTACTTTTGCTCACATACGCCACCTTCTTCGGGGCTGCGAGGGCATTTTTGCAGTTTTTCTCCCCATGTCACAAGACAGAGCAGACCTAGTCACCGCTGCTTCTCCCCTGAGTCCTTAGAGCTGGGGGTGGGCGACCGATTTATGCCCACTGTTCACGGTCACCGAGGGGGGTGGGCAACCACCCTGAGCCCATTTCAGGGATGGAGAGCCCAAACTGGCTGCTTGGATGCATAGGCTCAGAGTCGCCAGGCCGGAGCGCAGGGGGCGGGGCGCGCCGTCCCGCCAGGCGCGGGGACAAAGGCCCGTTGGCGGACGTGGCCGGGCCAGGCTGGGCCGGGCTGGACCGGGCGGGCCCTTTAAGCGGGGTGGGCGGGCAGCGCGGGGGCGGGCAGGGGCGGGGCGGCGGCGACGGCGGCAGCAGCGGCGGCGGCTAGTGCTAAGCAGCTCGGATCGCGTCGTCCCGGCCCGGCCCGCACGGTTCTGGGCGCGGAGAACGGCCATGCCGCCGCGGCGCAGCATCGTGGAGGTGAAGGTGCTGGACGTGCAGAAGCGACGAGTGCCCAACAAGCATTATGTGAGTCTGCGCCCGCGCCACGCGGCGACCCCAGCCCAGCGCAGAACTTGTGCCCCACGCCCTTCCTGCAGTCTGTCTCCCCACGCGCCTCTGGTCCTTGAACCCTCTCCGCTCGCCCCGAGCTCCCGCGCCTTCCCCGCCATCTCCTCGCGAGCCCCCACCCTGCCCACGCGTGCAAAAGTCTGGCCCCAGCTGCTGCTGGAGACGCAGACAGAAACCAGGAGAGAAACCCATGGAGGCGCGGTTTCAGGCCACCCTCTCCAGAGGCACTCAGCCTCGTGGGACAAGCCAGCCAAGCCCCTTGTCCTTCTGGGCATGGGTCATCTGAGTGTCCCTCTCCAGTAACTTCCGTTTAACAGTGTGGGAAAGTTTCCCCGGGAGTGCCCCCCACCCCCTCTGTGAGAATGTGTTTGGAGCCAGCAAGGTATGGAAGAAATGGGTCCCTGGCATCATTTTGCAGATGGGAAGGCTGAGGTTTCTACGACACGGACGGTGGCCTGGGGGCCCACGGGGACCCGCAGGTGGGAAATGGCCTGCAGGGCTGGTTAGGGACCTTGTCTGCGGTTGAGGTGGTTCAGGTTCCACCTCAGTGGTTCTGGTAGTAGGACAGTGGATCCAGTGGAGGCCCCGTGGACTTCCCTCCAGGAGGGAAGAGGGGTGGTGTCCCTGCCTGGAAGAAGCTGGCTGTGGTAGCCCTGGAGAAGTTAACCAGGAAGGGAAAAAAGCAAGAGAGAGGGGGGAAAATCCTAACAAAGAAGTGTGGAACAATGAGTATAGAAGGGCGTTGGCTGGAGACAGACCGGCCAGGGGCCTCCCTGGAAGCCCCTTTTGGGTCTGTTTGTTTAAGAGGGTCATTCTTACAAAGCAGACAGATATCCATGCCTTCCACGAGTGGCCCATAAAATTCTGAGAGGAGATGACTGGGAATCCACTGCACTCTGCAAGAAAGGATTTGTTGTGTTCCCATGTATTGTTATTGGCCGGGGCGTTCAGTTAGTCCTGGGCCAGCCAGCGGGGGCTGCTTCCTGGACCTGTGGTATCTTTAAATAGAGCTAAGTTTTCCTTGCTTCAGAGCTCAGCTAAATTGTCTTGGTTTCTCCACACCCCACCCCCTTTTTTCCCCTTAACTGTTTAAAACGCTGCCAAATCTTGGTTTCTTGTTGGAGCCTGTTGAGTTTGATTCTTGGGTATGGGACAGTTTTCAGTAGCACACCAACTGGAGGAAGTCTGGAATTCTCCATGCTGCCTGCCACCAGATCTGTGAACCCACCAGATCTGTGAGCTTGACAAACCAGAATAGCTACAGCCACCAAGGACTGGGCATCATCATCCCCTCTCTCTCTTGTGCTATCTTACACCTTTAGTAGTGGTTTTCTTAGGTCCATTTCACAGATGAGGAATTAAGAGTCAGGAGCAAAGCAAGTGTGTAAGTCCAGTCCTGTTGAACTGAAAAAGTTGTGACCACACCTCTTCTCAGACCCCACATACAGTTTCCCTGGGAGTGCCCCCCACCCCCACAGAGGCCCTGGACAAAATCCTCTCAAAACCTGGGAATCCATTCAGGCCCATGCCTCCCTGACAGCTCTTTGCAGCTTTGATGGGTACCCCTGAACTTCCAATCAATTGTTGGGGACTCACTGAGCCAAGTCTATGTAGCAGCATAGCTTGGGACTGAGCTTTTGGACTCCCAGGTTTCTGTTACTTCTTGGAATTGATATGTCCTCATATGAAAGATGGGGTGATGATGCCCCCTCCCAGTGGGAGCAGTCATGTGACCGACATGGAGTTCCTTAACTATAGCCCTTCAGTGTCCATGTCTCTCTGATTAGAAGCATAATGAAGTCATGCAGGAGCTTGTTCCGAGAACTTGTTCCTCTGAATGTGGGCTTAGTCACTGCTGTGACAAGGGGCCTTCTCCCTGCCATCTGGCCTTAGATTCCCCAGATGAGGAAGGAGGTAGAGCCTAATGCACCCTGAGTCATAAAGAGGAGCAGTTAATTTGGTACTATGATGGTAGGGTCCCAAAGCCAACAGCAGCAGGCTGGACTGTGTAACCTCCCCCAGCTTCACACACCCTGAAAGGAATGGGTCTGGAAAGCAGGTGTTGGCAGCCTAGCTGAAGTAACCTTGCTTCTGCCCCCCCCCCCATACAGTAGCTCCCTTTTCCTCAACTGTAGCAACCAAAAATATGGCCAGATATTGAGTGTCCCATGCCCCCCTTGGGGACCATCTTAGTCTGTTTCTCATTGTCTAACCAAGTACATGAGGTATGGTACTTTGTAAAATAAAGAGGTTTATTTAGCTGCCTGGGAAGCTGGAAGTCCAATATTAGGCTTACTCATCGGCCCCTGGACTTCTTGGCTACCTCCCAGAGTCATAGGTGACATCATGGTAGGAGCATGTATAGAGGGAGAGATTGTATGAAAAGGCTAGAAGCCAGACAGATGGGTGAGAAGCTGCTTTGCTTCCTTGGAAACTGAGGTCCTAGAACTACTTGGATCTCTTTTAAAGCCATGTACTCAATGACCTAACTACCTCTCCTTAGGCTCCGCCCCTTAGTCCTACCACACTGGGGACTAAGGTTCCAACACAAAACTCTTGGATGTGGACAGACCACATCCAGACCTTACCAGAGGTGGCGCCATGTACTTCTGCCCTTGTCATACCACCACAGTGCATTGTGCACATTAGTTTGGAGTGTCCTGGCTACTGTGTCCTTCTTATTCTATGCCTGGAAGGGACCCTGTCAGAGGTTCTGAGGCTACAGTAAGTCAACAATGCCTGGGGCTCAGGGCAGGTCCCTCGTTCCACTTGCATGTCAGGTCAGCAGCCTCTCACAAAGGTTGCCTTCACCTGTGGACCAGGCTGGTGTTGTCACTGCATGTAGTCCCTACTGCCTGTCCAACTCAGAGTCTGGGCTGCAGAATGAACGTGAAGGAAGCTTCTCAGAGTGGCATCCTGGGGCCAGTCTTTTAGCAATACCTGAAGGCTCTGGAGGTCTTGTTGGGATCCTCTTCCCTGTACTGATAAAGGACACACAGGGTCAAGGGCACAGCAGTACTAGTCCTGAATGGAGCCTTGGGTTGGGTATTCATTTTCATGACAGCTCTTTGAAGGTAGCAGACTTCCATCATGTGACCTCAGTGTTTCAGAGGCACCGAGAGAAGAAAGCCCACCCCTCTCCATAGACTCCTGCCTCCGGAAGGCTCTGCATTCATCTCGATTTCTTCTTTTGTCTTTATATTTAAAATAAATCACAGAGGCAAAGTCCTTGTGTACCCTGCCAGTCACCTTTTATCCCCCAAATCACTACCCCCTGCATCTGTTATTTATCACTCCCATCATTCCCATGTACTTTTCAATCAGTAGCCCAGGCTGCCCTGAAACTAACTATATATACTAGGCTGGATTTGAACTCACAGAGATCTGCCTGCTTTTGCCTTCTGAGTGCTGGGATTAAAGACTGCCATGCCTGGCCCTCACTCACTTTTAAAATACAGATTGACAGGCTGGAGAGGTGACTCAGGGGTTAACCTGAGCACTTGTCCTTGCCAAGGACCTGGATTAGATTCCCAGCACCCACATGGCACTTCATAACATTCTGTGACTCCAATTCCAGGGGATCTGATACCCTCTTTTGGCCTCCACAGACATCAGGCACCCATGTGGTGCACATACATTCAGACAACATCTACACCCATAAAATAAAATATAGGCTCATAGGAATAACTTTTTTTTAAAGCTGTCTTCAAGTATCACTTATGCACCACCACAGTGACCCATTGTAACCATAAAGGTCACTGGCATTTGTAGTAACTGTATGGGGCTGAATAGCCATCACCCCAGTCCAGTTTATAATGTTTCTGTTACCCCTTTTGCCATCAGTAGCCTCCTTCTTGCCTTTTTCGTGTTTTCCCTGATAACCCATTGCAGTTATTTTGAAACTATAAAAATCTTGCCCTGTTCAGATCTATGTTAATACAGAAGCCCCAGTTCATTTTAACCATTGCATAGTACTCCATTTGTGTCTATTTTCCTCTGTCCTCAAGGTCTTTTCCTACTGGGAACTCACAGCTGTTCTTCCCAGCAGTTCACCTGGCTGCAACTGTTCCTGGGTCTCGTCCCAGCACAGGAAATCTGCTGGGTCTTGGAGTGTATGTTCAGCTCTGCATGTCTGCACAGGAGCCATGTCCATCCCTGAGTTCCCTCTGCTCTGGGCCTCACTCAGTCTCTATGGTCAGACTTTTTAGTTAATGTCAGACTGCTCACTGCACAGTGGTGTCCCAGGATGGTGCTCCTTAGCCTTTTCCTGCTTGCTAATGAGGTTAGGGGCCTTTTGTGCCTTCACTGGCCAGCTAAGATTCCTCCTCTGTGAATTGCCTGTTTATCCTTTGCTGCTGGCTCAATGTGTTTTGCCTTTCATCTTCTCTTGATCTAGAAGGCTTATACATCTGGGATACTAATAATGTTCTCAGTTTCCCCTTGAGGAGACTGCAGGCTTAGAGAATCCAAAGTATGTGTATGACATCACACTGCATGGGAACTGAGCTAAGTATGTTTGTCTGGGAGACAGAGGCAGCCTTGTGATCCCACCACAAACCAGGGGCCTTGCTGTTGCCACCTTTGCTGAGGTGCCAGGGTCATCTTCGGCCCTTCTTAGTCTGCTGACCTGCAAGTCTTCAGCTCCGTGTCTCTTACTCCAAAGAAGCTCTGAGTGGATCGTCCAAAGAGCAAGAGATTGTCAGGGTATCCCCCCTTATTGGCTTTTGATCAGGTACCAGTAGCCTGGGTGTGAGGGTGCCTGTTTAGTTAGTGTGGGTCATGCCCTTATCCTGCAAAGCCAGAACTTTCCTCTTTGTTTTGTGGCGATTCCTGGATGCTGAGCTGTTGTGGGGTGTAGATCTGCTGCCCAGGTATATCTACAGCACTTTCCTAGCACCCCTTTTATGGAAACCCTCAGAGCAGGGCAGTCAGTGTGAATGTTAGAGACAAACCAGGCTGGGTGCAAGTTCTTTGTGGCAGTAGGCCACCTTGTCCCACCTTGGCTTCTGGTTTTGTGAGTGAAGTGGCCCCTCCTGAGGAGACTGTGTGAGAATTTGAAGGTGCTAGAATACTGCTGGAGAAAACTGCCAGCGACAAGCTCATTTCTTACTGACTTACTTTTGCCATTGTGGTGGCAAAGCCTGGCTTTGAATCTCATCACTGCTGAGCCCTGAGGCCTGGCAATGTCACTTCTCAGGATATCTGAGTGACACAGGTTTAAGTCCTGACCCTTAGTGCTGAGCCTGATGACAGTCATTAGTGGTGGCCATGGCCATGATCTGGCTCCACAGTTGCTCTGAAATGCGCTGTGGTGCCCCTACTCTTCTGTTCATTCCTGTGGTACCTGCCCAGGCTGAGTGCCATGCTGCAGCGTGAAGAACCACTCCAGTCTCCTCTACAGACGGTTCTATACTTCACCATGTCTGCCGCACATCGGTAGCATCCTTACAGCATTTAAAAAAGATCTTTCTTATTTTTATCTATGTGCACATGTGCTTGTCTGTGTGAGTGAATGTGCAAAATATGCTTTTGTCCTCACTTTCAGAAGAGAGTGTTCAGTCCTCTGGAGCTGAAATTATAGATAGTTGTGCTGGAAACCAAACTTGGGTTAGAGCACCAAATGCTGTTAACTACTAAGCCCTGAGGAAAACTTACTTTTTTAGTGTGTCTGTTGCTTTCTTGAGGCTGAAAACAAACAAACAAAAAAAAAAAAAAAAAAAAAAAAACTGGGGTGTCTGTCACAGAAGCAAGCTGTACCAAGCAGGTGGCAAGTTAGATGGCTTCAGGATGCTCTTCTGGGGACCTTGACAGCTGTGCTCACTGCTCCAGTCCCCTCAACCCCAGGTACAGGCACCAGGCCCTCCCCTCTCTAAAGGCCTGCTCCAAAGGAGGTGCCTCAGCTACTTCCCTCCTGCAGGTCGAAGGAGGCTGCACTAGCATAGCTACAAGCAGTTTCAACAGGGGATGGAACAGACTTTAAATCTGTGCCCTTCCGTGCCTCTAGTGAATGGAGAATGTTCACAAGCCAGGTGGATTCAGATTTCTACTCGGCCACTTACCAATTCTGTGACCACAGACAGGTCACTTACCCTGTGCTCAGGGCCCCCATCTATAAAATGGAGTTGTTAGTAGTTCCAGTTAGAGGAAGCCAGTGTGAGGATTATAGTGGACCCAGGACCTGGTCCAAACCTGACAAGGGCAAGCCTTACTAGAAACATCAATGTATATTGTCACTTACCATAGTTGTAGGTTGGTGGCTAGCTACTTAAATGCCATCAGTAGAGAACAGGATTCATGTGACATGCACATGCAGAATTCCAGGAGGGTGGTGTAGATGTGCCTGGCCTCTGCCAAGGCATCACAGTCAAACTGGCTATGGGCACATGCTCAGGCCCTTCCTGCAGATTGCCAGTGAAGGGTGGAAAGACCCAGAAATAGAGCTGATAGAAAATGTTACACTTTTTTTTTTTGCTTGCTTGTGCTTTTTTATGTTTTCCAAATGTTCTGCAATGTACACATGGCCCTGGTTTTAATGAAAATAAAAACCAGTGATTGCTTGTTTTAAAAAAGCTGAGGTGGCTTTAGCAGGTTCCCACATCCTGCTATCAGCCTGTGAAGTCCCTTGGATTTTTCCTGATCTTCCAAAAGCAAGGCCTCCGTAGATGGGCCTCTGCTGGCACCGGTGCTCTTCCGGTCCTGCCACATATGAAGGGCTCACATGTGTTCTTCCAGCCATGAGCTGAAGAAGCAAAAGTTATGAGTGTGAAACACCACAGGGCAACCAGGGACATGATTTCCTGGCTATAATCCCAGCCCCTGCTCCTGGGGGTATTTTGTATGTCTGAAGGCTCCTCAGCACAGGTACTCACAGTGGGCACCTCCAGAAAGGACCAGACCGGAGACTCTCTCATTAAGCCACACATCCCATTCATGATGCTTGGACCCTGCTTGCAAATTACTCATTTTTTTAGTTACATTATTGCTGTGATGAAATACCATGACCAGAGCAACTTGGAAAGGAAAGGGTTTATTTGGCTTAAATATCCTGAGTCACAGTCTGTTGAGGGAAGCCAAGGCAGGAACTCAAACAGGGCAGGAGCCTGGAGGCAGGAGCTGATGCAGAGGCCATGGAGGGGTGCTGCTTACTGGCTTGCTCCTCATGACTTCCACAGCCTGTTTTCTTATGGAACCTGGGACCGCCAGCCCAGGGGTGGCTCCACCCACAATAAGCTGGGCCCTCCCTCATCCCTCACTAATTAAGAAAATGCCCTACAGCTGGACCTTAGGGAGTCATTTTCTCAATTGAGGTTCCCTCCTTTCGGGTGACTTTAGCTGGTGATCAAATTGATATAAAACTATGCAGCACAGCATCCCTTTTCCTTGGAGGAAAACTAGTGAATGGTCTTCCTTCTCATGTCTCGGTTGCCCCTTCCTGCAGTTGCAGGAAAGGGATCTGACAGTCCCTGAGTAGCCTGTGTGCCGGTGAGTGTTGGCAGTGAGGTAGCAGAGAGGAAACGAGGCTCATTCAGACAGCCACGTGTGGCATCTGAAACCCAGCTCTGAGCTGGGACTGCCCTTTGCTTACTGTTGCCCGTGAGATGTCCCTTCTTCAAAGCTGGTGGCTTTGTCGGGATTCAGAAACCTTTGTGCAGAATGCTTGACCACACAAGATGCTGGGATATTTGTCCTTGGAGTTTTCCTATCTTTGAAGCAGTGTCCCAAAGCTGACACCCTGTGGTCCTTTTCCTAGAGCCCAGAGTGGTGCCATTGACCAGACCCTGCACCAAGCTGGCATCCTTATCTCCTGGTCGACCACGGGGACAAGGTTTGGAACAGAGTAATGGGTAGCTCGGTGGCTCAGCTGTGATACTGTGAATGCTCCCCTCCCAGGACTCTGTTCCTTCCGGGATCCTGCAGCCTGTTTCACTAGAAGCTTTGGTCTCTCTGCATCATCCTCAAGCTTCGGGGCTTCTTCCTCTTGCTTTCTGGCCCAGGCCTTCTTCATGAGCTACAGGGAGAAGGGAACTCCATCTTTAGCCCTGTCTCAGCCCATATTGAATGAGCAAATGAGAACCCAGTATACCCAGTACAATGTGAATTCCGGATAAGTAAGTCCGCAGTATCTGGACTGTACTGATACTCAACAGTGATTCATCACTTAGCTGAGATTAAATTTTACTGGGCACTGTGCTTTATGCAATGTTGCCAGAGATACCTCTTTAAAAACAGCACTCCAGAATCTTTCTACTGGGAAGTCCACTGTGTCTTGGGAATCCATGGACAAACACATGAGGTCAGGTACTCAAAAAACTCAGGGACAATGCTCAGATAAACAAAGGGTCTCCAGGAGAAAGAACAGACAGATTACCTTGGGCTACTTCTGGCCCTGAACTCTAAGAAGGCAAGGCCTGAGGAGGTAACCTGAGACTGATCACCCAGCATAGGATGGGTGATGCCCAGTGGTCAAGGGTAAAAAAGATTTGCCAAGGAAAACGGGCAGAGATTGGGCAAGCGGAAGAGATGTGAGGGTTAGATATAGAAGCCATGGATAGGGGGAAATTAAGGGTCCTGGGCATTTGGGACCATGTATGTGGGCTGCATGGACTGTATGCACAGTGAAAATCACTGGGCAGAGAGAGAAGCTGATATTGTTGGTTTTTCTCTAGTCTTTAAGGGGCCCGCCACCCAACTCCCATATAATTCACACACAGAGGCTCATTCTTAGTTATAAATGCCTGGCCTTAGCTTGGCTTGTTTCTTGCCGGTTTTCCTTAACTTAAATTATTCCTTCTATCTTTGGCCTCTGGGTTTTCCCTTTCTAATCCCTTTTCTTTGATTTTTACTTTGTGGCTGACCCCTGGAGTGCTCCTCCTTCTCTGGCTACTTCTTTTTCTTCCCAGATTTCTCCTATATGTTCTTGCTGCCTGCTGGCCCCACCTATCTTTTTTCCTGCTTTGCTATTGGCTATTCAGCTCTTTATTAGACCATCAGGTGTTCTAGACAGGCACAGTGACACAGCTTCACAGAGTTAAACAAATGCAACATAAACAAAAGTAACACACCTTAAAATAATATTCTCCAACAAGCTGATCCTCAGAGAGAAGCTGTGCATCCCAGGAACAGGAAGAAGACAGATCCTATGTGGACAGTGGAGCCAAGGCTAAGACAGTGTAAAAGCCACTGGAATTCTGGCATTTGAGCTGTGTGCTACCAACGCTAAGTCTGTTTTGCTTTCAGAATTTAACAATAGTTTTATTGCCAATTATGATAATATCAGACACTGTCTTCGACCTGGCTGCTTCTCATGTGCTCAAGGGTCTCTTACCTAAAGGCCACTGAGTCTGTGCAACATTGTTCCAGAATAAAAAGTTGATCCAGAGTAAATGACAGAGAAACAAACAAAAAACAAAAATAAAATAAAAATCCTGGCCAACTTGAACCAGAGAGAAATGTACAGAACCAAACAAACTTCTCTGCTGGCCATCTCTGAGTGAACAGAAAGTAACAGCACCACCAGAGGCATCTGAGGCCACAACTTTAAGAAGGACTCTGATTGGCCAGATCACCTGACCATCTGTCAGGCGGAGGTGGGATATCCTGATTGACAGTCTTACACGTGTCAAATAATGGGCAGCAAAGGTTAAAGGGTACTGGGGTTGGAAGGAGGAAGCATGAACTGGGAAAGTAACGCCATACGTGCATGACATGTGAGGACTGTCCTAATCTGCGTCACACTTGTAGAAACTGAGGAAGTTACAGAGATGAGGCATACTTGGCTGAAATTATGGGTCCCTTCACTGGAGGGAAGCTGCCTTAAAAGCGTACATGGTTGGTGTGTTCAGTTCTGCTTAATTAAGCAGAATTGCACGAACCTCCACCCACAGTGTTGGCCCACAAGCCAGAACCCACGAGGTAATGTCACTGTTTCCTCCTCTCCGGCCAGCGTGTGAATCAGCAGTTGTGGCTTTGGGCCACCCTTGGCTTCCAGTCAGTTCCACAGAGGTGGCTTTATGTCTGCCCTGGGCCAGCTACGGATCAGGGCCAGAGAGAAAAGAAGCAGTGAATAGCAGGAACAGGGGTGTCCTTAAAGAGGTCACCTCTGCTGAAGTGCATCTGAAATGAAGAGGATGGGAGGGGACAGGGCTGGGGTTGGAGGTGTGGGCACCCTGTTCTCTATGAGGGAAGCCAAATGCAGATGGATGCTTGGGGACTGAAAGCCAATGCCATCTAGCAAAGGGTCCTCAGCGTGGGCCTAGGGCCTGGAAAAGGGCTGGATCTCAGTTTTCACACCTCTTTGAGACTGCCTTCCATTCTGTCCTGATGTGACTGTATTTCTAGAAAAATTCACTGATTCTTTCAGTCTATTTTAATAGTTCTCTGGTCTTCATCACTGCTTAAAATCATGGTATCATGATCTATTGATAGATTTTTTTTAATGTTAATAAACATATGTCTATTCACAATTTTGCTTTTTATTTTAATAACTGGAGTTTGACTTAGTTTCACTTGAAATTTGTGTACTTATTGATTTTTAAATCATTTTAAGATGGTGTAGTAAGTTACATGAGATTGCCAAATGGGCTCCCAGAAAGAACGAACAGTCCCTGGGTAGAATGCTCAGAGGCTGATGGCCAGGTGGCCTGGACTTGACCTGGCTCTGTGACCTGGAGTTAGTGGCTTAGCCTCTCTGTGTCCGTTCTCTCTTCTGGGAAATGAGGTAGGATAATGACTGTGGTGACTTAGTCACGGAAAGAGTTTAGTTCATTTCCTGGCATATAAGGGCTGGATAAATGGCTCCCTATTTTCTTTTAAGGATAAGCATTTTGTTGAGTACATTATGTGAGAGCAGCAGGCTGGATAGTGACAGAATACTACCTGCAGCCAATTCCCTTTTATGTCCCCACCATGGTCAGCTTTCGGACCAGTGACACGATCTTGTCTTTGTGTGTGTTTCTTCTTGGTAGACAGGGTCTCACTATGTAGCCTGGCTGTCTGCCTCCCAAGTGCTGTGATCAAAGCCTTGGGGGTTTTTGCTGGCAGCCTCAAGTACACAATCAATCTGGAATGGTTGCACATGAGTCCATATTCTCGAGGGACGAAGGTCCAGTTCACTAAAGTTCAGATTAATCAGCTTCTGGACTGGCAGGTTAAGACATTCAGCATTAAAACTATTTGAAATATCGTAAATATCTATCTACCACTGGGAAAGAATGTGATATAACATGTTGCTATAGACCAAGGAGCTTTGAAAAGTGGTTTGTTCAAAGCATGTTTAGTGTAGTGGAGAGATGCTCAATATACAAGGCAAATTAGAAACCTAAGTCATCCAGTCAGCCTCTGTGCTTACAGTTCTGACCACAGACTGGAACCAACCATGGTTTGAAAATATTGAGGTGGGAAAAAAAGAAATAGAAAATATTGGGGAGGGGCAATTTACCTGTTGATAGAGTGTTCCGTGTAGTTAGACCTGTGATGGTCATACTTGTATTGAGTGTGTTTACATGGCTGCATATTGTGTTAAGTGTTTATATCATCTAGAGATGGTCTGAAGTGGATGGGAGGATCTGGAGGGAACCCAGAGCCACGCCTTGAGAATAAAGAGGGATGGCCGGATACAGTGTGGTCTTCATTAGCAAAGCATTTCTGTTCAGGGAGGGTGCCAAGAGTGTCGTCTCAGTGGGTGGGAATGTGGATGGTTTTAAGGCCTCAGACTCTGTAGTTATTGCTGTCTGGATGGAGTGAGTTCCTTGCCCTTCCTACATACCATCCTCATTGCAAAACAGAAATGGTAGCCTGGGTACCTCCCTGCAGAGCAGGACAGAGCAGAGCAGTGGTGACCCAGACTCGGGCATGTGGTCAGCCGTCACATGAAGTTGTCTTGTTTTTATGTATGTATTATCCAGCTTTCCCTAAAGAGGAGAGGACAGTGTAGGCTGGCATGGAGTCCACACAGAGCACTAACTGGGATGGGAGCATGTGTATCCATTAGGTTCAGAGCCAGCAAGGCGGGACATGGGTGACCAGTTATACTCACAGAACCTGGTCTATGAGAACCACTAACAGTTGATGCAAAAAAAGACACTTTCTGGTATGTCTGAGGTGGAAGCCCTGCCTGAGCCCATCTACCCAGAGCTAGAGTTGTGCTCATTAAGTACAAATGTATTTAATATGTATTTGCTGGGTTTTTTTTTTCTTTAAAGGAGCCATGAAGGGGACCCACAGAGAAGAGGAATTAGCTTAAGTGTTGTATGTATTAGTCAGTTTTCTGTTACTATGACAAAATGCCAGAGGTTGAGTAACTTGAAAGAAAGTTTCTTTAGCTCACAGGTATGGAGACACAAAAAGCCCAGGTAGTATGGCAGCAGTGGCGAGGCCCTGAGTTGTCCCAGTAGATGTTAGGAGCTGTCACAAGTGTGTAGGGCAGGATGCCAGAGAACAGACACTGTTCTTTTACGGCTGCTTGTTCCTATAGAATTAATGGAGTCGTGGCAGAATCACTTAATCCCCTAAGGATCCAATTACCTGGAACTAGGCCCCACTTCATAAAGGTCCCATGGTGGCAATTTGGGAACCAAACTGCTAACGTAGGAACCCTTGAGAAACAAGCCACAGTTCTGTTCTAGGAAGACCCCATCTGGATGACCAATGGCGGAGAGCAGGCTGGGCCCGGGTGAAGCCGTGTGGACGGGAGGGCCAACTTGGCCATGAGCAGCAGACTTGTTCCTCTGCTTTTCTTCTCACCCCATCGTGCAACATCTTCATCAGGTCCCATCGCCATTCTTGTGTGGGGAAGTGCCAGGTTCCTAGCAGGATGAGGGCCTCAGGGCTCAGTTATATGAAATTCCAGGCTCACTCTGATAGCTGGTGTGGATCAGGACAATAACCAGCTTCATCAGGTGCTATGCATGTACTGGCACTATGCTTGCAGTCAGCTAGATGTCACCTTGTGTGACAGAAATGGAACAAAGGCTAAAGGAGGACTTAGCTGGGTGGTCAGAGGGCAGGAGTTGGGCACACATGGTGACAGGATTGGCAAGTGTAGCATTCTGCTATCTTGAACACCGCCATGTTTACTGAGCAGTCATTTTTGAGACTCTTTCTGTATAACTCAGCTTGGCCTGGAACTATGAAGCCTACACTGACCTGGAATTCATTCTCCTCCTGCTTCAGCCTCCCTAATGCTGGATTACAGTTACGTGCAACACGTCCCCACTCAGAGTGGTCACTCTTGAAAAGGAACAGGGACAGTGAGTGTGGCCAGGCCATGGCTGGTTCATTTTCTCTGGCCAGTAATCCTGCGGACCATGCTTGTTCACCAGCACAGCTCAGCTTTCCATAGTGAAGTGGTCCACCTCTCCCAATTGTTCCGCATCATCTGGCCAAGTGCTAGAGGCAGGAATTTTTTTGTCTTCAATGTTCTTTTAATTACATGATGTTCGCTCACACATGTTCTTGGGAGTACACGCTGACATCTGAACATGCATGTGTGTGATGAACAGATCAGGTGCTGCTGTGCTCATCACCTCCGATAGTCATCATTGCTGTGCGGCAATGTCTCAAACTCTCTCTTTTAGCTTCTTGGAAGTATACAGGTAACTGTCAACGTTGTGGTGGCCCCTTGGCACTGTAGAACATTAGACATCTCCCTCCTGTCTAATTGAATCCAATCTCCAGTAACTATCCTGTCACTACCCTCCTGGCGTCTGGCCACCTCCATTTTCTTTACCTCCACGGGACCCACAGTTTTTAGCTTCTTCATGTGTTCTGGCTAATTTCATGTCACCGGGCACAAGCTAGAGTGATTTGAAAAGAGGAGGTTTCAGTTGAGAAAATGCCTCCTTAAGGCACGTCTGTAGGGCATTTTCTCAACTAGAGATTGATGGAGGAAGGCTCCGCCCATCATGGGTGGTTTTACCCCTAGGTTGGTGGTCCTGAGTTCCGTTAGAAAACAGGCTGAGCAAACCACGATGAGCAAGCCAGTCAGCAGCACCCCTCCATGGCCTCTGCATCAGCTCCTGCCCTGTGTGAGTTCCTGTCCTGACTTCCCTCAGCAATGGACGGTTACCTGGAAGTGTAAACTGAAATGATCCTTCTCTCCCCAAGTTGCTTTGGACATGGTGTTTCATCACAGTCATAGAAACCCTAAGACTCCTCGAAAGTAAAGTTACGCCTCCCAAGTGAAATTGAATTATTTCACTAATATTATTTCACAGCATAATGTCATCCGGGTCCATCAAGGTGTGTCATTTTTCTTTACCAGCCAAATAATGCTCCATGTGTGCATGGGCCACATTTTCTCACCCATCCATTCATCCACTTCAGAGCTCTTTCTTGGCTGTTGTGCTGCTGTGGGCATGGGGTCCAGCTGTTTGACACACTGATTTCACTCCTCTGGAGGCATTTCAAGGAGCAGGCTTCTGGGTCATAGCAGTGATAGTTTAGTTCTGGAGTTTGGAGCAACTTCCATGCCATTCCCTACGGTATAGTACTAGTTTATATCCCCAACAGCCATGCAGGAGCCTTCTCCTTCAGCATTTCGCCAGCATTTGGGATCTTTTGTCTTTTTGGTAGTCACCTGCCTGGCTGGGGTAAGGTGGCAACTCACTGTGATATGACTCTGCTTTTCTGCTTTGAAGGAATCCAGATCTTCACTCCGGCACCTTTCAGTCCCTGTGTGACTTTGGACAAGTGGCGTTATAGCCTCTCCGAACATCTTTTTTTGTGTGCTGCAAAATGGGGCATATGTTATGTCCCACCACACCAGGCTGGTTTCCTATGAGGAGGGCTTGTTAGTGTGGTTGCCACATAGAAGGCACTGTCACTCCTCAAGACCTAGAGCAATCATTTCTGACCTGGAAAGTGTCCCCAAGTGCTACTAGCAGAACCAGCCCCTCTTTGTTCTGAAGAGTACCCAGATGGTCTGAGGTTCCATGAAGGAACCCTACTCAGGTGTCTGTTAAAGTGACTGCTGGGTGCTGGGTACTGTGTGAGGAACTTTGTGTGTCTGACCACAAACCATGGGCTTTGGCTCCTACATCACACAGGCTAAGTGCCCTTCCCAGCTCTGTCACATGTGGCTGTGTGACTGTGGGTAAACTGTTAGCTCTCTATGAGTCCAAAGCCAGTGGCATATTGTAAATAATGTAGTTGTGTAACGTACCCTGGTGGGTTCTGTCATCAGCTCCATGGCCCAGGGCAGCCCTGTCAACACAGGGCAGCCCCGACTGTCTTCAACCCTCTCACATTGCCCAGGCACCTCTAAGGCCTGGCAGTCTTCAGATCTCAGCAAGCCCTGAGTGCCTTCCCTGGAGTTGTTCCTAGAAAGCCAGCCTGCAGGTTGGTGTCCTGAGCCTGGGCTTCTAGAACCAACACCACTGCTTGCCATTGGAAAGTTCCCACAGCCGCTCAGGCCAGATGTGTGCAGAGATGTGTGAGTTGGCAGCCAAGGCCCAGCTGGAGCCACAGGCCCAGGCCAGCGGTATTTCCAGCCTTCGGTACCTTTGTCGGCAAGCAGAGTGCTTCGCCTGGCCAGTCCAGTAGCAGCTCTAATCCTTAGCCCTGAGTATCCCTCTAAGATGAGGGGACATGGGCCAAAGTGTGAATAGCCTCAGAAGTGCCCATGCACAAAGACCTGTGGGCTGACGTGGCTTCCCACTGTGTCCACAGGAAGGGACAGGTCATACTGTGAGCTCCGGCCTTGGCTTGTTAATTGCCAGGTCTTAGCATTGGACTGTGATCAGATAGAAGACAGGTATTATCAGGCTTCTCTGACCCCCAGCAGGCCTGCACCTATAATCTCAGTACTCAGCATGGTAGAGGAAAGAGGGAGAATCAGGAGTTCAAGACCAGCCTGGGCTACTTGAGATCCTCATCTCAAAATAACTCAAAACAGAGCAGATGTAACTTTTTTCATCTAATGTTCCTTTTCTTTTTGAGATGGGGTCTCTATGTATATCCTTGGCTGTCTTAAAACTCACTACATAGACCCGGCCGGCTTCAAACTCAAGGAGATTCACCTGTTCTACCTCCTGAGTGCTGGGATCAAAGGCATGTGCCACCACACCCAACTGTCTAATGTTGCATGAGCTTTTATACGGGCTGCTACAAGCAAGGCATTGGACAGTCAAGCTTTCCCAAGGAACACCCGAGTCCTCTCAGTCAGCAATGAGAGGGATGGAGGTCCCATGCAGCTTCTATGACTCGGGGACATTGTATATTCGCTACCGCTAAGGGCAGCCAGCAGAGTAAGGCTCTCCTCTAGTGTCAGCCCACGGCTGCTTTCTCCTTGTCACAAAGCACTTCTGTTCTTGTCCCCTTGGCCGCTGAGCTATTTAGTCATCATTTTTGGAGCATTGTGACTGTCCAGGCACAGAGCCTGACAGAGGTCACTGTGCTCTTTGACCGTGGAGCCCTGTTTGGGCTTTTCATCTCTCTCTTATTGGATGTTTCAAAAGCCCACTGTTCCCAGGTCCTGGAAGATCAGTGGTAGAACAGACTGAGCCATGCTGCTGGAGGGCCCCCTGAGAGTGGGTAATAGCCAGGTACATGGCTTGGTTTTCTCTGGTGTCTTGCTGAAAGGGTGGCCTAGCATCTAGAGAACCCAAAGAATAGTGGCCGATTCAGACTCAGGCTGTCTGGTGGGGCTCCAGTAGGGGCTAACTTAGTAACTAAGCAGGAGAAGGAAGAATATCCCCGGAGAGATAGTCTTGTGCTCCTGGGGAGAAGGGATGGATGGCCAAGATCCTTACACTCTCTCCATCATGTGATACTCTCTGATCTGCATGGCCACAGCCCCAGTCTGTGTGTATCTGCCTTGTGAACAGATGAAGATAGAGAGCTCAGTTTTTTATTTAGAGCCTTCCCCACCTCCATCCTGCCTCCCGGCCACACACCTGCATACAGGTGTAACCACAGCCCTCAGCTACCAGCCCCTGCCTTGCAGTGTGCGGAGTGGACAAAGACAGCTGGGCCCTAAAGCTGGTGCATACTAACTGGTACAGGACACTGCAGGCTCTTGTGTCTGGGCCCCATTCCAACCATTCACTTAATTGAAAAAAATGAAAAAGAGAGCGGGAGGGAGAGAAATTGGTAACCTGCCGTCTCCAGTGTCTCTTTGTCTCTTGCTGCGGGGGGGGGGGGGGGGGGGCAGAGGGGGGAGGGAAGGGTTGCCACTGAGTTTGGTGACTCCTGCTGCTGACTTGGGGACAGGAAAGCTCTGGCCTGGGGCTTGGAGAGCTAGGAGAAGGGACTTCAGAGGTGGGTGGGCTGGGGGGGGGGGCTAACTTGTTCCCCGCACTGGTTGATCTTAAGTATATGTAGTTTCCTCCTGCTCTGTCTCACCCCAGAGTGACCCCACCATCCTGGTAGATGATCTGAGAAGGCTGGGCCTGGTGGTACATGACAGTTAACAGGCCAAGATCCAGGGCCAGAGCTACTTGCCCTGCATACTGTGCACCTTGGCTTGCCCACCTCTATTGTCCTAGTACTGCCGAGTACCCAGAGGTACCAGAGCCTTCCCTCTGAGAATCCAGCATTTCCTTGTGTAGCTCTAAGTACTTCCTCCTAGTGCTCAGTACTCCCTTGCAGCACCCAGTGTTACCTCCTAGTACCTAGTATTCCCTTCTAGCGTTCAGTGTTTTCTTCTACTACTCAGTACTCCCCGTTAGCACCCAGCACTACCCACTAGCACTCAGTGTTCCTTTGCAGCATCATGACGCTTGGCAGCATTCCTATCCAGAAAGAAACTGAACATGTTTTTATTTAAGAGAAATCCACATTTTCCAGTGCTTCCTGTGGCAGGGCTGCTGTGGGGTGCTGGGAAATCAAACAAACTGCAGCGTGTTGCAGTTTCAGAAAGAGGCTACAGGCACTGACCTACATAGGCCAGATGTTGGGCCGACAGCTGGAGGAGTTGGCAGCTCAGAACCAAAGGGAACCCAGGGTCTCCAGGAGGAGCTGTGGAATCATGTTTCCTATTAGTTCAGGCCCCAGTGAGGCCAGCTGCAGCAACCTCCCCACGCTGTACCCATGATCTTCCATGATGCTTCTCCCACCCTCACTTTCTCTCTCCTCTCCTCCTTTTCTCTCTCTCTTACCCTCTGTCCCCTCTGCATTTCCTTCGGTCTCCTACCCTGTCTCTCAACCCCTCTCACCCCGGACTCTGTTGTCCACTTTGGGCCTCGTAGCCAGGGCAGCACACTGCCAAAGGCAGGAGCACAGTCAGGCTCCTTGCTGGATCTCTCAGCTTGGAAACACAGCTGGAGTGAGAGCTTGAAGGGGACTCCACCTACATTTTAGAGATGATTTTTGTTGTTTTTGAGACATGATATCTCCACATAGCTTTGGCTGTCTTCGAACTCATTTTATAGACCAGGCTGGTCTTGAACTCAGAGATCCACCTATCTCTGCCTCCCAAGTGCTGGGATTAATGCCAGCTAAAGGTGATTGTTGATGTCTCCTTAAACCTATCCCTAGATGCTCCATAACAGGAAATAGGCTTCTCTGAGTCACTTTATTGATAATTTATGGTCTGAGTCACTTTGAATAATTTTTATTGATAATTTATGGAGTACCATGTGATGTTTGGGAACTTGAGGACATGTTTTATGATCACTTTGGTTACTGGTGTGCCTACTGCCTTAAGTGATTTCTAGATCCACACACAGCCTTCCTTCTCACTGTCTTAAAATATATAATGACATTGCTGACGAATCATCCCACCACGTAGTCGTGGAAACCCAGACTACCTCCTGCCACCCTCTGCAGCATTGTTCTTTCCCATGCTGCCTTTCCTCAGTCTGGGATCCCTTAGCAGAGGGATGTTGGGGCTTACTTTAGTGGCAGAGCAGGGTTGCCTTAGTTGGTCTGGTCTGATGGCTACTGAGGCCTGCGAGCAGAAACTACAGCCTCTCAATGGTGTCCTTTGTGCTCTATGCATCCCCCCCCCCCCAAAGAGCTGGAATCAAGAGCAGCATTCTAGATCCCTGCCCTAATTCCTAATGCCTGCCAAGGGGAGCCATGGCTTCTGGTTCCAACCCTCCTTCCCATAGACTATGTGACCCTGGACATCTCCCTCCAACTTTCCCTAAGTATAAAATAAAGCAGAGATTTCTTCTATAAAAGGCTTGGAAGCACCTGCAGTCTGCCAAGAGCTGTGGCCCTGTCTGCAGGCTCCAGGGAATGGTTGCCCCTGGCACTGTGGACCCACAGTGTCTGACAATTTGGTCTGAGGGCTGCTGGTTACACCCTCTCCTACATATAGAAGAGCTAAAAGTGGTGTAGGCTATGGAAACCACCCACTTGGCCTCTGTAGGATCCTGGGGCTTCTTGCAGGCCACTTTGACAGCTGGCCTAAGAGTGCTTCAAATTTACACTTCTCTGAACAGGCTATTGTGTGGAAAGCCCAAAGGTTATCTCAGAGAACTTGTAAGAAAATTCGCTGTTGTGGAAGTGAGAGGAGCCGCATCTGAAGTGTCACCCAGAAGTTAATCTCTGCAGGGGTTTGAGGGATGAATCTTTCCAGGAAGTCTGGATTGGAGAATGCATTTCACCATTTACTCTGCCCCCGTGGCAGATGTTGCTAATGAATAACAGCACTGTCTTGCAACTTCCTCAATCACTCCCCACCCCCACCCCCGTTCCCCCAAGCCCTACCCCACCATAAGGAAATAGCCTTAGTCTACTTGGGCCTTATCTTTAGATTATTTTTCAGTCACCCCCAGGTCACTGCAGACACCCACCAACCAGCACAGAAGAGGCAGGGAAGTGCTTCTGACTTTAGAAATGTTGTCCATTGGGCTATGAACCCCAGAACCCCAGATTCAGAGCTTTTCTAGGCTCAGAGACTGCCTTACTATATATTCCCAGCAGCCTGGCTCCTTATATGCACTCACACTTAAACAACTCAGTTACTTTTAACGGGAAACTGTAGCCATCTACCATAAATGGAAAACCAGTAACACTTGTTAGAAATAGAACTAAGAAACTATGCTGTTTAATCCCCCCTCTCCCCCGCCCCCGTTAGAAATAGAACCAAGAAACTATGGTGTTAAAAACCTCCTCCCCACCCCCCCCCCCCCGCCAGTGTGGCCTGCCCTGAGATTGTTGGTCCTTCATAGTAGAGACCAGAATGTGCTGTGAAAGAGTATGAGAAGATAAATAAACCTCACCTGTAGCCCCTGCAGCCCCTGATATCAACTGTCCTGTGATAAGCACAGTGGCTCCACCCACTCGTTGCTCTCAGCCTGGAGTTGGAGCCAAGCCCAGGATCCCCTAGAAACTCCAGCAATACATCTGCAGATCAGAAAAAGATTGGAGAATGCCCCTCCGCCTCCAAGGAACAACTCAGAGTGTTTGCAATCCATAGCATGACATCCTTTGAGATCATAGCTCTGTGTGTGCTGAGCAGCAGCTGCAGGCTATCAGGCTACCCTGGGGAATGGCCTGGTCATGTTCTGGAGGCTTTCCATGTGCTACAGCCAAGTGCTGGACCCTAAGCTAGTGGGTGAGCAGGAAGGAGGCATGTCCACTGACCCAGGACTCGGATCCCACAGGACATGGCTTGGCTGTTTCTGTCCTACCATCTACTTTTGCCAGGGCCCAGCTTTGATTTCCCAAGGGACTTTACACTGGATTTTGGCTTCAGACTTTATTCTTGGAAGAAAACAACCCTTTGGGTATTGACATTAGAAATGGATCGAAGTTCCTACATGTTTTATGGGGGCCCTGTAAGGATTTTGGGCTCATGGCCCAAGTGTAGACTTTCCAACGGTGGTAAGGATGAAGGATTGAACAGCATTCAGAGAACATTTCCTGCAAATCCCATCCTTAAGATTTTATTTAGCATGTGTTCCATTTCTGGAGCTTTCTATCAGCTTGGGAGGTAAGAATGACCATCATCCTTCACCTTTTTTTGCAGAGACCCCAAAGGTTCCAAGAGACAGACATAACACCCTAGCTTACACTTAAGTTTTGGATACAAATTGCACAGCTATCTGAGGTCAGCACTAGACCCTGCCACCCTGTGCTTGGCATCCCTGTGGCACTGGTCAGACTTATATACAGTGGCCTTGGGGACCAGGCCAAAAGATGCTACCCTAGGTTCTAAATAAGAACCCTGATTTTTGGCTTTTTACCCAGGAAGTGATGTCTTTTTTTTTTTTTTTTTATTTGCTTGTTTTGTTTTGTGAGACAATAAAGATGGCCGCTGGCTTGCAGCAGTTTAACTTGGGACTTTACGGCACACTTTTCTTTTGTTCTGACCAAATAGCACAGCGCTTTCTCAGGGTGGTACTATTCGCTCAGATACTCTTACGATGCTGTATTAAGAAGCCATGGCTGCTGCTCAGCCCCACAGCTGAAGGGAGCAGCTGACAGTACACAGTGGGCTTCGTGGTGGCTGAGTAGGGGTGTTGGGGTGATCAGGTGGAGTCAGCACATTTTCTGCTTAAGGTGTTCGACTTAGGACTTATCAAGTTAGAGCCCATCATAAACTGAGAAACACTGGTGCAGCATGAAAAGGTCTGGAAGTAGGAGAGCGCATCAAGACCAGAGTTTTAAAATCTCCTCCATCTATACTCCTTCTAGCCCAGAGTAACCACTGGCATGTGTGTTTGCATGAACATATGCACACACATTTATGTGTAGGGCTGTCCTCATTTATGAATTTGTATACTTGATGACGTTTATCTGTGGCCCAAATCAGCACTAGTGGCCTGGGGGTGGTGTTTACAGGCATGGGCTTTGCCCAAGTGTCAAAATTCCCATCATCCAGCAGTACGTGACATTCTCAGCTTAGGCTGTGTGGGATGACATTTGACCCTCTTGTTTTGTTCTTGTGTCCTGAACAAGTGGGTCTTTTGTTTTGTTTTGTTTTGTTTTTTTACATTTGTGTGTTTTGTGTTAGTGATTTCACTATTTTAAATGGCCCCCATGCCTGGGACTGAGACCCCGAGTTGGAAAGGCTTTCTGGGCCTCATTTGTGTGCATGAATTAGAAGAGTTTCCTTCAGGCTGGATGCTAAATTTGGAGCGAATGAACTAATTGTACATATTAATAAGGTATCCTTAAACATAAGCATAGATGATAAAGTTATATATTGATCTGATGATATATGTACCTGAAAACTCGAAGGACCCTAACTGTGGTTTTCCAAGTATTGACCAAGTCACTGTTCCTGGCAGCACTGGAGAACAGAGCTATTTCAAGTGGCAAGAAGCAGCTATGCTTATGGGTATGTGTGATGTGGCATGCGTGTGTTGTGTAGCATATGTGTGTTTGTGTGCATATGTGATACATATGTGCATACACATGTGTCTGTACTGTACTGTGCATATAATTATTGCAACTATCTTTTGGGGCCCATGAGGGCTTGATTCCAGCCCCTGCACTCCCACAGGCATCAAAATCTGCAGATGCTTGTGTGAAATGAAATAACACAGCATTTTCCTATAACCCACACACATTCTCCCAAGTGCTTTCTGTATCTCTAGGTCACTCGTGATGCTGATATTTGGTACCAATGCAGATGTTGTGTGAACAGTATTAGATTGTGTTAGTAGGAATAATGACTAGAAGGGAAATGCTGTGTATGTTCAGTACAAACAAGGCAATGTCACTTACCATTCCCACTGCACATGTAGAACCTCAGGCACAGAGGCCAACTACGACTCCCCCTGAAGCCTAAGTGATTGACTTCAGTGTAAGAACTTTATCTAACATAACTTTATAGTTCTATTAGCCACACAAATTCCCCTGTCTTGTCAGAAGGGGAGCTAAGTGGGAAGGCCCAGACTTCTGCAGAAGAGAAGCCAAGGACAGGGCCTGGAAGCAGGATCCAGATCAAGGTGGGCGCTCCCTGAGCCCCCATGCTGTAACGGCCTTTGTTTTTTGTGTCTCTCTTCAGACCAGATATCTGCCCTGTGTGTGCTGATGCCTTCAGGCTGTGGCTTTTGTGGGGGGCTGGGCAGCTTAGGTCTTATTCTCAAGCAAGAGCCCAGTGTATGCACTGAAGGACTGACTATTCCAATGGCCACTCATCCTGGCCATGGGAGCAGGCAGGACAGATGGCCTCCTCATAGGGCTCACCCATTAGTGTTGTTGCTTTCTTTTCCTGCCTTATGAAAGTGTTCCAGATCTAGCTAGGACAGGTGCATGGTCCTCAAAGGAAGGGAGTCACTCTGGCCCAGGCCACAAAACACTTCACATCATTGGTAAGTAGCCTCTCAGGGGCAGCTTCCCAGCAGGGGGCATTTAGCCAGAATTATGACTTCTTCCCAGGCAGACTGAGGTCCAGGAGTGGAAGCTGGGGTGTCAGGGCTCCCCATAGGCAACAGGAGCCCAGGCTCATTCCGCATCTAGAAACCTGTTCCTGAGCCTTGGTGAGGTGACCTGGAGGTACGGACCTTCTGTGATGCTGAGGGACCCAGAGAGCAGAGGGGAGCCCTAAGGAGAAAGTAATGTGATAGGTGGGGTTATTCGAAGGGGCAGGCCCATCTGCTTTCACCTATTGTTCCTGTGCTCGCTTTGATAACCAAGATGCTAACAGTTTGTCTCAACTGTCTGCTTGAATGATTGAATCGAGACACACAGAGATCAGTGTCACACACCTTTGGGTGTCTGGGGTGCTGTTTCCAGAGAGAGCTCTGGCCAGTGGGTGCATTGTATCCTTTCCTGGATTTATAATGCTGTGGCAGCTAAGAGGCGGGCCTGGTCAGAAGTAGGCTGTCGTCTGTGTGCCTCAGAGGCTGTATCTTGCCTTGGACCCTTCCTGGTTTTCTCTGCTTCCTGCCGTCACAGTGTGCACTGCTCTGATCCACCATGGCCTCCTCCATGAAAGGCTGACACCCCTGAGACTGTGAGCCTGATCTCTCCATTGAAGTTGTTTATATCAGGCAATCTGTCACAGTGACTGGAAAGCTAACACAGTGACAATTAGGACAGGGTCTCACTGTGTTGCCCAGGCTGGCCTCAAACCCCCTAATCTTTCTGCTTCTTCCAGGTGCTGGGTTACAGGCAGTACTATCATGCCGAATATTGTCGGTATTTATTATAGATTCATAACTGTGCTGCTTTTCTGTGACTGTGACAAAATGCCTGAGATAAACAAGTTATAAGAAGGGAAGGTTTGCTTTGGCTCATATGTCCAGAGGTCTAGGGTAGTTATCTCCTTTGGGTTCGGGTCTGTGATGACAACATATATCATCATAGGAGGATATGGTTGAGCATGTTGGCCATGAAGCGAAGAGAAAGACAGGAAGAGATGGGGTGTCCAGCATGTGCTTCAAGGGCAAGCCCCCAGTGATTTAACTTCCTCCTTCTAATGGTTCCACCACAGGCTGGTGACTAGGCCTGTAGCACCTGGTTGTGGTGAGGACAATCGCTAAACATTTGCATGATTTCTCATCCCTGTTCAGTCTGTTTTTCTCCAATGGCTGGTGACATTGCCATTTTCTCACTGGCTTTCTTGCAATCCATCTATCCACTCCAGTGAGGTGTCTCATCAAGCCTCTCGCAATTGAGTTACTTGTTTCTCTGCATAAGTTTTGGGGCTTTTAAAAAGGCATCCCATATAGATTTTAGTTTTTTACTTGGCTTTCTTCCGTGCAAGCAAACGCTTGTTATGGAATCATTTCTCATATGGTATTCTCCCACCAGGCCTTTTCAGGGGGAAAGAATCTTCTGATGCCATTGGGGATCATGAATTCTGTCAGCCTGGTTTGGGTCAGGAGCAGGCCCCTTTTGTGGCCAGAGCCAGGCAGTGCTGTATTTGGCCAGGCATGGGAAACATACCTCCCTATAGCAAAACTGTGAGAAAGGAGGTAATTCTCCACAGGAAACAGGTACTGAAGTAGAAAGGGGTACCAGACGGAACGTGGGTTGACCACAGTATAGGAGAAGCTAGTGAGTGCTCCTAACCATGCACCAGGCGCCAGCCAGACAAGGCCCATAGTCATTCGTTATCATGCTTGATTCCCAGGAGGCTGTTGTTTCCATTCCAGAGTGAAGGACACCACAACCAGAGAGGCCAGGCCCTCATGAGTGTCCCGCAGTGGCAGAGCCGGTGTGTGCCATCTTCCAGCCCTGAGCCCTCAGGACCAGCGTAGGACAAGCCTTGTGGTAGAGTCTGCCCTGTGCCCAAAAGTACTCCATTGGATTTGCCCAGGGCTTCATTCCTGTACAGCAGGAGGCTTGCTGTAGCCTAAGAACTTCAGAGATTCGCTTCATTCCAGGAGTGAGTTGTACACAGGAAGCTTTCCATATCTGGGAAGGTGCTTTGCACCAATTTTAAGAAAAAAAATATTTAAGCAGTCTTTCTTAATATATATATATATTTTTAAATCTTTAATGGAAGTGTCTTTTGCAGCCAGCTAGCCAGATTTTGCATGGACATCTCCAGGGACAGGGACCTTTGATATTGTGTTTCCACTTTCTAGGCCTCAGTTTACCCAACTAGAAGGCAAAGTCATTAGCTTAGCTGAGTTCTCCAGTTTCTTTCAGCTTTCACTTCTTCGGTTTCCATCCCCAGCACCATTATGTGTGTGTGTGTATGTGTGTGTGTGTGTGTGTGTCTATGCACGTGTAAATATCATATATGTCTATCATATACATCATACACACTTGAATCTGATCGCTATACATGATATGCATAAATCAGACTGTCATGCCATACCCTACAAATATGTACATGTAAAAATGATAAGCTATTTTTAATTATAATTGTGCAGATTCATTATAATTACACATTGTTCTCTGTAGACCAAATGGTAATTACCAGCTCAGGAAACAGGTATCTGTAGACTTAACTTCAAGCTATAAGAAGGGAAGGCTTGCTTCGGCTCATATGATCAGGTTGCACCCTTGGGGTTTTCTTATGTGGCTCCATTCTCAGGGTGAGCTGCTTACTGTAGACATGGTGGAGGAGTGATCTTTCTCAGGAGTTAAAAGTCCATGGTCACCTCTTCCAAGTCACCGTGGATAGTCCCTCCCCTGTTTCTAAGGGGCTGGGCAAGATGGAGAAGGGGGTCCCTGGGGAAGAATCAGTGTGCTGTGGTAATCACTCAGCCAGAGCCAACGGGGATTCACTCCTTTCCCCACTGAGGTATATGCCTGCCTGTCAGTTTCCCCAAATTTTTTTTATCAGTGTATTGTTTCCTGTGTGTACTGTGACATGTGATCAAGGTTAGAGACACGTCCTCTGGTTGCTAAGACAACTTGTTTTGTTGAGTCTTTTAAGAAGTCATTGAGATGATTTATTTTATTAGACCTTCATATAGCTCGGGAAGCAAAGGAGGCAGGTGCTGTTTGCCTGCTTCACAGATGAAGAAGCCAAGACCCCAGGGATTTGTGTTGGCCTGAGTCCTCACTGGTGGAAACACCGGTGCAGCTCCATATTTGGGCAATAGAAGAGATTAAGAATACAGGCACTCTGACTTCTCTTGATAAATGTGAAGGTTTTAAGAATAACTCCGAAAGAAGAACACATGGGGAGCAGCCAGGCACCTTACAATGCTGAGAGTACCAGCTGCCCCAAGCTGACCCTGTACCATCCCTGACACAGCAAGGAACTGAGTGAGCCAGTGATCCTTAGCCAAGTTGAGATTGAAGTACAGGGTTTTTCTGCCTCAAACTCCACCTCAGTCTCAGGGATGAAGGCTTTTCTTAGTCTGCTTTGCGTTGTCATAATAGACTGACACAGATGGGTAATTTCTTAGAAGCTGGGAAGTCACGATGGAGGGGCCGATATCTGACAGGGCCTTTGTGATGCTTAACTCATGGCAGAAGATGGATGCAAGAGGAGGGAGACAGGTGGACCAAACTCACTTTGCTAAGAAACCCACTGGGCATCATGAACCTGCCCCTAAGCTAATGCCTCTAACCCACTGGAGTGTGGTGATATGTTTCATATTTAATAAAAACCAGTCTGAAATATCACAGAGATCCACCCACAGCCAATCCAGAAGGATCAGAGAGTGGTAATTTACACCTTTAATCCCAGCACAGGGAAAGACGGAATGACCTATGCCCTTAATCCCAGCAGATCTGAGTTTGAGGCCAGCCCACGCCTTTAATCTTAACCTGGATGTGAAACAACTGGGTGAAGAGGGTATTTAAGGCAGGCATAGAAAGACAGAGCGGGCAGTAGAAGCCATGAGGAGTGAGGCTGAGGAAGCTGGAAGACAGCTGGGTGAGATCTGACTGTGGTGTTTCCTCTCTTTGATATCTCAGCCTTTCCCTCAGATCTGGCTCTGAGTTTCCTTTATTTGTGCAACACTCTCAAAGGTGCGCCAGCCAGCACTGTGTCATGAAGATGGAATTCCCAGGACCTGGATTTGAAGAGGATGCTTTCTAGCCATGTCATCCCTCTGTGGTTAACATGTCTCTCCTTTGTCCCTCCCTGCAGGTCTACATCATCCGAGTCACGTGGTCCAGTGGCACCACAGAAGCCATCTACCGGCGCTACAGCAAATTCTTTGACCTCCAGGTAGGCATTTGTGGTGGGGGAGAAGGCTAATTGGATTTTCCCTACACGGTGACTTTAGAGCTTTGCCTTTTCATGGTTATGGCTCTAAATTAACATCCATTACTTGGGGCATAAGAAAGGTCTTTGATTGCCTTACATTTTGATACATTTAACTAAGTAGGATACTTGTTGGCTGCCCCTGAAGGGAGCCAGTCTGGAGGCCACACATGGCTCTGGAACCATATTGAGCAGAGTTTTTTGTTTTGTTTTTTTTTTTTACCACGACCATGTGGTGGTCCAGGATGCCAGGTCTATCTGGACACCTTGCACACACTGTCTCCCCAGCCCCTCCTGCTAGCTTTTACACTACTGACTCTCCCCTGGGATGCTCTTCTCTGTTTTTCTACCTGACTCGCTGGCCCGGATAACTCTGCCACCAGGTTACCAGCTTCTGGAAGCCTTGTCTGACTTTGTTCTCTGCTCATCAGGAACCATCACCCAGTGCTGTGAGCGTCTTCCTACCGATGCTCTCAGCTTATCTGTCTTTTCTTCTAGACTGTGACAGTCATGGGCAGGGACCATGTCTTCCTCATTTTTCTTTAATGTTTTTATTCAAGGCTTGGCACAGAGCAATGCTCACTTAGTGATTGATGCCTGTTTGTGGGAGTGAGTATGTGAATGAATGGGTGGATGAATGGGTGAATAAGTGCACCATTAGTCTCTTCACAAGCATGAAATGGTATTAATTCTGAGCCTGTGGCTTCACTCCATGTCTCCAAAAGCAGGCAGCTCCTACGAGACTGGCAAAGTCAGGCTCCTTCAGGGATGACGTGATAAAGCTTTTTAGACAATGTCTGCTACAGACGCTAGAGATGCTCCTGGCTTTCTAAAATTTTGTGCATTCTCTCTACTGTAGTGTAAGGGTGCAGCCTCCATCCCATGATGGATGTGTGGTGTCTGCCCTAATAGTGACAGAACCAACTCAGATTTGCTTTGGGTAATGGCCATGTGATTGGCTGTCCTAGGAAGAGACTTCCAGACTTGAGGTACAGCTTACTGTGGGGTTTTCATCCCCTTGTCTGACCTGACTTCTCCTTCTGTGTCCCCATTTCAGTGGTGTTGGCTGTGGGGATATTCTCAAATATAATAAAAACAGTGAAGGTATCAGAGGGATCCACCCACAGTCAGTCTAGGAGGATCAGACAGTGGTAACTCACACCTTTAATCCCAGCACAGGGAATATCTGGGAGTGGTGACCTACACCCTTAATCCAATCTGAGTTGAGGTCATCTTGGTTTACAGAAGAAGTTCCAGGCTCCCAGGCAGGCAGTGGTGAGGCCATGCCTGAGTATTTAAGGCAGATATAGAAAGACAGAGCAGGCAGAAGAAGCCATGGTTCACACTGTTAGTCCCAGCACTTGGGAAGCAGAGGCAAGAGAATCTCTGTGAGATCAAAGCCAGTCTTTGAACTTTGTCTTCAAAGCAAGTTCCAGGACAGCCAGGACTGTTACACAGAAAACTCTGTCTGAAAAAAAAAAAAAAAAAAAAAAAAAAAAAAAAAAAAAAAAGACAGGAGGGGGTGGATCTGTCTTCTCTTATCTCTGACTGTTTTTATTATATTTGAAAATATCCCCACAGTTGGCTTCATCCTCAATCACACATGATAGCAAATGTCTCCAGAAACTCTGGATTCACATTCTGTAGGAAAGAGTAACAATGAATTCTCACATATCCTGGCAGGCACTTTGTGTTTCATTGGCTTAGTTCTATGCCAATCACTGTGATAGCCAATGGGCTTTCCTGGGTTGCTGTTCCACCCTTGATATCAAGGGCACTGGGTTGGAGAACAAAAAATCTTGGATTCTTGTACTATTAACTGCAGGCATCCTTGCCTACATAGACCCAAGCTGTTCTGACACTGCACTGGAGAATGCCCAGAGCCTTTGTCCCACTATGGCAAAGGAGGGCAGACAGCAATAAGCTTCTAATGCTTTCTCAAGTGCAGCTAAATCAATCTCTAATGCTATCACGACACGTAGTGTATAAAGTGAGTGAGATACCAGTCACTTAATTATTTAAAACACAGTGAGCTCATCTGTGATGCTTTGTGTTCAACAGCATGCAGCCACATCTAGCAGCGTCACACACAGTTATAATTTTCTGCTGCTCTGTTGCAAATGAGCTGAATATAAATAAACAGCAGGGCTAGCCATAAACCTTGCTATGGGGCTGAGATGCAGCTTAGTGAGAGAATACATGCTTCACACATACAAGGCTGGGAGTTTGATCCAAGCCCCATCATAAATAAATAACCACCATCTAGAATGAGCAGACAGGGGAGACATAGGACAGTGGTGATGACTGGCACCATCCAGTATCCTGAGCAGGTGACACAACCCCATGTAAGAGTGACCAATAGCATTCAGGGCATCTCTGCTGTTTCATTCAGATGGGTGATAATGTAGGTGACCTAGAGCTTTTGTCCATTGCTAAGCTGCTGTTACAGGCCATGGGGTCTACCTTGGCGTGTGCTCAGGGGCTTCTTGCCAGCCTCACACCTCCAGGAAGGAGCAGTGGGGCTAAGAAACAAGGGTGGCAGGATTGTCATCCCAGGCGTTATTTACATCTGTGGCGCAAAGCCCACTCAGCTAGTTGACACACAAAGAGAAGAATGGGTTGGATTCATGGGCAGAGCAGTGTGTTGCTGGGAACCCAGAGCAAACACTGCTGTGACCTTGAAAGAGCCTAGTGTCCACTGGCAGCTCCTGGCCATATACCTTGTGACCTCAGGACCTTCTGGCCAACTGCTTTATTTTCCCACTGGCCTCTTCACTCACCCATCTGCTGACATGCTCAGCTCTGCCATCAAGTCAGCACCTTTACTCTCTTTCCCTGCTCTTGGGAACCTGGAGTCCCTGGGTGCCAGTTCCAGACCCTGGGGGAGAGAATCTGGTGGTCTCCAGGATCCTGAGTCAGATGGTGCAGGGAATTCCAGGGTGGGAGGGAGCCATGTGGATATGCAAGTGTCTGAATCCAGGCATGCGAAGCATATGACTAGATTATTTGAATCCTCTATTCCAGCCTGACCTTGTTACAATAAGGTTTCTTGGCCCAGGGAGGCCAGAGGTCCTGACCCACAGATCTGTCGTCCCAGACCCCTTAGCTGCCCGCCGCTGCTTAGGCTCCCTCCAAAATGACTCAGACACTTATATTAAGTTCATGCTATTTGGCCTATGGCTCAGGCACATTGCTAGCTAGTTTCTTCATCTTAACTCAACCCATTTCCATTAATCTGTCCTGCCACGTGGTCTGTGGCTCACCTGTGTTCTTTATATGTTTCTTCTTTGGGCAGCTGGCTTGATCTGACTCTGCCCTTCCTTTCCTACCTATTCTGATTCCCCACCTACTTTTTCTATGGTGCCTGTCATGGCCAAAACAGCTCCTTTATTTAAATATTGATATTCACAGCATACAGAAAGACACTCACACATCATGGCCCAAGGCTCAAGACAAACCTAAGTTCAAGATTCACCTTTCCCTCTTCAGGTCTCAACTTCTCCGTCCATTTCTGAGCCTCTGTTTCCTCATTTGCTTTTCATGGGAAAGTGCTGAGTCCGTCAGTACTTGATATGATAGTGAAATGAGATGGCCTTAGCTCAGCACGTGAACTGTCATCCATTCCTCTTCACAGACATGACACCTGCAGTGACCTCCTTGGCTGGGTCTGGCCACGAGTCTTCCCGACCCAAATCCTGTGCCTACTAGGCCCCCGTTCTGATTTCTTAAAAGTCAGCTTTTCTTCCCAGCTCAGTGTCATAATGAATGGGGATTTGCTGGAGCAGAATTGGCTGCCTCAGGTTTCCATCCCTGGCATGGTAAGGCTGTCCAGAGGCCTACCTTCATGTGGTTTAAAGAGTCCCACCCAGAATGTGTGGCAGCAGTGTGGGAAAGCCATGAAATTCTAGGGGGTCTGGTTCAAGTTAGAAGCAGCTTCCCCATATCCATATTCACCCCAGAGGGGTGGGAGAGGATGGACCACTTAGCTCAGCTGTCAGCAAGGAGACTAGCCCATGTGGGGCCATGATACTCCACCATTAGATGAGTTCATGAGTCTATGTCCCATTTGGCACATGGCCTTGCTTTTATTTTATTTTATTTTATTTTATTTTATTTAGAAGTAACTTGGCTCACAAAGTGAGGGAAGGGCGGGGGCTTAGTAAAGGAAGAGCAGGCTGAACTGATGTGGTATATAACAGAAAAACAGAGACCACAGAGTACCTGGGCCCAGCCACCTCCAGCTATGTGGCCTCGGGCCCACACCAATACTCTGTGGTGTCTGAGCATTCTCATTGGTGGTAAGGGAACATGTTGGTAAAATCAGCCAGCATTTCTGAAGCTCTCTGTTCATGGTCCTCTCCATTCATTTAATTATCACAACTAGTTTATCAGATGACACAGACAAAGGAGCCTAGGCTCGGAGACGTTCCTTCCCTTTCCCGCTCACACAGCCAATATGACAGAACTCAGATTTGAGGCTGTGAGACCTAAGTCCATACTATTAGCCACTCATCTCCCTGTTGCTGCATTTGCTACCAGCTACAAGTTAAAACTGGCTATTGTGTCCAGAAGGGGCAATCACAGGTTTTGAGGAAGGGGATGGTGGGCAGATGTTGGGTATCTTTTGGGGGTGATGAAATGCCCTAGAATTAGTTAATGATCATAACTGCATACTGTGTAAATACACAGAAGACTGCTGTTGGTATATTTTAAAGAGTGGCTTTTGTGGTATATGAGGTATAGCTCCCCCCCACACACACACTTGAAGGGGCGACTATAAAAAGAGCCCTGGGCTGAATGTGGAGCAGGTGCTAGCTGGTAGGATGACCAGCAGGCCCCTGAGGCTTGGAATCAGCTGAAGGATAAAGGGGTGACATGAAAGCAGTTTCTTGAGGTTCCAGACTTTGTAATTTGACAGCCGGGCTTCAGTCCGGTTCTCATGGCTTTCTGGCTACCCACAATGCTCAGGGCAGTCCAGTTTTTGTCAGACTGTCTTGGTGCAGATAGGAGAATCCAGCTAGGTTGGAGTCTCCCAGCTCATATTTGTCAGCTGAATGGAGCTGAGAAATCAAGGACTTTTGACTTTGGATACAACAGTCCCGGGGCCACCACGTCAGAGTTGTCATTCTTCACTGTGTCTGGGCCCCATGGTGAGGTCCTCTCGGCTGCTCTCGGCTGTGTCCAGCACATCACCACCATTACTTTGGGGGGAAAAGAATGTCCCCTATTGCTTAAGGTCATCTTGAACCATAGGACAAGGTGTTCAAGGCCAGCACAAGAACAGAAAAACAGGATTAACATCTTGATAAGGTGTCTGGGCACCAGCTCTAGGGGGCATCCGGGAATCCAGAACTATAGGTGTCCTCTCTAGTAGGGTGGAAAATTTTAAGCAGAGGAATCAGTATAAAGAGAGGCTGGTTCTTATGACAGAAGGAACATGATCCAGGCTACTCCGTGGGAAAGGACACTGTCACCAACAAAAATGTCTCCATAATAAGTACTCGCCTTCCTGACTTGCTAGGAAGGTTGGACTCCTCTAGTCATATCTGTAACTAAGACTTGACCTCTAACCATGTGTCTTGTTCATGTGAAGCTGAAATGGACAAAAAAAGAGCCCTGAGGTTGGAGTAGGAACATCTGGTGTGAGGTCCCAGCCCTTGGACAGGTCACTCAGGCTCCTAAGCTTCATTTCTGCCTGAGCCTGAATTGGCGCGGTGGTGGACATCCAAGCATGACCATGGGATGAGTGACTGGAACACCCACAATGCTCAGGGCAGCACCTGGCAGAGCAATGCATTAATATCAACTACCCTCGGCTAGAAGTATGAGGAGCCCATCTTAAGTCCTCTGTTGCCAGCATGAGGTCAGTGCCATGGCCATGTCACAAATGGGAACACTCATGTTTAGAGAAGTGGTCACATGTCCCAAACAGCAGAGATCTAACCATTACTTCCCTGGGACCCAGGGTCACCTTTCAGTGTGTCTGAAAAGCTAAACTTGCCCTCAGAGCTCTTTTCAGGAGCCACATCCCCTACCTACAGTTTGAGCACCACCTAAGTCCTTTACAAATAAGCCCCAGACATGGTTTCTCCTCACTGTGTTGTATAACCTTTGTACCCTGAGTCCTCCAGGTTCAAAGTGTCCCCCTGAAGGAGGGTCACAGATGTCACTGGAGCTACACAGAGAGACCTTGGCTCACAAAAACAAACAAAATGATTCTGATACTGGCTGTAATAGGATTGAACCCTGAATACTGTGTACTGAGCAGAGTAAGGCCAGAGAAATAACAGGACAGATGTTTCTCTAGAAGCGACCCAGAGTAATCAACTGAGTCAGAAGTAGAGGTGGTGACACCAGGGAGGGTGGATGGAGAGCCATTTGGTGCTCTGGCTGAGGCAAGTCTGTGGAGATGATGGAGATGGAAGCCCACAGAGTGAGCGTCCACCCAGATATGGTTGAAAGATGTATTGTATGTGTTTATGTGTAACACAATTAAAAAAACAAAGCCACAACTAGAGAGATGTCTCAGCAGTTAGGAAGACTGGCTGCTCTTCCACAGGTCCTGAGTTCAATTCCCACAGGGTGTCAAACATCTATAATGGGAGTTGATACCCTCTTCTGTCATGCAGACATATGTGCAGACAGAGCATACATATTAATTCATTAATCAATCAAATAAACAGAACAGAACAACAAGCCTCCCAGGCTATGTTACTCCCAAATCAGTTCCAAAGTTGTGTTATTCACAGCCCCCCTGCAGAACGTCCCTAATTTCCCAAATGGCCACACAGGCACAGTGGATGCAGCTGGTGGAGGAAGCATCAGGATTTCATCTGAGCTGTCTCCCCTAAGGGGACTTCCCTGAGGTTAGGCCACTGGCGTGGACATTTGTGAGTCAGTGTAGACATTTACTAGCCAGTGTGGACACTCATTAGTCCATGTGAGCACTCGTTAGCCAGTGTGGAGATCCAGAGAGGGTCTCAGCACCAAGAGATCAGAAGCGACCTGGTTACTGCGCTCTCTTGACCATAGTGGTGTTTCAGCTTTGTCTTAATATTGACAAGGGGAAAGGAGATAGATATAGCATTAGGCAACCATATCAATGTCAGAGTCTCTGCAACTAAGATTGATGAATTGCTCTTAAGAGGGGAGCAAGCTGCTCATGTGCACAGAATATTAACCTTATCTTGCCTTAAACTGGTGTTCCATTTCCACATAACCCTGAAGCCAGCTAAAGAGTGATCTTAGGAGAATGTGGTTAAACAAAAGGATTTGGACACGTGGTGTTGCTGCTTTGCTGTGTGGCTTTAGGCAAGATCATTCTCTGCTCCCAAGTTTCCTCATCTGTGACTTGGAACTTGTAACGTTTGTTTTAGAGAATTACTGTAAAGATCAAAGGAAACTAAATGAGAAGTTTATTATTATTTTATATTAGTAATGTGACTGTTATTTATTAGAGTTATTTAACTGTCCCTTGAAGTGATCTGAAGAAAAAAGTTTTTCTGTTAAAATTCATTGATTATTTTTCATTAAGCTTTTATGTTTGGGAGTAGTTTTAAGTTTACCATAAAATCTGCCAGCCCCCGCATGCTAGCGTCCATCCTGCTGGTGTTTATTCAAAGTTTGCTCTGTGCTAATATAGAAGCATTCTTCAGAAATGAATTCCTCTTTCTAAGGAGGCCCAGAGTGGCCTTGGCAGTCAGGGAAGGACCGTGGACTAAGTATTCTTGTCCCTGTGCAGGACAGAGTGGGGACCAGTGATGGACAACCACAAATAAAGCAGCCATGGATAACAGAGCCCAGGGTAGCCCAGTGGCTATCTCTTATCTAGCATGTGCAAAGCCTAGCCCTTCACATAATAACAAAAAATAAAATCCACGAATAAAGCCTCTATCCCAAGCTTCTGGAAGTCTGCATAGCCCAGCTGCCCTGTAAGCCCGGCCACAGTAAAGCTGGCCCACTCACCCAGGGCATGAATAAAATGACACAGAAGAAGCCAGGAGCTCTAGCCTGACACACATGTCCCCTGCTCTCTTTTCTCAGCATTGCAGAGGTGCAGTCTTGCAGTGACAGAGTACCCCTGAGCTTCAGATTCTGGCCTTGCCACATTTTGGGCTGTTCGTATTACAGGGTTCTGAGGTTTCGGAGGACGGTTGTGGGGTGGGTGCTCTTCTGCTGAGATACAGAGTCTGCCTGCTCTGTGGACATATTTCCTCTTTTATTGCATCCTTTACTCCCTCCTGGAGTCTCATTTCTCCTGCACTTTAATAGACTTCTTTCTTTCCATCAGAGAGAGTCGGGGAAGTCGGGGTGATGAACTTCCTGAAGCACACTGATGGGGGTACCTCTCACCTGTTGGCTATTCTTGGCAGGCTTGGGACTCCTTTTTCCTCCTGCTCTGGTTTCCTTGTAAATTAAGATAGATCAGGATATGCTGTTGTAACAGGTAACCTCATGGTTTCAGGGCTGGCTCAGTGGTAGAGAACTGGTTTAGCATAGGGGGAGACCCTTGGTTCCGCCCCTAGCATAAAGGCCATTATTGAGCCAGGCCTGGTGGTGACAGCGGTGACACACTCCTTTAATCCTAGCACCTAGGAGGGCAAGCAGATCCCTGTGGTTTTGAGGCCAGCTTGCTTTACATAGTTAGCTCCAGGATAGCCAGAGCTATACAGTGAGCCTCTGTCTAAAAGCAAAACAAAACAGATAACCCCACCAGACAGCAAGGTAACTTGCATCCCGCATGGGCAATCAGACCGTGGGCTAGACCATGACTTGTCTTGCTGAGGCTCTACACCCACCCCACCCCCACAGGACTGCAGATGGCAGGGAATGTGGGTCCTTCACAAGAGAGCAGGAGATGAACAGCAAACCTCCACCCTGAAGTAACATATGTTATTAGACGTGGCCCACTTCAGAGGAATGAGAAAGTACAGTTCAACTCTCATTCGGAAACATGGGGCACAGCTGCAGAAACTCTGGTAACATCTCAGACCAGCCTTAACTATAATACAATGCTGTGGTGCGTTGTCATTATTGAGAACCAGAAGAGAAGGCCTTTAAAGTTACATCTGAACACCCAAGAGTTAAGTGGCATATCCTTGTGACTTTGAGTACCAAGGCAGACATTTCACATTCATCTCTTTCTTTTTCTGAAATTATTTTTTTAAACAAGGTCTCACTATGTAGCTCTGGCTGGCCTGGAACTCATTATGTGTATCAAACTGCCCTTGAGCTCATTGAGATCCTCCTGGCTCTGAAATTAAAGGTGTGTGCCACCACACCCAATTCCACTTTCCTTTCTTAAGCCATTGAGTGTGGTGGTTTGAAAGAAAATGGCCTCCAGAGGGAGTGGCACTATTAGGAGGTGGGGCCTTGTTGAAATAGGTGTGGCCTTGTTAGAGGAAGTGTGTTACTCTAGGGGTGGACCTTGAGATCTCTTTTGCTCAAGCTTTTAATCATTGTGACAGTCAGTCCACTTCCTGTTGCCCTCTGATCAGCATGTAGCCAGCATCATGTCTGCCCCCATGCCATCATGCTCCCTGCCATGATGATAATTGACTGAACTTCTGGACTGTAAGCCACCATCTTGATTAAATGTTTTCCTTTATAAGAGCTGCCATGGTTGTGGTGTCTCTTCCCAGCAATAGAAATCCTAACTAAGACACAAAGATACAGGTATTTATGGTCTCCTCCTAACTCCGTCCTCTACCCCTGCCTGTTTCATAGTATCATATACAACTTCACAGATACTAGATTATTTCCCAGGCTCTTTTAGAAACTGCTTGTCTTCATGGCTGGCTCATGCATGCAACTTGACACAGGCACTGGGCTCTGCTGAGTAGGCTGGGGATTTCAGAGTGGGTCAGGAATAGAATGATGTCAGAAGCATAGGCTTAACCTGGTGAAGGACATTTATCTCGCCTGTCACTTCTCAGAATGCAGAATGCCCTGCTGTCTGTGATACAGGTATAGTCAGTCAGTCTGTTCACGTTTCAAATCCCATGGCTTAAACTCACCAGGAGAACTAAGAATGGTGCCCTGGAAAGATGGCTCCGTGGTTAGGAGCATGTACTGCCCTTACTTGCAGAGGACCCAAGTTTGGTTCCTAACACCCTCATCAGATGACTCAGCAACTGTGTAAATCCAGCTCTAGGGCTCTGACATTTCCGACCTCTGAGGGCACTTGCATGCATGTGGCACAGATGCCTATACACGAACACATATTTTAAAATAAATCTTTTTTTAAAAAAGCAACTAAGAATGGTCTCTTGCAACTTTGAGCTTTTGCAATTTGGAAGCTGTGGATATAAACATTAGCTTTCAGATCCAGCCCCCTGCCCCACTGCCTCAGGTTTCTGGAAAGCCGGACAAAGTGAAGTAGTATGTCAAATCAAAAATTTCACCTGTCCCTTTAAGATGTCGGATAATGTGTATTTTATGTTTTGAAAGGTTTTTGCTTTGATTCCCTCCCTGTTTAGATGCAGATGTTGGACAAGTTCCCTATGGAAGGGGGCCAGAAGGATCCCAAGCAGAGGATCATTCCATTTCTACCAGGTGCGTAAGGTGCACAGTCTTGGACAGGGCAAGCCTGGCCTCTGAAGTACAGCTCTCAACCCCCAGAAGAGCATGTGAGCTCGTGCGCTCTCACGTGTTCTTCTATTGCTGTGATAAACACCACAGTGAAAAAGCAACTTTCCAAGGAAAGGGTTTGTTTCATCAATTTCACTTCTCTGTCACGGTCTATCATCAGAGGAGAGAAGAGAAACTGAGGCTGAGGCTGTGGAGGAAACTGCTTGCTAGCTCACCATGACCTGCTCGGCTTGCTTTCTGATACAGCCCACAACCACCTTCCCAGAGGTGGCACCACCCACAGTGGACTGAGCCTTTCCACATCAATTAACAATTAAGATCATGCCACTCACACACATCCACTCCCACAGCCCAATCTGATGGAGGCAGTTCCTCAGCTGAGTTCTCCCTTCTGGGCAACTCCGGTTTTATTTAGTTGACATGGACCTAACCATGTCAAACTAACCAGGACAGCTGTGCTGACAAGAGTCTCCACCAAAGGCAGAATGAGTAGCTAAGGATGGACACATGCCTCTTACCAGCTTTGTGGCCTTGAGTGGGAGCCTGCCATCTAGGATGCTCAGTTTCTCCAGGCTCTTGAGTGGGAGTTGGAGCACAGTCAGCTGGTTGGTATAACCACTGTGTTTGTTTTCTATTCCTACCTCACAAGTTACCAACAGTTTAATAGCCATTATTGCCTCAGAGTTCTGTGGATCAGAAACCGTGGCAAACTCAGCTGGGGTCCCTGTTTCCCCTTACAAAGCCAAAGGCAAGGTGTTAACCAGGCTAAGCTTCCTACCTGGAGGTTCCAGAGTAGAACTCCTGTCCAGTCTCACTTACATCATGGTAGAGTAGGTTCCCTGCAGTCTGCTTGATAGCTGTCAGCCAAGGCCCTCCAGCATCTAGAAGCTTCCTCCATTTCTCCTCATAGGGAGCTGGTCATGGGACATAGACATTTTTCTGACATTTCAGATCTTTCCAACCTCCCTGTCAGAGAAAGCTATCTGCTTAGAAGGTTTCATGTGGTTTCCAGGCCGATCCAGGATAATGTAAGGCATGGGCTATCCCATCATATTCACAGACTATAGGGCAGGGCGTGTTGGGGTCATAGTACAAAGATCTACCAAACACCTTGAGTGCCACGTATTACACCAGCTGCTGCAAAGGGTGTAGTGCAGGCTTGGCTCTTACTTGTGTGCACCCCTAGGACCCTACATTCCTACCAAAGAGTAACATCAAGGCTTCAGGTGAAAAAGAGGGATTACTCGGAAACAGAACATGCTCCAGGCTTTAACAACTGCTACTTGGAGCTGTCATTGGATGCCAACGTTTGGGCTGAGTCCCTTACACCAGTCAACCCCGTTCATTCTCTACCGAAAGTCGGTACACACTGTCACAAAGGAGGAAGTAGGGCCCAGAGAACGCATGCCTGGTTGGCAGACCTGGATGTGAACAAAGGGGTGGCTGGCTCCAAGCTTCATACTGGAGTCACTTCCAACTTTGACACCCTGTACACACACACACACACACACACACACACACCCACCCACCCACCCACCCACCCACCCACCCACCCACCCACCCAACCTTGGTAAATGATTCAAGAGCGTGTTTGATTTCCTCTCTTGCAAATTGAAGACGAGAATGGTACTATAATGTTGGTGCCCATGAGGATTGTGTAAATGTCTGACAGGTCCACTTGCTGTTGTTACACACAGATGATGGGCACACTGACAGTCACCCTACACCATTTTCCTCCTTTCTTGGGTCTCCCCATCACACAGTTAGTAGGTCTTAGACACTTATCAGCCTGGCTGGGTTGAGTGTCAGCTGGGAAAATCCTTTGCCAAAGAAGAAAGAGAGAAAAAAAAAAAAAAGAAAGAAAGAAAGCTAACATTTTAAATCCCTCCACTGGGTTAAGCATCAACCACACTGGAATTTTTTCCCCCACTAGAGAGAACCCCATGTGCCAGTTGCAATAGCCAAAACTCAGGGCTGTAAAGCACATGCTTTGGAGTCAACCCTCTTCAGCCCCGTGACTTTAATCACTACTCCCAACCTCCCCCTCCCCTGCTCCTCTATTTCCACATCTGTAAAATAAGACAGTGCATCTGCTTCACAATGTCTACTTCCTAGCACAGAATAGGCTCTCAGCAAAGGCAGCAACAGGAGGGTTGGGGGCCTACCTTTGGGGGCTTTGTCTGTTGGAGTCATTCTGGAATGACCAAGAATGTTCAAGTTCAGCCAGGCTCTAAAAGCCAGACTTTCTTCAAGAAAGAGGGGAGCAGTAAGTGGTAGCTTTCTTCTGGGTGAAAGGCAAAAGTCATCTCTGGAAAACTTCCCAAGGCAGAGAACTTGAGCCCGACCCTCTCCCCAGCCCTTAAAAGCCTTTGAGGTTACGTAATGCTTTTCCAGCAAGGATTCATGCAAATGCTGCCTCTCAGGGGCTAGCCCCTTTGTCCCTGTGCCCACTTCCAGCTTGAGATCCTCAGGGGGAAGGGACCAGCCCAGCCCGTGCCGACTTTCCATCGCAGCAAGAGCTGGGGAAGCCAACTTGGCAGAGGCTGTGACTTGAGAATTCAGAATTGCACTTTGGCCTTCTTCCACTGTGGAAAACAAAAGCCGCCCATTCCCACCACAGCCAGTCTTGCTTCTGAACACCCTTTCCACTCCAGTGTGGAGACAGCTCCACCATCCTTCCTGACCCTCCCATCACACCCAGACCTTCACCAACAAGTAAGACCCACTGAGAGGATTGGCCAGGCTGCCTGACACCTGGCCTGAGTGGAGCCTGGCTCTGATGTGGCTGGCTGGCCCCAGAATGCTGAGGATGGGAGAAAGGATTAACTAGAATGTCATGCATCCCCACACTGCTTTGGGGGGGCACACAGTATTTACTCCTTTGGAAGGTCTACCAAGGGCCAAGTTTTAGGTGTATTGTGGACGTGACTCTAGAGGCCATTGGCTCTGCAGGCTCACAGTGTAGGAGGGGGTGCCTGGAACCATTTAGTGAGCTCTTCTCCTGTTTCAATGTGTCCCCAGTGGTCCCTTCAAGGCCACACTTTCAGTCCTTGTGTCAACCCCAGGAAACCCTGGAAGCACTGAGTTCTGTGCCCACCCTCTCAGCCCCTTCCAGAGTGAAGCCTCAGCACTGGGCTCTGGCTTTCTTTATTTTCTATTGCTTTGATAAAACACCATAACCAAACACAAGTTGGCGAATAATGGGTTTATTTGGCTAATACGTTCATGCCAGTCTATCACTGAAAGACATCAGGGCAGGAACTGAAGCAGGAACATAGAAGAGTGCTGCTCCCTGACTCCTGACCCATTCAGCCCCCTATGCAGGGTGACACCACCCCCAATGGACTGGACCCTCCCAATGAACCATTAATCAAGACAGTACCTCATAAGTCTGTCTACAGGCCAATCTTATGGAGACATTTTCTTGCCTGGACTTCCCTCTTAGGTAACTCTAGTTTGTGTCAAGTTCATAATAATAATGTAAGGCATGGACAGTCAGCAGAGCCTGCTGCCTCCTACCATGTTCCCATGGCAGATTGATGGCCCATTGAGGAAACCAGGTTGTCAACACTGCTCCCCCTCTTCTGTGGAGGATGTTTTTATGGTTCTAAAAGCAATAAATATGATAGGAACTTTGGGGGGGGGAGTTTAGAAGGTAGAAGCTTAAAGAAGAAAATATTACTGTCCTCTGCCCCTCAGAAGACTGGGTACCCCAAGCCCTTCGGTCCATTATCTGCTAGATTTTTCTTTTCTTACAAGCATAGGTAGATCAGAAAGTCCCAGAATCATTATAAACAAATAGACGCTAGTTTAGGGAGCCTTGGAAGGAGCAGAGACATGAATGAAAGAAGGGGGGGGTGAGATTCTGCTCTGGGAGCTGCCCGTGCAACCCAAGGGTCTTAGATTGCGCAGGCTCAGCTTGGAGAACCCCTTCCCGCAGGGGGCTTTTCCACATGATTTCACACAAGTGCAGAAGTTAGCAGGGGACCTCATGGGAGGAACAGGCAGAGTGGTGGTTACCAGAGCCTGGTCAAGAGTGGACAGCGTTGGGAGAGAGCGGGAATCAGAAAAAGGAGTGAATAGTGGCAGCACCATGTGGAGCCACGCCTGACAACTACAGACTGGGCTTTTCAAAATAGCTAGAAGAAAGGCTTCTGGATATTTCTAACAAGAATGAGAAGGGCTGGAAGTGAGGGCCATGTCAGTCATCCTGATCACTTGAATTGCACATGTCATGGTTTTACAATGTGGCCCCTTAATATGTATAGTGACTGTGCTGTCTGCTGTGTTTAACCTACTCCTAGTGTGGAGGCGGGGCTGGAGTGTAATTCAATCACAGAGCATGTCCTTAGCATGAACAAGGCTCTGAGTTCAAATCCTCATAAAACTTAAAAGGCTCTTAGCCGTTTGGCTCATTCTCCCAGCCCTGTGCTACAGAGATCTGAGGTGCTCAGCTCAGGCTTAGGTATCCAAGCTGTCCCCTGGTGCAGCCTGGAAATACTGAGGACAGCCAGGAATTTTGATACCACACAGGCCCACTCCAGACAGTCACTCAAGATGGCAGAGGGCAGGTCACTACTCCCTGCCACGCTAAATGTGTTCTCATCTCCTACAGGCAAAATCCTCTTCCGCCGCAGCCACATCCGGGACGTGGCTGTCAAACGCCTGATACCAATTGACGAGTACTGTAAGGTAAGCTGAGATGCCAAGACCATCCTCCCTCGAGTGGGTGTTCTGTTTTGTTTTCCTTTCTGAGTGCCAAATGTTCGTGAGAGGGTGGGAAAGAAAACAGAAGAAAACATACAAATTCTCCTTTCTACTTTGGAATCAGCCCAAATCCACTTTCAGTGAGTGTGTGGTATTGCCCTGGGCATGAATGTTCCAGTCAGCATTCAGTCCCTATTATTGATGGAGCAGCTGACCTCTTGATCCTTGAATGTGCCAACAGAGGGAGGCCTGCCTTTTGGTGATGCTGAATTGGAATGGATTGGATCAGTCGGGAAGGAAGCATGTTGTCATTTCCTTTGGTTTCTCTGTTAGATGAGCATAGAGGATCACAGGGTGCAGGTGCCATATGCCGTCACTAGTTGTTTATACCTCCAAAAGTGGAATTAAGAACACACTTCCACTTGGGCTGGGGAGATGACGCATTCCGCAAAGTACTTGCCATACAAACACGAAGTGCTGAGTTTGGCAGTACCTGTTTAAAATGCTGAGCATGGCATTAAGTGCCTGTAATCCTGAGTTTAGGAGTGGAGACAGGAAGGTAGGGCCTGGGGACTCACTGGCCAGTCAGTCCCACCAGCCAGCAAGTTCTGGGTTCTGTGAAAGACCCTGTCTAAAAAAAGTAAAACCCTTAAAAATGAATTTAACCCAAAGTGCAGGATTTATACACTGAACCACAAATCATTGCCAAGCAAAGTCCAGAGAGCTCTGGGTAAAGCTTGCTGTGGTAGTGATTGGCTTTATTCAGCACTCTGGGACAAAAGCAGAACACTCTGTAATTTCAAAGTGAGCTTGATTTATGTAGTTCTAGGTAGCTAAACTTGCATAGTGAGACTATGTCTCACAAACAAACAAACTTCTAGCTGAATGGAATGGCCTTCTGTTCTCATAAGCTGGAAATCTAGAAGTTGCTAAAGCAGCCATTCTTCTAAAAAAAAATTTCTTTTCAATCTGTGCTTAATTCTATAGAAATCCAGTAGACTTCCTAATTGGTTGTCTTAGTTAGGGTTTCTATTGGTGTGAAGAGACACCAAAACACATGGTAACTCTTATAAAGGAAAACATTAAATTGTGGTGGCTTGCTTACAGTTTCAGAGGTTCAGTCCATTATCATCATGTCATGGCATGGAAAGCTTGGCAGCATGCAGGCAGACATGGTACTGGAGAGGTAGTTGAGAGTCCTACATCTTGCAGGCAACAGGAAGTCGCCTGAGACATTGGATGATATCTGAATGTAGGAAACCTCAAAGCCCACCCCCACAGCGACACAATCAAGTGTGTAAATGCAAAGGACTTTGAAAGACAAGCCATACTTGCCATTTCCTAGACTCCCTACACAGCTGCAGTAATCTAGACTCTGTGGTGCCACCCTTGGACCCGTGCACAGGTCAGTGGATGACGTTGTGAACCAGAAGTAAATGCCCCCAAATGCCAGGCTCAGCGATACTCAGCAAGATGCCAAACAGTTCAAACAGGGAAAAGCGTCTAGTAAACGGGTGGGCCAACTAGCTAGTTGGGAGGGGGGCACAGATCATCACGACTTGGGGATGTCAGCAGCGTGACTTGGTTTTCTGTCACTTCATAAAGCTCCCGGGCTGTCCTTGGCTTGCAGTTATCTGTCTGACCGTACGGGGCATCAGTCCCCCATATGTATCTGCACCCTAATCCAAAGGATGCCATTTACATGGATTAACGTGACCCCCAATTATCTTGTTTAATCTTCAATTACTTCTGTAAAGACCTTTCTCTCTCTATATGGATCCTGGGGTTTAGAGCTTTATTATATGGAGTTAAGGGTTAAAGGAGGGCTTAGGTCAGTCCACAGCATCTGCACACATGTGGAAATACAAAGAACTTGAGCCCTTAGCTCACACAGGAGCTTAAGAGGTGGTTCGATGGGCAAAGTGTTTGCTTTTGAATATGGAAACCTGTAATCCCCATGCTAGGGAAATAACAAGGGAATCTCAGGGGCTCAGGAGCCATGTTGTTTAGCTAAATTGGTGATGTCTAGGTTCTAGAAAGCATCATCTCAAAAAACAGGGTGAACAGTGATAGAGGAAGATGTCCAGTTAGACCCCCTCGCCTCCACACACACTCACCTGTGCATGTGGACACATGTGCAAGCACACAGAGAATGGACTGCAGCCGAAAATATGAATCTTTCAGAAGAAATGTGAAGGAAATATTCATGGTTCTGGGTTAAGCAACAAGTTTTTAAATGTGACACCAAAAGTAATAGTACTTATTAAAAAAAAAGATCAAGTTAGCCATCATCAAACCTATTGACAAACTTCTCTGCTTTAAAAGACAAAAACCCACAAAACAGAAAGCTGGGCATAGTGGCTCACACCTTTGATCCCAAAATTTGAGAGGCAGAAGCAGGCAGATCTCTGTGAGGCCAGCCTTATCTACACAGAGTGAGTTCCAGAACAGCCTGGGCTACACAGAGAAACCTTGTCTCAGGAAAAAAAGAAAGGGGGGGGGGAGGAAGAAAGGCAGACCTCCTACAATTCAGAATAAAAAGATTTGGGGAAGAACTTGAGCAGGGCCCTCACCCAAGAGGGATGGGGATTACAATAAACGTGAGCTGGGTGTGATGGTGCATAACTTTAATCCCAGCCCTCAGGAAAGGGAGGCAGGACAAGCTCTGTGATTTCAAGGCCAACCTGGTCTACAAAAAAGTTCAAGAACAGCCAGGATAACAAAGTAAGAGCCTTTTTCAAAAATAAATTAAATAAGCACATGAAGAGATGTTTAGCATTGTGAGCCAGTGAAGTCATGCAACAGGGTCTGTAGTTTGTTATTAATTATGGGGCAGTTGTGCCAGATGTTAGTGAGGATCTGGGAAAACTGGAACCCTCATCCTTGTGGGAAATAAGATGAGAAACCATGTTGAGAAATAATAGGGCAATTTCTGCAAGACTAAGATAGAGAGACCACAAAATTCCAGGCCAGCCTAGGTACATAACAAGAACCTGTTCCAACACACCCCATGAAACTTATCACACAATCAGCCCAGGTCGAAATATAAGAGAAAGCTTATGTACATACAAAGTCTTGGATGCAACTATTCCCAGCAGCATTAAGTCATAATAGCCAAATGGAAGACATCACCTACAACTTGATGATATCAAGCAATTAAATTTGGATAGATTCTACAACCTAAATGAATCTCAGAAACATGATGCTAAGTGAAACAAACCAGATGCAAAAGCTGACTGGCTGGGTGGAATGTGCAAGCAGGGTGCGTTTATGAGCACAGAAAGCAGACGAACTGTTTCCTGGGCCCCAGGACTGTGGGTGGGGAGATGAACTGCAAATTTGATGTTTGAGATGATGGAAAAATTCTAAAACCGAATTGTGGGAATGAGGATAGAACTCTGTAATTTACTAAATACTGAGCTGGGCCCTTCAGTGAGTTAAGTTTATGGCATGTAAATTATACAGTGATAAATCTGAAAGGTTTAATACAAAGGGAGCAGTATCGAGACAGATGGCCCCTCTTGGTCAGGCAACATCTAGTAAGGGCTGAAAGTCATTCCTGATAGGGTTGTCTGCTCCTGGTCAGGCAGGACCTTGACTCATCCCTCCAGTGACTATGCAAAGTGGATTTCCATGTTCCTGTTGTGTGGATGAGAAAATGAAGCCTTACGGCTACTCACAGTGACAGTATGAAAGGGCTTACAAGTTGAGCCCAGACTTGGTACCCTGATTACTGTCTCTGAAGAAATAAAACGGCCAGAGGTTGAAGTCGTTAATGTGGATTGAGAGAGCTTGCTCCTCAAAATGTTGGATATTTGACCTCGGGTGTAGCCAGCAAGAACTGGACTTCAGACGGCTCTCAAGTGAATTTGTTTTCTCAAGAGCTTGCTGCTATAAAAACCAAGACTATCTGTTCCCTTCTACCTTTCTCTACCCTGTTACGACATAGCCAGGGGCTCTGGCCAGCCCCGCAATTGTGAGCCAAATAAACTTTCATCTCATTAAAGACCCAGCCTCACTTATTTTGGTATGGTGACAGAAGACAGATTAACAAAGGAAGATAAATGCCTCCCCTCCTGTCATCTTCAGAAAGGGTGGGAGGTGGGGGGGGGGGAGCGCAAGCACTTTGCTACTACCTTCCAACTCTCAGAGGAAAGTTCCCTGTCTCCTGCTGTTCCTTTTTAAAACTATAAAGCCCAAAATGGTCATTTTGGAGGTAGCATCCCTTTGTCTAGGCCTTTTTGGCAAGAACTTTGGGTCCTTAGGGTCACCTTGCCCTGCTAGACAATTTCAGCCCGTACATTTCCCAGAAGGTGCTCTTCCTCTACCCATATCATTCTGCCCCGTTCTCTTCCCAGCACATCCACCTCCCTCTAGCTCCAGCTGCACTCATGCCCACGGTTTCCACAACCTCTGAACATATTATTCTGAAAAGGAGATTTTTAGAACTCGGAGCTATATGCAACTCCAGCTGCCCGCAGCTGCCTGGGATGTGGGATGATACAGAGATCATGAATTAACCACAATAAAGACACTGCTTAGGTTCTGTGAGCCCAGACTTGCAGTGAATCAGAAGAACAAAGCCACTATTTTGATATTTAATTGCCCAGATTCCCTGGGTCAGCATCAAAGGACCTGCCCTCTTTGGAGGAGATGGAACTGTCTTTTCTATCACAAGATCTGTACTTTTAGATTCATAAGCTGTTCCTAACATTTAGACATCTGTTAAGGACGTTGTGAACTGGCCTGAGGCAATGGAATCCATTGCGCTGAGCTTAATTTTAGTAGGAAGTTGTCATCTCCAACAGGTAGAAAGAGGCAAGGACTTTTGGTGCCCAAACTTGATGGTGGGTGTGTAGTAAAATGCAAGAATGCTCTGCCAGCCATAGTGTAAAGTTGCCATCATTCACATAACTTCACTGGATAGAAAATCTATTAGAGAAACCGATTGAGACCGTAGAAACAGACCCTTGCAGGCCGGGCAGGTTGACAGTGACAGAGACAACCTTTCAGATCATTAGGAAAGACTGGATTCCCAGATGAAGGGTCTCCATATGGGGATGGGGATGTGGAAGGTAACTAAGCACATCCTCACAGCACAGTGGGACCATTTCCAGTAGCTTTGAGTCATCACTATGAGAGGCAGTACTGTAAAGATCTTAATAAAATAGCTTCCCATCTCTAGGCATGGAGAGATCTTCAAATATGCAAAAAGTACTGACCACAAAAAAGATGTATTTATTTGGCCACAGTTCATCTGAGAACGTATGTTTATAGTAAGACACAGTGAAAACATAACTCTTGCCACAGTGATAAGCTTGTATTGTCGTGGCCTTATAACAGCCACTCAGCTTGCTGTAGGGATCATTGAAATACCAGCTGCCTTGACACGAGCAGCTGCCTACAACAGATGGAGCACGTTCTGAGGGCAGACTAGCTAAGCCCAGCTACAAAACCCTGAAGAAGAGGCTTGGCCCCAGGGCACTGTTGTGAAGGATGTATGTAAGACATGGCCTCACTGGCTTCTGTTTACACAGGAGCCAGAACATCTCTAGAACACATCTTTCTTCTCCAGTAGAGGAAAAAACATTTCTAACAGCGGCAAGCCTGTGAAGTTGATCCAAGATAGACATGGCTGATACCTTAAAGAACTTTTTTTTCTAAAATGAACTGGGTTTTGTTCAGAGTTTGGTACTGGGGATTTTTATTTGATTGGTTGGTTTTGTTTTTTCAAGACAACATCTCACTGTATAGCTCTGGCTGTCATGGAACTCACCATGTAGGCCAAGCTGGCCTCGAACTCACAGAGATCTGCTTGCCTCTACTTCCCAAGTTCTGGGATTAAAGGTGTGAATCACTGTGACGCGCTGGCACTGGAAACTGATCTCAGGGTCTCATAGATGCTAAGCACCTGTCAGGTTTCTTTTGGCTCATGGTTCTGGAAGCTGGGAAGTTGCAGAGTGTGATGCCAGCAAGGACTTCTTAAGCATTTCCAACTCATGGTGGAAAACAAAAGAGCAAAATGTGGCCGAACGGTTCAACTTACAGCAATGCATTGTCCTTCCAGAGCAAAGCCTCACTCATTACAGAAAGCAGTAGTTTATTCTTGAGAGTTCTGCTGAGGAGCCCATTGCTGTCATCGCCTGGGGAGATTATTCACGCACAGCAGGGCATGGCACAGTTCAGCTGGCACCCATCACAACTCCTGGCTGAGGTTTATCTGCAAAAGCGACAAGACTTTGGCGCAAAGACCTACAGTGAACCCTGGGTAGCAGGTGTCCTGGGCATAAAGATAACCACTCCACCTAAAATTTGAAAAAGGAAATGCATCAAAGGGGTGGTGGAGCAGGAGAATGTAGCCCTTCTCTCCAACAAAGGCCAGTCCTAGTGCCAGAGGCAGAGTAGGAGATGCTTGGTGGCAAATTAAAATGATCAACAAGGGGGGTTAAGAACACTGGCTGCTCTTCCAGAGGATCTGGGTTTGATTGACTCTGCAGTGGCTCACAACTATGACTCTAGTCACGGGATACCCAATGTCCTTTTTTGGCTTTTATGGGGACTGCACACAGTGCACAGATAAACATGCAGGCAAACACTCATATATAAAATCTTAAAAATTAAAAAAAATATCAATAAGCTGTATGTCAACATCTCTCATTCTAAGGGGTAGACAGTGATCATGGAGGGGACTTATAGCATCATTGCCCACCTCATATTTTATCTTCCCACTTTAAATGCATGGAGGTAGCTTAGAGATTGGGTCAGAACTCATTTGGGATTGAGATGAAACTCAGTGACAGAATACTTAGCTAGTGTGACCCACCCCCAGCACTACTACCCCTGAAAAAGTGGAGCCAGCAGCCCATATGTTTATGAGTAGATGAAGGGAATGTGATATACATAGGCAATGGAATGTTATTCAGCCCAAAGAAAGAAATCTTGACATGTGCTTCAACAAGGGTTACCCCTGAATGGGTGGGCATGCTCCAAGATGCTAGCTGGACATGAGGGGACAAATGTCATCTGGTCCCACCTAGAAGGTGCCTAGAGGAAAAACTCAAAAGGATAGAGAGTAGATGATGGCAAACATCTATAACCTATTGAGTGACCAAATGTCACTCATCCCACCTTTTGGGAATGTGGGTGTTGTGTTCTCTAGACTGCTTCCTGCTATCTGGGAAGTGATGGAATCTTCAGAAGACCCGAGAAAATTGAGATAATGGAAAGGCCCCAGGAAAACTAGCCATAACATTTATTGTCCTTCTTTACACGGCTTATCCTTTTATATTATTTTATTCTCTCATCAAAAGCTTTATTATTTGTAAACTATATTTTCTATCACTGTCCTGTGAGAGACTGACATGCTAAGCCTTCATCACCCTGGAGACCTTCATCCAACCTGTATCCAAATTGTCAAGATTTATAGTTTCAGTTTGGGAAATTCAGACATGTGTAAGACACATTCCAGGTGTTCTCCAGGGGTATGGTAGAGATGGCAGACAGAAGAAGATGGTAGGTAAAGATAAAATGGACAGAGTTCACATTGTTAGCAAAAGCATCACTTTCCAAAATAGCATATACAGTATGGGCTGGATTGTGTAAATATGAACACATAATGTTGGAGAGTGTATGTACATATGTATTTGTTCTTTAAGCCTAAGACATCAGCATCATCAGGAAGCTTGTTAAAATGCCTGATCTCAGGACTCACCACAGGCCTGCTTAATCAAAAGCTGTGATAGGCCCAGTCTACACTGTAGGAATCCCATATTTGTTATTTATTTATTTATTATTTATTTATTATTTTACATGTTGAGGGCCTGCCACCCAGCCCCAAATAAGTGTACAGAGACTTATTCTTACTTATAAATGACTGATCTTAGCTTGGCTTGTTTCTAGCCAGCTTTTCTAACTTAAATTATCCAGTTTCTCTTTAACTATATTTTGCCTCTGGGCTTTTTACCTTTCTTTATTCTGCATATCTTTTTTACTCTGTGACTAGGTGGCTGGATGGCTGTGTGTCTGGGTGGCTGTGTGTCTGGGTGGCTGTGGCTGGGTGGCTGCATGTGGCTGGGCTGTGTATGGCTGTGTGTCTGGGTAGCTGTGGCTGGGTGGCTGCATGTGGCTGTGTGTAGCTGGGTGACTGGGTGGCTGTGTGGCTGGGGGTGGCTGGGTGACTGTGTGGCTGGGTATGACTGGGTGGCTGTGTGTGACTGGGTGTGGCTGTGTGGCTGGGGGTTGCTGAGTGGCTGGGTGGCTGGGTGTGGCTGGGTGGCTGGCCCCTGGTGTCCTCCCATCCTCCTTTTCTCACTCCTTGCTCTACTCTCAAGCCTAGATTTCTCTTCCCATTCATTCTTTCTACCTGGCAGCCTCACCTATCTCTCTCCTACCTTGCTATTGGCCATTCCACTCTTTATTAGACCAATCAGGTGTTTTAGACAGGCAAAGTAACACGGCTACACAGAGATAATTTGTTAATGGAACACATCTTTGCATCACTAAATAAATGTTCCACAGCACAGAATCCTCCTGTGCAATCCTAATGCCTGGCTGAGTTTGAGACCCTCTGGTGACATCATTCTCCTTCCTTGGGCTCACCCATATCTCTGCTCTAGGCCCTGATCCAGCTACCCCCATACATCTCTCAGTGTGATGAGGTGCTGCAGTTTTTTGAGACAAGACCTGAGGACCTGAATCCTCCCAAAGAGTAAGCTTGTTTATGGACTTATCTGGGTGACACCTCCCTTCCTCCTCTCCTCCTCCTGTCCTTTCTGACCCACAGGCACCCAGAGTCAGAAAAGTGTAAACTAAGCCAGAGTCCACTGTCTTGGCTCTTGCGGGGCTCACTGCCTGCAGCCTGCATAGTCACTGTACAGGACTAAGGATGGTCCCATTTTAATAGGCATTGGAACATGGCTAAGCACCCCTAATTCACAGTTCTTCTATACTACCGCCACACTTGTGGAAAAGTGTGATGGCTGGGTAGACTGGCCTCTTTATTGGGGTCTCTACTTCCTCTCCCCCCAAAAAAAGCATAGAAAACCTCATCCCAGGATCTAAAGCACATATCAGTTAAAGGCAGAATTGAAGAAGGAGTCTTTCTTTGAAGAAGCCTGGGTTCCTGAGGTGGACTTGGATTCATCCAGTCACTGAGCATGCTGTGGGGTGGAGACTCAGCATCCTAATGGGATCAGATCAGTACATAACAAGGACTGACTGGCTCTCTCTCACCCCTTTCTCCCACACAGGGAGCACATTGGAAAGAAGAAATCGGGTAAGCATATATTCCATTCTCTTCATTTCTGCCATGGGCCTTTGTTGGGTTCCATGCTGGGGACACAACAGTGCAGATAAATAGTAGGTGGATGGATGGATAGACAGAGGGATACATGGACAGGTATATAGGTATTTGGGTATATAGGTGGATGCATGGGTGGATAGACAGAGAGATGATGAACAGATGGGTAGATGGGTAGTTTCCTATGTGGATGATTAATTAGATAGATGAATGGATGAGCTGATGATTGATGATTAACTAATATCTGACCCTGTCTCCCAGAAGATTTGAGGCTGTTTTATTTCTTAACAAAACTACTACAGAGTGGATGAGATGGGAATTCCCTTGAGGCATGGAAAGACAGACAGATGTCTTCCTAACTATGCTGCAGGGGGTTCTGTACCTCTGTTCTACTTCCTAAAAAGTGGACACTCAGAGCCTTCTCCAGTGCTCGGAGGGTGAGAAGATGTGAGAAGAGGTGAAATGATAGAGACCCTGAATCATGAGACCGGGGCTCCCTTCCCCCCGCCCCCGGCTTTCCAACGAGAGAAGGGAAATCCAGGCTGAAAGGACGTCAAGTATCTAGGCAGGGAGAAGTCCACCATGGATCTGGGTCTGGTTCTTTGACAACCTCAGCTCTGGCTGGCTTCTAAGCTTTCTTTAGTCCTGTCCTGGACAGAGAGCTTGGTCCCCTGTCACTCAAGCCTTGCTGGGCTCCTTTCTCACACAGGAAGCTTTCTTCAGACATCTTTTCTGAAGGATGAGGCCACTCTTCTAGCACAGGTGGTCATGGAAAAGAGAAGGTGGACCTGGGCATGATGGTTCCCACGGGCCTGTGCAGTCTAAAGGTCACCATTTCCGCTCTTCTTACTGCCCATGCTCTTGCTGGCAGTCGCAGCCAGTGTGGGTTTCAGAGCTTCCAGGGCCCTGGCCTTAATCTCCTTAAACTCCAGGAAGTTTGAGGGACTCCGTGCATGGGAAAGAGAGGGTGCAGGCAGAGATTGCAGAAGTGAAAACTGATGACTTTACCTCGTTTGATCATGTGTGACATCCAGGCCTGAAGTGTGGCTTAGTGGTAGGATGCTTGCCTACCATGCACACCCTGGGTTCCATTAAACACACACACACAGTTGTGTTTTATAGGCTTGTCAGAGGGTCTATAGTAATATATGTAAAACACTTTAATAGTAATATCTAATTGATGCTGTCTGATTATCACTCAAGCCTGTCGATATCTCTGGGAGCAATTTCTGGGCTGTGATCTCCCTTTCCTACTGGGAGCAGAGCCTGAGTCAGCTTTACAGGTCTCTAGGCTGATCATGGCAGAAAGTGAGGGCAGAAGCCATACCTCATACCTCTTTCCTTAAGACACAGCTTCTGGAATCAGTCCCAGGCCCGTTTGCTCACTGGCTGCATCCTGTTCTCTTTGGGGTTTAGTGGGCACTGGCCATAACTGTGGCATCCTGCTAAAGCTGCAAACAGCCCTTAGCCCGGGATAATCACACATTTCTTTTCTTAGCAAAGATCAGAGAGTAGCTGCCACTTTGGACTCAGAGTTTCTGGCTTTGAATATGCAGAGGCTCCCCCAGAAGGAGCTGGAGAGAAGGGGGGGGAGGCCACTCCAGTTAGTGAAAATAAGAGTGTTCGGTTGGAACACACTTGATGAGGGGACCTGTCTGGAAAAGACAACCAAGGCTCTAATTTGTGGTGACTGTGGTTGACACCACTCACCTGCAATGATGGGGCTCAGGTTTATTTATAGACCTACAGGCTGGAACGTGGCACCCCTTTTCTTCATTCAGACTCCGAATCCTCACTGGGCTCCTTATTTATCTGACTGGTGGACACTGCCTTGATTTTAGATCTGGCCTTCTTGATTGAAATTTTTTTTTTAAAGATTTAAATTAAAAACAGACCTCACTCCTACATTTTCTGGGACAAACTCTAGATGGGAGAAGGCTTCTCTATCCCTAACACTGCCCTCAAACAGCTGGATCCTTCAGACTTGACTCATGTGGCCTCAAAGTCTGCTCATCCCATAGGGGAAGAACAGAAACCAGAACATCTCACCACATTTGAACAGATCATCTGATGACTTGCAAGAGATTTTCTTCTCGATTTTTGCTTATTTACACAGTTGGCAATTTAGTGAACTTATGGAAGGAAAAAGAGTCTCACTTTGGCATCACTCAGCGTTTTAAAAATTCAAGGCATGTCATCAAAAGAAAAAAAATACCCAACTCAAAAGTTTCTCTGGTAGAGTAGGCAGTGTGTGGCCTGAGAATAGTTTTTAGCATTAATGACAAAAATAGCCCTTCTTCTGTCAGTTTCTTGTGGGTCGTGTTATATAGCATAGGAATCTTTTGATTTTGTCCTTGGCAAGTTCTAGAACCTCTCTGCCTCAGATGCTCCTGGTACCATTCATAACAGGCTTAGTTGCAATATCATATTCCACAAGTAGGGTCCCTACGTGGCACCTGAATGGTCTGAAGCCTCATTTAAGGTTTCTGTCTAGTCACCAGGACTCTTCTTGCTGTCGGTGTTGATAAATGCAGTGTTTTGAGTAAAACGCAAACAACTAAGACTCTGAGGTTCCCACCAGAATGGGGGATTTTGGGCCGTCTCCACAGTGCAGACTCTGCTTTGCTCTGTCCAACTTAAAAGAAAATAAGCCTCATCTGAAATGGCCAGGAACCCCAGAGAGCATCTTAGACTCATTGACTCCTTGCACAGAGTCCTGGAGGAACAGAACATAATCAGGTTAGCCTGACAGGAGCTTCTCTACAAGGTCATGGTCCAGTAAGGCCAGGCCAGCCTTCTGTCAGACCCCAGCCTGGCCCTATAAGGAAGTAGTAGTTGACAGAAAGCTAGGAATAGTTACCATAACCTTTGAGAAATGCAAAAAAGGGACACAGCTTGGCTGGATTCTGAAGTGGACTCAGTGGCCAAGGAAAGAAAGCCAGGAGACCTCAGTCATTGCCTCCTTCCCTACCATCCTTCAGCCATTTCCACACCTGGACGGGGAGCCCGTAGTCAGCCTGTTTTCTTCCTGTAACAGGCAATGCCCACGTCAAGCACAATGATGCTGCAAAGGTTTGCATTGGTCCTCCGCCCACGAGAGGCATTCTTTTCCAGGCTTCCTCCCATCCAGCCTTCGGCACCTCTATCCCCTGTTTCTTCTCTCCCTCCCCCTCGTGTGTCTCCACTCAGGTGCAGGTGGTTAGGGTGGCCCCTGCTCAGATGCCTTACTTCCATCCCTTAAAGAGCCAAGAAGCAGGCCTACCCCCTCTCTCCCATGCCGTGCCGGCCCCTTCTCTTCGACGTCTCTGAACTGAGATGTGTTCCTTATACATCTTCTGTGTGGTGGTTTTGTATGCATGCCCATCTGTCTGAGTGGACAGTGGGACTGCACAGCTCCAGGGTGTGACACACTGCTCACCAGGGAAACCACCTGCCTGGAAGCACTTCTCCTCCCATCTGGAACCACTGCCCAGCTCTGTTGCCACTGCTTCACACCTTCATCTGGAGTCTAGAGTGTTTTCTCCCCTGCCAGCCTCTGTCTCGCTTTCTTAGCATGGCAGCCAGAGTCACTTGTCCAGCTATAATTTTTTGCCATCCCTTCATAGAACTTTTTCTTTAAATCAATTTATTTTATGTATGCAAGTGTTCTTTATGCCAGAAAAGAACATCAGATCCCGCTATAGATGGTTGTGAGCCACCATGTGGGTGCTGGGAATTGAACTCAGGACCTCTGGAAGAGCAGCCAGAGCTGTTAACCGTTGACCCATTTCTCCAGCTCCCCCTCAAAAAGCTCTTAATCGACTCCCCAGAATTTAAAGATCCAAACCTACCAAGTCCTTGGCCTCAGACCAGTGCTCTCCTCAGACACTTCTCCCAGGACCATCCCTTCCTCTGGCAGAACACTGCTTCCTAGCCCCATCCTGTTCCTGAAGGTTCCCAGGCCTTCCCCATCATGGAAGACTCCACCTGCCCTGGTCCTCCTCAACTCCCAGGACACCTTCCCTCATGAATCGCAGCTTTCTGTCATTCCTTGGGAAGTCTTACTGTGGTCACTCATTCGGTACAGCTTTGCCTTTCCTGTTCATTCTCTGTCCTGCCATGCTGGATATTTCCAAACTTATATGATTTGATCTCTGGTATGTATGTATGTGTGTGTCTCTCCTGTTACTTGAGACTGGTAATTGTTCGTTTTATCCATTTTTGTGCCTGTGGTCCCCAACAGAATACATGGTGCATTGCTAAAGACTAATGAGTTCAGAGGTAAGGAATTTAGGATAAAATTAAGTGACTGAAGGTGGGCAGGGGGTAACCTCGACATTCAAACTATCCTCTTGGCCTTCCCCCTAAGCAGCCAGCCTCTGGGCATGCGCCACATCTTACTCACTCAGAACCTCTTGAAACCTGTGGTAAATTGTGGTGGTGAATGAGAGAGGCTGCAAGAATGGGGAGTCAGGGCATGAGACAAATCCTGTAACAAAATCTGTCTCTACTTAGAAAGTCCCCTGACCCAACTGTTCCACTGATTCCTGCCCCTCCATGCATGGGCAGTAGCTAATGGGATGTCTGATGGCATTTGCTGTCCACAGGGAGTGACCTGACCTCAGTGGACCCCATGGTCCTGGAACAGTATGTGGTGGTGGCAAACTATCAGAAACAGGAGAGCTCAGAGATCAGCCTCAGTGTGGGCCAAGTTGTGGACATCATTGAGAAGAATGAATCAGGTAAGGATGTAGAGCACCTCCCCCACACGTTGCACGATCACCGAGCCCTACAAACCAGAAGCATGTGGAAACTCCAAAACAGATAAGCAGACTGACCTGTCCCGGCTCCCCAAAGCCACTGAGGGCTCATGGACACTGCCTCAGCTACCTGTTGGGTCCAATGTTACCATTGTTCTGATGCTCAGTACCATAAACATCCCTTCTGGTTTTCAAACACTTATCGACAGAGTCGAGCACTCCATTGAGAATTTTCCTGTTGATTTTCCTTGGGAGTCCTCTTGAAGGCTGCAGATCCAAGAGAGATGGCACATTCTGTAATTCCAGCACTTGGGAAGTGGGAAATGAGAAAACCTCAAATTCTTGGCTAGCTCAGTCTACATAAACAGACTGTCTCAAGTAAAAAAAAAAAGAAAAAGAAAAAAACTATTCAACTATTCAGAGAGGGTGGCCATCTGCCTGTCCCCTCAACCAGCCTGTCATTTTAGGAGCACTGGTCACATCCAGTGGTGGGACAATTGAGACAGGGGGCCTGGATTCCACCTGGTGTCTACACTGCACCAGTCCAGGTCATTTTGTGTCTTTGGCCACGGTTTTGTCATCCACAAAACCCAGAAGACTGTCAAGAATGGTTGAGAGAGTAAATGATATAGTATATAGAGAAAGTACCTCAGCCTGAACTTGGTACACAGCTTGTGCTCCAAAAGTGCAGGTTTTCTTCCCTGTTCCTCATCCCTTAGCTACATAGCAGCCATCACTCCAGGCAGAAAAATCAGAGAGTAAGCAGCCCTTTTCCCCAACTGGAGTCCCAGTGGCTTGTCACGTTGCTTGAGGCCAAACTCTATAGTTTGATGGCCAGTTCAGTTCGTATAACTGTAGAAAGATGTTTCCAGCATCCTTCAAGTTACTATTGCTCATGTTAATCATGAGGCCATTGTTAGCCAATCCGACCTTACTGTGCAATCTAGGAATAGTTCCTGCTTCCAAGAATACAGGAAAGATGATGTTTCCGGGATCCTCTGGGTCATGTCACCATTAGTCATGTAATTATGCAAGCTAGAAGTCATTGTCTTCGAAGACCTGCAAGGAAGATGTAAGGATTTACCCAGCAATAAACAGCACTCACCTCTTCAGTGAATGCCTGGAGATCCCTTAGTCTAATTCTGTTCAGGCACTGCCCACCTAGTGATAGCATTGGATCCCATAAGCTCAGTCCCAGGCCATCCCTCACTGCCTTAGCCAGGTACAAGCCCTATTGTTCTGCCTCGGCTTCTTATAGCTAGCTATCAAGCATGGTTCACGAAGCCCCTCTCTGTCTCCATCAAGTGGCTTATGTGACCAAGAGAAACTGCTTGCACGGTCATTGTCAAGGATGCTCAAAAGGATATATGTGAAGGGACGTACTGGCAAGTGGTGAGCAAGACGCTGCACTTAATACCCTCTATGGGTGCTGCCTTCCAGGAACTTCTGTGCTCAGCAAGTTCTCCAAACCCCCAGGGTTCTCAGAGGCAAACTGACAGCTGCGTTGACCTGTGATTGAATAAAAGGGGTCAGATCAAATTTAATAGATACTGGGAAAGCCAGCCAGCGACTCATCCAGACTCTTTTTGGCCTCTGTGTTATAGTCCAGGCTATGGGGTAGGAACTCTTCCAAAATGGGATTTTATAATCTATTATCAAAGTAGGTCAGATAATTTAATTTCTTTATAGCCAGGAGCTCCAAGGTGAAAAAGATTAGAGCATATTTTTAGCTTCTATGACTTCCGTTGGAGGAGGGAAATTCTCACTTCCATGCCTGCATTGGGTAGAAAAAAATTAAATGCAAGGGGCAGGCAGGAGAAGGCCAGAGAGAGGCTGCATGCCAGTCTTCTGAGACCTAAAGTGCCCTAACAGTATCCTAGCCACTTAAGTCAGAAAGCTACAGGAACAGTGACCTTGGATGAAAACTGAAAAATACATATCATCTCACTATAATCCCTGTGCAATAGCTTAGTGACCCGGGCTCAAGTGACTCATCATTTCTCCCCAGGTCTCTACAGGCTGTAGAGCTGGCGTTTCACTGTTAATAATTCTTTGTGGGTTTTTTGTTTTGTGTTGTTTTTTTAGTTCCCAAGAGAGATTCTGCAGGTTGTATGGCAAAGACGTACCAGGGGACATGAAGAAGAGAATACTCATTCCCTGGGCCACCAGGATGAGTTGTTAGGAAGGATGTGAGACAGGAAGATATAGTGGACAGATAATGCTCCATTCCTTATATGAACAGGCAGAGTGTTTGCTTTTGACCTGTACACAACCTCCATACACTTGACATCCTCTTGACAGGTGGCATTGTGCTTCATGTAATTTAGCTACCATGAATAGTTATTTTTCTGTTTATTTAGAGCAGAGGCTCTCAACCTGTGAGTCGCGAATCCCTTTGGGGTCACATAGCAGAAGTCCCTTATATCAGATATTTACATTACAATTCATAACAGTAGCAAAATTACAGTTATAAAGTAGCAACAAGATAATTTTTTGGTTGGGGGCTACATTAAAGTGTCACATCATTAGGAAAGTTGAGAACCACTGGCCTAGGGAGTAATATTAAGGGTCTATGTATTCAAGATACATGGAGGGGTTTTTTAAGGGTTTTTTTTTTTCATGGTTGGTAAACACAAATGTAAAAACCAGATACTGAGGAATTAGAACATGGGCATCTTTAGGCGAAGGCCATTGGACCCACAACAGCCCTTCCTCAGAGAGCACATACCTGTTGAACAGTCAGCCCTTTGGCCAGATTCCTCTGGACATGTGCCAAGTACCTTGTGAGGCCTGTGCCTTTAGAATCAGACACAGACTACAGTTCTGCCACACACCTTATGGACATGGTCACATCTCCAATCCCCTTTGTGTCTCAGTGAGGACAATAATGGAAAGGTTGTATAAAATCATGCAGCTTCAGTGAGCAGTCCTTAAGTCAGAAAGCCACGGGAACAGTGACCTACTAATGGCAAATGTTTTATAGGCCCCTCACTCATCCCATTCCAGGCTCAGGAACAAATTTCTTGTTAACGTATTTTAGCTATTAGTAGCTATTATGGGCAGTTGTAATCTACCCAATGAACTTTTTTTTTTTTTTAACCTAACTTGAACATTAACTGTTGAATGGCAGAATATATGGCCAGCCTCCACACCTGCAGATTCTGCATTTTTTTATTCAACCAGCCACAGACAAAAGATAATCAAGGGGAAAAAATGCAATTTTGCTGAACATGTCCAGAGCTTTTCTGTGCCATGAAGCCTAGATGTGCAGCCTGTTCACAGCTTTGACATCCTATTGGCAGAAGTCTCCTGTGGATGAGTTAAAGTCTACAGAGGTGTGAGGAGGTCTTAGGCATGTCCTAGACCCTTTATGTGAGGGACTGCTGTATGTGGGGGTATTTTCAAATATAATAAAACAGTCAGAGATATCAGAGGACAGATCCACCTCCTCCTGTCTTCTTTTTTTTTCCTCTCTCTCTCTTTTTTCCCAGACAGAGTGTTCTGTGTAACAGTCCTGGCTGTCCTGGAACTTGCTTTGAAGACCAGGCTGGCTTTGAACTCACAGAGATTCTCTTGCCTCTGCTTCCCAAGTGCTGAGACTAACAGTGTGAGCCATGGCTTCTTCTGCCTGCTCTGTCTTTCTATGCCTGCCTTAAATATTTTCTTTGCTCAGTTAAGGCATGGCACCACCACTGCCTGCCTGGGAGCCTGGAACTCCTTCTGTAAACTAAAATAACCTCAGACTCAGATTGGATTAAGGGCATAGGTCATCACTCACGGGATATTCTCTGCACTGGGATTAAAGGTATGAGTTACCACTGTCTGATCCTTTTAGACTGACTGTGGGTGGATCCCTCTAATATCTTGACTGTTATTATTATTATTATATTTGTGAATATCCCCACAGCTGTATGTAAGGTTCTGCTGCCCCCAGAGCACCTCTAGAATAGACCGTTTATGCCAAAGGACAGCTGGATTATTGCACTCCAGCTTTGCTTCACTGACAGCCTCTTATATTCTTCTTGCAGGTTGGTGGTTCGTCAGCACTGCTGAAGAGCAAGGCTGGGTCCCTGCGACCTGCCTGGAGGGCCAGGATGGTGTACAAGATGAATTTTCCCTCCAGCCTGAGGAAGGTAGGAAGGAGCTTCCTGCTCACCTCTTCTTAGCAGCCTCTGCTCTGGGATTGATAGCTCACTAGCTCAGAGTCCAGAGCCTGTGAACAGATTGGGAATAGCACCCAATAGGGTATGCCCGTGCTTCCTTGTGGGTTTGTGGGAGCTACCCTAGGTGAGCTTTGTCAAAGTTAGGTTCTCACCCCTTTATGGGACCCCCAGTCTGACTGCTGCTGACACCCCCGCTACTCCTTTCTAACATTGTTGTGGTGGCCATGATACCAAGCTATACTTCCCATTGGCAAGACTTTTGAACATGTCTGTTTAAACATGCCTGATTTTTCTGTAGGTTTAAGTGTCCCTTTCTGTCTTTTACAAACGTCCTTCTCCTAGGGACATCTCATGGTAGATGTTCTGTGTGATTCCTGAAACTCCAGTAGGGCCAAAGCCCGGTGCTTCTTCTCCCCCAAGACTTTTCCAAAGCAGAAGTTCTCAGTGCCTCAGATAGCACACGAGTATCTGGGAGTCAGACAGACCTGTGTGTGAATCTTACCTCTGCTACATGCGGAGTAATCTCGGGACAGAGATACCTCTCTAAGCACCAGCCTTCTATGCTGACTATGGGAATGTTATGACCTGTGTCCCCATCCTGTCTGGAGGGAGGGTGCGGGGTCTCAGTGGGTGGCTCTGAGGACGCACAGAAACAAATGAAGAGAGGGAATGAAGAGGAGGGGGGCCTAGAAACCCTAAAATCTAAAGATTCCATGTGGCTTTGCATTTAGTGGCACTACAGTTGACATTTTGCAGAGTTTGCTTGCTCTGCTTCAGTGGCCCTCCAGGAGCTGGGGACCAAGCTGCCACAGGCTACCACAGGATGGGCTCAGTTTACAGGGCTGGGGTACACTGATGGCAGCCTATGTCTCCTTAAACAGCCATGAGAAGAAACTGACTGTTAGCCACACTCAGAAAGGATGATTTTTGCCCAGGGCCACACAGCTAGAGCACACCTTCCTACAGGTCTAGGCATCTCCTTTCTTCTATTATGGCAGTTACTTAGTATAATCATTCTCGGAATAGAATGTCTACTGGACACCTCTTAATTCAAGTTGAAGCTCATTCCCCAGGCACCTCCTCTCTAGGACACCCGGAACTTGGAATAGAATCAGTACATAGCTCCTAGGGAACATTACTGGGTGCTCCCAGCCCCTGGGAGTGAGCATCTCTTAACTCTGTCTTCTGCCCTTCCTCCACATGCTGCCTGGCCAGTCTCCTGGAGGTACTGCTCTTTGCCCCGGTCTATGGGTCGCCGCCGGACTCTGGGGGACTTGTATGCCATCAGCTGGCGTCAAGGTGCCTACCCTTGGAGATTTCTCTGCATTTGGTGCTTGGAGCCAGGTCCTTGCATCTATCTGCATGAGCTCCCTGCTCTGGGATTGCCCGTGTCTGCTGCATGTGAAAAACATGATCTTGACATCTTGTGTGTGCAAGCATGCAGGATGGGGAGGAGTGGGCCTAAGGTATTTGACAGCCTTGGGGCTCTGAAGTGTTCCAGTTTAAAAAGGTGATTTGCTCTTCCATGATAGTGACTGGGAAGTCCTGTTACTTTTATCAGACTTGTCTGAGTCACAGGAGGAAGCCGCATCAACCAGATTAAGCAAAAACAAAAGTATGAAAAGCCAGGTTGGTGATGGGTGGTTCGTTCCTGTAGTGCTTGAAGGCTGGGGCAAGATGGTCATGAATTTTGAGGACAGTTAGAGCTGCATAATGAGATGCTGTCTTTGGAGAGGGGCATTAAAAGTCCAGGCTAGAACTAGCTTCAAGCCAGGCTGGATGTACCCTCACCACCTCTGTCCTATTCTGTCTCATTGACACAGCTCTATTCCTTGTAACACCAGTTTCAGGCACTTTTCAAGGACAGTCACCAAAAAATCAACTTCTCTTTCAACACAAGCGCTAGAAATGGATTCCTCTGGCCTCTTCACTTTGCACCATCCCTCAACCAATCGTAGCCAGGGTCCCATGCACTTCTCCCTCCGGGAGGTGTGGGCTCAGCCACCCCTACAGCAGCACATAAATGAGCCATCAGCAGGACAGACATTGCTTGTGCAGCCCCTGAGCTCAGTCTGGAGTCACTCAGCATCTCTAGTGTCCCATAGCTTGAGAACCCTCTCAGCTGGAGGCTGGGGGAACCCAGGGCTCATGGGTTTGAATGCACTCAGATGATTATCCATGTAGTGCCCCCTTCCCACCGGAATCACACAAATCTACTGTGCGTGGCCAGCAGAATCCCTCCTTCCTCCCTCCCTCCTACCCTTGCCTGGTACCTGCTGATTCAGCACACGGGGAACTAGCTGACCATGCTGAACACAAGATGTGTGCCACAAAGTCAGCACAGCCCCCTCAGAGTGGGTCAGCAGGCCATTTCAATAAATAAATAAAAGCCTGAGTGCTTCCTACTTCCTCTGCGGCTGGCTGGCAATGGATGCCTAAAGTGTTTTCCTAGTACATGAGCACTCAGCCATGGGCTGAAATGTAATCTAAGAACAGCCCTCTTTTCTCCTTGCTGGCTTCACTCCCCTGGGACATGTGTCCGTATTTCTCTGTGTCACTGGAGAACACTGGAGATGGGAACCATCTTAAGCATCCTGCCCAGGGTCTGCCAGTGAGCAGGATGTCTGGACTGCTGTGGTGATATGGTGGGAGATGGCTCTCAGGGAGGAGTATGGGCTGTAAAGATGGTGCTCTGGCTTGTGGGGAGACTGAGGTGGGAAGCAACCTAGCCATGTAGGTAATAAGCATGACTGGATTGGGGCTGCAACATGGCCAATAAAAAGTGTAGTCTAGTCACCATCTGGGTAATGAGAAGTATTCTCTGTCCCCTCCTTGGTGGCAATTTCAGCTTATCTCTGAACTCTTGGTCTCCACAAAGCAAGAGCTATCAGGATCCCAGGGGGCTTGATTCGCTGTGTGAATAAGGAACAACCTCCCCACCCCCCACTCCAGTGCAGGGTGGTTCAGAACATGCTTCTGAGTTAGAAGATAATTCCTGGAATGAGGGAGTTAACCTGAATGAAGAAGATGAGGAGGTTATGGATCAGAATGTTGCATGGAGTCATGGACCATGACCTTGAAGCACAGATTGGAAGGAAACAAGGGTGGTTCGGTGATGCTGAGGTCATCAGAGGGGCTGGGGCTTCTAGAGCTCAGTGGGAACCTGGAGAGCCAGAAATTTCACAGAGAATTTCTATGCGATTCCATTTCACAACCAGCATCCTGGACTCTCTCTCTCTCTCTCTCTCTCTCTCTCTCTCTCTCTCTCTCTCTCTCTCTCTCTCTCTCTCTCTCTCTCTCTCTCTCTCTCTCTCTCTCTCTCTCTCTCTCCCCACCCCACCCCATCACCCTGTGTCCCTGCAGAAGAGAAGTACACAGTCATCTACCCTTACACAGCTCGTGACCAGGACGAAATGAACCTAGAGCGAGGGGCTGTGGTAGAAGTCATCCAGAAGAACCTGGAAGGCTGGTGGAAGATCAGGTATCTGCCTGGGATTCCCTGGGTTTGGGGTTTCTCCTGGGCTCCAGCTTCATAGAGGTTTGTGAGAAATTGTAGGCAGATGACATTTTTGCCTCAGCCATGAAAGCACACCTCTTAGTGTGATTTGGCCTCCCTCCATGCCGTAAAGTCCTAACAGGCAAACCCTCTGAGTTCCTCAAGCCTCAGAGAGTAGAGCACTGCTATATGTCTTACACCATAGCCTGAGTGTGTAATGGGCTGCTTGTGTAAGCACACTATGATGTTTGCACAGGGTTGAAGTCACCTAATAAAGCATTTCTCAGAAATTGCCCCATCTTTAAGCGACATGTAACTGTCAAAGTACCATGCTTGCAGAGTAACATAGCCATGGAGTTCAGGGGCCAGTGTCAGTCCACAGTGAGGAAGAGTTGGGACCCATACTCTCCTCTCCCCAGAGCCTGCTCACTCTCCCAGGTGTGCTGCCTGTGCTTATGGCTTTGTGCTTCAAATGATGGCCTGCGGATATGGATTATGTGGCATTTTCAGATAGCCTTTCCACTTAAAGCAAGACTTACCCCCTCTTAGGGGGCTTTTTAAGTTTGACAACTGCTTAATTATACAGATTTCTGTCTCCTTGTAAATCTGCCTCCAGTTACAAATTACTTTTTTTATTTCACTGAAACCGGGGCCATTTTGTTTTTAAAGTAGTTTTTTGTTGTTGTCTTGTTTGTTTGGGATTTTTTATTGTTGTTTTGAGACGGGTCTTCTACATAGACCTGACTGTCTGGGAACTCACTATGTAGGCCAGGATAGTCTCAGATTCACAGAGATCCACCTGCCGCTGCCTCCTGGGTGCTGGGATTAAAGGTGTGCACCACCACAGCTGGCTTCTTTCAGTGATTCTAAATGAGACTGGCTCTGCCATATGTCATGATTGGTCAGTCAACTGGGTCTATTCCCCTATCCTCAAACGTGTGAACACCTGTTTGGAGGTACTACTAACTCTCAGTGGAGCTGGCTGATTTTCGTGGTATAAATACCTGTCCTGTAGTCACTTTCAAGCCACCAATGAGATGCCACTAAATGTGGAGTTCAGAAGAAATCTGTGCAGTGGGCTCTCATGAGCCAGTGTGGACTTGCTCCAGTACATCTCTGGTCCAAACAGAACTGACTCATTATGAAACCCAAGTTATGCTATGTGAGAATTAAGCAGTCGTTACCCTCACTGATATCTTTTTAGGGACAGTGGGCTGGTGTGTCAGAGTCCCTGTCATTCCTCAGTTCCGTGGTAGCCAACATGGAGCTACACCTTTCACACTGAAGTATCTTTATGTCAACCAACACAGAGCTCTGCCTGGCAGCTTCCATCCAGGGGCTAGGGCTGCTGGGGAAAGACCACGGAGAACAAGTTAAGAGGTCTGAGTCTATTCATGCCACAGACTTGCTTGTAAACTTGAGTGAGATACTTAGCACCAAGGGATCTCAGGCTTCTTGTCTTTAAAACAGATCCCAATTCTGGTTGAAAATCCCTTATCTGAAATGCATGGCACCAGAAGCCTTTGGGATCTGGGACGTTTTCAACTCTGGGGAATGTGGCATATGTGTAATGTGACGTCTTGGGGATGAGGAGGGCCATGAGTAAACCCAAGATTCTCTGTGTTGTTTATGGACTGTGTAAGCACAGCTGGAAGATGAATCTAATACATTCATGCGAATCTAATACAGCTGCATTTTAGGGAGATCTGTCACATGAAGTCAAGTGTGGAATTTTTCATTGCTAGGGTCATGTTGGTGCTTAAGAAGCTTCACTGGGAAGTGGGGGCTTGGGGCTGGGCCTGTAGTTCCCTCCTGCCAAGGTTGGCTGGGCTCAGACACACTAACAGCTGTGAAGTGCTTAGAGCAGAGCTGATGGAGTAGGTGCCAAGACTCATAATTGTTGTCACCATCACAGTGGTACCTTAGGGGACAGCTCTAATACAGAGCTTTACTGCTGCCTGCCCATGATGTGATTTGGCATTGGCGGCTTGTCCCGTTGGCCTTTCGTTTCTTTATTGAACTCACCAGTACCCAGTTGTTCCTACCCAAGGGCTCATATTCTAACTAGGAGATGGGAAAACCACAACCAAGTACATTTTGAAGGTTCTGGGATTACAGGGTGGGAAGAACACTGACAGCCATTGTAGAGATTGGGCCTTATCTGGGAATCAGAAGAAGATTTAATGGCATCACGTAGAGCCTTGGAAAGAGGAACAAGTGCCACCAGGAGGGAGGCTGGGGGAAGAGCTTGCAAGTAGAGACCCGCCAAAAGCAGCAATGTGGGGAAATGACAAGCTTTGGTGCATGCAGGTGGAAGGGGCGTGTGGGACATAGCGACTCTTGAGAGAGGGGGAGACCAGGTAGGAAGAGCCTGGAAGGCTAGTGTGAAGGCTCAGTATCATTTGAGGGCAGTGAATTGCATGTCTGGCCCACAACAGTTAGAGTTCACTGTCCCACTGTCTTAGTTAGGGTTTCTAGTGCTCTGAAGAAACACCGTGACCACAATGGCACCTCTCATAAAGGAAAATATTTAATTGGGCCGGCTTATAGTTCAGAGGTTCAGTCTGTTCTCAGCAGTCAGATGTAGTACTAGAGATAGCTGAGAGATCTTATATCTTGTCCTGCAGGCAACAGGAAGTGATTTGTTTCACTGGGAGTAGTTTGAGCATATATGAGACCTCACCTCCACAGTGACACACTTCCTTCAAAGGCACACTCCCTTCTGGGGCTATTTTTTTTTAAACCACCACACCCACCATCCTGAACCTGACATATGGAGGCGTGGCTTCCCCCCCATCACACACACACACACACACACACACACACACACACACACACACACACAAAGGCCCTGAAGACCAACCTGACCAGAATCTCCCCCTTCCTCCCAGGTTCCAGGGCAAAGAGGGTTGGGCACCTGCTTCCTACCTAAAGAAGAGCAGTGGGGAGCCCTTGCCCCCAAAGCTGGGCCCCAGCTCATCTGCCCACTCAGGAGCCCTTGACCTGGATGGTGTTACTCGGCAGCAGAATGCTTTGGGCCGGGAGAAGGAGCCACTCAACAACCAGAGGGATGGCCGGCTTGAAGGTCGCCTGGTGCCAGATGGTGACGTTAAGCAGAGTGAGTGACACCCACCCTTGCTCCAGACAACTGAGGTCTATCTGAGCTTAGAGTGCCTCCCACATATCCCTTCTTCCTTGTAACGGCCTACCATCTGTTGATATCCTGCAGGTAAAAATAAAAACTTGGGGACTTTGGGTAACTCATCCAGACCATTGGACCAGCGGACTACAGAATCTGAAGTGTACTGTTCCTTCCCTAGATTGCCCCACTGTGTCCTAATGGGCAAGCTCCTCATGGGTGTCAGGAGTCTCCTGATTAGCTCACTGGCTCCTCTGACAGCCCTTGAGGGACTGCTTTTGTTTTACAAATAAAAATCAGAAAAACAGGTGATGAGACCAAGGTCATCCACCCGGTAACAGTGGGGCTGGGCTTGAACCCAAGGTCCATACCCCTCTAGTCTTCTCCATGGCCTCATCTGTGAGCCAGAGGGAGAAAAGGTGACCCCATGTCAGGTTTGCTTCCACCACGGTGCATTAGCTGTCTTGCTTTTCAAGGCCTCCCTGTATGTATTTTACTATGAGTATTCCCCATACACCAGAGAGCAGGGTTACTTATAATTATCTGCATTGTACTCGGAACTATGGCCTTAACACAGTGCCCAGCATCCTGTGCTAAAGGCAGCAAGACTGTGGAGAACGGACTCCAACCCCTCACAGAGGTGAAGGCACTTAGCTGAGTTCTCTCTCTGCACCATCTTAAGTGCAAAGAAATTCCTGGGTGCTACAGGCCATGGCAGGGCTTATCCTGTGATTCTGAATTCTCATGGTCAAGAGCATAGTCCACTAATACTAGGAGACCTAATGAAAATCTGAAGTAATATGACTTGGTTAGGGTGTTCAGGTGCTAAATCAAAGTCTCCTCCCCCAGCATGCGCGCGCGCGCGCGTGTACACACACACACACACACACACACACACACACACACACACACACACACACACACACACACACACACACACACACACACACACACACACACACACACTAACAGTGGCTCATTTGACCTCGAGACTCATTTCCATTCTACAATAGAGCGATTTTGTGCCTGCAGCTGAGATGATGCTTCCATGCAGTCAAGGGTCTTACTCGTCTGCATCTGTTTTGTGTTGGTCTCATCATTCAGTGTGGCCCATGACTGTCCAGCCCATGAAAGTCAGGAAAGACTGAGACAGTAATTCAAATGTCCCACCTTTCCTCGCACCCCACTGACCTAGTCTACAAGTCTAGAAATGGTATTTCCTCACCTAGGTAGCTAAATGCCTTGGCTAAGACTCTGTTGTATTTTCTAATATTCTAGTAGACGTGGAAAACAGCATTTCACATTTCTCCAGCTGCCAGGGAGAGGTATGCTTTAGGCTAGTCTACAAAAAAGGACCTATGGCTCAGTCAAACAGCAATTTCGCGCTGTGCTGGGATGAGTCTGCGCCCAGCCCTGTATACTCTGAGTCCATGCTTTATGTCCTTCGTGGCCAGTCTCCCTTTGCTTGTGGATCGGTGCCATTCATCTGTTGTTCCCATGTAGAAAAGATCCAGGGGACACCGTGTTGATGGATGGTCCTGAGCTTAGCATGAGGAAAGCATAATCAGGCTATTCTCGCAAAGGCTCCTGGACAGAAGAGGGAGGGATGAGACCCCACCTGGCTCCCACAACTGGGAGTCTGTCTGTGGAACTGTGCATGTGAGTGAAGCCTTGTTTCCCCCATAGGATCACCAAAGATGAGGCAAAGACCCCCTCCTCGGCGGGACATGACCATTGTAAGTGTACACTTCCTTAAGGCCCCACCTCCTTGGCCTGGGTATTGTCTGGGTTACCCACCAGATCTCACATATTCCAATTCTTTTTCATGAAGCCAACTATGTGAAACAGGCCCAAACTTAGAAGCACAGGTTTGTCTGGTGACATTCTGATATACTGATCCATTTTTAACTCTATAGGCCTATTTATTTATTCATTAATTTACTTATTTATAGATAGAGTCTTACAATGTAGCCCTGGTTAGCCTGGAACTCTCTATGTAGACCAGGCTGGCCTCAAACTCGCTTACCTCTGGTTCTTGAGTGCTGGGATCAAAAGCTTGTACGACCATGCCCTGCCTATAGGTACCTTTTTAACCAATAGACGTTGAGCATTCTTAATTCAAAAGCCTACAATGCTTCGAAGTCTTGACACTTTGAGCACCAACGTGACACCAAAGGCGGAATGAAAATTTCATACCTGACCTTACAAGACAGATCACAGCCAAAACACAGGTGTGCTAAAAATATCATAACATGTTACACTTGAGCTAATATATTTTGTGTTTGAATTTGGATCCTATCCCCAGGATGTCTCACTATGTATACAGATATATTCAAACTAGTGACAACAAGCAATTTGGAAATATCTGCCACTTCTTGGTGCCTGTCCAGCACCATTGATGTGCCAGGTGCTTCACGAAGTAGCATTTAACTGTCATAGCAAATATCCCGGGCCAGTAGTGTTAGGATGCCTTTCTACAGGAGATAAAGCAGGCCCTTCATCAGCATTCCAACCCACATGGGTCTGATACAAAGACCTGTGGTCTTCCTACAGCCCCACTGCCGTCAGACACATTTGTGTTTTCTTAAATTCTCATGATGTACCCAATGGCCCATGTCACGCGTGATGGCCCATGTCACGCGTGTTACTATAGAGTTGAAGGACAAGTAAGGCATCACCAGGGAGAAGACAGATCCTCTCTGTTTTGCCCCTCAGAAGCTAATTGGGCTTCCCAGTACCCCTCAGTGGTGATGCTGTACAGCCCCAGTCCCTTCAGCCCACCCTGACTCAGTAGCCCTGTGTGTAATCCTGCCAGCCTCGAGGCTTCAACCTTCCGAAGCCTCCCATCCCACCCCACGTGGAAGAAGAGTATTATACCATTGCAGAGTTCCAGACCACCATCCCCGACGGCATCAGCTTCCAGGCCGGCCTCAAGGTCGAGGTGCGTACACCTGCTGTCCTTCCTCATTCTGACCGTTGCCTTCTCTCTCCTTACCTCTTGCTGTGGGGGGGAGGGGGAAGACAGGGTCAGTGGCTTTATCAAGGTCTGGTTATATTGTCATAATCACATACCAAACTGTTTCCAACTTGAGTGTAAAAGTCGGTGGTTTATTCAGAGTTGTGTAACCATCATCACCCCCGAGTGCCAACGCCCTTAGTAGAAACCCTATCCCATCAGCCAGCACTGCCCTTTTTGCCCCAGCCCCCTCATCCTTCTAATTAGAAGTGGAATTATGCAATATATAGTCCAGTGTGGCTTGTATTTCTGTTTCTTTTTAAATTTTTTATTCATTTTTATATGTATGAGGGTTTTGCCTGCTTGTCTGTGTATCTCATGTGTCCAGTGTCTGTGGAAGCCAGAAGAGGGACTCGAGTTAGAGACAGTTGTAAGCTGCTGGGGGCACTGGAAATGAATCTGGGTCTTCTGGTAAAATAGCCAATACTCCTACCTTCTGAGCCATCTCTCCACCTCCTCTCTCCCTTTTAAGGGGTTTATTGATTGTGTCTGTGCCCATGGCACTCACTGTATATGGAGGTCAGAGGACAAGTTTTTTCACAAGTTGGTGCTCCCCTTGCTTTTGAGGCAGAGACTTTGTTATTTCTGCTGCCTGACTCTATGTGACCTTTCAGCCAAGTCTCCTCTCTTCACCTCCCATTTTGCCATAGGAGTCCTGAGGCTGGGAACACAGGCCTGAGCCACCATGGGTCCAAGGATCAAACTTGGGTCATTAGTGTTACCCAGCAAGTGCTTTCATCCACTGAGCCATCTCCTGGTCCTCTGTTCCTTTTCCTGTCACCTTCGGCCTCCCCTCTCTCATCTTTCTCACTCTCTGTGTGTGTACTCTGATCCTGGGTAACCGACGTCATAAGTCTGTTCTCTCTCTTCTCCTGTGTATCTTTTATCTTTCTAAGATTAGGGATGAAAGACGTTTCCCATGCTCTCAAAATGCCTGCACTTAACAGTATATAGCATGCATACATAGCATACATAACACATACATAGCATCACCGTGCAGTATAAGAAGTCTTCAAATATGTCTCCTGACAGAACCAAGTGATCTGGCCTCTGGCTCCCCGACTTCTGCTCTGCCACGAGAAAACTTTGGCCGGATGCTACTTACCCCATTTCCAGTTAAATCCAATCATTTCGATGATACCTATAGTCCAGTTACTTCCTCGTGTTCCTAGGATCATATCTGTGATTTTGATGAGCATTCAAAAAGATAAGATTGCGTTTAGCGCTGATGGCACACTCTTTTAATCCCAGCACTTGGGAAGCAGAGGCAGGTGGATCTCTGTGAGTCTGGGACAGCCTGGTCTACACAGAGAGGTGAAAGAAGGAAGGAAGGAGGAGGGAGGGAAAGAGGAAGGAAGGAAAAGATTGTATCTCTATGGAGCATGTACTTTTTGGCTTGTCATTTTTCTCAAGAACAATACAGTATAACTTCATCTGTAGATGGTAAGTACCAGGAACAATCCAAGATGATGACTGACCACAGGAAGGTGATGAGTAGCGCATCCTTAGGGCATCCTGATGGCTTCTTCATTAGTTTGCTCTTCAGCTGTTCAGTATGTTCCTCGTTCTCCGTTAACGATTATGTTTATTTCCAAGCATTCTTCTCGATTCTTTCTCGCAGCTGCCTGAGCTTCTCTCCCTTGGCCTTCGATTCATCTGATGCTCTTCTCTGTCTGAGGGCGGTGTGCTAACTTGTAGTTCTCTTGTTATCACTGATTATCTTTTTCCTCAGTTGTCAATTCTTTGTGTCGATCCGGCCTTTATTGCAGTTATTCGGTCCTGTCAGTCCTTGGTTTGGGCTGCAGGGGCAAGCTATAGCTCAGAAGCAGATTAGCTTCCTCATGCATGTGAGGCCCCACGTCCCATTGCTGAGCATCACAGAATGAAGACAAGGCGGCTGTGAGACAGACAGTCTGTGGAAATACACAAAAGAAGTTGATCAGCTTCTAGAGCCTTCTGAGCCAGCCACAGAACTCACATCTCTGTGACCCCAGCCTGCAAGGGTCACAGTTACAGTCTCCCATACAATAACAGGACCAAGAGCAGAGGCCAGCCAGGTTGGCTGCTTGTGTGGTGACATCCTAGTTGTCATGTATTTGTTCCTGTCCCCGCTTCTCTCAGAGAAACCCTGAGGAGTCACCTGACGGTTCTTCTCAATCTCTGATCCACCCCTCCCCCTGCTTCCCTGGGCTGCAGATCCATGCCTTTCTCTCCTCTAACGTGCTACATAAAGAGAAGACAACTGTCCACTCCATCTTGAAACCAGAAGCTCACACTGTAGGCTATGAAGGACTTCTTCCCCCCAAAGAGCTGAAAAGCACCATGTGGATTTAAGACACAGCTTTTATGGCCTGGGGACACAGCTCCATGGTAGAGCACAGCATGGTCCTGGTGTGTACACACAGACCCCGGATTCAATTTAGCTCAGAAAAGATAAAGATCCTTTGACAATGTATCTTCTTCAGTTTCTGTTAACACAGGGCTTTGAGTGGTAAGGGCTGCCATGCAGCTCAAAATGTTCAGAAGTCTCCCGAGGATCCTCAGGATCACGGCAAAAATCGGCAATGCATCGGCATTGAAAGCAGGGCATTAAATGGAAGTGTTACAGCTCTTTTTCTTTTCTGACCGCCTCCTCTATTCTTGCTCAAGGTGGTCCAGCAACAAACTCATATCTAGCACTCTTCCCCCTTCCCCTTTCAACTGTAGTCCTAGCTGATGTGGAACTCGCTATATAGACCAGCCTGGCCTAGAACTCACAATGCCTGCTTCTGCCTCCTGGGAACTGGGATGAAAGGCGTGTGCTCCCAAGCTCAGTATATCAATCACTGTTTAACAAAATCATAGCAACCACCTGCCTTGAGATGTTTTTGATTTACAGCCTTACAATGTGGATAGATCCCACCAGTGGATTTTTGAAGGAATGCCTGCCACTAAAGTTAAACATTTTTTCTTTCGTGTGATGAGTTCCGTATACCTTTTTCCTCTTTTGCTTTCTGGCTCATCGCTATATAATCTAGGCCTCCACGCTCATTAATGCATTCAGAGGCTCCTGGCATCAGACTGCAGTGAGACTCAGCTCATTGTCTGCCTTGTTTATCTTTCAAACATATTTTGAGATGGCAGAGGGGTGGTAGTGGTGATTGTACTATTGGTGTAGCACTTCCTTGGTGTCTTACCTACTCGATAACTAAGCCCAGCAGGAGGCCTGGGAGATCATTAGCAGCCTGCCTTACAGATACAACCCAGGGAGTGGATAAATGCTCATCTAAGGGTACAGCTAGTAAGTGATGGAATAGGGACTCGAACTGAGATCTGTCTGGTTTTAAAGTCCAGGTGTTTTTCTTTTCTTTTGTTCTAATGACCTTGCAAATTTTTCATCATAACACATGGCTTCTGTCCACCAACAAGAACAGAATTCAGAACCTAAGCCATGGGTACATATGCCTTTAATTCCTGAACTCAAGAGGCAGAACCAACCTCTATGAGCTGGAGCCAGCCTTATTTTCATAGAATGGTCCAGAGCAGCACAGGATATAGTGAGACCCTCTTTTTAAAAAAAAGAAATGGCCAGAGTTTCTGCCACTTTCTTTTCCCTTGAGTGTCAGAGTAACAAAGCCACTCTGGCATCTTCTCATTATTATTGACCCATTTAGCTTCCCTCACACTGCCTAAGTGATGGAGTTGAATTGCTGATGAAGGAAGGCTATGTATCCAGCACTGACATTAACTGAGTATAATAACATACCAGTCACCTGTTTGACAGTTCCGCTAGACTCACTGGGTCCTGCCTGCCCAGCGCATCCTTTTCTTGGTGACCTTCCCTCTGATTTTGCTAATGTGACACTTACCAAGTGCAGTTGCATGCTTTCACAAAATGTTGCCCTTTTGCTCGTTCAGACATTGATAAATCTTGCCATTGGGTGTTACTGCTGCTGTCCTCGTTCAAGTGACCTCTCTCCAGGCTGAAACCCAGGACTGCGGGCCCCAGAGTTGTCTCCTAGTGCTGAGTCTGTGGCCACCGTCTCCTGCCCCCTGCCGATTCTCAGTCCATACAACTCCTGTAGCAGTTTCTCAGGCCAGGCTCGGCGCTTCCTAAGAGGCAGGGTCTGGCAGTACTCAGAGCCCAGCTGCTTAACCTCCACTCTGCTTTCCCCCATTCACTCTCTCTGGAACCTTCTGCCCAATCCTCAGCTCGCCTGAGGGTCTGCTCTGCATTTGTAGAATGGGATGACGGTCCCTGGACCACAGGAAGGTCATGAGCATCAGGTTTCCTTTGTACAGAATCTGCTGGGGAATCACTGGTGCTAGTCTTCTTAGACCTGCCGTATCCCAAAATCCCTCAGAAGGGCTAGATTAACACAGTGGTGCTGAAGCCTGAGGTGAAGGCCTAGCAGGATTGGTATCTCTTGTGGCTTCTTTCCTTGGCCTACACATAGCCAGCTTCTCGTCTCACATGCAGTCCCTGACTCTATCCAAATCTCTTTGAAGACATCAGTTTAGTAAACTAGAACCTGCCCTTATGACCCATTTCCACCTACTTATATCTTTAAAAGCCCTATCCAGATGCAAGGACATTTGGAGTGCTGAAGGTGAATGTTTCACATAAGGATTTGGGGGCACACTTCAGTCCATAATGTACAGTTCCTGTACCGCTCATCTCCAAGAATTCACTCGAATGATACTGGATCAGAAAAACACAGGAAATGTCATATCTTAAATAACATCAGCATTTCTACCCACCATTCGATCCAGTGGGTATGGGCATGCGGGAGAGATGGAGCTATGGGATGAAACTTGTTTTATTCAACTTCTTCTGTTCCCCTGAATGTAATCACCTCAGTGTGATTGCTGTGTTTAAAGATTCTCATTTTTTCATCTGGCATAGCTGCTATAAACACCAGCCAGCTCCTCTAGTGTTCAGCAGATGCCAAGAGCAAGGATAGTTTGCCCTCTCTGACTTTTGCCTTGTACTTCTTTGACATTGCAGCAGGTGGTGTTGGTGGCACGGTCCTCCCAAGTAGACCTGCAGCTGCTCGTGGGTCCCTGTATCTTTCCACCTCCCCAAAGGAAAGAGAATGAAAGCCCAGAGTGCAGAGAGGTTGGATGTCATTAAGTACCCCTCCCCCAAAGGGTACACCTTTCTATGACACTGTCAGCCTCATCCTTGTAATAGTCCAAAAGTGGACAAGAAGCTGACAGGTGTGGCAGCGCGTACCTACAATCCCAGCTATTCGGGTGGATTAGGCAGGAGGGTGAAATAGAAGGTAGACTGGGCAATGTGGCAATACCCCCATCCCAAAAGTCAATATGGACAAGAACCCACCTTCAGTGATCTGTCCTGATAAGGTGTCCATAGCTGGTTGTCTGAGTTACTTTTCTATTGCAAAGACAAAACACCATGACCAAGACAACTTCTAAAGCATTTAGTTGGAATTACAGTTTCAGAGGTTTTAAGAGTCCAAGAGCAAAGGCACAGCAGCAGGAACTGCCATGAGCTCACTTCTTGATTCAGAAGCAAGACGTAGATGGGGGGGGGGGGGGAGAAAGGGAGAGTGAAAGTCTGGAAATGGCACAAGTCTTTTGAAACCTCAAAGCCCACCCCCAATGATACATTTCCTCCAACAAGGCCACGCCTCCTATTCCTTCTCAAACAGTTCCAACAACTGGGAAACTGGGGACCAGGTATTCAAACATAAAGAGCCTATGGGGGGGTCATTCTCATTTCCCCCACCACACTGCTCTAGGGTAGACCTCATAGAAGAATTTGGAGGGTCAGACGAGTACAGCTTCCGGGGTACCTGTTTCATGTGGTTCTTTCATAAATTGTGAACCCTGCCCAGACCGTGGTATTAGACCTACTAAGTGCTTTTCTTGTCCCCCTCCTAGGTGATTGAGAAGAGCTTAAGTGGTTGGTGGTACATTCAAATGGGAGATAAGGAGGGATGGGCCCCCGCAACCTTCATTGACAAGTACAAGAAGACCAGCAGTACGTCAAGGCCCAATTTCCTGGCTCCCTTGCCTCATGAGATGACTCAGCTCCGCCTTGGGGATGCAACTACAATGGAGAACAATCTGGGTCCAGAAGCAGTGGGGCCCTCCAGACCCCTGCCTGAGGCACCACATGGTGCTATGGACTCTGGGATGGTGTGGTCCAAAGACTGGAAAGGGGGGAAAGAGGTCCCAAGAAAGGCATCTTCAGACCTGTCTGCATCAGCAGGCTATGAGGAGATCTCAGATCCCACACAGGAGGAGAAGCCCAGTCTCCCTCCACGAAAGGAGTCCATCATCAAGTCAGAAGAGGAGCTGCTTGAGAGAGAGAGACAGAAGATGGAGCCACTCCGGGGCTCCTCCCCCAAGCCACCTGGCATGATTTTGCCAATGATTCCAGCCAAGCATACCCCGTTGGCCCGGGACAGCAAGAAGCCAGAGCCTAAATCTGACAAAAGTAAGTTGTTCCCACTGAAAAATGAAATGGGGCTAGAATGTGGTCACAAGGTGCTGGCCAAAGAGGTGAGGAAGCCCAACCTCCGTCCCATCTCCAGGTCCAAAGCTGAGCTGCCCGAGGAGAAGGTAGAAGCCACTCCCCAAAATTTGTTCTTAAAGTCTAGACCTCAGGTTAGGCCCAAACCAACTCCTTCCCCCAAGACAGAGCCAGTTCAGAGTGAAGAGCAAGTGGACATATACAACCTCAGGAGCAAGCTCAGACCTGCCAAGTCCCAGGAAAAAGCCTTATTAGATGGGGAGAGCCACCATACTGCTGGGGGCCATGACACAGCCCTCAGCCGAAGCTTCCTTCCAGCGGAGGGACCTGGTCGTTGTCAGGACAGGTCTGGCAGACAGGATGGGCTGAGTCCAAAGGAGTCACCCTGCAGAGCCCCTCCAAGGCCAGCCAAGACCACAGACCCTGGGCCCAAAAATATGCCTGTGCCTGTCCAAGAAGCCACCCAGCAAAGACCTGTGGTCCCACCTCGAAGACCCCCACCTCCCAAGAAAAGCTCCTCATCACCATTGTCGTGCAGGCCCCTCCCAGAGGTCAGAGGGCCACAGCGTGAAGCCAACGAAAGCAGGGCGGGTCCTACCCCAGGCCGGGCCCTCCTTGTCCCTCCCAAAGCCAAACCTTTTCTCTCCAACTCCTCAATGGGCCAAGATGACATGCGAGGCAAAGGTGGACTGGGACCACGCATAGCTGGCAAGGTGGGAGAAAACAGAGAAAAAGTACCCCCCTTCCTCAATGCTGATGGCCCAAGGGACTCACTGTATGTGGCTGTGGCCAACTTCGAAGGAGATGAAGACACCAGCAGCTTCCAGGAAGGGACGGTGTTTGAAGTTCGGGAAAAGAACAGCAATGGTTGGTGGTTCTGCCAGGTCCTCAGTGGGGCTCCCTCCTGGGAAGGCTGGATTCCTTCCAACTACCTTCGGAAGAAACCTTAGCTTCCCCGCCCTGCCCAGAGACCCCGCTGTCCTTGCTGGTCTCTCCCACATATTTAATATGCATCTTAATTTATCAGTCTCCACACAGTTTCAAGGAAGGAGGCCATTAGAATGCTGTGGCTTCTTCCCTCCCAGGGTGGAGAATGCTTGGTGCAGAGATGTCCTGTCTCTTGGGTTCTGATTGTTGTGGCAATCCCCAGAAGGCTCAAAAGCCACAGCCTTTGCTAGATAGAAATCACATCAGTATCTCTATAGTAGCACACCCATCCTCCTAGGCAATAATGGTATTGTCACCCAGGAGCAGGACTGTGACAGTCTTAGACCTCTAGGACTGAGACCTGTCACCTGGAGAGCTTCCAGACCCCACCTTAGTGCTGAAATGTGGCATAGAGGGATGGCCCACACAGCCTGTGACAACTCGCTGTAACTTCTCCATGTTTCTAGAAGCCCAGTAGTGGCTTTGTTCATTGTTCCCAGGATGCCTGGTACCCAGAAGAACTGTATCCTAATGGAATCGGCTTCCAGACTTCCTGTTTCTAAGTCCTGACCAGATGCAGCTGCCCTGAAGTGGTCCTGGAAATTCACTCAGTCATCCTGCCTCCCATCTGCCTTGGACCATGATCCAAGGAGCCTGCTTCACTTCACTGGTGCAGCCTCTGGTCCATCCAGGGCTTTTAAATGACAGTTCCTGCCCACTCCCCCAGTCCCTAAAAGAAGAGTCCCTAAGTTGGTTTAAGTAAGGGTTCTTTCACAAGGCAAACAGTCTGTGAGGGCTTCTCTGCCCGGTAGGTGCCAAACTCCCCTTGTTTTTATGCCTTCATAGCCAAACCTTCAGCCAGCCACCCCCCACCCCCATTCTATCAGACCCATGAGGAAACTTGGGCTATTCAGGCCCCAGGACATACCAGCTAGAAAGAAGTGGGCAGAGGTCTGAGTCCAGGCCTGCCTGATTCCAACACTCATGATTTTCTCCCAGCAAGAATAAGCCAATGAGGAAAGAAATAGGGGTTGACTGAGTATCAGGGCAAGTGGTCTGGGGACTTCCTTGTGGTGTGAGCCAGGGGACACTTGTGACTGCCCTAGATTTATAGCTGTTTCTCCAAGGCTGGACATGCCCTGGATCCCTAGTAGCTGATTGTAGCTGCTTCTTCAAGGCAGGGCATGCTCTGGATCTTTAGTAGCTGGTTGTAGCTACTTTTCCAACTCAAGGTGTGCCCTGGATCCTTAGAAGCTGACACAGAGCTGGTAAGCTAGTATCCCATGTTGGGGAGGGAATGCAGAAAGCTGAGACAGTGTCTCTTGGTGGTTTAAAGGGGGTTCTTGGTGGCTAAGGACCAGCAGCTGGGTCTGTGGCAAACTAAACAGAGCAATAGTAGCAGAGCATCTTGCTCCCAGCAGATGTGGCTTCCTGTACAGCACCTTGCTTATTAGTGTGCTCTCTCCCTGGGAGAAGACCAGGGCAGCCCTTCCCTACTTTCGACTAATAGACTTAACTGAGATCTCAAGAGGTCTCCTTAGCTATTTTCAGGGCTAATATCAGGACTCAGATTTCTAGTCCCCAGCCCAGAGCCACCTGTACCTATGAACAGGCTTCCTATAAAATATAGGTGGGGTTGAGAGAGCAGAACCCCACCCCAACTGAATGATAAGAGGCTGCTCCATCCTGCTCTACACCTACCCCAGAAATCTCTCTCACACATACACCTTTTTTTTTTTTTTAAACCTGTGCTTTGGGAACCACAGAGGCCCCTTTCTCAAGATGTTTGCATCTTACCTACAGTGCCAAAGATTTTTCGTGCCCTCACCCTTTCCCAGCCCCCTCTGTGCACTCTGGCTCTGGTTGCTTTCCTCTGACTCGTGATGGCAACTCTGTTCCTCAGCCCACCCCTCGGAGTGCTGGGCCGGGGTATGAGGCCCTCCTGAAGGACATTTCTGCTTAATCCATGCCCAGGGACTCAGGAGAAAGCAGCAGTTAGGGAGAAGGGCGGCTGAGAGTCTTAGCCCTTCAAGTCTCCACCACCACACGCACACCATGCAGGATGCCTCATTGCTTTTGAGTTTCCACACCTTCACCCTAATAGTTTTCATGAAGCTGTTTTACAGGTCTTTGAAAAGGCAGAGGTTTTATGTTTGTTTTTCTTGTTTGCATTTGGCTCTCTGTAACCTTTTCAAGTGGTTTGCAAGTTCCTGCTTTGCAGCAGGTAATAGAATTTGCCTGTTGTCCCATCATTGTGCTGATGTGAACTGTAGGTGTGCAAGGTGCATTCTCTGTTCACTGTCCTTTTCCTGGGTCACATACACAGCCTGAAGATTTTGGTAGCAAGCTCCATCAACCATAGTGGTCATCATTGTTCTGGTCAACCAGAAGTGAGTGGGTCTGCAGACTAATGACTCACCCAACTTCCCTTACCTGGGACTTAGTTTTTAAACATCCAGGGCTGTGGCCACTCCTCTGGGATGGAGCATATGCCAGACTCTCCTCTATCCCTGCCTTGAAAAACTTCCAAGACCATAGAAGCAATGTGTGAGCCAATCACAGACAAAATGGCCAACAGAAATCTGTCACTGCCCCCCCCTTTAACTAATCTTCACATCAGTCCTGTGAGATGATAAGGATCAGCCCCAATATGTAATGAAGTTAAGGTATTGGGGGGGGGGGGGCGATGGCACATTCAGCCTTGTCCAGATACTGGCCACTGGCAGAGAAATGTGTATGGTCCTTGCAGGCAATCAGGTGACCCAGTTTTTGAATTTAGGTGTTTCCCCCACAGCCCCCTGGCCAAACATTGGTCACAGGCCAGATAGGTCCTGCTCTGGCTCCATAACTGCATTCTGCCTGAGAACAAGTGTAGTACCCTGACCTCTGGAAACCTGAACTTGAAAATGGCCACTTGGTGAAATAAGACTTATATTTCTGGCCTGAGTCATTCTTGGCCATTTGTATTTATATCATGGCCTAAGTCTGTGGCCAGGAAGTCTGAGGTCCAGCTACTTCATATCCCGCCAGGAAATTTCTAGAACCATGCCAGACAGACATTCACAGTTATGTTCAACCTCTGCTACCAGGGTGCTCCATTGAGTAGATTTCTGTGGCACACCTTAAACCCACTGGGAACTTGGGTAGTGGGTGGAAAGTAGAGGCACATGTGCCTCAGTAAAGAACAAATACCAGATCTCCCCAAGACTTAAGGATGGTCCAGTGTTCCTCACAAAACACATACCCTGAGTGGGAGGAATAAATTGCCCCTACCATCTAAAAGCTGCTGACTGGAGGTGAGATATATCAGGAAAGCACTGGTCCCATTCCATCCCAGCATCACAGATAAACAACATCAGTGACTTAGCTCCTGTCCTTCTATTGAGCTGTCAGTGCTGATGTAAGTCTGCATCTTGGGAAGCCTTGCTATTTCTTTGATTAGTATAGCAATCTTGGCCCCTTCGCTGGCTGTCTAAACTGTCCTTGGGGGTTTTTCTGTATACTACAGACAGCCATATCCTACCACAGACCAAAGATTCCCTGAAGTCAGAGGGGGTGTGGACTGAATGGGGAGGAAATGAATTTGCACCGCGGCCTGAGGCCTTGCCTTTGCTTGGAAGAATAGCTCCTAACTTGCTAGGGTTCCCACAGCTGGACTGACCTGACCCTCAGCAGAGCTAGAGAGCTCAGACAATAGTTCATACTCCTCACCTGCTCATGGGCCACCTTCCCATAGACCAGACGTCCCTGCTCTGTGAAGTGATGCCTGGACTCCGGTGCTAACTAGTTGAGGTACCAAGCCCCTCATATGTGAGTATTCCTTCTTCCTCCCCATCTCCATCCTCTCCTCCTGTCAGAACGAGGACTTAGCTTTCATCCTTCAAAAGGCCAGACCTGGCGCCATCACCAGTGGCCTTCACTCTTATGTCTCCTTTTAAGAGCAAAGGTGCCCTACCAGGCTTACTACAGCAATAAGTAATTCTAATGCAATGGAGCTGTTTGTTATAATGCCTGCAATGCCTTTGTGCCCTGTAATATTTAGTACTGCCTCTCTTACAGGGGGAGTGTGATAAACCATACCCAGTTCCTGTTTAGGGGCTACTGAGCTAGGTTGGTTCTGACATCCCTCTAGGGACAGTGGCTGTAGCCCTTTGTGTGTGTGTGCCCATCGATGGTGCTGGGTTCCCAGTCCTCACATCCCCTACTGGCTGACTGATGGATCCTGGTGTTGGCTTTTGTTTCGATGTGTTCAGTGTGAGGGGGCAGGGGGTAAACATCTAACTGTAGCATGTAGAGACTGTACACTATTAGACTTTTCTTTTTTAAAATAATAATAAAAAAATGCTTGACTGGTTCAAGCTTCATTGTAAAAGTGGAGTGTTTGTGGATTTCATTTGGCTGAAGGAGATGCTTGGCTTTATGCCCTGGTGTCTGAACCTGAGGTCTTTGCATCTGAAGGATAGAAATTAATGCAGGCTGTTTGGGCACTGGCCAGAAACAGTAGTGACTCTTCCCTGGGCCTTGGCACACCTTCAGTCTTTTAAATATGATGTCAAAAACAGAAACAAAACCAGCCTGGCAATGGTGACGTACACCTTTAATCCTTGCACTTGGGAGGCAGAGAAGGGCAAATCTCTAGGAGTTTTTGAGGCCAGCCTGGTCTACCAAGGAAGTTTCAAGACAGCCAAGGATACACAAAGAAACACTGTCTTGAAAACGTTAACAAAACAGGCAAATAAAAAACCCACAAGAGGAAGCCACCTTATGTTTGCAGGACATCTCAGTTCTGCCTAAAGATTAGAAATGTCAGAGGACCAGGGAGTCTTGCTGCTGCCAACACGGATGAGCAGGAGTACAGGAAAGTGGGGGAAGCATGCAGCCGCGGTTGGGCTTCAGGACACCCAAGTTCTCTGTTCACAAGAGCTGTTAATTTCTCAAAGGCAGAACCATGATAAAGTCTTGGGAGGAAACCTGAGGACATTTGCCACCTTCTGGCCTAGTGTTTTTCATCATAATCATTTTTCATAAGATGTGTACCAAAGTGTGTTTATGGAACATCTACCTACCTCAGCATGACCTGAGGAAGTGTTCTTTGGTCAATTCTATGTGACCCTTCCATGTCCCCTGGGCACATGGACACACTGGCAGGAGATGATAAGGAGAAAGGGGTGTCAAATGCCTGATGGAACTTAACCCACTGTTTCCAAAATGTATTTGATAAGAGTCCTGTTCACAAGGCGTTTTAGAATGCCACTCGGAACAAACTCTGCTGTTGAAGAGCCTGTGTTAATCATTTACAATGTCATCGTATACTGTTGCACCTGTGTCTCTATCTGAGGCCTCCAGCTCTTGCTCATCTCCTGCCACCACAAAGCAATATGGATGAGGTAGGGGTCAGGGCTCCTATTTAAAATAAAACAGCAGATTCACTGATTTTTCCCAGAATCTTCTGAATGCTTACTCAGAGAAGGCTCTAGAGGCCTGAAAGCACTTACCTTGGAAGTATGTAGTGACCTAATGATCCTGGATAACTGGACTGGGCTGCACTCATGCTGCTGTGAGCATGGACTTGCTACAGTCCCTTCCTTGTGTTTACAGTGGCACATTACACACTAACGTGTAATTTACTGTGTTGTACTGGATTGCCTTGTCCAGCCTTATTAGAAGAGGAGGTGCCTAGTCTCACTGCAACATGATATGCCATGGCTGGCTAATATCTATGGGAAGCTGGCCCTTTTCTGGGGAGAAACAGTGAGGGGGGAGTAGACATGGGTAAGAGGTGTGTGGGGAGGGACTGGGAAGAGTGGATGGAGGGAAATTTTAGTTGGTATATAAAAACTAAATAAAGCAAAAAATGTTATGAGGCCTGTCTATAGAATATCAATTAGAGTACTGTCGTCACCTTGAAAAGGACCAAGCTCGGGGAGTAAAGGTGTTTGCAGCAAGCCCAGTGACCTGAGTTCTAAGCTAGACTGGCAGGGTAGAAGGAAGATTTGATTAATGCAAATGAAGTTTCCTCCAGTCATGCACACTGGCATAAGCATGTTATACAGATGAGAATCACTCACACAAGTAAATACAAAGAGAATAAAAACTTTTTAAAATTTACCGTGTTGGCCAGTTCCAGTACAGCTCATGTGCATTGTTAACACAGCCATCACAATTTTTTCATGCAACTGAAATTCCATACCCACTAATACAATTCTCTATTTTTCTCTCCTGGGTCCTAACCCCTTCTGTCCTACATTGACTCTATAGGTGCCTCACATAATTAGAATTGTACAGCTGTCCTTTTGCAACTGGCTTATTTCACTTAACAGTGTCCTTAAGGTATGTCTAGCTATAGTACTTACCAGAATTCCTTTCCTTTCCAGGGCTAAATAATAACACTCTATGCTTCGGTTCAAACTTAATTTAGTTGTTTATCAATGAACAAATGGGTTGCTTCAATCTTTAGGCCACTGTGAATAATGCTGCTGTGGATATAAGTGTGAAGCCAGATACATGATGCATACCTATTGTCCCAACATGTGGGAGGTTGCAGCTGAAGCAGGCCGGTTGCCAAGAGTTCTGTACTACATAGTGAGTGCCAGGCTAGCTTGAGCTACGGAATGAAATCCCTTTTCTCAGACAAACCATGGGGAACTGGAAAGATGGCTCAGCAGTCAAGAAGAGTATGTGCTGCTCTTGCAGAGGATCCAAGTTCAGTTCCCAGCAACCGTGTTGGGCAGCTCACCTGTAACTCCAGGGGATCTCATGCCTCTGGCATCTACTGAGATCTTCACACATGCACCACCCCCACCCCCCGACACACACACACAATTAAAAATAAAATCTTTATAAAACAAGAACTAGTAAGATGGCTCAGTAGGTAAAGGAGCTTGACACACAAGCCTGGTGAGGTGACCTCATGAGTTCAATCCCTGGAACCCACAGAAAGTAGGAGGGAACCAACTATAGTGGATATATGTTGTTACATTGTAAATAATTGTCCTGCCTACTGGTTTGATAAAAACATTGATTGGCCAAAGACAGACAGGAAGTGTGGGTGGGGCTACCAGACTAAGAAAACTCTGGAACCAGGAAGAAATGAGCAGAAATGCCACAGAGACTCCAGGGTTGCCAGACAAGCCAGAAGATGCCGAGGACAACTATGCTGCCCTGAGAAAAGGTACCGAGCTGCATGGCTGAACAGGATAAGAGTCATGGGTTAGGTTAAGAGCAAGAGCTAGGAAGTTACATGCCTAGGCCCTAGGTAAATCAGTGTACAATTAATACAAGCATCTATATCTTTCAGTGGGACTGTGGGATTGTGGGTCTGAAAGTCCAGGCCACCAGGCTAGGCTGGAAAGTCCGGGCCACAAGACTAGACTAGAAAGTTCTGGCCAGAAACCAACTCTATGAAATTGTTTTCTGACAGTCACGGGCATATACACAAGCATATACTCATACACAATAATAATACTAAAGATTTTGTTTTGTTTTTTTTTCCAAACAGAGTTTCCCTGTGTAGCCCTGGCTGTCCTGGAACTCCTTCTGTAGACCAGGCTGGCCTCGAACTCACAGATGCAATTGCCTCTGCCTCCAGAGTACTGAGATTAAAGGCATGTGCCACTGCTGCCCAGCTTCTTTCTTAATCTCCCTCCACATTGATTTTTTGAGATATGCGGGTGTGGTGGGCTGTTGTCAAGGCCTGCTGCCCTTTTTTGATGGTGCCAATTCATCTGTTTTGTTGGTTTACAATCCTTTCTGCATTTTCCCTTCTTTGCACTGGAGGGTGAAACTACGGTTCCCCTTCCTGTTGGTGTAGCAGCCAGGAAACCATCACCCAGCCCTGGGGCATGGGGAATGACCCCTTTATTTTCACCTCAGACTCTGATGGTTTTAGTTTTTATTTTTAGGTCTTTGCTTCAGTTGGATTAGTTTTTATCTATGATGTGATACAAGAATTCACTTTCATCCTTTTGCATAAGGAAATCCCATTATCCTTCCATTGTTGAAAAGGCTGCTCATCCCCCCACTGAATTGTCTTGGCTCCTTTGTGGATGCTCTGTTGACCATAAGGAAGTGTCTTCCTCCGTTCCTCTCCATCTTATTTTTTGAGACAGTGCCTCTCATTGATACAGGAGCTCACCCGTTTTGGCCGAGCTAGAGCCAATGGGCTCTCAGGATCTGCCTCTTTTCCTCCCACGGTGCTGGGATAACAGGCATTGAAGGCTAATTCATGATTTCTGTGTGGAGTCTAGGGATTTGAACTCAGGTCCTCTTGCTCTCACAGTAGGCATTTTCTTCACAGTCAGCCCTCACCCCAGCCCCTATTGTTGAAGTGATTGCTACCATAGCTCTCTGTTCTTAATTTCTGATCACATTGTTGAATAAAAATGGTGGTTCGAATTTGAGTTTTTACCCACCTAGAGTTAACAAAGTTCATAGAGACCCCAAGTATTTAGACTTTCATTATTTTGACTATGGTGCCAATATATAATATGTATATATACATATCAGACACAAACATCCTTTTTGAAGCTATAATAGAAATAAAATATGAGCACCTTGGAGCTGAAGAGATGGCCTAGTAGTTAAGGGCACTAGCTGCTCTTCCAGAAGACTTGAATTTGATTCCCAGAATCCAGACAGCCACCAATCATCTTCTGTAACTCTAGTTCAGGGGGATCCAATGCCATCTTCCAGCCTTCCAGAGTTTGAGGCACACATGCAGCACATAGACATATATGCACAAAATACGCTACACATAAAAAAGTATTTTTTAAAATATGACCACCTTTAGGAGCTATTGCACAGCTACTAAACTAAGAATATACCTTAACAGCACATTGTTGTTACTACTTATCTCCAATATTTGTGTATATATATTTACATATATGTGTGCATATATTACGCTCTCCAGCTTTGCTACAGTTATCTCTTCATGCACACTCTCAAATGGAGCCTTAGGGGACCTGTTTGGGGTCTGTCTTTCTAGATATTCTGCACTGTGAGACTCACCTTACTCTAACAGAAATATTGTGGAAATTTTGGTAAGATAGATAGCATGCATTTTACCCTCACTTGGCACAAATATAGCACTTTGGTATGAAGTCACACTTGGATCTTTTCTGCTCAGCTCAGGAAATTTGAAGTATCAGTCTGAGGTCTCCAGTCACTTGATTGATAGTAGAGCTTGGTTACTGGGGCCAGCATGCAGATTCTTTAGACTATACCCATCTATCTTTAATGTCATCAAAATGAATACCTGGGAAGTCAATATCCGGATGTAGCATTAGTTCAGTGATAGGTTGCTTGGCTGGTACACGCATGGCCCTGAGTTCCATCTCCAAAGCTGTAAAAAGAAAAAGGAAAGAATGTCACCATTCTTACTGGTAAGTTTTTCCTGACTCTTGCTTAGCCATGCAAGCCGGGGATGGAATGTGAAGACTCCCAGCTGGAAACTCTTTGAGGGACCTCCCTCCTTTCTGTGGCCCCCTCTCTACAGGGAGAGGAAAGAACAGGAGCTTGCTCAAGCTCCAAGTGATGCAAAAATGCCAGGCCACCCAGGATTTACTTTGGAATGGAACAGGCTCCTCAGTGACACACAGCAACAGTATGGCAGGACAGACAGACAGACAGACAGGAAGTCCCTCCTACAGTTTCCTTCTCACCCCTAAATAGATGATGGGAATTAGAATGGGAGCAGAGTGGAGCAATGTAATCAGTAAGTTATTTCACACATCACCACATGAAAACAAAGAACATGTCTTGCAGAAGAATACAACCCTGACCTAAAATTTTAAGATAAAACTACAGCTTTCAGAGAAATATTGCTTGAGGCCAAGCCCCATCACCAGACTCAGAGACAAAGTTAGGCAGGAGAGAGAACCAAGCAGTCCATCACTAGGCCACAAGCAATTGACAGCCATGCTTTCCAGGTGTGTTTTTCTGGCTGGGGGCATTGTCAGTCCAAACTAGACTCTGCCCAGAAAGCTCAGGAAAATAGTGACCCTCATAAGGGCTACTGGCCTCCCTGATGGTGAAGAAAGGGTTTGCTTATGAAATCAAATTCTTCCAAGAGATTGGGGCTTCTCAAAACTTTTTCAACTAAGGGCTGAAGAGAGCCTCAGTCAGTAAAGTGCCTGCCATACAAATATGAGGACCTAAGCCCAGACCTCCTGAACCCACATTAAATGTCTGCCATTGTAAGCCAGTGCTGGGGAGGAAGAGATAAGCTAATATAGGGCCAGCTAGCCAAGTCTGAGAGCCTCAAGTCCCAGGGAGAGACCTTGTCTCAATAAATGAGGTGGACAGCCCCTGAGGAACAAGACCCAAGGTGGAACCTCGGCCTCCAAATGCACAAATGTGCATGCACACCACACACCCATGTACACAATCTCCCCTTGTCCCCGCCCCCTTCTTCAGATGGACTTGGTGGCAAGTGCCTGTAATCCCAGCACTCAGCAGGCAGAGACAGGAGTGTGGCGGCAAGTTTGAAGTCAGCCTCTGTGTGTACAGACTTCAAGCCAGACAGGGCTAAAGCAGGAGATACTATCTCGAAACAAAGACACTTCAGTCCCCTGCTCCGGTAGCAGGAGCGTGAGGTCTGCACTTCTGTTAAGTGGTGTCTGTATTTCATTGCCTTTTCTTTTAACCCTTGGCAAGTTTTTAGCTAAGGAACACACATTTTAGAGGGAGAGCCACTGAAAATTTCTCCATCCCCAGGATGCACTTCAGATATTCAGAACCAAGACAGGAATCAGATCATCTCATTAGGTACTGGAAAAGCCTTTGACAGAATCCAACAGCCCTTCATAATGAATGTCTTAGAGAGATCAGAGATATAAGAAACATATAGAAATATGTTAAAAGCAATATACAGCAAGAAGACAGGAAACATAAAATTAAATGGAGAATAAATACCACCAGAGGCTATCACCCATTTCCTCCTTCTTCCTTCCTCCTTCCTTCCCTCCCTCCCCTCTTCTTTCCTTCCTGAGACAGATCTCACTATGTAGCCCTGGCTGATCTGGAACCTGCTGGCCTTGAATTTAGAGATATTCCTGCCACCAGTGCTGAGATTAAAGACTTGAGACACCCACTCCAGTTTTTTTTTTTTTCTCTCTCTGTCTTTCTCTCTCTCACTTTATATTTTGGGACAAAGTTTCTCACTGAACCTGAAAGCACATCCATTGAGCTAGACTAGCTGGCTAATGAGCTTCAGGGATCTGCCTGTCTCCAGCCACCTAAGGCTGGGGTTACAAGCATGTGCTGCCGTGCCTGGCTTCTCACTTGGGTCTGGAAATCTGACCTCAGGTCTTCGGGTTTGTGCAGCAAACACTGTACTGATTCAGCCATCTCCCCACCCTCGGCTCTCTGTCTTCCATATGAAAGCACTTTCAGGAAGGTGTGGGTAGAAGACCACGAGTTCACATGGCCAATGTGTGTTTCACTCATCAGTTTTAGCATCAACTAAAGCATCTTCCCTACTGGGCTGAAGACAACGCTACACTTTGGAGATCGCAAGGGGCTTTGCTGACAGGGAGACCAGTAAAGACACCTTCCTTTAAAGAAAGCCTCTGTCAGCCCATTGGAGAGGCCTGGTACTGTGTCCAACAGAGGCAGAACTTACCCCTCCTTTCCAGCACGGAGTCAGTAACATCTGCTGGAAACATGCTCTTGGCTGGGCATTTCCTTTGTACACACATCAGCTAGGAATGCAGCTCCCCTGTGCAGGCCCCTCCTCTCCTGCCCAGCAGACTCAAAGGCAAACTTCCTGGAGCAAGACTGCACTGAAAGAAAGGCCCAGGCTTGGAGCCTATGTGGATGAATCTGGAGCTTCCATATGTGTGCCTGAAAGTGCAGAACAACCATCTTCTTTCTGGAGTCTTCTCTAGGTCAGGCATGTGGCTAGGAAACGGTGGAAAGTAAGGTGCATTTATAATGTAGCCAGAAAGCCCTGCTACAAAGGACAAGTGAGTCTGGAAAATTATAGGACAGCTACAATGTCCTATAAAGTTAAATGACTGGGGGGCACAATGCAGGACAGAGCACTCTGTTTTTACAGTACTTGAAAGGCCAAAGCCCAGTGCATGACAGCGCCATTATTAAACCTTGACCTGAATGGCCCTGTTCCAATCACTGCTGTTCCTACGTCCCACCTGTACTAGCATTTCTTGAATATTATATTTTAAATGGACTAACTTAGGCATTGAATGTGTCACTTTGATAGGAAGCTTTATATCCATGATAATAATTGGAAAACTTCATATAGTTTTCCATAAATTGGAAAAATAAAAGTAAGTGCAGTGAAAATGAACTGTATCATGTTCCTAGCTTGGGGGTTAGTTGTATGTTAAGGATTCTCACTCTGAGGCCTGCTACTTCTCTGTCAAGAGACAGAGGAGTTAGCACATTCCAGGAGGTGTTCAAGACAAGTTAACACCAAATGCAGAGTGTATATGTCATTAAAACAAAAGGATGGTAAGATCACTGCACACTAACTGCACACTAACTGGGCACCAAAGCATGCATTCACTGCAGAGTCACAACTGCATACTAACCCAGCACCAAAGCATGCATTCACTGCAGAGTCACAACTGCATACTAACCCAGCACCAAAGCATGCATTCACTGAAGTCACAACTGCACACTAACTCGGCACCAAAGCATGCATTCACTGCAGTCACAATTGCACACTAACTAGCACCAACACATGCATTTTGAAAATGTCACAAAATTCACCTGCCCATACTTTGAAATATATCAGATTCATTTTCATGCCTTGGTCATATCTGGAGCGAAAGCAATGAAACCAGAAGCCTAATGTAGTAGAAAATGAGGCAGAGGGAAGCAGCTTTCTGGAAGTCAGTAGGGCAGCCAGGGGAAACAAGTATATTTCAGAATCTCCAAGTGACAGGTGAACAGGACAGACCCATTTAAATCACCTTTTCTGGGTTGAGAAGTAAGTATTCAGTGAAGTCTATGGTTGAGATAATTTTGATTTTAAATTGAAACTATTTGACCATTCTTTCATGAGCCACTTAATGAAAATAAGGCTTTTTCAACTCTTTGTGTCAAAGGAAACAAAACAAGACTTCTTTATAGAGACTGTAGCTCTACCATGTGTTACACCACGCTGTCATTTATGTGACTGTCACCTCCACCAGACTGGGACACCACTAGGCAAAGGTCTCCTGTTACTACTTTTCTCCATTTCTAATGTATGTGGAAGAGACTTGGCTTATCACCTCCCACAGCGTTTGCTGCATGAATAGGCCCAGGTGGGAGGGAAGGAGGAGGGAGGCAGGGAGGAAGGGAGGGAGGGAGGGAAGGAAGGAATCAAGAAAAACCATAATTGCTTCTGATTTGTTTTCTTAGTGTACATGGGAGTTAACTGAGGTTAACAGACCTGAGATTTGGCCAGTAGTGACAGTATCTGTGCCATTGGGTTAGTGCCGAGATTACACTTGTCAGTAAGGCTGAAGCGATTAGCACAGTGCTGGGACACAGCAAACAGTTGATGGTAGCTGCTGTAACTATTGTGACTGCATGACTGATTCTAATAAAATTAGTTTGTTCAAAACCAGCCTGTAAGAACACATATTACATTCCATGATGAGTATCTTAGGACCCAGAACCCTAAGTGGAGTGTAGGTTTTGAAATTACTGGATATGCACATTTTTAGGGAAGGAACCATGACTACCAAGAAACTCATTCATGGCTTATCTGCACATAGCCTAATGGTAATTTTATTTTTCTTGTGAGAGCTTTTTTATTTTGCTTTAAAATTATTTTTGTTTGTGTGTTTATCTAGTGTATGTGTGTGATGGATGTATGTGCACATGTGTGTGCGGGGGCCTGTTGTTGAGGAGGATGTTGGTTGTCCTGTTCTACCCCACTCCACCTTGTTCCTTTGAGATAAAGTCTACCTTAGTTTCATTCCCAGTTTCTGTGATAAGATACCCTGACAAAGTAGCTTAGGGGAAGAGGCATTATTGGCTCATGATTCAGGTACAGCCCATCACTGCAGAGAGATCAAGATAGCAGGAACTTGAAGCAGCTAGTCACCCACAGTGCATCCACAGTCAAGAACAGTGAACTAATAGATGCATGGTGCTCAGCTCCTTCTCTCCACTTACACAGCCCAGGATCCCTAATGCTCTAACTTCATTCTGTTCCTGTAATAATAATAATAATAATAATAATAATAATAATAATAATAATAAAATAATAAAACACTCTAAAAGAAACTTAGGGAGGAGAGAGGAGAGGGTTTATTTGGCTTATGCTTCTAGGTCACACTATGCTGTGGGATTATGCTCTTGTATATTGTAAATATTTGTCCCTTCTACTGGTTTAATAAAATGCTGATTGGCCAGAAGGCAGACAGGAAGTATGGGCAGGGCTACCCGACTAAGAAAACTCTGGGAAGAGGAAGAGCAGAGATGCCAGGCAGAGGCAGAGGAAAGAAGACGAATGCTCTGAGGAAAGGTACTAAGTCACTTTGCTAATCAGTTTAAGAATAAGAGTTAGCAAGTAATTTGTCTGATCCTTAGGCCAAACAATTTGTAATTAACTTTGTGTGGTAATTTGGGGGGGGGGGCACTAAGCTAGGCCAGAAACTCTTACTACAACACTGTCCATCACTGAGGGAAGTCAGGGCAGGAACCATGGAGAAACACTTCTACTGGGTATCTTAGCTAGGTTTTCAATAGCTGTGAAGAGACACCTTGCCCACAGCAACTCTTATAAAGAAAACATTTAATTGAGGTGGCAGCTTACAGTTTCAGAGGTCTAGTCCATTGTCATTAGGGCAGAGTATGGTGACTGGGAGAATGGCTTGTGCAGGAAGACATAGGTGCTGGAGGATTCTATACCTTTATCCAAAGGCAGAAGGAAGTGAGAACTGGGCAGTATCTTGAACATATATGAGACCTCAAAGCTTGCTCCACTGTGACACACTACTTCCAACAAGACTACTTAAACAAGCGCCACTCCCTTTGGGGCCATTTTTCTTCAAATCACCATACTGGCTAGCTCTCTGGCTGACCCATAAGGCTCATGCTTAGGAAGTTTTCTTGTATAGCCCAGGACCGCCTTCCTAGGGCAGGCCCCTCCCACTGTAGACTGGGCCCTCTTGTATCAACTAAATATGAAGACAATTCCCCCGTAACAAGCCCACAGGCCAATTTGATCTAGACAGTTTCCTCAGAGACTTTCCTTTCAGGTGACTCCAGGTTGTTTCAAGCTGGCAAAGCTAAGCAGGACACCCAAGCCAACAGAATGGTATAGCTCCCAATGGGTGGGGCTTCCCGCATCAATTAATGTCGCTAAAATAATCTCTCACAGACATCCTCAGGGACCCTTCTCCCAGGTGGGTACCAGACTGTGTTGAATCAACAACTGAAACTGTAACAGGGTTTCTTGTTGCACGAATAGAGGGAACTCAGAGCCAGATCTCAGGGAAAGGCTGAGATATCAGAGAGGAAACACCACAGTCAGATCTCACCCAGCTGTCTTCCAGCTTCCTCAATCTTGCTCCTTATGGCTTCTACTGCCCACTCTGTCTTTCTATGCCTGCCTTAAATACCCTCTTCACCCAGTTGTTTCACATCCAGGTTAAGATTAAGGGTGTGGCTCTACCACTGCCTGCCTGAGACCTGGAACTCCTTCTGCAAACTAAACTGGCCTCAAACTCAGATTTGCTGGGATTAAGGGCATACGTAGGTCACCACTCCTGGATATTCCCTGTGCTGGGAGGTTTGAGTTACCACTGTCTGATCCTCCTAGACTGACTATGGGTGGATCCCTCTGATATCTCTGACTGGTTTTTATTAAACTTAAAACATATCCCCACAGTTTCTCACTGAACTTAGAGTGAGACTGGTGTCCAGCAAATTTCGGTGCTCAGCATGTTTCCACTATCATCAGCCCTACCTCTCCCCCACCTACCCCCCATACACACCCAGTTTTTTAAGTGGGTGTTGGGAACTTGAACTCAGAACCTCACACTTGCAGAGCAAGTGTTCTTACTCATTAAGTCATCTCCCTACCTGCCTTCTGGTAACAGGAAACAGTGTTGTGGTGCGGAATTTCCCTGTTGTATCATGCCAGGGCCCAAGAGGTTTATGACTTTAAAGATTTTAGGTTTCAGACTTCACATCGGGAACGCCAAGGTGTTCCGCTGGTGCATGTGGACACACACATAATGAGTGAGCTGTTCTTTGGATATAGCAGACACTTACCAGTTTTCCCTTTAGCCATTTAGATGGGACTGGCTTCCTTTGCTGAATGGCATGGGCTAGAGCTGGCCAACCTGTATAGCCTGGTCTAACCACAGAACTCAAGCCACACTGGTAGGACTTGATTCTAGGACATTTGCTGCAGAATTTGATGAGTGAAAAAAACCTTTTTTTGGTCCTTTTAAAATGGGGTTTCACTGTGTATGTAGCCCAGGCTGGACTCAAATTGATTATCCCCATGCCTCAACTTCCCACTTGCTGCCATGCGAAGAGCTTTTTGCTTCGAGGTCTATCAAGCTGGCAGGATTTAATGTACAATGCTCTCGTATGCTTATTTCAAGGACAGAGCTTGCCTGAGAAGAGCTGAACCCAAGCATAGCATCTGAGTGACAATGTGTGGCCTAGCTATACTGAAGGTCAATTGATGAATCCAGGTAGGTTACTTTTTCTTGAGCCAATGTGAGCTGAGTTTCCATCACTGGTCACTAAAGAGCTACAATCAACACAGAGATGCTGATCTTTTTTCCAATCTTTGTTTGGACCACACACATTTGGAGATTACAAGCTGTACCAATTCCGTTCACCAACTGAGTAATAAGGGTGTCATGCAGATGCATGGAGGAAACAGAGACCATGAGATGAAAAGGACAGTCTCTGTCCTCAGGTTCACCTCTAGAAGGGAATCTACACAAAGCTGCTCTGCTTTGTAGTTATGTAGACATAACGCTCATGGGAGAGACTAAGCACAAGACTGGAGATGTCACTCAGAGGAAGAGCACTTTGCCTTGCGTGCACATGGCCCTGCCAGTCTTAACACTGCCAAAACCATCACCAACATCCCTAGGCAAGTGGGTCTGGGCTGTATAAAAAATGTAGCTTGAACATGTGCTTGAAAGCAAGCCAATAAGCACTGTTTCTCAAGGGTCTCTGCTGGGTTTCCTGCTTCAATTTCTTGGAGTGATGGACTGTAATCTCTAAGCCAAATAAACCTCCACCTCCCCTAACTTGTGTGTATTATTACAGCCACAAAACACAGATAAGGACAGTAGGTATGTATACTTTCTTCCTTCCTTCCTTTCTTTTTTTCTCTTATCTTTTCAAACAGTTTCTCTGTGTAACCCTGGCTGTCCTGGAACTCACTCTGTAGACCAGGCTAGCTTTGAACTCAGAGATCTGCCCACCTCTGCCACCTTTGCTGTAATTTTATATTTCAACAACAACAGCAAAACTCACACCCATTAGCAGCCATTTCTCCCTTCTCTGCAGCCATGGGCAGCCACTGTTGGTTCCTGAATTGTGCCTATGGAAAATTCCACCTTGGCTCTTATGGCCCCTCCTCCCCGAAGAACTGAACCTTATGTTAAATAGGGGGATAAACAATGTTTTCCTGCTCTACAGTCTTCTTGTTATCGCTGCCATTCCCCAGAGGTATTAGTCTTTTGGGATCTTCCAAGACCTTGGGTGTGTCCTGACTAGGGGGCAGGGAGTGAGGGAAGTTAAAAAGAGAGAAGCATGGCAGGGGGAGAAGCATGGCGGAGGATGTAAGAGTGTATTGAATAAAGCTCGGGTCTCTCTTTGTGATCCTGAATGATGGAACCTGACGACTCCTTAGTGCTGATATTAACCTCGATGCCCCTCACCTGACTAGACTTGGACCACTTAAACCGGACGTGGTAAGCCACCATCTGATTTTTGTATGTTTCCACATGACTGTTTTTAAACACTGCTCATCAATGGACTCATTTGGGAAGTGATCTTTGTAGCCGGAAGTTTTTTTGTGTCCTGCTGCTGCTTGGTCCCAAATAAACACACAGAGGCTTATGTTAATTACAAACTGTTTGGTCCATGGTTCAGGTTTCTTGCTAGCTAGCTCTTGCATCTTAACCCATTTCTATTCATCTATGTTTCTCCATGTGGCTCATGGCTTACCTGTGTTCCATTACATCTTGTTCTCCTGGTGGCTGGCAGCATCGGCCCTGACTCTGCCTTTCTTCTCTCCCTCTTTCTGCTGGGATTTCCCACCAGGCTTTAAGCTGTCTTACCATAGGCCAAAACAGCTTCTTTATTAACCAGTGGAATCAACACATATCCACAGCGTTTACGGAAAGACAACCCATATCAGGTTTTGGATGTGCATAGTGGTGTGTTTGTAAGGCCAGAAGGCTGAATGAAGTAGGAAGGTCACAGGTACAGGACTGGCCTGAACGACAAAGCAAGACACTGTCTCAAAAAAGTCGAAAGGTAAATAAATAAAAGAAAAAACGGGTGACCTTTTGTGACTTCCTTTTTTCCCATGGAATGGTATTTCAAGGCACATTTAAATTGTGGCATGTACAGTAGTTGCTACTGTTCTTACATGTTTGGTTATCTCTTATCATTCAAAGGGAATTTCGAGGGTTTCCACCTTCTGGTTTCCCTGACTATAGCTGCTATGAATATTCATGTACATGTTTTTTGTGTATATTCATGTTTTTCAGTTGTCTTAGAGATACACACACACATACACACATACACACACCACGTACCACATATACCACATACACACACATACACACACTACATCCCACATACACACACACACACACACACACACACACACACACACACACACACAGGAATAGAACTGCTGGTTCACAGAACAACTATAAATTTAACTTTTTGAGGAACTGCTAAACTCTTTTGCAAAGAAACTGTACCCATTTTCATTAGTGCCATTAATAGTGTTAGGGGATTGCAATTTCACCAGATTCTTACTAACAGTTATATGACAATTTATCTTTTTAACTTTAGCCATTCATAATGTGTTTTAAATGGTATCTCATTGTGGGTTTGATAGACCAAAAAGATTGATTTTTATTCTGTGTATGAATGTTTGGCCTGTATGTATGTCTTATATGTCTGTGTATCCCATGCATACTGTGGCCTCAGAGGCCAGCAGAGAGTATCCAGTCTCCTCTGGAATTATAGGTGTTTCTGAGGCACCCTGTAGGTGCTGGGTATCAAACCAGGGTCCCCAGGAAGAACAGCCACTACTTTTTGTTTTGGTCTGTTTTGTTGAGACAGGGTTTCCCTGTGTAGCCCTGGCTGTCCTGGAACTCCTTCTGTAGACCAGGCTGGCCTCGAACTCACAGATGCAATTGCCTCTGCCTCCAGAGTGCTGAGATTAAAGGCATGTGCCACTGCTGCCCAGCTTCTTTCTTAATCTCCCTCCACATTGATTTTTGAGAGATACGGGTGTGTGGTGGGCTGTTGTCAAGGCCTGCTGCCCTTTTTTAATGGTGCCAATTCATCTGTTTTGTTGGTTTACAATCCTTTCTGCATTTTCCCTTCTTTGCACTGGAGGGTAAAACTACGGTTACCCCTTCCTCTTTGTGTAGCAGCGAGGAAACCATCACCCAGCCCTGGGGGATGGGGAGTGACCCCTTTATTTTCACCTCAGACTCCGATGGTTTTAGCTGTCATTTTTAGATCTTTGATTCACTTTGGATTAATTTTTATCTATGATGTGACACAGAAACTCAACTTCGTTCTTTTGCATAAGGAAATCCCATTATCCTTCTGTTGTTTGTTGAAAAGGCTGCTCATCCCCCCACTGAATTGTCTTGGCTCCTTTGTGGATGCTCTGTTGACCACAAACAGTGGGGCTTCTTCTTGCCATTCAATTCAATGTAGTTTTAATTAACTTGGTTGTTTTGTTTTTTGTTTTTTTTTTTTTTCATTTTGAGTTATATGTTTAAAGCTTATTTGAGTTTTGTTGTGTGTGTGAGTTGTCTGGTTGTTGGTTTTGCCAGATTTTTAACAGGATGTCTTCGGATCTTTTCTCCTGAGTTTCTGAAGGGTTTTCAAATATTAGAAAAATCCATTTTTTGTTTGTGACTCAAAGTTCAAATAGCTTCTCCCTGCTGGACACTTTTGATTTGATTGTAATGTGTTTTAGTCATGTGAGAAGGTTTTGTTTTGTCTTGAAGCCAGGTGAATCAATTATTTTTGCTAGATCTGGTTTTGAGGGGCATTTTACTAGCATTTCCTGCACCCAGGTTGCAGAATAATTCAGCCACCCTTGAATATAGTCTTTGCCAGATACCTAGTTTATATTTTATTTTGTGACTAAAACTGTAATCCAATTAAAACTTGCCCTTGTTTATGAGGTTAGGAGTGAACCTGATTTTTAAAAATTTCAAATGGTTTTCCACTTATCCCAGTATTATGAAAAATTTCACTTTTGGTGCCATCTTTGGTAGATCAACCACATCCTACTGGAGTAGCCCATTACCCGAGACCATATGAGCGGCACAAGTCAGAATTGGTGGGCTATAAAAAGATGAGTAGATGACACGAGGTTGGGAGGGTTAAGGGTGGACCTGGGAGGCGTTATGGAGAGGAGTGATATGACTATGATCAAAATGCATTGTAATTCTCAAAAAATAGAGAAATTATATTTTTAAATGTTGCCTTTAGGATAGAGATGTAGCTCAATGGTAGAATATGTACAGGACTCCATCCAGGTTTGCTAATCCAGCTGGGCAAGAATAAGACCACTTATTTGAAGCAATCTTTATTAAATGCTGGGAGGTCCATACCCAGGATTCCCAGAGTATGGCACCAAATTACATTAGTCAGGAGTTTATACAGGCAAACCCCATTAGGCTACATTTGTCCTGCCTGTCCAGGCAGGGCAAGCATACCTCCTGATGTACTTCTTGTCTACGTACCTCCCAACTATCTGTGATCTAGTACATCTTGTGCAGTTGGGGCAATCAAGCTTGTTTACAGAAGTGAAAACACATGGCTTGTTACCTTACATGAACAACAGCCCTCAATATTCCAGGAAGTTATCTGTCCTTGGGCAAGTGGGGCTTACAGGTTAGAAGTATTTTTGTTTTATAGACCCCTTACGTACAGTAATTTAAACTTAAAATAATGTTAGCTCTCAAATATTCCATCCCCAGCATCCCCCCCCACACACACACACACAGACAGAGTTCCAGTGTTCCAGCTGGACCTGGATCTGGAAGCTCACACCTATATATTCCCAGCACCTGGGAGGCTGAGGAAGGAGATCACCTGGGCTTCCAAGGGAGACCAAAAGACAAAGCAAAACACAAAGTTCCATTTTTATGATGTACAGTGCAATATCAATCTACCCATCTCATTACAAATGCTGGTGAAAATGTCTGTGAGTAACATTTGTAAGGGACTTACTGAGAATAAATGAAGAAACTCGTACTGGATGGTGTTCATCCCAGCCCTTGGGAGGCAGAAGCAGGCATAATTTGTGGCCAGCTTTCTCTCCAGAATGAGTTCCAGGACAATCAGAGCTACATAGAGAAACTCCAGCTTGAAAAAGCAGAAAACAAAGTAACTGGTCTCCTTTCTTTATGGCTTTCCCATACACCCCCACTCCACTGTTCCCCTCTCCCTCCTTCCCTCCCCCTTCTCTGTCACAGTTTTCTGAATTTTTATGTTTAGCTTAACTTTCTGCAATCTTTAAATTTTATGTATATGGATGCTTTGCCTACATGTATGTTTATGCACTATGCATACCTGGTACCCACAAAAGCCAGAAGGTGTTGGATCCCCTGGAACTGGGGTTACAGTTGTGAGCCACCATGTGGGAGCTGAGAATCATATTTGGTCCCCTGGAAGAGCAGCCAGTGGTCCTCAGAGCCAAGCCATCTATCCAGCCCCCTAACTTAACTCCTCTTTAATTGCATTAGTTTATAACTCTAGCACAATGCTAAATGGTAATGGAGTTGAGTGTGTCCTTGCTTTATTCTTGGACTGCAATGTTTTCTGTTAAGTAAGACACTGGTTTACAGACTATAATTTATGTTAAGGAATTGTCTTTCCTTTTTTTCTTAAAGAGGTTTTTTGATTGTTTGTTTGCATGGATATTTAATTTCTGTCAAGCCGGTGATAACCAAGATTCTTCTTCTTTGATGTACAAATACATAGATATCCCAGTAATGGACCACTCGAATTTATGATTCAAGACTGTGACTGAGTTATAATTTATCATTTTCTTGATATGGTTTTGAGTGTGCTTATGAATATTGTATTTTATTTAGGGCTTAACGTTGATATTATGAGTGACAGTAGCCAAGAATTTTATCATATATACTATTTTGTTAGCTTAAGGTATTAGTGCCTACCTGGTTAATAAAAAAATATATGATCCAGGACAGCCAAATCTACATAATGAGATCCTGTTTAGAAAAAAAGGATTTGGAAATGTGCCCTTGTTTATTTTATTCTGGAACACTTTATGCAACAATATGACTTTTAGGGACTAGGCTCAGTTCTCCTGTGAGGCTGAGTATGGTAGTGTGGTGTCTGCTGTGGATAGTACCTCCGTAGGTAACTATCAGTCCTTTGAAACTGATTCAACTTTTCATCTTTGGTAAGATTTTGTCAACTATATTTCCCTAAGACATCCATTCCATTACATTTGTCCCCTCCAGAGAGTCTCTTTTATCATCCCATTATGTTTTCACAAATGGTGTGCAGGCTGACAGTACTGGGGGATGGAACCTATGGGTTGGTGATCTGTTCAGAGGGTTAAGGCCTCCTGGATGGGACCTTATATAAAAAGGTCCATGGTCAGATGTGGTGCCACATGCTCAGGATCACTGGACCTGTAGGGGCAGAAGCAGGCAGATCTCTGAAAGTTCAAGGCCAGCCTGCTCTACATAGCAAGTTCAAGGCATCATCTATGAAAGGGAAGGTGGTCCCACTTTACTCTGAATCCATAACTGCTAGAAATCTGTAAACTCTCCAAAGTTCAAGTATGTTGATACAAAATCCAAATGGACCAAGACAAAGTCCGTGTGTAATGAAGTCAACTTTCTGGCTTCCTCAACAATAGCAGCTTCGTCCCCGGTTATTTCCTATTCCGTAGATTTGTACTTCCTCTCCCGCACACTTTTAAAGTTGAATTATCTAGTAAATTGTCTGTTTTGTGATAGTCAAAGAATCACAATTTTGACTGCTGTTCTTTACTTTTGTTTTCTTTAAAGCTTGAGAATTCAATTAATTAAAATTCAACTCACTTTAATTTTGACTGTTGCATGTTTTGGGGCTATAAATTTTCCTTGGGCATGCAAATGTTTTCAGGCTAGCTCGTGAATTCCAATGCACAGCAATCCTGTGGTTTCTGAAATTCTCAATGCATACGCATTGTGAAGTAAACAATTTTAAATTTTTCTAGTTGAAAAATATACCAGCTATTAAATTATTGCATCTCAGATCTGAATTTATGCTTGTCTGCTCTATGGAAATGGACGTGTTTAGCTTTGACAGTAGAGGGCACTAAAGAGACGCAACAGAAGGCTGTTCCCCTTTGCTTGCTTTCTAGCTCCCTGGCTTTGGAAGCAAGGGTGGCTTCTTTCTTTCCACATTACTGGATGTGGAGGACAGCCTCTCCAGAGCCTGCCTCATGGCTGAGAGAGCTTCTTTGGTAAGCAGTTGATGTGACTGCTCAAGCCCTGGATCTTCAGTGATGGCTTTTCCGTGCTCAGAAGCAATGCCATGGAACAACCAGCTCATAACAAAAACATTCATTGCGGTGAAGCCCATCGTATTAACAGCTGCTCCATATTCACAAGGTAGACCCTCAAGCCAATCCCAAGAGATGTTTTTCCAGCAACTTCCACTAATGTAGCACACCAGCACACCTTTGCTGTTCACCCAGCCATGCTCTCTGTACAGTCTCGCTCTCCTTATCATGCTGGTGTAGACCTACAGAGGGACGACTTATTCTCTGCCATGCCTGCTGTTTGGAGGTCCCTTTGTCTTCCATAAAGTTGAAACAGTGAGGAGGAGGAGGCAGGAGAGGGTGCAGGAACGAATGGAGATTCAGTGTGCGTTCTTCTATTTATAATAGAAGAAAGGGTCTTGGACCATGGCTTGGTGTGGAAAAGGATAGAGATGGAGAGATGGCCTGCAACTTGTAGATTTAAGGCTTCTGGAAATGAATGAATGGCAAAGAGAAAAATGTCTCAAGCAAAATGCAGCTTGGTATGGAGGGTGAGGACTAAAGTTTGTTCTGGACAAAAAGTCCATCTGTGGACCAAACTCCCAATAGGAAATGCCTGCTGTGTGGGTTAAAAACAGTGGTTCCTGGGATCCATCCCAGACCAACTGAATCAGAACCTCTAGGAAAAAAGATTGTCACAGGCTGCCCATGAATCTGATTCTTTATTCCAAGACTTGCCACTATGTCACCTCATTCTCCAATCCCCTCTCCTTCACTGTTGCTGGTTCTCCCTGGAAATGGCTGAGTAATGATGGCAATGCGGACACAGCGATCTCAACACATATCATAACACAGATGCCCCAAATACACGAAGCAAAGACGATTAGAATGAGTGAGTTCTGCCACATTGCACTATCCATGACCAAAATGCAAAATCAAGTGTGTATCTGTACATTTGCCGTGAATGATCTGTACCGGAAGATGACAGATCCAATTACAACAGCAGCGTGGCAATGGAAATTTACGTCAAGACACTGAAAACTACAGCCATGGAAAAGAATCGAAGACACAAGTAGGTGGGAAAATATCCACATTCCAAACAGAAGGCTTAACTCTGTCAAAATGGTAGTACTTGGGCATCCACCATCTACAGACTCATTTCCCATTAAAATCCCAGCTGCTGTTTTTCCAGATATGGGCAAGCTGATCCTAAAATTCATACAGAAATCCAAGGCACCCAGAATAAACAAAACAATCCTGGAAAAGAACAAGAAGCCACGTGCAGTGGCAAATATAAGTAGCTCCAGATCCTCTGGAGGCTGGGGTGATTTGAGCCTGGGAATTTGAGGCTAGCCTGAGAAACACAATGAGACTGAGAGACCCCCCCCATCTAGGAAAAAAAGGGGGGGGAATGAAAAGAAACACTGTAAAAACTGACTGTAAAGCTACAGGAGTCAAGTTCATTGCACTTGGATAATTATGGCAGAAAGATCAATGACTCCAGAGTTCAGGGCTAGTTTTGGGCTATGTGGCAAGATGGTGTCTCAAAACAGCAACAATACAGAATCCAGAAATAAACTTTCACACGTATGATCATGGATTTAATTTTTAACATTGTTACTTTAAAATTTGTAGGGGAAGTATATGTTGTATATGTAGTTTTTAGTGTGAGTGTATGCCTATGTACATTATTTGCATGTGTATATGAGTGCATGTGAAGGACAGAGGTTGACACTGGGCATCTTTCCTACATTGCTCTTTATCCTTGCTGTCTGAGACTGGGCTTCAAGGTGGAGAGAGATTGAGGAAGGCACACTATCAACCTCTGGCCCTTAGAAGCACTCACACATGTACACACACACACACACACACACACACACACACACACACACACACACACACACACGAACAAAACCTAAGGTGGGAAATCTTTAAGGAATGACACCCAATATTGTTTTCTAGACTCCATAGATATTCACACACACATACACACACATATATGCATGCTCCTGCACACAAACATGGATATACACACATACACAATTGGGCATGATGGCGCATGCCATTAATCCCAGCACTCAAGAGGCAGAGGTAGGCAGATAGATCTCTGTGAGTGTGAGGTCAGTCAAGGCTACACCGTGAAGAGACTCTGTCTCAGGAAAAATAAAAAGCATATATATAGCAGTTATTTATCTACAGAGAAACACATACCCATAGAAATATAAATGTATATATGTGTTTCTTAGGTATTATATGGATTGGACCAGGCAATGAATTCAGATAGGTGAAGTTAGATATGAAGTAAATGGGAGAGTTAATAAACAGAACTTGGAGCATTATTATTGGTCCAGTTTTACAGGCCAGAAATCTGGGCTTTCCAGAAAGTTAAAGTCATACAAGATGGAAGCCAGATTCCAACCCAGGAAGTTAATAGCAGAGCTGGGGCCCTGATACAGCTACATAACTCTGCTCCTGGGAACATGTGTCTCTGTTCAAAGATGCAGGCAGGATGGCTAGCAAGCACCGCTAAGAAGCTTTCCACAAGATTGCTCTCTCTTGCTGGCGCCAGTGTACTGCTCAGCAGAAAGCCCTTAGCATTTGGGTGCCTACCATCTGTTTAATAGACATCGTAGAAATCTTGGTTGCTGTAATTTCTGGAGTGAAATTCAGGACAAAGCAATCTCTTTGCAAATACTCAGGCAGCCTCTCTCCTTCAGGGGAGAGATAAAGTGACAAGTGTCTGACAACTTGAACATTCATTCAGCAGGGAATGATCAAATAGATGGCTTTGTGACACAGGCCCTGATGGAAAAGCAATCTTGAAAATCCATAACAACATTTAACTGTATACAGCTTTTTTTTTTTTTTTAAGTGCTCAGGATTACAATGAGGGTAAAGCTAATTTTTCAGCACTAAGTCCAAAATAGTGGATTTCTATTTTGAGATATTTCTGTGCTTTCATATAAATTCAGAGCTTTTTTTTTTTTTTTTAACCTTCATTTTGGCCTGCCTATCAAATGAATACCAGGCCCTCAAATCTTCTTATTTTGGACTGTTTCTGTAAGCTAGATTCCCAGATGTGAACCCCCCACCCCTCAAACGGTACGAAGATTTTTAAAGCTGTTGATTGGCATTGCCAAACCTTTGCAAAAAGATTGAACCAATTTACACTCCCACCAGCAGTGCACGAGAATATATTTAAATGCAAATCCCAAGAAGCAGAGTGCCTCTTTCTTAGGTATTTCACTTTAAAAAAAAAAAAATTTTTTTTTTTTAATGCTAAGCAAAAGCTGACCCAGGGTTTTATAAAAGGAAAGTCTAGCATAAAAGTGGAACATAGTTAAAACAACTTGGGGGGGGGGGGGTTCAAAGACCCAAGCAGGCCGATAAAAATGTCAAGGCGCCATAGCAAGAAGCCCAACTCCAAAGGGGCCATTAACAGTTTGGCTTAGGTTAGGATGGTAACCGCCAAGAATCTCGGGCGTGGTCGATGTACCAAATTCTAATTTATAAAAAGCAGAATATTAATACTTCACTTTGTTCTTTAGACGACTTAAGATGTCTAACGCCAGGATTCTGTACAATGAAGCTTGTGGGAACGACACGCACTCGTGTCCCTTAGCTCCGGGCACGGGACAGAAGGCCTGCGGAAATCTGAGAACACCTCTATGGATCAGGCACAGTGACTGCAAGGGCTGCGGACCGGGAGGCAAGGGAAGCAGGAGTCCAGCCCGCTGCCTCCACAAATTCAAGAGGTGTAGGGACTTGCTGTCAAGCCGACCCCTTTAAACCCAAGTCTTGCACGACCTCTTCCCCGTACCCTCTCCCACCCTCCGCACTAGAAGGAGCCCCACCTCCACGCGGGCCACTTTGTCCTCACTTGGGATCCTCCCCTTCTTTCCGGCCCTCCTCCGCGCGCCCCCTACCCTCCCAGCCTCGGGCGCTCGGCTCCGCTCGGCTCCGCTCGGAACTCCCCGCCCCCGTGAAACCTTCATCCAATCAACGCGCGGCCCCGCCCCTCGCGGCCGTTCTAGGCGGGCCGGCCGAGCGCAGGCCGAGCCGGGCTGAGGGCGGCGCCGCGGGGCGGGGGCGATGGGGCCTGGCTGCCGGGCGGCGGCGGGGCTCTCCTAGACGCGGGGGCCCGGGGAGGAGAGAGGCTAGTGGGTGCTGCGGCCCACCCGGGATGGGCCAAGCCCGGCCTGGCGGGGCCGAGCGGGAGCCGAAAGCGGCACGCGGGCCGGGCCTGCGGGCCGAGCGGCCCGGGGGGCTGAGGTAGAGGTGGGCGCGGAGGAAGGGGCCGGGCGAGGCGGTGGGAGGAGCGGCGAGGGGGCGGAGGCTGGGCGGCGAGAAAGCGGCGCCTGGCCCGAGGCGGCGGCGCCGGAGTAGGCTGAGGCGGCGGCCGGGACGAGCGCCCTGAGGTGGCGGCCGCGGCCCCATGGGCGGGTGCGTGGGCGCCCAGCACGACTCCTCGGGTAGCCTCAACGAGAACTCGGACGGCACCGGAGGTAGGTGGCGCCAGGGGGCGGCCGCGGCCCCCCATTGTTCGCGGCGGCGGCCACCTGTCCCGACCCCGCGCCCCTTTGTCGTTCTTGCTCCGCGTCGGCTCCGCCACGCGCTTCGGGCCCCACGCGGGGCCGCGGGCGTAGGCCCGGCTAGGGGGACTTGAGCCGGGAGGAATACTCGGGCGGCAGGATGGCGGCTCTGGGCTCTGGGGAGGGGCGGCCGTCCCGAGTGCCCCCCGACGGGCCCCGCCGCACCCCCGGCCCTTCCCGCGTCGGTAGAGTTGGCCCGGCTCAGCTTTCCCGGGTTTCGGATGACAGCTGCCCCGGTTGGTTCCAGTTTCTGGAGCTGGGCTGGGGAAGTCTCAAGTGGCCACGGGCAGTGTTTTAAGGAGGAGGGGGGAGACGATCGGCCCGAGGAAAACGTGGCTTGTTGCTGCTGCCAGGGGCGTTAGCCCAGTGTGCCGTCGGGGCGCACTAGTCAAATTCCGATGTGTCTTACGTAAAAGGAAAACGTGCAGGATAAAAGTACCCCAGTACAAGATTAGTGCTTTGAGTAAAAGTTTTCCAACGCGGATCGCACTTCTCGGTTATAGTAACCATAATGAGACTTCTCTCTTGATTCCATTCTTAGTAGTTGGAGAGGGGTAAAACTGTAAGATTGATTCTACCTTTAAGTGGCCGTAACCGTGCTGAGCCCATTCATTATATATGTGTAGAAGTTCGAACGTTGAAGAAAAGAGCCACCGGGGAATGGCAAAGAGATCTTGATTTGATTCGGACCTGATACTGAGTGTCTTCAAGTCGGGTGCTTATTTTTAAGTTGTTGAGTTGCTTGGGAATAGGTGGGAGTCACACCTTTTCGCACCTTTAGACCAGGTGCCTGCCCTGTCGCTTAAGCTCTGTCCTTGAATCCTGTGCACCCATCTTTGTACTAGAGATTTACCGTTTTATGTGCCATGACACTTCACTAAAAATCTATCGGTATTCCGTCACTGAATGTTGGGCTAATAATTTGAGAATTCAGTGAAAGTGGTCTTGGAAAAGTAGTGCATTTCACGTCACAGGCTATTTACTTGGTGAGGCTTCTGTGACACAAAGCCAAAGTATAGAAAGGGAGTGATTAAAAACACTGGGCAGTTTTTATCGATTTAAAAAAAAAAAAAAAAAAGCCGGGTGGTGGTGGCACATGCCTTTAATCCCAGAACTTGGAAGACTGAGGCAGGCGGATTTCTGTGAGTTTGAGGCCAGCCTGGTCTACAGAGCTAGTTCCAGGACGACTAAGGTACCGAGAAAAAAACCCTGTCTCAAAAAACCAAAAGACAGAACAGAACAAAACACAGGTTAAGGCAGATTGGTAGTCATATGGTACTAGTTAAGTATGCTAGTACTTACTAGCATTTTTTGTTTAATTAACTTTCACATTAATTAACTTTCACATATGTTAAAAATGTAAGTACTTTTTTCTGTACTCAGATTGAACTACTTTAACCCACTTGGCCGTGCCATATAGGATCCACGCATATTTACTAGCATGGGCTTTTAGGAGCATGAAATCTTAGCTTTAGAAAATTACTACCGATGGCATCCAATTAGATAGTTATAGTATCAGTTTCTTTCAAGACTTGTTTTGTGGACCATAAACTGCTATGTTTTTACACAGAAAAGTTTTTTAAAAGGGGAGTACCTCCTTTTTTCTTCGAGGGAGAGGGCATGGGATAGCTCTGATGTAGCTGGAAGAAGGGTCTGTGGGGGACAAAAGAATTCTTCTGGAATTTTGGAAGCCTTTATTTTCCATTACTGTCATGAGAGGTGAGAGCTCATTGTGGAGCCAGCACTTGGGAGCTTGGAGCTGGAGACTCTTAAGGAAGTTCCAGGCCAGTCCAGGCTACATAGCAAAACCTTGTCTCCAAAATCAACAAAAGTTATTGTGGTATGTGTTTCAGGTTTACACGTTAACAGTTCTTTTTTGTTGTTGTTTGAAAGAGAATGACTTTCCTTAGGGTGTTGGCAAAGATCCTTGGCCTTTCAAACATTAGTAATTTTAGTTCGGTTATGCTGAGTCGTAACGTTTTTATCAACCTGAAGTATATAATAAAGCCCTTACATATGTTTTAAGACTGTTTGTATTCACAGTGCTATGTGAGTATCACCCTTGTAGAATGCCTCTGGCCTTTCCAAAAGTCAGCTGATTCATAATAAGTATGATTTTAAAATAGTTGAATATTGTACTTTCCTTTTCTTTCTGGATCCAGTTTTGTTTTTGTTTTTTTTTTAAAGATTTATTTATCCATTTTATATATGAATGCTTCATCTGCATATACACCTTTATTCCAGAAGAGGGCATCAGTTCCCACTATAGATGGTTGTGAGCTTCCATGTGGGTGCTGGAAATTGAACTCAGAACCTCTGGAAGAACAGCAAGTACTCTTAACCCACTGAGCCATCTCACCAGCCCAGGATCCAGTTTTTTATATTAATTTATTTTTTGGTTTTTTTGAGACGGGGTTTCTCTGTGTAGCTCTGACTGTCCTGGAACCCAGAGATCTACCTGTTTCTGCCTCCCAAGTGCTGGGATTAAGGGCTTGCACCACCACCACCCAGTTGAATCCAAATATTTTTACTATGAGTATATAAATATGTATTTTTAAAAAAACTTACTAAGTAGATTACTTCTGTGAAGGAATTTGGAGAATTATTAGAGAACATTATAAAACTAAGGAGATGGCCTAATTCTCACACTAAGATTTGTATTATTGCTTGAATATTAATATTATTTATAGTTCTTTCTCTGGTCTACCCTGTCTAGAATTCAAGTTTGAGTTTTAAGCTACTTAGCTTTTTTTTTTTAATACTTTATTTTAAACAAGACGGTTCTATTATAGACTTAAAATTCCCTATTAGTAACTCTCAACTTTAATCCTCCCTGAGCCTGCCATTGTTGTGGCTTTTTCTTTGTAATAGCATATTCATTGTGAAGCTGGACTTGATACATAGGACCCATAGATGAGGGTGTGTGTTGCACACATACATGGCAGACATCAAGACAACCTTTGATTCTCTCCTTTCACCGTGTTGGTCTCAGAGATAGAACTCAGGAGTCTTTATTCTGGCCCCTTTGTGATTTTTTTAAAATAAATATTTATGAAGACCATCAATACAATTAGTTGAAGACAGCAAGTGTGCTTATTTTCTTAATCTCTTTAGTGACTTCTTCAGTAACACCCCCAGAGAACTGGCTCTGGTGTCTGCAGTTTCCTAGGTTCATAAGAAGTCAGCCGAATACTGGACATGTGTTGCTTTAATCATTACTTCAGAATGTTTTAGCATCATCATGGAGTTCTTTCAGATACCCATTTATAGCAGCCTTACAGACACCTACTCAATGAGTAACAAAGACTTTAGAATAATAAAATCTATCATTTACCTAGTATTTATTATGTAACAAGTTCTGTGCTAAAGGATTAATAAATACATTGAGACCACAAATCTTTGAGTTGGATGTCAGTCAAGTCTATATTGTAGGTGAAGATTGAAGCCCAAATAAACTCAATAATGTCCTTAGAATGGCAGTGAGAACTTTTTATTGATGAACCTCCCTTCCTCTTGTTTTATTTGAGAAATTACCATATGATACACCACATAAGAAGTGCTATTAGCATTCATTCATTCATTCATTCATTCATTCATTCATTCATTCATTGACAAGGTCTCTCTGTGTAGCCCTGGCTGTCCAGGAACTTACTCCGTAGACCAGGCTGGTTTGGAAGTCACAGAAATCCTTCTGCCTCTGCCTCCTGAGTGCTGGGATTAAAGGTGTGCACCACACCTGGCCAACCATTTTGAGTGCAGTCTGCAGTGTTGTATAGCCATCATCGCTATCCACATATTTTTTTCCTTCAGGTAAAACTGTTAATAATGTAAATAATGTGATTAATGTACATTATTTTTATAGATTTACCTGTTCGGGATGTTTTATTTCACTTAACATAATCTTTCCTGGGCTTATCTTGTAGCAGATGTCAGTACATGATCTTTTTTTATGATTGAATGAATATTCTCTTGTGTATATATATACACATTTTATTTACTTAGCCAACTGTTGGTTTGCATTTGAATTGTTTCTACATTTTGGTACATCTTGTGAACTTCAGTTGCATAGATAACTATTTTCAGTTCCTTTTTAAAGATCCTAGAAGTGGAACTGTTGGGGGGTTATGAGAATTTTGCTTATCATTTTGAGGATCTGCCAGACTTCTACATGGAGGCCATACTGTTTTTTATTCCTACCTGAAATTTCCACAATTTCTCTTCGTCTTCACCAGTACTTATTATTTTCTTTCTTTCTTTCTTTCTTTTTTTAAAAATCACGTCTCTTGAGTGCTATTTTCTTGAGGTTTGGTTTGTTTCTGTTCCCTGATGAGGTCTGTTGTTTAGTATCTTTATGTACTTGATGGTTTTGTATATACTTTTATAGGGAAATGTCTATTCAAGTTCTTTGCCTCTGTGATGTTGGGATCTTTATGGCTGATATATCTGTGCAGATATTTTTCCCATTCTGTGGATGAATCTTATTTTTTGGATAGTATTCTTTTGTACAAATGTCTGTAATTTTAATAAAGTATGATTTATTTTCTTTCTTTTGCCAAGGCTTCTATTTTGACTTTTTAATATATTTATGTATCTGTCCCATGTTTATGAGTAAATACATATCTGTAAGCAGTAATCCATTTGTTGATCAAGGAACATTTACCTTCCTATTTAGGAATAGGAAACCCTTTGATATAGGGAAGACTATAGTAGTGGGGGCCTTGCACATGCTGAGTAAACTCTATCACTGTGCTATATCTGCATCACCATCTGTTTTCAGATAGGGTCTCTTTATGTAGCCCAGGCTGGCCTTGAACTAAAGAGCCTCTTGACATAACCTAAATATATGGATGAGAGGAGTATGCCACCCTCTCCTGGCTCCACTTCAGCTTCTTTAAAAAATACTTATTTTTATTTGATGTGTTTAAGTATGTTTGCGTTGCATGTGTGCCTGGTTCTGGAAAGGGGCTAAAATCCCTGGAACTGAGCTAATAGGCAAATATAAGCTGCCATGTAGTTAGTACTGAGCCATCTCTTTATTTCCACTTCAGCATCTTTGGTCAAGAGATGATGGTTGTGTTTTCTGGGATCAACAAAAGCATTGGTCCTAAAAGGAATCATGATCTTTTTCTTGACTATTTCAAAAGCCGTTTTAGGAAAGTCTAATATACACATGAAACAACTGCAATGCAATATAGATAGCTAATGTAACTGTCCTGTGACCGCAAGTGCTGAGGGAATAGCAGGGAAGCAAAGTGATCTCAGCAGCGTGGGGCTGGGAAGAGAAGCTGTTTAAGTGGTAAGAAGCTGGGTGTGGTAGCACACACCTTGAATTCCAGCATTTGGGAAGTGGGTAGACTAAGGTGATAGTGTGTGGGATGCTACTCTGGACTCCTGGGAAGGGCTCACTGTTATCTGATGGCTGTGTAGTTACCTTTAAGTGTTAAGATCTCACTGAGATCACAGCAAGGAAGTCTGCCTGTCCAGGGAAGAATTTATGTTCTAATACTTCACTGCTCAAAAAATTTGGTCTCTGGGCCAACAGCATTGCCATTACCTGAGAGCATGTTAGACAAATAGTGAGTGGTAGCAAAATTTGACCAAAAGTCAGGCTCAGCCCTTTATTTTTATTAATTTAATATAAAGAATTTTAAGCCATGAAAGGGATTAAATGGAAGGCCTAGTATAAGTGTCTTACCAGTGAGCCCCAGCCCAACTGGTTTTCACATTTTGGTTTGAATTTAGGAACCTCTTAACAGAAGTTCTTATCCACTGGAGTGATAGGTACATCTGTGTTCCTCACTTGGATTGCCTGTGTCTATGCTTGCTCTTTTCCTTTGGATGGATTTTTGTGGAGGAATTTTCAGTTGAATCTTGGTTTTCCTGTTGTAAGTATAGGGCTTTCATAGCTCTTTCTGGAAGCACTTTACTCATGCAGTATTTAATGAGAATGATTGAGTACTAATCACAAGTAATAAACTTTTGCATTAATGAATTAGCTGTGGGGATTTAATAAAGTTTCAGAAGTTTTGGAGATATCAGAGGGAATCTACCCACAGTCTATGTGGGGGGGTTAGTAAAAGCTCCAGAAGTCCCAGAGCTCTAACCACAGTCAGTCTAGGAAAATCAGAGTGGTGATTCAAACCTTAATCCCAGCACGGAGTATCCTGGGAGTGGTGACCTACACCCTTAATCCTAAATCAAGGTCACTTCAGATTATAGAAGGAATTCCAGGCTCTCAAACTGGTGTGGTGGGTCCGAGCGTTAATTACCAAGGGAATTGAGGCTGAGGAAGCTAGAAGACAGCTGGGTAAGATTTGACTGTGGTGTTTTTTTCCCTCTAGTATCTCCAACTTCTTCAGAGATCTATCCCTGAGCCGCATTCTTTCGTGTGACAATTAGCTATCTTTTTTTGGCGATAGGCAATGGGAATTCTTGCTGAGGAAAGAGTTGGGTTGATTTAGGTTAAGAAATATAGTCAAATTATTTAGACATAATCAATTCAGTGGGTTTTTTTGTTTTTTGTTTAGTTTTGTTTACCACAGACCATCTGTGTGGTGTAATCTTCCTTTTGTAGGTATTAACACCTGATCTTCCTGCTGTCCCTTCACTATCCTTGCCATGTTTCTGCTTACTGGGCAGTACTAGGCTACTACCAAGTCCTTATGATTGACTGGTAGTTCAGGGATCATAGACTGAGAATTTCTGATGTGGTTATACTTAAAGGTGCACATGTGTTGGCAGGAGCAGTCAGCATGTGTTATCCTTGCGTTAGTTACTTAACAAGGATCATGTTATTCATCGATTTATTTATTTGCTTATTGTGCGATATGTGTGTGGGTCAGAGGACAACTTTGTAGTCAGCTTTCTCCTGTCTTTATGTGGGTTCTGTGAAATGAACTCAGCCCACTAGACTTGTGTTTTCAGGTGGCAAACAGTCATTTCCACTGTGATAACCTTGCTAGCCCCAATGTTTTGCTTTGTTTCTTAAATATATTAACACTGAGCAGAGAGAGAGGTTAAATATTGCTGTATTATGCATTGGGTATTGTAATACAAAATACTATATTTTTGCATGAGTATAATACAATTTTTAAAAATTTACAGCATGGTTTCCATATCAGTTACTTTCGCATTGTTGTGGGAGGAAGGATTCATTTTGATGATTGGCTGGTATTACTTTGGTTCTGAGGTGAGAGTAAAGATCTTTACTAATGAGATGGTGTAAAGGAAGCTGTTTGCCTTATGGCAGACAGGAAGCAGAGAGGGGAGGGGAAGAGGTGACCTGCAGCCTCCTCCCTCTTAGCCCCAACTCCTGAAGTTTCCATCAACTCCCAAAATGGCACTAGCAGCTGGGACCAAGCATTTACCTAGCCTATAGGGGGCATTTTATATTCAAGCCATAACAGCTGCTTTCAGAAATGGAATTTCTGTTAAGACACATAAGAAAATGGAAGTATTTTGCTGCATGAACTTAAATGAAGTGTGGAATCTTATTGATAAATACTTCCCCAAGACTTGGCCCAGAGATATTTTTATCTTGTGGTGCTGGAGATTCATGACAGATTCATATGAAGTAAGCATTTTTCAGCCAAAGTATAGCTCTAGCCTGTGATGGAGTGATGATGGAGTGATTTGGGGTTTTTCTGATTGCATGCTTACCACCCCAGGAAGATGGTTAGATAATGAAGTGTTTATTGTAAACTGGACTTGAGATTTGCCCAAGCACACTGCTTTGATTGGCTCACATAGTATCCATGCTTATGGGTTATGTCTAGTCTATTTAGTTGTGAGGATGCCCTTCACTTAGGGTAGACATTTTTTTTTTCTAGGAGAGTTAAGATGCTTCTTTCAGAATCTCTTTATTTCAAACAGGGTCATTGTACACTGCCAAGGCTGGTATCTAACTCCACAGGCATGTGCCATCATTCTGGCTTTTACTTACATTTTAAAAATAAAATACCAGGCCTTATTCTGACTCTGTGTACATGAAGCTATGTGTGCAGCCATCTCTGTGATAATCAAGTAGCTTATGGTTACTGGAGGAGGCATACATTTAAATAATTAAGGTTTTAAAAGTCTCTACAGCAATGAAAAGAGTGTTAGAAAAGTCCAAAGAATACCAGGGAGCAGGGTCAGAAGACTTCAAACCAGGTGGTATAAGAAGTTGCTTTTTAATGCCAGGCATGGTGGCACATACTTTTGATCCTAGCATTCAAAAGGCAGAGGCTAGTGGATCTCTGAGAATTGAGGCCAACCAGGGCTACATAGTGAGACCCTGTCAAAAAAAAAAAAAAAAAAAAAAAGAAAGAAAGAAAAGAAAAAGAAAGTTGACTTCAAAAAAATAAAATGTATGTGCATTGGTGTTTTTGCCTGCATGTAGGTCTGTGTGAGGGCGTTGGGTCCCCTAGAATCTGAGTTATAGACACAGTTGTGAGCTACCATGTGGGTGCTGGGAATTGAATCAGAGTCCTTTGGAAGAGCAGTTAGTGTTCTTAACCTCTGAGCATCTCTCCAGCCCAGAAAGTTGGATTTTAAATGAGTTTCCATGAAGAACTGGCAGAATGTTATTTTCTGTGTAGAGGAGACTGATCTAGGGAAAGAATATGGCATTTTAGGAAAGTTTAAAGCTTGTGAGGAGAGAGAGGTAAAATACAGAGTTCTTATTTTTTGAAACAGGGTCTGCTGCTGAATAGTCTAGCTGATTTGGCTAGACTAGTTGGCCAGCAAGTCCTAGGGATCCTCCGGTGTCTACCTACCCAAGACTGGGATTATAGACAAGTGCTGCTGCTCTTGGATTTTCTTGTCTGGCTTTTGTGAGTCTGACTCAGGGCCTCATGCTTGAACATTATGTGTTTTATTGGCTGAGCCAGATCTCCAGACAAATTTTTATAAAAGACAGTATCTAGTTCAACTTGCTGTCTGCAACCTACATTAAACAAATGATAAACTAACTGTATTTCTTTTGGGAGAGGTATGGTTGTGACTTGATGAGTCCTGGAGGATAACCTTGAACTTCTAATCCTCCTGTCTCTGTTGGTTATAACCACATGACCTGGAGATCCAGTCAGGCTGTGCTCATGTTAGGCAAGTACTCTACTAACTGAGCTACATCTTCATCTTTTTGTATTTCCTTTATATGACATGCCCTCCCCCTTCATTTAACTGTATGAAAGTAAGCAAGGCATTATGGCACTTCCTTCTCTTCACTCTTTCTTACATCTAGAAGCCCTCCCCTTCCTTGCTCTGGAACTCACTTTGTAGACCAGGCTGGCCTCAAACTCACAGAGATCTGCTCAACTATGCCTCCTAGGATTAAAGGTGGATGCCTCCAAGCCTGGCAACATTAACCTTTATAGAGTCTTAGAGATGGACCATAGTCTGGGATTGTCTGTGACCCTGGTTTTCATTTTCTTGTGCTCTAGCCTCTTTAACTTTCCTTCAGCTAGAAATTAGGTAGATCTGATTTTGATAGAAGATATTAATCATTAATATTAGCATTATTAATGATTAATAAAAACTGGAAATTAGGTAGATCTAACTTTAACAGAAGATGATTATAATGTACTCAGACTACAGTGGATTCACATTCTTCCCCTTTTTCTGTTGTCTTCAGCATTAGGATAATTTGCATTATTGATCAAGTCTGAGCCCTTATTTCTTGTCATCTTCACAAGTTCTATTCATTACTTACAGGGGTGTCCTTACTCCTACTCCTATCAAAAAAGTTTATTGTAGTTATTTTTGAATATTCTGTTAGAATGTAAGCTGCAATTGACAGAGAATTTTGTTCTGTGTTCTTGAGGCTCCAGTACATTGTGTGGCACAATTTATTTCTTATGACAGTGTTTGAAAGAAAGTAATAGTTCCTTATTTGAAAACCTTATTTGGTTTTAGAACAGGGACTTAGTTTAATAAGACTTAATGTAGTGAAGACCCTTGAGAGCAAATCTACGTACCTAACTCTTCTTCTCATTGTGACCTTGGGTAAATCACTTGACTTCCCAGCTCCTTATTTTATTAGCATATAATATCAGTAAATTAAAATAATTTCTTTGACAATGCAGCTTTCTTTTTAGGTATATGTCACATTTAACATATATCCGTAACTTTCATGCCAGACTCAGCATTTAATTTCCCTTTATTCTAGTTTTATGGTCTCATATAAAGTTTGAATCATGCTCACTGAGATCTGTCCAGCAGTTGAAATGTGATGGATCATACAGCATCTGGTTTTCCCTGAGTAGTTTTACAGTGTTGGTTCTAGCATAAACTGAGAAGATTCACCCAAACTTTTGGTGGCATTTGATGGATCCTAGGTGCTCAAGTGCTGTGCTAGTGTGCTCACCTGTACAGCCTTACATGTGTGGGTAACTGTGTACCACGTTATCAGAAGGCACACAACCAGCAGCATGTTCAGAGTTCCCTAAGTTTCACATTTGCAGAGGCAAGAGGAGCTTCACTCTAGTGTGAGTCTGTAGTAGAAGCTACCCCACCTCATGATGGCTTTTATGTTTGAAATTTGACTCTGTGGAGCTTTGTACTACAGCACTGGAATGACAGAGGCAGGCAGATCTCTGTGAGTTTCAGGACAGCCGGGTCTGCAGAGAAGGACTTTGGGGAGGGGGGCAACAGTAGCTTTCAGGCCATGTTGAGCTAACTCTGGGGAGGCTTTTGTTGTTGTTTTTCCCTTGAGTTCTTTGGAGCCAGTTTCACAAATCAATATGACAAGATCTTAGGAAAATTTTTCATATGATCTCAGTTCTTTTTAATCTCAGGTTGGTATAATATGTTAATGTTTTATTATATAATCAGAATTTCTTTAAATTACAGAATGGTAGTGGGTCAGTTAAGTTTACTCAGTTTAGAGAAACATGCTACCAGATTTATTTGAATTCTAAGAAGACTGATGTTAAGCAAACAGAGGAAAGAGTAACACATTAAAATTAGCCGTGAGTGGCTGTACCATTAAACAGTCTTTTTACAGATTCTGAACGCAGCAGCTGCAGCTCCTCCTCCTGCTTTTACTCCTCCTCCTCCCCTTCTTTTTTTTACATACCAACCTCAGATCTCCTTTCCTCTTCTTTTACCACTTTCCCCTGAGCGCCCCCCCCCACCTCACCATCCACTCCCCAAAGAGGATGAAACCTCCCATGGGGAGTCAGCAAAGTCTGGATATCAAGTGAGGCAGGACCTTGTCAAGGCTGAGGAAGGTATCCCGCTGTAGGGAATGGGTTCCAAAAAGCCAGTTCATGCACTAGAGATAAATCTTGACCCTACTGCCAGAGGCCCCACCAGCTGCTCAAGCCACACAACTGTCATCCACATTCAGAGGGCCTAGTTTGGTCCCATGCAGATTTCCCAGTTGTCAGTCCAGAGTCAGTGAGCTCCCAGTATCTCGGGTCAGCTGTCTCTTTGGCTTTCCCCATCATGACCTTGACCCCTGTGCTCATATAGTCCTTCCTCCCTCTCTTTGACTGGACTAGGAGCTCATCTCAGAGCTTGGCTGTGAACCTCTGCATCTGTGAATGAAGGTCTTATGATGACAATTACGGTGCGTGTCAATTTGATCCCGGAGAAGCCAGTTCAGACACCCTCTCCACTATTGCTTGAAGTCTTTGCTGGGGTTGTTCTTGTGAATTCCTGGGTGCTTCCCTAGCACCCAATATCTCCCTAAAAACTAAAATGGTTTCCTCTGTCAAGATAGCTATTTTGTTATTTTTCTGTCCCTCCCCCAACTCTACCGTCCTGTTCTCATTCCCTTCCCATCTTCCTTTGTCCCCTCCCCCCAATTTACTAGGAGATCATATCTATTTCTCCTTCCCAGGGGATTCATGGATGTCTCCTTGTTACCTTGTTTCTCTGGGTCTGTGAATTGATATCCACTTATGAGTGAGGACATACCATGCTTGTCTTTCTGGGTCAGTGTTACTTCACTCAGGGTGGTTTTCTCTCATTCCATCTGGAAGCTTCTTTACTCTTTTCCATTCCTGCCTTCAGTTCACTTCTCAGGACTTTTGTCAACAGATAAGGAACAAACCTTCAGACAATCTTTCTCTTCTAGAGCAACTATGGCTTCGTAATGTATTTTGTAAAGTGCAGTTACTTCATTATTTATGGTGTGAACTGGAATGCAACTTGACCCTGGGAGGCTCTTTCTCTCTACCTCTTCCTTGGCTTCACTCTTTTCAGATATAAACTATTCTAGTTCTTTGCCTATAATTGAGCAAAGCTTATGTTAATGTTTACCCCCAGGAAGTTCAAACAACTTGTACTTAATGGAAAGTCCCTGATGCATTAGAGACCTATGACAGATTTGTCTGTAGCATAGAGAGGAGGATCCAGAGCTAGAAATGTAGCTCAAAGGTAGAGTGTTTACTTAGCATGCTCAAGCCCCTGGATTCAGTCCATAGCACTGAGGACAGAATCAGATGAGATTCCAGAGGTTTTATGTTTGCCGTGCTTGTTAAAACCCAACTATGACTTCTGAAGAGCGAGTACAACTTCAGTGAGACAAAGGGATGTCAGAGGTGTGTAGGTGAGATCCCTGCCTTCCAATGAGTAACGAATAGCCTTTTCTTCTCTGGACATTTGTAGTTTTACTTGTAAGAGAAATGATGTGGCATCTTTATTATTATTGTTGTTATTGTTGTAAGATTTTTTTTTAACTATGTAGCTTTAGTTGTCTTGAAACTCACTATAAATCAGACCAGCCCTGAACTCAGAGATCTGCCTGCCTCTATCTCAAGAGTGCTGGGACTAAAACGGTTCATACTACCTCACCTTATTTGGTGCTTTGTCTGGCTTGGAACTCAGAGAGATCTGCCTGCCTATTGCATTGACTACACCCAGCCCATTGTCCTTAAATTACACTTTTGGTGTTGTATAGGGGTGTGTGCTTGTGTGCTTGTGTTTGTATATTTATATGCTACAGTATGTGTGTGGGTGGAGGTCAGAGAATAACTTGGTAGAAGCTATTCTCTCCTTACACCATGTGAGTCCTAGGCATTGAACTCAGGTCATCAGACTTGGCAACAAGCATCTTTACAAACTGAGGCATCTTGCGATCCTCCTCCAATATATCTTAATTGATTTTAAAAAGTGCTTACTTCAGGAATATAATTCAGTTAATAGAGTGCTTATATAACATGCACAGAGCCCAGGCTTGATCCTCAGCAATGCACAAAACTGGGTTTGGTGGTGCTGCCTATAATCCCAGTACTCAAGAGGTAAAGACAAGAGGAAACAGAAATTCAAGATCATCCTAAACTACATACATACTGAGCAGCTTGAGCTACATGAGACCTTGTCTCAAAAAAAAAAAAAATCCATATTTATTTTCCCCAAGAATCCTGAAGCCTCCATAAGATTCACATTTTGTCCTGTTTATTGTTTCCTTCAAGTTTGTATAAGTTCTAGGATAGCTGTACTATATGCATAGGCAATGTAGCAGGTGGGCAGTTGGGACTTAATTATTATTTGGGAAATGAAAAGCTTTCTATTTGTCTTTATTTCATATGAGTTTTGAAATTATTGTCCTAATTGGTTCCATAGTTACTTAGATACTCTCCTCGCAGTAATTAAGTCTGGAATAAGTTTGCCCATTTGACAAAGGAAGCAGTGATCTAATTTTGCGTTAAGGTCTCCCCGCTTATTTTATGTTCTGATTTTTATTATTCTGTCATCCTTAGAAAATCTAGTGATGATTGACTTTAGTTATGAACAGAAAGTTAATTGTACTTGTAGCCCACGTAGTTCAATGAAGAAGTGATCTCTTTGTTAGCTGCCTTTTGGCTAACTGTGCTTATGCTAAATGGAGTAGAAATTCGGGCTTCATATGTACCCTATGCTGAGTATTATGTAAATAACAGTTATGAAAGCACTGTTCAGTAATTCTGAGGCTGGGAATATACCTTAGGAGGTGGAGTGCTCAGTTACCGTGCACAAAGCTGAGTTTGATCCCCAGAATCTGAGCACTGTATAAAATTGGGTGTGGTAGCACACACTGATAATCCCAGCACTGAGGAGATAGGCAGGAGGCCCAGAAGTTCAAAGTCATCCTCAGTTACATCAGGAGTTGGAGGCCAGCCCAGGATACATGAGACTCTATCTTTAAAAATAGTTCTCTGAAATTTTATATATTTTTTATATATTACATATTCACAGGCATTTTATGGTACTGGAGATGGGCAGAAATCAGGATAAGTTTTCTTTTGGGAATGGTCTCTTGACTCCTCCCCCCCCAACCCCCCAAAGACAGGGTTTCTCTGTGACAGTCCCAGCTGTCCTGGAATTCACTCTGTAGACCAGGCTGACCTCCAACTCACAGAGATCCACCTGCCTCTGCCTCCCAAGTGCTGACATTAAAGGCGTGCACCACCATTCGGCTCAGTTCTTTTCCTCTTAAGCCACATTCTTTCACATAAATGGGAAATGTATACAGACGAAACTATATAATATAGCTTAGAATTGATAATTACTCTAAATACTGTGTAAGATATTTAATAATATGTCACAATTTTTGTACTGTTCTTTTTAATCTAATCTCCTACCTTGCTTGTGATTTGCCTATCAGATACACATTAAGTGCATCCATAACACACTTGATGATTTTTATAAGTATTAAGTATTTGATATTTGTTAAATGAGTGGCTCTTGCTGAAGTCATTAAAGTAGTGCCTTTTTATTACTTCCCAATATAATTAACAAATATGTAAAATGTACATTTTGATTTTTCACATCGGCCTCTTGAATTTTTTACAGGGACCCTTTGACTCAAAAAAAAAAAAAAAAGATTGATTTTTATTGCCAACTTATAGGGGAGGGAACTAAGGCACAGAGAAGTTTTGTTCTGAACAAGTCATTATAACTTGACATATGGGACCCCAGGTAGCCCGGTTATCAGTTCTGTGCTTCTCTTGTCTGAGTGGGTGTTTTCCCTACATACAGCAGACGCATGTGAGCTTCTTTCTTGTCACAGTTCACAGTTGAGTTGAAATAAATAAGATACAGATCTTAATGACTCTTCTGCTTACTCAGTATTGGGCAATTTCTTTAATCTTAACAAACTATCTCTTTTCATAAGGTAGAAACTTTGAACTGGAGCTGGTAAGGTGCCTCAACAGGTAAAGGCACTTGCTGCTAAGCCTTAGGACCTCCGTTCTATACCTGAGACCCACATGGTGGAAAGAGAGAACTGACTCCCTCAAGTTGGCCAATGACCTTCACACGCAAATTGTAGCATGCCCCTCTCCTTAAAAGTAAATTAATACAATTTTCAAAATAAAATTTGAACTGAGCAAGTACATTGGTGCATGTTTATAATCACAGTGCTTGGGTGTGGCAGGAGTAGAAAAATCAGGAGTTTAAAACCAACTTTGTTTACATAGTTGGAAGCTAACCTGGGCTACATGAGACCCCATTTTAAAAAAAAGATTAATTTTGAACTGAGATCCTAAGTACGTAACTGGGTTATAGGAAGCAACTCTAATCTTCATCTGCTTTACTCAAGTATTTTTCTTACTATGTCTGCCTCCTACAGTCACACATGGAATGTTTCCAACTTAAAACTCAGGTGATTCAAGTTTACCTTGAACTGTTGAGGGGAGTATAAATTTACTTGAGAGTCTTAAGGTACTGTTTACCCCTTAAGGCTTTGTTTAATCTCAAGAAAGTTTTCTAGACCGACTTAAGTCTCTTTTTGTAGAGCAGTGTGAGCTCAGGAAGTGGTTGTGTCCTAAGGAAAAAGTTGAGAAGTTGCTAGAAGCCTCTGCACCATCACCTGGGTGTGTGGACATTAGGAGCTGCCTTCTGATGTGACAGTTGACAAAAGAGAGGCTTATCCTGCTTACTGGAATATCTCACATAGGAGTAGGGACACAAGTGTCCCCATTGATCCTGTGATGTCATAGCTTATGCTTTATATGGCAGTTACCAATTAGTTTCTGCCTGGGACAGTTGCCTGGAATTTTTTCTTTTTCTTTGTTTTTTCTTTTGAGACAGGAGTCTCATGTATCCCAGGTTGGCCTAGAGCTCATGCTGTTGCTGAAAATGATCTTGAACTCCTGATTATCCTGTCCTTAGCTCCCAAATTGAGCTTATAAGCATGTGACATGCCTGAAGCCTACCCTGGAATTATATTTCACCTGATGTTCATTAGAAAGTGGCTAAGTGTGTGGTTATTACTGTTACATTGCCAAAAATTAATATCTAGGCCAGTTGGACAAACCCTGTGCTGTGAATCTGGTTTTTCCTCCTTTGTTTTTGTGGTGGTTGCATCATGCCTCAGGTAGATAACTTCCTCAGTGACTCAGAGCAGATTTTTATACACTTTAAATTTTCCTAATTAAAAATGAAAGGTTGGTATGTGCCATTTATATAACAGAATGTCACAGTGAAAGGAACCTGAGAAACTAGCTCCTTAGGGTCTTGACTAAGCATCAAGGGGGTAAGCTCTATCAGGAGCTCTGTTTGGGAAGAGTGGCTCATCTCTTAATGAAACGAAATGAAATGAAGCAGGGGCTGGCAGGATGGCTCATCAGTTAGCACTAGCTACTCTCGCAGGGGGAGCTGGGTTCAGTTCCCAGCACCCACATGGCAGCTCACAGCTGTAACTACACAGTAACTTCTGTAACTTCATTTCCAAGAGACCCAGTACCCTCTCTGGCCTCCTTAGGCACCAGAAATATATATATACTACACATACACACGTGCAGGTAAAACACTTATAAACATAAAATACAAGTAACTCTTTTAAAAAGTGTTTGAAGCTAGGAGGAGATTTCTACACTGGAGCTGTTGTTAGGGTAGAAGACTGAATCGCATCTGTTTGCTTTCTACATACCAGCACTAAAGTACGGACAGAAGATAAGCTATAACTTGAATAAGGCAAATAAATAACCGAAAATAGTATATGTAATATACTTCCTGTAGTATATGATCCTTCATCATCCCAAGAAAGAAATAATGGTGACATAGTTCGTACTTTGACGGTGAAGGTAGACTTTAAAGCTTGAGAAAAGAATGAATACTAGAAGTGTTAGACATAGGACATTTCACCATTTATCAGTATACAAGGGAAGATAAATATTTAGATAACATTTAGGCGAGAAAATTAGGATAAAGAACAAAATCCACTTTCTATACAGAGTTCTGATTTAGTAATAAGCAGGAAATATAAAGTACTTGGTAGGTAATTTTTGTAGGAAGTCTCATAATGCTACATATTACAACACTAATTTTAATTTAATCCTTTGTGTTTGTGGGGGGGTATATTGCTACAGCCTCCTGTGGAGGTCAGAGGACAACACCATAGTGTCAGTTCTCTTTCCACCTTTATGTTGGTTCTAGAGATTGAATTTAGGTTTGTCAGGCTTGCATGGCAAGCACTTTACCGCTGAACCATCTTGCCAGTCTGAATGCTATACATTTTTAATAGGAAAGTATTGATTAATGATGTCTTTGCATTTACTCTTGATGCAGCCTAAAAGCTTATTGTAATGTTGCAAAATTAAATCAATACTTGGTAAGATATTCACACTGAACCACTTGTAAGATCATTTTTCCTTTTAGATAAAGAATAATTGAAACTTTGATTATGTATGTATATATAGATATAACATGCTGTTTATATACATATGGAATGCATATAATACATATTATGTAGATAAATTACCTGTAACCTCTTTGCCCACTTTATATAAGAACTTAATTAAGGTTAATGCATTATTGTCATCTTAGGGATTTATTTTTAAGCGTGGGGGGGATCTGACACAAGGCCTTCTATTTGCTAAGCAAGCATTCTATCACTGTACTTAGAAACCCATTTCAGATGGACTGACAAGTGAATACAACATCAAATAATGTATTTACCTGTGTTTTTGTTAGAACTCTAATGAACATTAGAATTCTTCAAACATCAGATCAAGAGCTTTGTAAACTTGCCATGTTTATCTTAAGAAACAATTAGAATTTTCCTCCTCTGTGGGCTGAGTCCAAGCCACTAACATGTTCTTGATAATTGGCATGAGCTGTTTGGGCACAGTTTGTGGTTAGTCATTTCTAGCTTCCTGTGCCATCTTTAGCATCAGTTGCTACCTTTAAAACCTGATGAATGCCTCTCTGAGATCTTGCAGATAAATTGATAATGCAGGTTTACTTGGGGGAAAGTCTGTGAAACATTTATCTCACAATACTTGTAACTGTGAGGCATACTAATCTAACAAACTAGAACTCTAGAACTCAGTTGGATTGAGTCACTCATTTAGCTGTATGGTTTTTAAATTTTTTTTTTAATTTAATGGGGTTGTTGGGATTATGGCTCAGTCAATTAAAAGTACTTTCCTTGCAAGCATGAGGATCTAAATTCAATTCCAAAACACATAAAAATGCTGTCCATGTGGTGCTTTCTTGTGTTCCCAACTGGAGAGATGGAGATAGAGGGATCCCTAAGACCTGATGGGCTACCCAGTCTAGCCTAGTTGGTCAGCTCCAAAATAAGATACCTCAGAGGAAACATGTTCCTGAGGACAGCTGAGGTTGTCCTCCAGCCTGTACATACATGTACATAATCTAAAAAAGTTTGATGGACATTTATGTGTTGCTTTTTATGTGTTGAGCCCTATTCTAATAGTTTGAAAACACTACTTCATGCACATCTATAATCTAGCACTCAAGACTGAGACAAGAGGATTGCCAGTTTGAAATCCACAAAGGTAGTATTGTGATTGAAGCTGTAATGTTCCTACAAGTGCATATATTTGATTACCTGCTACCCACTTGGCAGTGTTTAGGGTTTGTGGAGCCTGACTTGCTGGGTCACAGGGCAGAGGCCTGTGAGTTGTTAGAACCTAGCCCCATTTCTTGTGTTTGCTGCCTTTTCTCTTTGTCTCTTCTGAGACAGGGTTTCTACACTGCTTCTCCGGGTGACCTGGAGCTTATACTATGTAGCTAGACTAGCATATAACTGGTGGCAGTCCTCCTGCCTCAGCCTCCCAAGTGCTAGGATTGTAGGCATGAGCCACCAGACCCAGTCAGGTGGTCCCTACACCTTAATTTTCTACAGTGTTAAAGTACTCTCTGAAGCTCCAGCCTCCCCAACAGCCATGCATTCTTTCTCATGATGGATTGATTGATAGACCCAGAAACTGAACCAAAACAAACCTCTCTTAAGATGTTCTTTTGGGTGTTTTGTTGTAGTCACAAGAAAAACAATAATTATATTAAATACTTGTCGCCGTCCTGTGAAATATATCTTGTTCTTCTCATCCCTGCCAAGTGCTTTATATCTTTAAATTTGTTCCCAAAGTTAGTCATCTCTCAATAAGTTTTTTTTTTTTTAAGTTAATTTTTGAGACAGTGTTTCTCTGTGTAGACCAGCCTGGCCTTGAACTCACAGAGATCTGCCTTCCTCTGTCTCCCAAGTGCTGAGTTTAAAAGGTGTGGCCCACAACCAACAAGCGTGTTCACTCCTTTTTAAATGGAAGTTACAGTAAGGTTATCATGGGATTTAGTGAGATGGGAATAGCATTCTGCTTGGTTAGTATTCCCTATTGGCTATTACTTTTTTCAAGAAAACCAAAAATTTGTGGCAAACCACTACTTACTTACCCAGGATGTCACAACTAGAGCACGAAGGGGCATTTCTTTGGAGCGTCCTGCTTATCCCTGAAGAGCTTAGGGGAGTTCAGAGAAGGCACACTAAGCACTTTTCAGGGTGAGACCTGAGTTCTCATACTCACACTTCAGTGTTTCAGTCTACAGCTAAGGGATTATTGAGGAGAGGTCACAGGTCTTCTGTCTGTATGTATGAGCCTGTGTGCCCTGCATATGTGCAGGGGTCCATAGAGGCCAGGAAAGGGCACTGGTTTTTCTCCTTCCACCATGTGGTTTCTGGGAATCAAAGGCGGGTTGTCAGTCTCCCCCTGCTGAGCCGTCTTAGAGCTCCTCCAACTGTTCACTGCTGCTGTGATTTGTATCTTCTCATTTCCCCATGCTGATTTACTTGTTACTGCTGTGCTGATTTGGGGTAGGGTTTCGATGTTGGCCCACACGGATTCCAGGTTTGGTGGAACTTTTGAAAGGTAGGGTGTACCGGGGTTTATTGTGGGGTTCTGCCCTAGAAGGTAAATTTGGCTCCCCAAACAAATTCTCTAAGGGAATTGTTGAAGTTGCTGGCTCTGGGCTTGTTCTCTGTCTTGTTTTTAGTCTGATGTCTTTTATGTCTCCCGCTTTTTGACAATTAAGCTGTGACACCAGCGCTATGCTTTTGAGTCTCCAAAACTAGCTAAATAAATGTTTTTTGAGGCAGGGTGTCATTATGTAGCCTGGGCTAATCTGAAACCCTATGCAAACTAGACTAGCCTTGAACTTGTGATCCTCTTGCCTCTGCCTCCTGAATTTACAGGCATGAGTTACCTTCCCTGGTAAGTAAGCTTCTTGATAAAGTTAGTTTGCCTCAGGTGGTTTATTTATGGTGACAAAATGGATTCGTGTAATTGTGTGTTTAATTTTTAAAAGATTTTATTTTTATATGAATGAATTTTATTTTGTATGAATGTTTTCCTACATGAAATATAGGTATCACATCTGTGTATTACTCTCTCTCCCAAAGGCAAGAAGAGAGTTTGGACCCCTTGGACTAGAGTTGCACATGGTTGTGGCTGCCATGGGAATGCTGAGAGCTGACTGCTGAGCCGTTTAATTTTTGTGTTTACAAACTCTCCAGTTTTCCTTGGTTGTTGGTTCTTATTCTATAAATGTAGCAGTGGCTAAAAACACCTATTTTGCTGTGTGATAGAATGTACTATGTGTCTTTTAGGTCTTGTTTGTTTATGATGTTTAGATTCTACTTCCTTATTGGTAAATATTGGTAAATGTTTTATTAAACATTATTAAGAATAGAGGAATAGCCAGGGGCCATGGTGCATGCCATTAATCCCAGCACTCAGAAGGCAGAGGCAGGTAAATCTCTGTGAGGTCAGGACCATCCTGGTCTACATACTGAGTTCCAAGACAGTCAGATCTACATAATGAGAGGACCCTCCCCTGTCACTGCTATCCCCAAAAGAATTGAGTATTGAAGTCTCCAGTCCTCTTTGTAAAAGTTTCTCCAGTAAGTAAATGCACTGACTCACATCTGTAATCCTAAAATTAGAGGCAGCAAGAGGGTCATTACAAGATTGAGTCCAGCCTGGGCTACGTGGCTGAGAGAGAGAGGGGGGGGGGGGGGAGGAGAGAGAGAGAGAGAGTGTGTGTGTGTGTGTGTGTGTGTGTTTTATAGTGACCCTAACCATAAATTTTAAGTGTTTTGTCTGCATGTAACCATGAAGACCAGAAGAGGGCACCGTGCAGGCCAGATTACAGGTGGTTGTGAGCCACCATGTGGTTGCTGGGAATTGAACTCAGGACCTCTGGAAGAGCAGCCAGCACTCTTAATTTAATCTCCAAGCCATTTTTCCAGCCCCCATAATATTATTTTGTTGCTACTTCACGACTGTAATTTTGCTGTTATGAATCACAATTCAGTACACAAGATATCTGACCCCACAAGGGGTCAGGACCCACAGTTGAGAATCACAGATCTGGCTTGTCTTCTAGCCCCAAATATTTTGTTTTTTCCTTTATCTGTTTTGCTGGTAAAGCTTTCTACTGTTTCAAATTTGTTAGGGAACTTTCCACTTCTCAAGTTCAGTTTGTTTTTTTATATAGCAGTATTTTTGATTTGAAGTTTTTGCAGTTCTCTGACCTTGGGGCCCAGTGGGCTGGGCGTGTATTCAATAGATAAATCCTCAGTTTATATGCCCAGGGAGCAGGGCGTATCTCCGCCACCACTCTGAGAGTAGAAAATTAACTACAGAAGTGGATTTGGGCCCACTGAGCAAATACTGTGACAGTTAAAAAGTCACCTTACCTGCAGTAACTGATGGAGTAGTGTACTAGATTCTGATGGGAACTACTAAGGTGAGAGATGGAACTGATTGAGTTTGAGTGAAACTAGGTAGTGCTATATCATCTGAGGGAAACAGATGGAATGAAATGGTGGTGGTGTTAGGATTTATAGAATTTAAAGATTAAACAAGGGAATATTAGAATTAAAGCCCCAGATGGAGGAAATTGGGAAGTAGAAATGAAAGGGGAAGGATGGATTGTGGGGAGCAAGAACAGTAGAGGCACATTAGCATGGGCACAGAAACAAAATACTCATAAAATGAAGCCAAAACCACTTAGAGACATTTATACAGGGCTGAAGGTTTTAAAACATTTCAGAAGGTGTAATAGTAGATAAAGGTGGATCAGAGCACTGGCCAGCATTGTTGGTAGGATGGGTTTTTAATCTTTCCTCTCCCTCCCTGTTAATGCTATATGCTGGGAACTGTACTTCATGATGAAGGAAATGCAGTTTGCAGTCCCAGTTCAAATTCAACCTTTTTGTGGATTTCCAGTGTCCCAGTGGAGGTCAAGTACCTTTTGGGTTGTGTTTGTGCTCGGTCACCAGTAGGTGTCAGCCCTTCCTGAGTTTTCCCCAGCCCTCAGATGACTTTTGGAGGGGGAGGGATATATTTCCCACCCTCTTATTATTCCACATGTACTGGATAGTCACACTGATCTGAGTCTAAGGTGCTGATGCAGACACACCAATTGTACCTTCTGGGCTGGACATGTTCATCTTCTAGGGATGTCTCTTGGCATCTGTCTCCATATGGTTAAAGATCAGGTCAGTTCCCGTGTGGTAACTGTGGTTCTGGAACACTCAGAAACCAGCAAGTCTTCCATTATTTTTCTCTCATTTAATAAAAGGTTCTGGATCACTATTGAACTATATATCTTTAAATTTTGGTAATTTAGAACTATCTTAGATCTTAATTCCTACTTTCTTTGAGCCTTAATACCAATTAGAGATAGGAGCTTACACCTTTCTCTGATCTTTACTGGGTGTGCACTGTGTTTGGACTTTTAGAGTCCCACAGAGAGTTTAGGTCTGCTGAATATATCATTTCCCATTCTTAGATAATTTGATTTTGTTGTTGTTCTGTCTTGTTTTTGTTGTTTGAAGACAGTCTAGCTGTACAAGCACAAACAGGCCTCAAACTGAATGTCATCCCGCCTCAAACACTTAAATGGAGGGATTACAGACTTATACCATCATGCCTGGGAACTGGCTTCTTATTTGACCTAAATGCTTCACTGTCTCCAGCAGGTGCAATGTTAAACAACTGTTGCATTTTTATTTCCAAACCCAAGACTTCACACATGTGAGCCAAGTGTCCTATTACTGAGTTTTACTTTTAGTTTCTGCTTCTTTTTGACAAATGTCTCCAGAGAAAAAGCTGCTCATACAGGAGAGATCTCAGGAATGACACTAAAGAAGCTTCATGAATGGATTTCCAAAGAACTTCCAAAAAGGCTAAATAATTCCAATTCTGCAAGTAGGTCCTAGAAAGGAGTACAGGTCTTGTGATTCAAACCTGTTCCACAGTCTCGATGCAGAGAGTGAGAAGAGCCAGTCAAGGGCATGAGACAAGTGTCACAGTGCCCACTGACGCAGCTGCTCTGATAAGAAAGAAGAAATGTGGTGCAAGCCTCTGGCTGATCTGCTAGTCCTGAAGTTTATTTTGACAGCTTTGCCAATATCTTCATTGCATTTATGGAGCAGGGGATTTATAGAAGTCCTTTTGTTTTCCTGATATTACTTAATTATGCTCTAAGGAGATTTAGATATGATTTATTTATTTTTGTTTTATGATGGTGAGTGTTTTATGATGTCTGCGTGTAAATTATATGGTCCAGTGCCCAATGGAGACTAGAAGTTCCTGGATCCTCTGGAACTGGAATTAGAGGCAACTCAGCAGTTGTAAGCTGCTGAAATAACTGGGGAACTGGAGTCCTCAAGAGCAGTCAAGTGATCTTAACTGCCTAACCACCTCGCTAGTCTCTAGATGATGGTTTAAAACACCTTGTGTATGCACTTGCATCATTAACTGCTTAGTGTGCTCTGCACTCTTGTGTGGAGTTGGACATGTTATTTTCCTTCAGTTTAGTGTTTGTAATGGTGTAGATCTATGGTAGTGAGTCCTCTCAGGTTTTGTATGCCTGGCAAGGTTTCATTTATTTATTTATTTTGAATCTGTGTTTGTGAGGTATTACCTATAGTTGTAACATTTGTTTTGTGTTAATATAATCCTAGCCTTAGAAATTGATTTGGGAAGGCTTGTTTTCTGAAAGTAACAGTGAGGGTTTGGCATAATTTCTTTCTTACAAAGAGATAAAGTTCACATAGAAATAGGTATAATTATATATCTGTATGCCTAGAAATATTTACTTATTTATTTTATTTTAATTGTATGAGTACTTTGTCTGCATGCATGCCAGAAGAGGGCATCAGCTCACATTATAGATGTCTATGAACCACCATATGGTTGCTGGGAATTGAATTCAGGACTTCTGGAAGAGCAGCCAGTGCTCTTAATCACTGAGCTATCTCTCCAGCTCGCCTATAAATATTTATTTATTAAGAATTTAATCTGGATGTGGTAGCTCATTCAGGACTGGAATCCAAACACTTGAGAGACTGAGGCAGAAGAATTGCTTGATCTAGGTTAGCCCAAACTACAGTTTGATCTTGTATGAGGTTTCTGGCCTGGACTTTTGGGCCTAACCTCAAAGTTTAGATCCCGCAGACCCGCAGACCTGCAGTCCCACAAAGACACACAGATGCTTACATTAATTTTAGGCTGATCGGCCTAAGGCCCAGACATATAACTTGCTTGCTCTTAATCTAACCCATGACTCTCCTCCTGTTCAGCCATGCGGCTTGGTACCTTTTCTCAGTGCAGCATAATTGTCCTTTGCATCTTCTGGCTTGTCTGGCAACTCTGTGGCATTCTGCTCTATTCTTCCTGTTCCCAGAGTTTTCTTAGTCTGGTAGCCCCACCCATACTTCCTGTCTGCCTTTGGCCAATCAGCATTTTTATTAAACCAGTGGGTGGGACAATTATTTACAGTGGAACAGCATAATCCCCCTACAGATTGAGACTTAGCTTAAAGAAGAAAGATTGAGAAAGGACTGACAAGATGGTTTAGTTTTAGTAAAGTGCTTCTGTGTAAACACGAAGACCTGTGTCCACATTCCCAACACCCATGTAAAAAGTCAGGCATGCAGTACACATCTGTATTTGCATTGCTGAGGACGCAGAGAGGGAGACCCCAAGTTCACTGGGTAGCTAATTTAGCTGTGTCACCAAGCTCCAGGGTTAGTGTGAGATCCATCTCAAAATGATCTCAAAAAAGATGGAGAGTAACCTTAGAAAGTCACACAATGCCCACTTCTGGCTTCCACGTGCATACATACACACATGACTAGTCAGTGTGCTTGAAAGACCTGAGTTTGATCTCTGGCACCCATGCCAAAAGAAACTGGATGTGGTGGTGGTGCATTCTTTTAATGCCAATACCAGAGTTGAACAGGTGGATCCTTGGAACTCTTGCCAGCTTAGCCTACTTGGTGAGTTAAAACCAGTTACTGAGAAACCTGGTCTCTGGAAAGAAAGGAGGAAGGGAGGAAAAGTATGTGAATGGTGCCCAAGGAATGGCACCCAAGATAGTCCTGTATTCATACATATGTGAGTCAGACAGAAAACACACACAGAAATGTGGGGCTTGCTAGGGATCCAACCAAGGGCTTCTTGCATAGTGCTGAGGATAGAACTGAAGGCCTTGGTGATAGTGTCAGGGAAGTGTTTTAGCATTGGATTATGCTTACCTAAGTAAAGATTCTTTATTATCTTTTCATTTCTGTAGGCTCTGTAGTGACACTACATCTAATGTTCCTAATATTGGCAGTCTTTGTCTTGGTCAGCCCAGCAGTTTGTTGACTCTATAAATATTTTCAAAGAAATAGCTTTCAGATTATTGATTTTTTTTATATTGATTTTCCTGATTTCTGTTATCACTTCTTTTTATTGGATTTAATTTATTATATTTTCCTGTTGTATTTTTTTTCCTTTTCTTTTGTAGTGGTGTAGATTAAATCGAGATTGTTGTACATGAAGGCAAATATTCTACTTCTTAGTTAAATACCTAGCCTTAGGCTCTGTTACTAATTTGACACTAACAGTGTTTGCGGGTTATACCTACATTTTTGGTCTATTGTATTTTCATTTCATTCCTTCCCATACATTTTAATTTTTTTCCTTAAGTCTGTGGTTTATAATGTATTTGGAGCTTTTCTGGGTAACTTTTTTTTTTTAAAGATAGGATCTCATGTACCCCAGACTGGCCTTGAACTTGATATGTATCCAAGGCTAGCTTTGAATTCCTGATTCTTCTGCTTTTGCTTCCCAAATGCTGAGCTACAAGTGTATGCTCAGTTCCAGATACTGTCATTATCAATGTCTAACAATTCTGTTTTGGCTGTAGAACATAATATGTTGTGTGGTTTCCACCTTAGTGTTTGACTCAGAGAAGAATCTGTATTGGTGAGTCTATGCCCGTGTAATAGGAACTTAGGTTCTGTTGGTCATAGTGGTATTCATATTTATAATCCCAGCACTTGATAAGCAGAGGCAGGAAAAGAATCTGGAACTCAAGGTCACCCTCTTTTGCACAGTGAATTTGAAGCTAGCCTGGGCTCCATGTCACCCCTGCCTGTCTCAACAAACAAAAATCCCCAAGCCCTGTAATCAGAAAGAACTCTTATTTTGTAGTGTATGGAATGCTCCATCATGCTGATTAATAATATTCCTATGTTCTTTAAGTGTGACTGTGAATGATGTGTGCCTACTTAGTTCTGCTGGCTTTTCCATGCTAGGTAATATATTTATGACTGCTTGTGTTTTTGATGAATAGACTCTCCATTTACCTCTGAAGAGCTCCCTTGCTTTAAGATCTATTTCAGCTATTAATATAGCCATGTACACTCTTCTTTTCCCGTAGTGTCTGCATGTCCTTTTACTTTTAGCCTTTCTGTGTCAGCATATTTACAGGAGATTCTTGTAGACTGTGCAGAATCACAGTGTATTTCATTCTTACTGATTTCTTTAATCCATAAACATCCCCATTTTAAAAAACTGTACAGTTAATTATTTATTGTGTGTGTGTCACCCTGGTATATCTGTGGAGGTCAGAGGACTTCTTGCAAGAATTGGTTCTCTCTATGGGTTCTAGAAATCAAACTTAGGTCACTAGCCTTGGTCACTTGTTAATGCTAAACCTTGTCAATCCATTTAACTTTTTAAATAAGCTCTCTGTCTGTCTCTCTCTGCGTGCGTGTGTAATGCACACTTGGAGGCCAGAAGAGGGCACTACATTCCTTTGGTGGGCTTGTCAGCTTGTTGATTGATTGCATGGTGTCCTAGTTGCTGTTTGCTGCTGTGACAAAACACCACCAAAACCAACTTGGAGAAGAAAGGGCAGTACCCTCAGTGCCTTGACCATTCCCAGTGTTTCCACCTCATAAAGAACTCACCGCCACTTTACTATTCCATAGCAGGGACACTGGCTGCTTTTCCATTATAACTTACATGACATTGTTAATTTTGCCTTTAAGGAGAAAGTTCAGTTTTATTTTCTCATACAATTTGGTTTTAGCTTCTTGTCCTTCATTTCTGAACCCTCTGCTGTGGTCATCCATCAGTTGTCAGAACTTTCTTAACATTTTTTTATTGTTTTGTTTGAATCTCTTCTGGCTAACAGATTTTCCTAGTTTTCCATCATTTTGGTATTCAGCCTGGGACATGGATGCAGAACTTGAGATTGACAGTCCAATACTTAGCTGTTGAATAAAGTCCTACCTTCTCACCTCTGGTTTCTTAACAAAGTCCCCTGTCACTTGAGCCGTCATTCAATATGTAATACATGAATTTGCTCTAACTGCTTCAAGAGCTCTTCAGCTTTGATGTTCAGAAGTTTGACTATCCTGTGTGTGTTTGTGATTTTTTTTTAATTATATCTATTATGTACACGTATGTCTGTACATCAACCACATGCGTGCCTAGTGCTTAATGGAACCCAGGAGGTGTCATCCCTTAGGAGTAAAGTTACATATGGTTATGAGACACCATGTAGTGCTCTGAAGAATAGTCAGTGCTCTTAGCTGCTCAGCACCCCCTCTTCCCTACTTGTGATTTGTCAGCTCTCCTTTTGGGGCTCGCTGAGCTTTCTGAACCATATGTGTCTCATGCATGGATGTCTCGGCTTACACATGCACAAACTTCTTTTCAATACTAGTGTCATCTTTTCTGTCTGAATTCCCCATGCTATACACTCAGGACTCTTTCTCCATCCCTGTGCTATGGATCACATCTAGGCTTGTACATGTTAGAAGAGCTCTAGCACTGAGCTGTGACCACAGGCCTTAAAGGTTTTGTGTGTGTGTGTGTGTGTGTGTGTGTGTGTGTGTGTGTGTGTGTGTGTGTGTGTGTGTGTGTGTGTGTTACCATAGCTCATGTATGGAGATAGAGATTGTTGAGTTGGTTTTCTCCATCCTTCTTCACATGGGTTCTAGGGATCAAACTCAGATTGTTAAACCCGGTAGCAAGTGCTTTTACTTGTCTCCCTCATCAACTCTTCTATTTCTTTATATATTTCTGAGTCAGGATTTTACTGTACTCAGCAGCCTGGAACTCAGTGCGTAAAGCAGTCCGGCTTCACAAGGATCTACCTATGTGTTTGCTTCTGGAGTGCTGCAATTAAAGGTGTGCACTACCATGCCCAGTGGTCCATCAGCTTCTCTTGTTCCCATTCCTTTTAAACCTCCTCCCTCTAACAGTTTGTTTCTACTTTATGTGATGATCATTTAAATATCACATAGCATGTGCTAATGTTTTCTTTAATATAGAATGAAAATAGAATTAACAGTTCTTAACAAGAAGTAGCTTTCAGAATCTTAAAGTAACCGAAGATAGAGATACACCATGATTCTGATGCATGTTGATAGGCAAGTTCTGAGGATAAAGTTTTATAAATCCTAGAAGCAGTAAGCATAATACCATGGGCAATAAAAACCTACTTTTCTCATAGTGCCTAGACTCTGCAGCTGTGTGCTTTTGTAAATTGTGAGTAAGCTGAGGCATTTCCCTCTGAAAAGGATTGCTCCAGACAGTGTCTCAAACAATTTATAGTGCCTTCCCCTAAAGTTGACTGTATATTCTCCTGAATCAGTGGTTCTGCATCCTCCAGCCAGGACTTGTGTTGTTTGGTGTCTGCTGAACTGTTTGTTCACCAGCTATGACCTTAGTATCCACCGTGGCTGCCTGCTCAAACATGGTGTGATTAAACCAGTTTTCTCCTCTGAAGTTCCAGAGAGGTCTAGGGAATGAGCAGATAACTTCCCATGGAGCTCTCAGCTGATTATTCTTCCTTACTAGTCCTTTGCCTCAGTGTGTGAGTTGCCTTGCTGGGTTGATGACGCTCTGTGATTTGTGTTGGACCCAGTTTGATATAGGCTCTTCTGTTGCTGACAATCAGTAACGGAGGCAGAAAAGATGCCAAATGCTTTGTGATTGTGGTTTCAGCTTGTATTTGACTAGCACCTGTTCCTCACCTTAGGCTAAAGCAACAGCCTTCTCAAATAGAGTTTACCTGGAAGCTCTCCTTAGCCAGGAGATCACTCCACAGGATGTCTACAACCTGCTTGCACTTGTCAGTAGTGGTCCAGCAGCACTAAGAACTGGCTTACTGCTGACAGTGCACTAGCTTTAGGTTCAGGGAATGTCATATCTGCCAGGACAGCACCTCGGTCAAAAGAGTGCTGCAGGGGATACTGAAGGCTGAAGGCTGCTGGCTTTCTGGACTTGTCTGTCATGGGTGAGATGAAAAGGAAAAAGGGACAGTGAATGGTGTTGGGAAGAGAACCAGGCGAGCGTTTGCACAGGTTGTCAGGTGGACATTTTACCTTCCCCTTTTCTCCCTGTCTGATTTTATACCTCCTGAGACAGTGTTATGCCAATCTAGCTTACCTACCAAAAGCTTCAGATCAGTCCTAGTGCACACTGTTGGTTTCCCGCATGAGATAAACAAACACTAGAGTTTATTTAGGAGAGTGCTGGGCAACTACAAGGGAAGAAAAGCAGACTTTTATGTGGCATCTCTTTTTAGGAGCACAGGTCAGCACTGATTTATGTAGCCACACCTAGGGTCGTGCCTTTTCTGCCAGGAATACTTATCTCACCCAGCACCACTTGGGTTATCAGGTTAGCATGTAGTGACTACATGCTAAAAATTCTTACAGATACCCGATCAGGAAATAGGACTTTATTAACCAGAGGAAACTGACAAAGTACATCTTGAAGAGTTCTTATGTTTTCTTAGTGCTCATGTGATATTTATGCATCTCTCCCCATATGCCTCATGGTGTTACTAAGATGGAACTCTGGAATATAAAATCCCCCAGTATTTCTTTGATGTTTGTTTTTTAAAGACAATTTCTCTGAGTAGCTCTGGCTGTCCTAGAACTTGCTCAGTAGACCAGGCTAGCCTCAAACTCAAAAGTGAACCCCAAGATTTCTATCTAAGCTTTGCCTTGAATCCTGAAGTCATTGTTGAATACATATGACTACTTTGACAACTGGAGGCCATTCTTACAGAATATAAAGTTAAGTAATCCAACTGACCATGTTGGATTCAAACACTGTTTTCTATGCTTAACAGGTCAAGACCTGGTTAGTGTTGGCAGCTGTGCCAGGCATTTCCCTGTTCTCATAAGATGTATAGCAAGCATGGAGCTGTGATTTCAGCCTGCATCCTTCAACCCTGGCATTAACTGGTCAGGAAGGAATGGGATGGGGTATTGTGGCCCTGAACAGTTGTCCAGCACCTCTAAGAGTTCTCCCAATTGTACTCTTCAGTTAAGTCCTCCTCTGGTTTTTAAGGGTGGTCTTAAGATCTTACGTACTATATTTTTTCTTCTTTTTTTGGTACTATATTTTTCATTTTCAGATTTATTTATTTGCTTGTTTATTGAAACAGATCTCAGTATTTAGCCCTGGTTGGCCTCAAACTTGGAGATTTGCATGCCTCTGCTTCCTGAGTGCTAGGATTTAAGGCATGTACCACCACATCTGGCCTCATTTCTAGAATTTACATTTGTTTGTTGATCATAGTTTGCTTCTCTTCTAAGAACTTCTTTTTGTGCTAGGCATGGTAACATGTGCCTGTTTTTCTATACTTAGGTGTTTAATGCAGGATAGTGAGTTCAAGATGGTTTGACCTATATAAGACCTGTCTCAAAAACCAAAAGAAAGAGGGAAGGGCTTTTATTTCAGTATGTTTTAAATCTCATGAAACATGATTGTAACTTCTAAAGTCTTTGATTATTTCAACATCTGGATCATTTCAGAACTTTCCATTTGTTTATCGTCTTTTCTCATGAAAATTGGTCACATATTTCTTTTGTATTGAGTAATACTGGATCGTTTCCTGGACATCTTGAACATTTGAGAGTCTAGGTCTTTATTAAATTTCCTGAAGAATATCACTTTGCTTGGCTTTGTTTTACAGTTTTAGCCCTCAGCCTGGTTGCTTTCAGACTGAGTTCTTTCTGTGTTTGTGGTTCTGATGGCGATTTGTTTTTCAAAGCCTTTGTGAGGCTTGATGGCACATCCTAAAAACTGCTGCTTTGCTTATACCAGTGTCTTTACTGCACTGCTGCTTTATAACCAGTGCACTGACAGGTCATGGGTGAATGGGAGATTTGGCTTAGCTTACACACAGAATCTTAGGTTATTCTCCAGATGTTTGTCTATCTGTCCATTCACTCATCTTCCCACTCCCAAAGGCCATTGTTCTAACTTTTAACTCTCACCTCTTCCTAGCATTGCCCTATAGTTGGATGTAGCGAGGGTTGCCTTTTAAGATAACATGATGAAAGTGACAGAAAAGATAGAGAAGAAATAACCTCACTTTCTTCATCTTGTATTAATTTGTTTCCTGGTTGCTTTGTCTCAAAACCAGGTTTTCTCACTTAAGTTTTTGGTGACTACCCCCACTCACTCAGTGTGGGTGTGGTATATGTATTTGCCTGAGCCAGGGTGCAGAGTATATGAGGCCAGATGTTGACATCAGAGTGTTTTTCCGCAGTCACTTCATCTTATTTTAAGATAAGGTCTTGCTGGGGATGTGGCTCATTTGGAAGAGTACTTACCTAGTCCTGGGTCTGATTCCCAGCACTGCATAAACCAGGCATGGTGGTAACCACTTACAATCCCAGCATTGAGGAGATACAGGTCCTTCTTGGGTGACATATCAAGTTAGAGGCCTGGGCTCCATGAGACCCTGTCTTGAAAATAGAAAAGATGTGTTCTCAACTGGCTGCCAGTGAGCCCCTGAATTCTGTCTTAGCCCTCCAAGAATTAGGGTGAGAGAGATGTGCTCCAGACTCTTTAGCATGGGTGCTGGGGATCCAAAGTTATGTCTCACTCTTGCTCTGAGCCACCTTGCCAGCCCCTCATTTCTGCTTCTAAGAATTCCTTTCTTTTTTCCTACCCCACCAGATGCTAGGTCCTTTCATAGCTTAACATATCTTGCTACAGTTCCATAGGTCAGATCTGAGAGAAAAAGATATTTTTTTAAGAATGGAAGAATATCCCAGTGAGGGAGCTTCTTTAGATTTGGCTCCTATCTGCCACTATCATCAACTTTTCAGAACCCTCAGTTAATTGTGTTTTACGTTTTGTCACAGATTTCTGCTACAGTCAGTGAGAAAGATGGACTTCAGTGGTCTTACATTTTGGTTTATACTAGATGTTCAAGAATAACAGTAAGGACTGGGAGGAAGAAAATAATCCTCCAATTTACTAAGTGAAATTAAGCACCCTCTGAAGTGTTACTGAGTTATGCTCTAAATAAGCTCCATCCCGTAGAGAACCTTCCCTACTGTTCCTGGTCTCTTACTGTTGGGCCTGCTAGTTTCTTTCTGTATGGACCTGAAAGCCCCAGAGCTAGGCTGCCTGGCCCTTTGGAAGCTGAGCTGTTGTCTGTGCCCCCACCCCATTTGTTTTGGTGATGAGTGTAGTGACTTTAGTGAATCCTCTGAGTTCTGGTCCCTTTTGCCAGACATTTATTATGTCTTCATTCTTTCTCCCTACTCTACATTTAGTCAAAGGAGCCCAAGCTGCTCCTTCATCACCGGGCTTGCAAGTTGCTTTCTCTCAGATATGTCAAATTAGTTCTTTAGATTAGCTAAAACTGCACCCACAAAGACTCTGCCCAGGTTTTTGCCACATTATAACTACGATTATCTTTGTTCCAGTCCAGTAACAGAGTCTTTGTTCAAGTTAGCAGGTTTAGTGTTAAAATCACCTTTGCCTGCTGAACCAGCTCATTAGCCCCTTTTATTTTAGAACACTCCGCAGATTTACCTTTAGTGTCTCTTCTCAGGAACACTGGCTTTTTCTAGCATGCATGTACCTCAGAAATCTTTGCTATAGTTTGCTGGTGGAAGGTCTTTAGGTTTTTCGGGACTTTGAAAGTGATAGTGAGACCCTGGCAGTTTTCTTATTCTCCTTGTCCCTTTGCTCAGGATGTGATTGATTAGTTAGCATAAGCCATGTGCTTCCACCACCTGTGGGTCTGTTTACAGGCACAAAGGATCTGGGCTGAAACTCCAAAACTCTGAGCTCAGATACACAGCTCCTCGTTCTGTGTTGGTTTTCTTAGCCGTTTTGGCACAGTGGCAGTGCCGGCTCACCCTCTTCCTGTCTGTACTCTGCTGTGCCACTTCTTTACTTTTAGAGTTCATTACAATGCCCTGCTTCCTGGTGGCAGTATCTGTTTTAGTCTGCTCAGGTTGCTGTAACACAGTATTGTAGACTACATGACTTCTGAAATTTATTTCTCACAATTCTGAAAGTTGGGATTTCTAATATTGAGGTGGTGACTGATTTAATGGTTAGTAAAGTCCCTCTTGGTATCTACATAATTGCATTTTATCTGTCCTCTGGAGGTAGTGTTATCTCCTAATCCCATCCAGGAAGGACTACCTTCATGAATTCATTACCTCCCAAAGGGTCTTCTTTCTCCAGATACTATCTATGCTTTAGGTACTGTGGCTTGACAGAGGAATTTGAGGGGACACAAGCAGCGGATAAGGAGACACTAAAGTGATCACATCAACATAATAGTGAATACAGGATCAAAGCTGAGTGCAGTATACATTGCATTCATGTTTACCTGAGGGTTTGGTTTCCACTTTTTTGTGCATGCATGGAATTATTGAAATATTAATGCCTTAGCCTGGTTTAGCTTTCTGTGGTCTGTGCCTAAAAGTAGGTGTTTCTGTAAGGCAGTGGTTTTCAGCCGTCCTAATGCTGTGACCCTTTTAAAATGTAGTTTGTCATATTGTACTGACCTCCCAACCATAAAATTATCTCACTGCTGCTTTCTAACCGTAGGTTTGCTATGGTTATGAATTGTAATGGAAATATCTGATATGCAAGATGTCTGATGTGAGGACCTATATAGGGGTCATGACCCACAGGTTGTGAGAACCACTCCTCTAAGTAGCTATATCTCTGGAGCTCCTCTAAGTTGGGGTTTTCACTTAGAACTAAGGTCTGAGACTCAGATATTACCCAACCTTTGCTAAGCTGTCACTCCAGGCATTCAGTAGGAGTTTGAGGGGACACAAGCAGCGGATAATGAGATACTAGCGTGATCACATCAACATAATAGTGTTTTGAGCATCTTTAGGTAATAGCTTATATTGGCATTTTTAATCCAGAGTTAATAAGGACTTCCGTTTTTATGGGTTTTTTTACTTTTTTTAAACTGAAAAAAATCTTTGTTCATAATAACTTAATAAAAACAGCTTCTTTTTCATATTTATTGAAGTCTATCTTGAGGAAGCTGTGAAACTGGCTTTTCTGCTGGACTCTAGTAGGGCTGAGTAAGAATTTTGTTAGACACTGACTGAGGCCCCTCCCCTCTTGGAGACCTATAGACTTGTAAGTTTGGTCCTCCCGGCTCTGGAAGGGTGGCAGATCTGCTGTCAGAGTTGTGCGCCGGCTGTCCTTAGCTCTGAAGTAACAAGCTTTTTCTTCTTTATGCTTTTGGAGCTCTAGTCAGTAGCAGATAGGAACAGTGTTCTGTTCTGGTTCTTGCTGCTTTAAATACTTGAAAATGGCTTGAGACAGTGGTTTGTCTTTGATAGTCATCTCCTTAGTCCCCACCCCAGGCTTGTATTAGGGAGCTTGATGCCGTCCAGGTTTCTGTCTGTTACAGCTAATATTACCTGGGTCACATCTGGGTTTTTGTTTGTTTGTTTTGGGTTTGATTTTGGTTTTTGAAGACAGGGCTTCTCTGTGTAACAATCCTGGCCATCCTAGAACTTGCTTTGTAGACCAGGCTGTCCTCAGATTCACAGAGATCCCCCTGCCTCTGCCTCCCGAGTGCTGGGATTAGAGTGCACCACTACCTGGCCTGTGTCCTGGTACTTTTATCTTGTGTTTCTTTTGTGTCCTTTTCTTTCTTTATTGTTGAATTCTAAACATTTCAGTCAGGAACTTTCAAAGAAGGACCAAAAGGAAGAAAAAATTAGTCATGAGTCCTTTTTGAAGATCACGTGTGCATGTAAGCAGGTCATTCCTCAGGCCTGGCTTGCTAGTTAAGTCAGCTTGACTGAGTGGACAGCCCCTGACTGTCTCTATCTCTCCAGCACTAGAATTACAGGGATACTATGGCAATCACAGCTTTTTATGTGAGTTATTGAACTCAGGTCCTCATGTTTGCATGGTGGGGACTTTACTAACTGAGCTATCTTCCCAAAGATGTCCAAATGAATTCATGGTAAGAATGCTTTTAGTTATATAGTATTGTATTTAAAGTCATATGCTACTTAGTCCCATATGAAAAATAAGCCTTCCAGTATTAAATCTGTTACAGGATGAGAGAACAGTGTTTAATGTTTACAAGGGAGGGGCTGGAGAAGTAGCACTGTAGTTAAGGAAGCTTGGCTGCTCTTGCAGGGGTCCTGTCCCTATCCGCCCAAGCCGTTTTTTATGTTTTAATGAGATGATGGCTGAAATTAATTTGCTAAAATGGACAGTAACTCTGGTTTAGGTTATCATGAAGCTTTATTTATTTATTTATTTTGGTACTTTGTTGAACCTAGCATGAAACTTTTAAGGTCAGGTATTGCAGTAAAAATTCTATATTAGGGCTGGAGAGATGGCTGTATGGTTAAGATACTGGCTCTTCAGCCAGAGAACTTGAGTTCAATTCCCAACACCCACGTGGAAGCTCACAACTGTCTGTAACTCCCATTAGTGGCTCCAGTCAGTGCTCTGTTTTAGCCTCTGTGGGCACTGTTCACATGTGATGCATGTACATACAGACCAAAACACTTAGACATGTAAAAGTGAAAAATTTTTTTAAAAATCAATGACTTCCTGATTGGGGGTTGGTCCCTTTAATCCCAGCACTCAGGAGGCAGAGGCAGGTGGATCTCTGAGTTCCACAGCCTACAGAGTGAGTTCCAGGAGAGCCAGGCTGTTACACAGAGAAATCTGTTTTGGAATCCCCTCCCAAAAAAAAACCCTATAACTTTCCAAAAAGTAATGTTTGCCACAGAGACTTGGTCATTTTAATAATGAATATTCTACACTCAGATGATATATACTATGTATGTTTAAGGTTCAGGGGCCCAATGTCTTCAGGATGAATACTTGTTTGTATTTTATTTACTTTTGCAGAGGAATTATCATGGAACTTAATTATCTTAATCAACATGTATGTTACTGTATGACTATGTGACTGTTCTTGTGCTTAGCAGAAGTAAAGCAACCTCACATAGGTAAGGAAAGTAATTCATATATGTAAAGGTTGCTTTTATTTTTTTCTATTGGATTTTTGTATTTGAGAGCTTTTGTTTTGATCTTTTTTGAGGCATGGTTTCTCAGTATCACCCTGGCTGTTCTGGAACTTGTTTTGCAGACTAGGGTGGTCTCACTTGTCTCTGCCTCCCGAGTGCTAGGATTAAAGGTCTGCTCTACCATGCCCCATTCCTGGCTAGAGCTTCTTTTTTGCAATGGGGCTTACTGTGTTGCATAGGCTCGACTCAAATTTTCCATCCTCCTGTCTCAGCCTCCTGCGTAGTTGGAATTGTATGTGGGTGCCACCATGCCCAGTTTTGAGTCCTTTTTTGAATTGCACACATTAGATAGTGAGATTGTAGAGGTTTGACAGTCTAGAACTGTGCAGACTATCCTGATGCATTATTCAAATAGATGGCACAGAATCTACTTTCTTGTTGCCATGCCCTACTTTACACTTCTTGCTCAGTGACAGAGCGTTGAGCATCAATTTTCTGCTCATATAGAGGATAACATAGCTGGAAATGATATCTACCTTTGCATTTCACCCTGGTGGAACTAGTGGGTCAGTCAGGGCTTTGGGGCATATTTTGGACACCTTTTTGAGAATGGTGCTTTAGCTTTCCTTGTCAGTATTATTTGGAATATATAGCTGAAAGCCAGTACTACAGATTGAATTGTTCACATTGAATCAAACCTCATAAACACAGATGTAGTATTTTCCTGAGTAGGCAGTACCTGCTTGTTGATTACATAAGGAGACTTAGATTCTGTTTCCAGCTATGCTGCTAAATGGATGTGTTTCCTGCTCCGTTATGTCCATTCTTTTAGAACTTGCCTGTTTTGCATTTAACTTAGATAAATTAGGGAGCCAAAACATCGTCACATCTTTACTGCAGGTTTTAAATGAAAGACCAAAGAGACCTGGGATGTTTGACCTTGAGATCAATGGTCAGACCTAGTAAAAAGAATTTATTTCAATTCAGATGTCAAACCATATTACCATATTAGTTAGCCCTGTCATATAGGAATGTAGCCTGGGAAAAAAGGGAGAGATTTCCCAGGAGTTAAGAGTCATTTTATTTTGTATTATGCAGACCCAAGCTAGTAAGGGGTCATTAACTTCATGCTTGCTTTAGAACCATTTTAGGTTCTTTTAAATTGATAATTCTTCCTGCAATTAAATATGGAACAGTGAATTTTGATGCATGCTTTCTCTGCTTCCCACCTGCACTGTCGTTTATTACCCAGCTACTCTTTCCTAACCTTCTTTATCTTTTCACCGTGGTTTGATTTCCTATTTACTTCTCTGTATTAAGCTTTCTTATGCCTGGCACTATATAACCTACAAACAGACCTATAGGTAAGAAGGCAATATAGGTCAGTATGACCCATACTATTTGATTTTATATATGTGTATATATATATATATATATATACACGCTATATATATGTATATATACATATATATATATAAATGTATGTATATGTGTGTGTATGTATGTATGTATGTATGGTCTCATAGGAGTTAACTCCTTTCTCTAGACTGGCTGGCCAAGTGGGCTCCAGAAATCTGTTTGTCTCTGTCTCTTGCTTTAACTACAGGCTTTACAGACTAAACCACCTTCCTAGCTCTTGTGATTATTTTTAATCATTCTTTGGAAATATACTAATGGAAAAGATCTATTGACTTACTGAAAATTATGCAGCCTAAACAGTGGCTCATGCCTAGCACTTGGGAGACTGAAGCAGGAAGATTGCTGTGAATTGGGAACTAGCCAGGGCTATGGTGTGAAACCTGTGTCAAAAAAGGAAAGAGATGCATCCAGCTATTTGATTTGCTCTAGATTAACTAATAAAGTTTTAACCAGAAATCAGTAAATAGGCACACATCTAGCTGTAATGTGATGAAAGAATCCAAAACGGAATATAGCCATATAACTTTTGTTACAGAAAATAGGGGTTATATGAATATTGATGCCTTTTCTCTTTTCAGTTGCTCTAGGTCGGAACCAGCCTTTGAAAAAGGAGAAACCAAAATGGAAAAGCGATTATCCCATGACAGATGGACAACTGCGCAGCAAAAGGGATGAGTTCTGGGACACTGCACCAGCTTTTGAAGGCCGGAAAGAAATCTGGGACGCCTTGAAAGCTGCTGCACATGCTTTTGAAAGCAATGATCATGAACTGGCACAGGCAATCATTGACGGTGCAAACATAACTCTACCACACGGTAGGTTTGGCATTTTGATGACAGGAAACCACCTAGGGGGAAGTTTCTGTTTTTCTTCTACACATTATTCTAATTCTTTTATTAAAATAGAAAATAGCATTCCTCTTTTCTTCTTGTTTATAATTTTCAGTTGGTGGTAGTTTGTGTCTTGGTTTATTTTTAATGTTTCTTAATCTCAGAAAAAAGAGCATTGACAAACTATTTTCTACTTTCCGTGTGACTTAGTTTTCTGTAGATACAAGCTTGTACAGTGTATATTCCTGCCCAGCGGTGGTTGTTGCTGCTGCCTTAAATGCACTCCTGTCAGAGCTGAGGAGTCTCCATTTAGGTTCTATCATACACACACACACACACACACACACACACACATGCACACTTCATTCTTTTCCTTTATGTTTTGTGTTTTTCTCTTTAGCTTTACAAGTTAGTACCTTTCTAATTTGTTTCTTCTGACCTATAAAAGGGATAACCCCTTATAAAATGAAGAAGTCAAAGTTCTGGGGTTTATTTACTGTTCTCTGTTCATTATTAAACCACTGTTGTTTTCCCCGGTGTCATTTTTACTTGTGTGTGTTGGTAGAGAAGTGGTGCTTTAGTAATTTAATCATCTATGGAATGTCCTTCAACTCTTTGTCCAATGGAGAAGGTTTTACTCATAAGCTTTGCCAACTTTCCAGATCCCCTACTCTAATTAGCCACACTTCTAAGAGGCATTCCTTGTTTTAGAACTATCTGTTATTTATTATGAGCTCATGCTAACAACACTAACTAACTAACATTATTGAACACCCACTTTCCCCACACGTATAGAAATGATCACTCCTGTATTTGAAGTATCTGAATAGAGTACATTTCAGCGTACCCTTTTAGGCTCAGTTTTTGTGGCAAGTGTTTAAATTCTTTACTTCTTCCATGATTGTAGATTAGAAGGTGGTGACATGGTCTTCTCTCTGTCCCTTCAGCTAACTCATTGTTGTGACAGGGAATGAAGGTTCTGCTTTTACAAAGTTGTTACCTATTTCTGAAGCTTACCTCCTTTATTTTTCAAGCAGAATCTGTTGTGTAGGCCTGTAAGTGACTGTAAGAAGAGTCATTTTTATATGGTTATTTTAATAGATAACTATGTTCTCCAAATGGTGGCTTTATTTAAAAGCTCATGGAGGCAGAGATCGACAAAATGGTTTAGCAGGTAATGGTGTATACCATCAAGCCTGACGACATGTTAGTTCAATCCCAGGAACCAACACAGTGGAAGGAAAGAGACCCAACTCCTTCAGGTTGTCTTGTGATATCCATATGTGCGCTGTGGCATGCACACTCACAATAAATGTACTAAGTAAATTTAAATTTATTTTAAAATGCTTTTAAGTTCATAAAAGCAAAGTATCTATTTCCTGTACTGACACAGTCTGTGTATATTTATTGAGTGTAGATTTAAATCTTTACTACGGGTTTCTGTTTTTCTGTGTAAATTGTCAAGAAAAATAATATTGGTATGCCAGGTGTGGTAGTACACACCTTTAATCCCAGGGCTACACAGAGAAACCTTTGTCTCCAAAAGCCAAAAGGGGGTGGGGGATGGATGGGTAGTTAAGGTTAGGTTAGGTAGGTAGGTAGATTGATTCTGTGTAAACATGGAACAACCATGCTGATGTCTGAGCATTTCTCTCTCAAGTAAATTATAGCAGACTTGTATGTAGGTATTGATGTTTTGTCATTGATAGCCTTTCTTTGTTTTTCTCTGAAGCATATCAGTGATATTTCTTGGGTGGGCTTATCAGTTATACTGTCATATATCCCTAATCTGCTGTTAGTTACAATTCAGCTAGTAAATTGGATGTTTTTAGATGCTCAGTGGTCAGTTTGACATCACTTGTGCTTCTTCTGTAGTAGTTAAAGCTGTGAGGCTTTAAACAAATCACTTCTGTGACCTGACGTGTAGTCACAGTTGCTGACCCATCCTAACCTCAGGTCCAGACCCACAGCTCCACAGCTGTTTGGTCCTAAATAATCACACAAAGGCGTATATTAATTACAAGCTGTTTGGTCTATGGCTCAGGCTTATTACTATCTAGCTCTTATACTTTAAGTTAATCCATATTTCTATTTATGTTTAGCCATGTGGCTTGGAACCTTTTTCTTGGAGGAACATTCTCATCTTCTTTCTTCATCTTCTAGCATCTCTCTCTGACTCGGCCCTCCTCCATCATTATCTCTGCTTGGATTGCCTGCCTCTAAGCTGCCTTGCTATAGGCCAGAACAGCTTCTTTATTAGCCAATGTTTTTTTATTATTATTATTTTTATATTCACAGAGTACAGAAAGACATCCCACATCACTTCCCCTTTTCTGTCTTATTATTAAAAGGGAAGGTTTCAATTTTAACATATTTAAATATAACAAAACAATTATCATGCAAGAATTATGGTTAAATATTCTATTTGTTCTTAGTGAAATTAAAGAAAATATTCTATTAGCTTATCTTCGTGAGGCTAAAGTTTCATGTTTAATTTACCTTTTATCATTACTAAGGAAACTATAATTTATAACTGTCTAGTCTCCAACTTCATTAAAGACCACAAAAGAATATAATGTTTTTTGAGTAATTAGGATGTGCACTGTAAACAACTTCCAAAATTCTAGAAATGACATCTGGTTGCCTGGACAGTCACCCAAAGTTGCTTTGTAAATTGGAGCATCCATCTTGAGCCTACAGGCCTAGAGTCTCTGGCATACTTTTCAAGGAAGCAAGAAATTTGAAGGACTGCTCCGCCCATTCTGGCAGCTTGTCAGTAGTTTCTCCCTCTGTCCTGCAGAATGTCTGGCAGTTTTCTCTGCAAAGCAGGAACCTGAAGGACCATCTCGGCTTGTTCTAGCAAAGTTCAGTGGTCACCTTCCTATGGGTCCTGCACGTCCAGTTTATACAGCTTAACCTTCAAGCCATCTAGGTAAGAGCAGTTTCTTGCCTAGTAGCTAGCGTTTGCCACAAAGAAAGTAAATTTCATATGACATTTCTTCAATGCCCATCATCCTCTTGAAGTAGACTCATGCTACCTGTCTGTCCAGAAAAGTCTTAAATTCTTAATATATTTTAAACACCGTATTTTGTAGGTCTTTGAAGTGTTTGAAGATTACATATCTAATTGAATATATCTTTGTAAAACTAAAAAAACCTAACCAACATGACTATAAGTTTGATTATCATAGATGACTATTAAATGTATTTCTTAATGATACATTTCAATTTCAAGTGAATTGCACAAACATAATACTTTAAACAAGAGTACAAATACACATACAGTGTAACAAACAAAATTACCCTTAAATTTGCATCAATAAACCAAACTCCATATCAATGTGAAATATTTAAAACAAGTAGTTGCTTTTTAAAAGTAGATTGAATAATCTACCTTTTTATCCCCTTTTATTCTTTAGAAAGAGCTTCACTGTGACCAATAACCTAATCCTCTAAACAAAGATAAACATCCATAATCTGTTTTGGGGGAATGTGGGCATAGTTCTCTAAACTACTTCCTGTTGATTGGGGGTGCTGGCAATTTTATGGGGATCCTGAGAAGATTTAGGATTTTGGGCAAGTCCTGACTGGAATATTCTGTGAAGCTTGGTCATCTCAGCCAGTCACCTTGAAGCTGTTCTAGATACAGAGCTCAGAGAAACTGCAACAGAGGTGCTCTGAAATGTTGGATCATCTGGGCCCTCCATTCCCATCTTAGGTTTTTCAGGGGGTCTTCCTTGATCAAACCTGGTTTTTCTTAACCCAGAATAAACCCACACCCTCTCATTTTCTATGGAAATTAAAAGAAAATCTCTTCTCTAAAGTAATCTTTTGACTTCAATTTTGAAGTTAAGACATTTACAAAATATATAGGTTGGGTTAATGTAGCAGCATTTATAACCAAATGTCTCTTAGCAGCTCTTGCTCCTTCCTCAGCAGTCAGACAATATCCAGATGCTGTGTGTTTTCCGTCTTTACATAACTCCCTTTTTTAAGGACTTTCTCTACCCTTTTTTCCTTTTCCTTTTCTCTCCCAAGCCTACATATCTTTGTAAACACTGTAAACTGTCTAGAGGTTTGTTGTCTCATTTCAATCTGCCTTTACTGTAAATCTATTTTTCTGACCACTCCTTTAATCTGCTACAGTGTGACTAGGATTAAAGGCTTTGGTGGCTTGCTCCACCAGATCCTTGGTCTGTGACAGTTTATCAGCTTCGTGGTAGTTACTAGCACCCCAACTCTGGGGAATTTGAGGGTCTACACTACCCTCAAGTAGAGCACTTCCAATATGCTAATAAACCTCATATAAGTGTTGAATGGTTTTTGTAGATAAAGCTGAGGCAAGAAGACTCTCTTAAAAGGGCCACACCTCTGCTTGCCTCTAGCAAACAGCCCACAGGTGAAAACTTTACTATACTGCTACCAAGAAGCTGTGCTTGAGTATTCCCTTTTTTGTCTGTCATTATGCAGCTCCTGCTTGCACCAAGGCTTCTATAATTGAGAACCTGCCTTGTTGCAGCACACCGTAAACCACGTTGTAGCTTAAGCCTGTATGCCACTCTGCACCATGACCCACTTGAGAGACACACCTAGGAAGCTGTTTTTGACTCCATTTCTGTGTTCTAGAAAGCTTTCTCAGACTTTTTGTGGACCTCGTGCACCGTGATGGAATGCCATTTGTAGTCAAAAGTTTCTGACCCATCCTAGCCCCAAGGTCTGATCAGCTCCATAGAAAGATATCCCCACATCAGTAACCTTTAGTTTTCTTTGTCATATGTGTACTGTGGTAACCCATCTGCCTGGCTGGGTTGTTGGATTGGTTTAGTGTGATGATACATGTGAGTCATTTATCATAATGCTTAGTCTACCAAAGGCATTTAATAATAAACACTGGGGCTGGTGAGTTTAGTTTTTCACACTGGACTCTGTTACTAACAGGTAAATTCCCTGTACCAGCTTGACTTAACAGATCCTGACTTGGCTGTATTCACTGTGCCCTCTGTTTACTTTAGAGGACCCTGCCCTTGGACACAACCCTTCTCATAACCTCCTAGTCTTAGAAGAATCTTTTCCCCTGGTGTGGGAATGTCTTTCTGTAAGCATGGTCAAACTAACCAAAACCCAACACATGAGGTATATCATATATTTTTAGAATATTGGTAGATGGTGGGGTGTATAAATTATTTTAAAACTATTTAATTGGGGTAGTAAAAATCTAACACTTGAATGTTTTTTGTTAAGGGATAATAGACTACTATCTATTAAATATTATTAACTGTTTTTTAAATTTATCAAGACTTGAGAAGGAAAATATATTATCTGAAAGTCGGATGCTCATGAGAGTAGCTTTTAAAATTTGGGAAAGGACAGTGACATTTAGCTACCTGGGCAATCACCTGTAGTTTTTTGCACTGTTGGAGCATTTATCATTTTGGCTGTAGGCCTATGATATTTGACAAATCTTTTTAGAAGTAGGGCATTTTTGGAGGGACTGTCTTATCTTGTGTAGGCAGGTTTTGTTAATCTCTATTTGTCATTTTGTTTGTTTAGATTGGTCATTGTGTGTGTATTATCAGCAGTCAGGCAAGGGCAGTTTTTTATTTAACCAGACATCTTTTGCTAAAAGGAAAAATTCCAAAGGAGTGTCCTTGATGTTTAACACCATCTTGGGAAAGGAACCATGACATCAGGAATGTCGCAGTCTCTCACAGCTGAATTTTAAATAACAAAATGTTAAATGCCATATTTTTTGAGTCTATGAAATGGTTGAAGACTCTTGTCTATCTAATGTATTTTAGCCTGTATCTGGGAAGCCTAGGCCACATGACTATGACATGGCAAACTTAAGTAATGTTGACTGTAGTTTTTATCATCTTAAGGGTTGAAGTTTGTATATTAGGCTACCTATGACGGGGTGTCTAATCTCTGAATAATGACTTTTAGTGTGACTATTAAACATTAGCCAGAGGTACATATATTGTGCAAAATGGCAACAGTATTTTAGACATGTGTATATATATATATCATATACAAGTTATCTAAACAGAGGTATACAAAACATCTTGTGTACATATCATGACTAGTATAATTATATATTATGTCTAGTATAGTTAAATGGAGGTAGCAGTTGCATAGTGGAAATGACAATGTGTAAATATTTTAAATAGGTAGAAGCATATATAAAATATAGCAATTACAGATTTAATTTTATATCAATGTACAAGTTGCTTTGGACATATAAAACAATTTCAGATTTAAATTTGTATCAATATACAAATATCTATACCAGTGCAAATTGTCTTTGGCTTATCTCATGTATTTGGCTAATAATTATTTATAGGTAGGTAGAACAATCTACCTTTATCTATCCTCTGAGTCAGAGCAGATCAAGCCAGGTAAGCCACAGGCCACGTGACAAGACAGATTAATAAAAATAAGTTAAGATAAAAGAGCTAGCTAGCAATGTGCCTGAGCCATAGGCCAAACAACATAAACTTAGTATAAGCTTCTAAATATATTTCTTTAAGACTTTAAAATTGCTAAGCCAGTTAAGCGGTGACAATAGACAAGTCCAAATCATAAAGCTAGTCAAGCCAAAAACCCATTATAACATCCCCCATATCAAAAAATTACCTTAAATTCCTTTTTATATAATGACTTTTCTGCCATTATATAAAAATTCTAAAACCATGCTTTTTTTTTAAAGTTACTTAGTTGTAAGGAAGGTAGTTGAATGTGTGTGTGTGAGCTCTCATGCTTAAAAATATCAGTAGCAATCCCCATTTACTCATGAGAAGACTGAAGCAAGGAGAGATTATGTCTTTACAGTATAAATCATGGAACTGACATTTGAATTAAGAGTAACCAAGGCATCATTGATTCATACCCTGCACACAGTTTCACATCTGCTAACTTGTAAAGCCATTACACAAGTACTGATTGATACTTCACAAGATTACACAAGTCTGGGATTTTTGGTGCTTTGCATATTGCCTAAAATACTTTAAAACAGTAGACTTTTATTAATACTAAGGGGAAACAGTACAGAACACAGATGGACAGGAAACGCGTGTATAGGCCTTTCTGTTTCTCTTAGCCATGTCTGAAGGTCATTAAAAACAGGCCAGGATGCTGACTGTGGGTGGCTCACACTTTTAATCCCAGCATTTAGGAGGCAGAAGCAGGTGACTCTCTGAGTTCAAGGTCAGCCTGGTCTACATAGTGAAATTCAGGCCACCCAAGGCTACATAGAGATACCCTGTCTCAAAAAGAAAGGCAGGCCATGGGGTTCAGTGATTAAGAGCACTGGGTATTCTTCCAGAGGACTCTAGTTCAATTTTCAGCACCCACATGGTGTCTCACAGTGTCTGTAATTTCAGGTCAGAGAATCCAACACACTCTTCTGACCTCTGTGGACACTGTACACACATGGTGCACCAGCACACATTTAAACAAAAATCATCCATACATATAAAGTAAGAAAGAATAATTTTTTTAAGGCCATTCAGAGGGACTGTGGAATTGGAATAAAAGCACTTGCCAAGCAAGCCTGATCCTTGGAACCCATGTTACAGCCTGAAGTATACTTTGGAACAGCAAGAACAAGAGACCCAGTTCTAAAACAAGGTGGAAGGCAAGAACTGATTTCTGAAAGTTGTCCACTGACCTACACACACACTCACTTCAAGGGCCGGGCATGATGCACACCTGTAATCCTCATAATTGGGAGGCTGAAGCAAGAGGATCATATGTTTAAGGCCAGACTGAGCCAAGTAGTGAGAACCTATCTTTAAAAAAAAAAAAAATCTAGGAGATTTGGTCTTTTAAAGGTTTTAAGGAATGGATGTATATTCTACTATCATTTAGTCATTTTTTACACAGATGACATTTGCATAGCTGATACAGTGTTTAGAAAATGAAACAGGACCTTAATAAGGAGCCTGATGACTGATTAATCACAAATGTTATATCATTTTTTCTTTTTTGTCCTCAAGGAGACAAAGATGGCTTAGAGTCAGAAAATGTGAATGTGTGCTTCTCTGCTGCCGTCATCCTTCTTGAATTAGAGTGATAAAGTCTGAAAATAGTTGTGTGGGAGGTTGTTCCTGAGCCAGGAAGCTTGTCTCTAAAGAAAGCCTCCTTTCCCTGTTGTTCTAGGGGTGGGACTGGGGGAAGCAGGGTTTCACATCCTAGGTGCAGCTGTACCAACTACCTTCTATAAGACCCAAGTGCTTCTATACTGCTCCCCTGCTCCTTAAGGAAATGAAACCCTGGGACTAAAGAGTAAGTGTAGCAATTCAGCAGAGTGTTAATTAACAGCGTTTAATGTTGCCTTGACTATCCCATGATTCCATTGTAGAGGTTTAGCTAAGTTACTTTTTCCTCTACTGGCTAGGAGAAATGCTAAGTCTGGTTCCTCTGGTTGCCACAGTCCTGCTGGTTGTGTCAGTGGATGACAGAGATCCTAGGCCTTCTACAGCCAGACTTGATGGATTCTCAGCACCGTGTTTCTGGAGAGAAAACCTATAGTTTGTTAGCAGCCCTATGGTCCTAAGGACTGCTCCCAGGAGCTGATGAGCCTTTTGACATTGTGATTCGTGTTTGTAAAGAATCCCTTGCAGGTATGAGGTGGAAGGCTGAAACTTTATTAAACTGTGGTCCATTTATTACACCATTTACAAAATACTCTCCCAAGTGTTTAGTTTTGAAATTTAACACTTGGGAAAGAACCAACATTATTGAGCATTTTCCATGGACTTTTATATGTATTAGGCAATTTCACATATGTTGACTGATTTAATCCTTACAGCAAGCAATCCTTGTTTTTAAAAAAAAGAAAGAAAGTAGGTACTGTAATCCTTGTGGAGATAATGGGCACGTCCCAAATTAGACTCTAATTGGGTATGAGCAGAAACCTTGTCCCTCGTAGCAGATTTCACTACTTTTTTCAGTCCTTGGAGCCCCTCTGCTTTATTTTCTTACTTGGAGTTTCTGGTTTGGGTTCTTAGCTGTCAACTGTTGAGGCCTTTCTTTGACACAGGAAGTCATGAGCATTGAAAAGTAGAATTCCAGTCCCTGGTTTATAGCGAGGATGTGATAAAACACTTGATGATAGAAAGCAAACAATCAAAAAGCTTTCGCAGTTCTTTATTTACATTGGGGAGGATAGTTTTTCATGTTATGCTTGTGATCTCAATATTTACATTTTCAAACATTGAGAACTTAAAGGGATGTTAAATGGACACTTTGATTTACTGTCATGTATATGCTATCGTCACTATGATCAAGACAGTTTCTTTTTCTTACACATTGCTTTTTGTCTCATTATTTGGGGGGGGGGGGAGAGAGAGAGAGAGAGAGAGAGAGAGAGAGAGTGTGTGTGTGTGTGTGTGTGTGTGTGTGTGTGTGTGTGTGTGTTCAGTCACAGTGCATGTGGAGGTCAAAGGATTTTCAGGAGTTGGTTATTTCCTTCACCTGTGAGACTTGGTGATCAAGTTATCAAGCTAGTATGTATCTTGCTCACTCATAGACACTAGTTTTTAACTCTTGAGTGTAGCTATACAAGTCTCATGTGATGAAAGTCCTAACACTGAGCTACACACTTACGAGGAAGTAAGAGCATAAAGGCACCCAGCAAGGCCTTTACAACATTGTTTTTCAACCTCAAGGACTACCTGAAACAGTAAAATGTTAGACCTAATGGCATGTAATAAAGCTACTTTTATTGTTTGGCAACCAGGATAGTTCATCTTTAAAAATTTCTAGAAGATGGTTTGTTTGTTTGTTTGGTCTTTTTGAGACAGTCTCATGTAATCCAGGTGGGCCTTAAACTCAACAGGTAAAAGGCTGGCCAGCCCTACTCCTGCCTTCACTTCCCAAGGGCTAGGATTATAGGGGTAAAGCAGCCAGAGAAAGTAGTTGACCAGGGAAAATAGAACACCTAAACTCATCATCTAGATAAAACATAAATAAAAACATTCTCACAAAACTGTGTAATGGATCTCAACAAAAATGATGGCTTGGCAGCCCTCTGCTTACCTCCGCCTCTGCCTGGGGAGCTTTCATGGCTTCCTGGCTTGGTGAGATGATGCTCACCCCAGCAGGTATTTGTCCTGATGCTGTCAGTCTCTGCCAGGTCCTACAGCGGATTTGTGAGAGGAAAAAATCTGCAGTGGTTATTAGATAGTAAGGCAAGCGAGCCTGGCTAGAACTTTGGAAACAGTGAGGAATTGCTAAGCAAGCTGAGCATCAATGACAGAGGCTAGTGATTAAAACCTTCTGTAAGTTTCTAATGTAGCCAGGCTAAGTGTGATTATGCCAAGAGAGTAAATCCTTACAACTGTCAGCTTTTGGAAAAGTACCTTCCATTTGTGCATAAACACACTGGCCTTCTATAGGAATGTATGAGAGAGAGAGAGAGAGAGGGAGGGAGGGAGGGAGGGAGGGAGGGAGGGAGGAGAGAATGTGTGTGCGCATGTGTAGGCAGAAGCCCAAGGTATGTCTGTGTTGGATACCCACCATAGACCCTTCTAGTTTCCTGGATTCTACAGGTGCTCCAAGTCACACAGGAGTGTTGGGGGGATTACATATATAATATACTTAGAGTTAGGGCTGGTGAGTATTTTGAAGTGTTTGCTTTTTTGTTTAGTATACAGATTGAATTGGGCTGCCGTAAATAAGACCTGAGAAATGACATCATGATGGGACATGCTTAGGGTGCCCCATCTCATGCAGGCATATGTTGATTGCTGAGAGAAGAATTAGAGAATTAGAACCTTATCTAAGGAGGTTACCCCTAATGGGTAATCCAACAGAATGTGATCAGACCTGCAACTTATACATACAACACTAAAGAGACTCAGTAGATTGAATGTATATATTTATGCATTTATATATGTACATAGAATAGTAATTACAGAAAAGGGATCATAATTTGAGGGAGGATATGAAAGGAGTGGGGAAGAGGAAATGATGTAATTATATTTTAGTTGTCCTGCTAAGAGGCAAGAAAAAACTTAGATATACTGTCCATGGTTGGAAAACTACTTTCTAGTGACATCCTGTGATAACAAAGTATGGATTTTGGGCAAATATCTCCACCTTCCAAAATGTTTAATTGAATAGTATTTTTTTTTTCAAAAAGCTGATGTTGTGATGTTGATATATACTGATCTTATATTTCATTTAGAAGTAGATTATTTTAATGTTAAAGATGCACCATAATTTATTTATTCTCTGCTCTCTGGGACTGTAAGTGCACTGTTTCATGCTGGGCAGTGATGATGCACACCTTTTACCCCAGCACTAGGGAGGCAAAGGCAGGTGATCTCTGAGTTCAAAGCTATCCTGGTCTACAGAGTGAGTTCCAGGACAGCCAGGGGCTACACAGAGAAACCCTGTCTAAACAAAACAAACAAAAGGAGAACTATTTCATTCAACAACAAAATGATATGCCAAGTGTTCAGTACCCTGTATTTAATCTTTTCAAATAGTTTTTCTTATGAAAAAAGTGATATATATCCTAATACTTTTAAAGTGTATGTATTGGAGATTGGAGATTACTGCAGCTTTCTAAACTTGTCCCTTCCTGCTTCTTGCGTTAGTGTAGGTCATTCAGTCTTCTCAGCCTCAGGATTGTTTGAACTCTGGACTTCAGCCCATGCAGTGTGGCCTGTAGTTTACAGAGTGGTGGAGTGTAGCACATCTTTTCATCTGCTTGTGTCCTGCCTGCTCTTCTTTGTGAGAGTCTAATGAAGATATTTTAACTCTTGGTTTTCTGTTTATATTTGTTGTGGTGGGTCTCCACCTCCCCCCCAAAAAAATATTCTGTGTGTTTGTATAACAGTCCTTTGTCAGATGTATTTTGAATTTTTTTCTAATTTTTGAATTAGATGAATTTGAATGTTTGTCTTTTTATTCTCATTTGATAGTATCTTTATCTTTAGCAGAGGCTAAATTTTCTAATTCTGATGATTATACATTTGGTGACTTACCTGGTCTTTGCAATGTTTATAGATTTTCATCTTTTTCCCTCTAAGAGTTTATGGTTTTGTTTTATATTTAAGTTTGTGTGTGCTTTTTTTGGTGGTGGTAGGGTGGGCACATGTGTGCAAGGACAACTTTCAGGGTCAATTTTCTTTTCCATCATGTGGGCTCCAGGGGTTGAACTCAGGCTCTCAGGCTTGGTGTGGGGGTCTTTAGTCACTGAGCCATCTTGTCCATCAGTGCTATAGTTTGAGTTAATTTTTGTGATGAGGGTAAGTTGTGTATTGAGGTTAATTTAACAGATCAGATAATGGTGTTTATGGGAATCTTGTCTGTGGACTTGTGTGTGTGTGTGTGTGTGTGTGTGTGTGTGTGTGTGTGTGTGTGTGTGTATACATGTATAAGCTAGACTTAAATTATGGCAGTCTTCCTGCTTCACCTTCCAAGTGCGGGGATTATAGCATGAGCTACCCTGTCCAGCCCCATGCCATCTTGGTTATTATAAGATTACCATAAACTAGTCCTTTTAAGTTAATTTTTGCCTCATGTACAGTTTAGAGATGTTTTCCGGTATCCACAAAAAACTCAACTGGGATTTTGATTGGAGTTGCATGAAAATTGTAGATTAAGGAAGAACTGACCAACATTCCAACAATATCATCTTCTCAGTGCATCCACTCTCAGTTTAGTTCTTTGTCATTTCAGATCCTACCTGTTGGCTGTCACATGTGGAACAGTTGCTTTTTGTGTGTTAATATGAATGCTCACTGGACCTGAGATCATTTTCTTGATCTTCATATTTTTTGCATAGATAGTTTTATTAGCTATAAGTAAAGACACTTCTGTTCTTTTCTTCTTTTTTGTTCTTTCCTTCCCAGCCCGTAGATACTTGCTTTTTGCACTGGCAGTGGTAAGAGGTGTCACCCTCCCTGGAAGACTCTAAATGTGTTACCTTTAAGTTTAGTGTTTTAGAGTTTCTGGGTTTGTTTTGTTTTTTTTGTTTGTTTGTTTTGTTTTTTAACTATTCTTTATGAAGCTAAGAATTGTCCCTCTTCATGGTTTTTCCTCATCTGATAATGATAATACGATTTTTCTTGTTAATATTAATTAGTTAATATATGAAGATTGAACCAGCTTTGAAAACCTAGAATAAATTCTGCCTTGGGGTGGTATATAATTCTTTTTTTAAAGTGTTAAATTTGATTCACCTAGTATTTCTTTTTTCTATTTTTAATACTAGGGTAATATTTGCTTCATAGAATGCACTAGGAAGTTTCTCTTCAGTCTTGTGAAAATTGAGGGTTGTTATAATTTCTTAAATGTTCAGCAGAATTTGCTATTGAACCGGTCTGGAGTTGATATTTTCTACTTTAAAAGCGTATTAGTTGTTGATTTAATTTCTGTATGTAAGGCCTATTCAGATTATTTCTCTGTCTTAAGCTTTGTACAAAATGCATTTTGGAGAATTGGTCTGTTTTATCTAGTGGATCAAACTTGTAGGCACAGAGTGTTGATAGTACTCATAGCATCCTTACGTCTGCATGTGCAGCTACACCTGATACAGTCCCTCGACTGGGGTCTCTCTTGTTCCCATTGCTAGAAACACAAGCAGTTTTCCTCTGATGCTTACCCTGAGGACGTGGGGACCCACAGTGATGAGCCCCCTCTCTGGCTAGGTCCCTTTAGAGCTCTCTCTTCCTTACCTACTCTGGTTCTCTAGTGTACCTGTTACAGTGTGAGATGAGAGTACTGTCTGGATTTGAGGCTGATGATGCTCTGCGAACAGAAGCACTCACAAACTGTTCTTGCTGCCCCTATTCTGCAGGTGCACTGACAGAGTGCTATGATGAGCTGGGGAACCGATACCAACTGCCAGTCTATTGCTTGGCACCACCAATCAACATGATAGAAGAGAAGAGTGACATAGAGACTCTGGATATCCCTGAGCCACCTCCCAATTCTGGACATGAATCTCAGCTCCGTCTGCGCCTCTCCACAGGCAAAGACCTCAAGCTTGTGGTGCGCAGCACAGACACGGTATTCCACATGAAGAGGCGTTTACATGCCACAGAGGGCGTGGAGCCAGGCAGCCAGCGATGGTTTTTCTCTGGTAGGCCTCTCACTGATAAGATGAAGTTAGAAGAGCTGAAGATCCCAAAGGACTATGTGGTACAGGTTATCGTGAGCCAGCCTGTGCAAAACCCAACACCAGTGGAGAACTGAGCTGGACCTGCCTGCTTCCCAGATCCCTTGGCTCCTTTTTATTATTGTTTCCTACTCTGTGGCGTGAAATTTATTTTCACGGCCCTGAATTCCCTATGAATGAATTTAGTTCTGAGGAATTACCAGTGAAAAATTCCATCTGTGATGGAGACCAACAAAAATAATAAAACACACGAGCCAGCCTCTGGGACTCCTGTAATTACAATTTCTAATTTGAGAGGCAGTTAAGAAATAGATAACCATTTATTTTAAAACATTTATCAACTATGTAATGGCTGTATTTAAATGATTTGGAATGTATACAGACACCAGACCCATCAAGATTAGTACCAAGCACCTTTTGGATACAGAATTTTTAAAATGTATATGTCAAATTATGTTTCCAGAACCATCAATAACAGTTAAAAAAAACTTAAACTTTTTTCTTTTTTGCCTTTTTTTTTTTCCTTAGTGGAACCTAAAAGAACAGAGGGGTTTGTTTCTCTTAGGGGTTTGTATCCTAATCCACCAGGAAGCCATGAAGACTGGGAGTTGTTAGTGTTGCCTCCCCGCCCCCAAGTCTTGCCCCTAATTCCCATTCTCTGAGTTGTGCTGTCATCCAACACACTGGCAGCAGGCACCCTCGGGAACACTAGACAGTAATTTAGCAAGTAGTCAGAGTTCTCGCTCTCAGTTGAGAAGTTGTCTTGCTGCATAGTTTTTAAATGTCTGTGGTACCCAGGCTTGAGATGGCTAGCTACTATGTAATGCCTTCACTGACCCTGCTGCTCGGTGTGGCCATTTCTGGAGCTGACTGACCCCTTCTGTATATTTCCATGGAAATGGGGTGTAGCTGCTTCTACTCCAGAATGAAAAGCAGTTCTAACCGCCTTGCAGGGTATGTAAGTTAAACCCTCTCTGCCTGTTCCTGGGAAAACTGTGCCTATTCTCAGCCTTTGAGAAAACTCTTAACTCAAAATTTTCTAGCACGAAGCTTTACTGGTGTCACTTAACAATCCTGGTGAGAACAGATGATGGTGCCTGGCCCTCAGCCTGAGCGCTTGTCACTCACTCCTCTGACTCCATTCACTGCGGTGACAGTGTTCCTCTCACACCTTCCCAACAAAGGTGAACGCACATGAGGTTGAGTGACAGGAACACGGTGAGCCAGCCTTACCTCCCTGGATAAGGCTGGAGAAAGCTGCCAAGGGTTGTATTGAATCTGGAGCCTCTTTAAAAGCTGACTCTGCCAGGCATGGTGTTGTATGCATTTACACCAAGTCTTAGAAGTAGGCAGATTGAGAGCAGTCTATAACACAAGGCTAGTTCTAGGCCAGCCTGAGACGGGGACAAATGTGACCACACTAACCAGTGAGAGTCTGTGAGCTGTGAACAGTAGATGAGAGGGGGTTCTATCCTCTTCTCTAGGGAAATACCAAACCTCCAACACCTGTTTGAATGTAAAACACTATAACTTTAGTGGCAAAATGAAACTGTTAGTTTAAAATGTAATGTTTAAAGTCGTGTTAAATTTCCTTAGCCTGTTTAAATATAATTGTAACCTATGTTTCTGAGAACTTTTAACCACTTCCCTAATTCTGTTCATCATTTTAAAGTTTGTGACTACACCTAATTTAGACTTGATGGTGATTGAGTCTAAATTCAGGAGAAGTGCACTGCTTTAACAAGGAAGGTGCTCACATTCTTGTGTGGAGGCTCCAGGGCATCTCAGTGCATCAACCTGCCATCAAAAGGGTTGGTTCATTTGCCACATTTGGTAACTATCTCAAAGACCATCAACTGGAAAAGAGTGTTTAAACCAATTATTTTTCTAAAGGAAATTTGATGGTGTCACTAATAATCTATGTTTGGTAAAAGGTCTTGTTTATTTCTTGAGGGTTGACCTCTGAGAGTTTTTTATTTTAAAGGAACATATACTTTGAACAACGATCCTCTGGGCATGTTTAACCTAGGTGAAAAAAGAACATGGTGCTGGTAATTGTCAATAGATTGATGTAAGATTGGATCAATACTTGATGTGTATAATTTTAGTATGTAGGGGTTTTGTGCTTTTTTTAAAAAAAAAAAAAAAGTTCAACTTTTCTCTCTGTCTTTGCCTTTATTATGAGTTTCTTTTTGTTGTTATTTTTGTTTGTTTTGTTTTGGTTTTGGTTTGGTTTGAGACAGTTTCTCTGTAGCCCTGACTATCCTGGAACATGCTCTGTAGACCAGGCTAGCCTCGAACTCACAGAGATCCATATGCCTCTGCTTCCTGAGTGCTGGGATTAAAGGTGTGTGCCACCACAGAACCTGAGAAAACTGGGTGTTCTAGCAACTTGCAATGCAGAATGAAAACTGCAGACTTGTAGAAAGCATTGACACACACAGGGTGGAACCCAGGGCCCCACATATGTCGTTCTCTTACTGCTGAATCAGTAGTAAGAGACCCGATGTACTCATTTTTAAAACTCTTGCTGGGGTGGGCGAACGGGCTGGAGAGGTGGCTCAGCAGTTAAAAGCACCTGTTCTTTAACAAGTTCAATCCCGGCACCTCACAACTCTCATAACTCCAGTTTTAATGTCCTTTTCTAACTTCTGAGGGCAGCAGGCACCTCCATAGTACATAGAAATGCACATAACCAAATACTTAGGCACATGAAATGAAGTAAACCTAAAAAACAACACAGAGCAGGCTTGGATTGGTTAGTTCTTCTATGCCTAGTTCCAGCACCTTGTCAGGTTACTGATTTGTTTGAATTTTAATTTTACACAATTTATTTTATCAGTTAACTCCTGATACCCACCTAGAACTGCCAAGTGTTTCACTAACTGCCCAAGATGCCCTTCCAGTCCTACCTCAGCCCACAGTGTTGCAAATCCACGTGCCGCTGATCCACAAGAATCTCCAGTTGATGATGCTTTTAGAATCTGGCAGGATGTCCAGATAGTTCAGCAGGTAAAGGCACTTAGACCTAAGCCTGAGAACCTGAGTGAGTTTGGTCCCCAAACATGGTAGAAGGATCAAAATCAAGTACCAGTTGGTCCTCTGACCTTCACGTATGTGCTGTAACGCACAGTGTTCTCGGGCCCCCATGGGAGAAAGGACAGGTTAACTATCTAGTCTCTTTTCCCCACCCCCAGCCATGTTATGAGTAAAGAACTTAGTATTGCATCTGTTCCAGGAGCTTTATACAACTTAAAACCATTTTTGGGATCATAGACTGCTGGAGTGTCTTCCCAGAGAATCACACTTATGGAACTCCAGTTCCAGGGGACTCAACACCCATGACAAAAGACCAATGCACATTAAAAAAAAAAAAAAGAAGGATTGAAGTGAACTGACCAGTTCTGCCTGGGGTTTGGTTCTGCTGGTCCCATTCTCGGTGTGGTACCCTGGGGAGAAGTATTTATGGCCAGCTGTGTCAAATCTCCCATTTGTTATTGATGTTTCACAGTGACCGGTTTTCATAATTCCCAGTCTGATTTGCAGATAATGATCTTAAGTAAGCAGTGTCCTTGTACATTGGTTGAAAGGATTCTCCACAGCCTGAGCATGGCTCTGGCAGGCCTTGCACTTAGCCCCATTCATTTCCTCTGCTTTGCTGAAAACCCTTAGATTACATTCCTAAAGCTAGCCACAAGGTCACTTCTTCCTGAGACTGACTACCAAGGCCCAGCTATCAAAGTATTAAATAAGTCTAGCAATCAAATCTCCCTTTGGTTGTCCTAATTAACATGTCCAATCAAAATTAAACACTTCATCCTAACACTGGGCTTTTCCTTGAACCTTTGTAAACCAGTCATTTGCCTATGTGCCACATCTATTTTCTCTATCCAGAGACAGTCCTTTGTCCCCTGGGACAAATAACCCTTCATCTCTCCCGCGTTCACTTCCCTTTCCCTTTGTCCTCTGTCTCCTGTGTTTGTCTCTTATTCCCTGCCCTCTGTCCCTCTAGGGCAAATCTTTGTGCTGAGAACTTGGCCTTGGGGTGTCTTGTACAGATAGCAGTCCCTTCATTGGTGGCATAACCAGGTCATTTGTGGTATTGCGTATTATATAGTGTTGGGGACCCTCAAACTGACTGGTTGCCTAGAGGTCAGTTATAATCCTTAAATCTTGGTATATGTCATAAATGATTTATATTTTTTCAGTCTTCATCTGCGTTCCTCAGAAACTTAGAGCAAGAGATGTAGTAAGAAGCATTAGACAGGAGGGATTTCTGAGCCAATTTAATTTGTTAGCTTAAAATTTAAAGAGAAGTCTGAGCACATAGGTGCTGAGGAAGGGTCATCACTGTCCCTGGCTATGTAGGTTGCCAGCCTAGGCTACATAGAGGGACCCTGTCTCAACAAAACCACCTCCCCAGAGACACAAAGAAAAACAATATGCCTGGGCTGGAGAGATGTCTCCATGGATAAGAACACTGAGTGCACTTCCAGGAGGCCCAAGTTCAATCCCCAGAACCATATGGCAGCTCACAATGGTCTATAACTCTGAGATCCAGCACCCACATACAGGCAAAACACCAACACAATTTGTTTTGTTTTGTTTTTTTAATCTGCCAAAAGTCCAATGAGCTTAGACCCTGGGCTGTGAGTACCAGCATCCTGGTCATGCTACCTGTGAGATGTTTGGTTAAGTTTCTTCATTTCTCTGGCACTCAGTTTTCTCTTTTGTAAACAAAATAGCTCCACCTAGTTGACAGTGTAAAAGGCATAAATTGCGTATCTTAACTCTCTGCCTCGCCTGCATCCAGTACATGGTTAGGATGAACACTGCCCAGATGCAATTTAAGCCAATGGAAGGTCTTTATTAACCAGCCAATGACTTCACTGGGTATTTGGGATCCCAAGGTAGCCCCTGAGCCTTTCTTGGAGAACTCTGAAGCACAAAACCTAGGTTCTGGATTGACATACGTAAATTGACATACGTAAATTAACAAAAACAGCAGGATTACAAAAGCCAAAATGCAAGGTTAGTACAGCTAGAGACTTTCCCAGAACTATGGACTTTGATGGATTAGGTCTGTTTTTCGTTGTGGTTGGTGTTGTCTACATTTGGAGTTTTACAGCCTGAATGGCACTTCTATCATGGAGTCAGTCATGCTAAGATCTGGGGCCCTGTCACAGTTGATACAATGATGATAATAGTCCCTTGGGGGGAGATGTTCACAAATTTCATGCCAAAGAATTTCTGCACGATACAGGTAACAGCTTATATAGACACCTAAGAGATTAGATTATCCATGAGTTAGACAATAGATGCCAAACCAGTCTCTCAAGCAGTCAAGATCCAAACGGGCCCCTCAAGATCCCAGCAGACCCTCTTAAATGGGGCTGGCCTCTCCCCCTTCAAGAGCCCGGGACCCTAGATCAATGTCTTCTGACCTTATCAACTGACACCTAAATCCCACCACATAAATCACTAAATATATTGATTTCTACATGGTCTCTACGTAGTTCTGACTGTTCTGGAATAATGTAGATGAGACTGTCTTCATATTCACAGGGAACCTCCTGCGGAATTAAAGGTGTGTGTCACCTTGTCTGGTTCATGAAGAGTTAAAATGGAAAAGGGGCACATGCACTTCACATGGAGTAATTCAGGCTCTAAGGAACATATATCCTACACTGGGATAGTGACATGCTCATGCAGTGCCAGTTTGCCCAAGGCTGCAGCAGGAGGATCATTTCATCCTACAAGTTGGAGATTAGTGTGGGCAACAGTGAGCCTCAACGAAACATAGTCTCAAAGGAAAAAAGGAAAAGATGGCTTCCATATCCTTTAAAGTCAGCCTGCCTTGTCACCACTGGCCCATTTGACTCTGGCATCCAGGTGGGCATAGCCTAGAAAGGATCTCAAGAGCATTGGACCGTGGACAAAGAGTTGGAAAGGGTCACTTCCTTCAATTGCTGGGCTCCATAAATCATCAGGTATCTGTGAGCATGGGCCTGCTAAAAAGCAAAAGCAAATCTGGACCACATAGAAAGGCTGCTTGAGGACCAAAGTGTAGCTCGGGTATAGAAACCTGTTTTGATAGCTGGGCATAGCACACACCTTGTAATCTCAGCATTTGGGAAATGCAGGTAGGAGTATTAAAGTTCAAGGTCATCTTCAACTATATAGTAAGTTTGAAGCCAGCCTGGGCTACCTGAGACCCTAGCTCAAAATATTTTAAAAAAAACAAAACGTTGGGTACGAATGGTGCAGACCTTTAATCCTTGCACTCAGGAGGCAGATCTGTGAGTTTGAGACCAGTGTGGTCTACTTATCCAGGTCCAGGCCAACCAGAACTACACTGTGAGGCCCTGTCTCAATAAATAAATAAGAAAATAAAGAAATAATGTAGACACACAAAATGAAGATACGAACTTTGGTGCTCTACTTCATTGTGGCCATGGTAACTTTAATTGGTCATGCTCACTTGTGTGTGCATCAAAGGAGACTCCGACTCCTCTGCTTCACCCCCGTGGAATATATCTTCTTTAGATGCTGATACTTCTCTTTATCTTTCCCTTTCTCTCTCTCTCTCTCTTCCTCTCTTTGCTTCCTCCTTTTCTTCCTGTCTGTGGATTTTTCAGTGCAGAATATTGTGTATAGCTTAAATTCCTTGTAATTAAGCAGCTTTTATTAGGAGAGGGGGGAGAAAATTGTTATAAAATTTAGTAAGGTGGTAATCATGTGTTAATTACCCAGGAACAGTGAAGTCTGCTGCAGACCATCATGGGAACAGGGTTACCTTGTCATGTCTCCCACTGTGGTCACCTGCTTTCCTTTACATGGGCAGAAGTTGCCACCTCCCTGGAGGTTTTTCTAGATTTTTCTCACTGGATTCTATCATAGCGTTTCTTCCTTTTTGTTTGTTCAGATCTGTAAATGCTTCCTGACCATCATGTTACCACCCTTTTAGTCTACCTAAGTGCACTACACGATGTGGCACTTAGCCAATCCCTCCTCTGCCAGGGCCTATATGTCTCAGTTCTTTTCCCAGTCCCCGCCTGTTGCCAGCCTTCTCTACACCATCCCCACCACTGGCGCAGGAAACAGTCCCCTGGCCCCATGGTTCACCAATCTGCACTTACTCGGTCTCCTGTGATGTCAAAGTCATGGAAAAGCTCTCGGAGTTCTTGCTTCTTAATATTGAAAAGAAACCTGTACATTTCAAAATTGTCTGCACCTATTTTCAGCTCCCCATCCAAGTCAAGCAGGTCAAAAACTGGCCGGGAATGGCGGTACATAAACTGATCTTCCAGATGGTTCTATTTGAAGAGAAATATGTAAGATTATTGGTGCTACCCTGGAAGGGCATTACACTGAGATTTATATGGTTGGGGGGTTGGAGATGGTTCAGAGATTAAACATTAGCGGCTCTTCCAGAGGGTCTGAGCTCAATTTCTAGCAACCCCATGGTGGCTCATAACCATCTATAACAAGATCTTCTGGCTTGCAGACATACATGTAGGCAGAACATTGTATACATAAAAGATTTATATAGTTAGTAGACATTCCCTGGAGAGTTCAGAGCAAAAGCATCAGTAGCCTTTGGGAGAGCCTGCTCCCTCCAGGGTATGCAAGAAAATCCTTGGATGAGATGAGGGCTAGGCGTTCCTATCTGAGGGGTAAATAAGGAAGCACACACTTTCTAGTGGTAACTTTCTCTTTTCCTTCATCTTGAAAAATCTCTTTGTAAAAATCTGTCTCCACACAGCTATATACTTTCACACCTCTTTACGCAGCCATCTCTCTACCCAGTTACATTCCCCACATAGCCATATACTTCTACACAGCTAGACACCACACTTCCTTCTGTCTATACCTCTCTACATGTCTCCTGCACACTTCTCTCTACACACTTGGCTATATCTCCCCTACACATACACACACACACACACACACACACACACACACACACACACACACACACACACACACACACACACCCCTCATATATTCATCTCTCCCCTGCATACTCAAATCACTCACAATTGCAAAAACTCTGAACAAATATGAGTTACATATACAGAGCCTGACTCATTCTGATGATACATGATATGTCACATAGTTTCTCTCAGGCTAGAGAGGTCTAACTGACCCGGCATGGTGAGTAAGGCAGGTATATCTCTGAGTGGTTAGACTTCCCAGAAAGAAAGTGACATTGAAATTTGGGTCTTAAACAACAAACAGCTAGTTGGCTGAATCTTGAGTCCTGGAACATAAACTGAGGCTGGGAGTACATGCAGAATATCTGTGGCTGTTTTTAGGGAAGAAATGTAGTGGCACATGAGAAAAATTACAGACAGAAGCCACCAGTCTAGAGCTTGTAACTTCATGGTCTATGCCAAGTGGAGCTCCCCATCAGAGAATTATTCATCTAGTGAGTCGACACCTGAATTATTGCTGTCTGTTGCTTTTTCTTAATGACCACTGGCAAAAATAAACTCTCAAACTTGGGGAAAGGGCTATATGAAGGGGGACAAGGCCCGTATGAACCCTGTGTTCAAGGGAACCTTCTGTGGTGATCAATTCTGCTTAATAAACAACCCTGGCTGCCACCATGCACTGATGACTTCAGGAAGCTTCCACCTTGGAACTCACACAAGATCCCCTTCCTCAAGGAGCAGAAACTAGCAAACACACAGCTAATGTCTCATGGTGAGGGTGGGACCCAGAGAACAACACCCCTTGCCCCTTTCTTTTGACCCCAGCAGAAAATTCTCTAAATGTGGTGGGATTCAGGTGTCAGCTGATAAGGTCCAAAGACGCTTATCCAAAGTCCCAGGCTCCTGAAGGGGGCGTGGCCAACCCCGTTCTTCAGACCTTATCAGCTGACACCTAAATCCCACCACATCTAAACCCCTGGACCAGGTCAGGAGTGAGTGAGGTATTTGGGGTGGATGGTGGTATCTATCATCAGCTCTCTGGAGGACAGGTAGGCCAAGAAAGGTGGGCAGGTGGGCAGGTCTGTGGGGCAACATTTTCCTGACAAGGAGGGGTAATGTGGGAGGGCTGGGGATGAGTGTCAGTGAAGAGAGAAGCTAAGAAGGTTGAGTCGGAACCAAAAATGAATTTCCCACTTTATTTTCTATCCACCCATTTGCAGTGATGGAAAAGCATTCCACTGTGCTTTTATTTCCGTGTCAGCTTTAGCAAGATGGGAGACAGCCCAGCCCTCTCTCCTCCGTTCCCACCACCCCTGGTACTCACCTGATGTGACAGCACTATGCAAACCAATACATAGAACTGGTCAAATCCAATCTCTCCTACAGCTGTCCAGTCCAGCATATCAAATATCATCTTGATTTGTGAGATTTTCATGTTAGTCACATGGTGGAGGAAATGAAAGAATAGTACATCTGGGGGAGAGAGGATGAGATGGATTGTTCTAGAACAGTCCCAATATACTAAATCGGGAACCACATAAAATTGCAGAAGTGTTGGAAGCATACTGTGCTGGCAAGAATGACTATTTGGTTTCTGGCTTCACATTGAACCTTCCATAATTCCTCAATTAGCTGCCCTTGCTGTGGAGAAGCAGTGTGCCAAGTTATGAAAGCTGCATGGACAGCTGGCATACGTGCCCAGATAACATGGTGGTGGTCGGTGCTTGGCTCCTGACCCCAGTGACATGATTTTACACATCTCACCAGTGGCAGACAAGCTGCTGGCAAGCGAGTTGCTCTTTGTTTGGGGAAGGAACGCTTCATTCTTGTTTTGTTAAAGATGTTAACATTTGGGTGTGAGGGGTGGTTCTGCCAGAAAGGACACTTTTTCTGCAAGCCTAGAGACCTGAGTTTGATCCAAGGACCTGTGTAAAAATATAAGGAGAGAATGAACTCCCCAGAGTTGCCCTTTAACCTTCCATGTACACAGATACCCACATAAAATATTTCTTTCAAAATTCCTAATATTTTCCTCAGCATCTTCCATGATCCCTTTTATCAGAATGGGAAATCTAAAAATCATTCATCTCCGATGAGAGAGTCCCTAAGAGTTTTCACGCTTACCTAGAGCAAAGGCTTCTGGCGTGGAGGGAGGGAGCCTTTGCTATGTTAAGCACTTTTGAATGACAGGTCTTAGCTAACCCTGAGAACCCACCAGGGTGGCCCCACATCCCACATCAGCTGCTTAGGGATCTTGCAGTTCCTGGTGCTGTTTGACAGACTCCACATTGCTCCCAGATCTGCTGTGATATGGCTGCTGCTGGTTGGTCTGTGGGGTTCACTTTTGAGTGGCAGAGTTGGGGCTCATACGTAGATCAACCTGATGGCAGCTGAGCACTCACTACTTATGGAGTCCATAGAGTGCATTAGACATCACATATTCAACCAGACATATCCAGGGAAAGCGCTGAACTTAAAGAACAGGAAGGGTTCTTGTCATCACACTTTACCAACCTTTACAGACAGGATAAGACGGGAGTGGCAGGGTGATGGGTGTGACCTGGAAGTGTAAGTCAAATAAGCCTTTTTCTCTCTCCAGTTGAAAAGTAAGTAAATAGTCCGTTGGTATCGTGAATGGCAGGCACTGGAGCACATACCTACATCCACAATTATTTCTGTTTTCTCTATTATAATGGGTCGGTGGTTACATTTCTATTATTTCAATTATACCAGAAGCAAAATTGAAATTTTAAATAAAAGTTGAGCAGGACAGGAGTGATGTTTACCTTTAATCCCAATAATCCCAGCACTTGGGAGGCAGAGGCAGATTGATCTCTGAGTTTGAGGCTAGCGTGATCTACTGACTGAGTTCCAGGCCAGCCAGGATACACAGAGAAATGCTGTCTCAAAACACACACAAAGAAAAAAGAGAGGAAGGAAGAAAGAAAAAGAAGAAAAGAAATCTAGCTATGGGATATTAAGTGCGATTTTGTGTATGGTTCCCCTCTCTTGCTTTCTGGCTGGTTGGTTGGTTTTGTTTTACAGTTGATATGGGATCTCAGTGATGGCTGTAGAAGCCCACATTGGACTCTGATTTGCAACCATCTTGCCCAGTTTCCCCTTTGCCTCTCATTGGTGTGGTGGCTCATACCAATAATCTCAGCACCCAGGAGGCAGAGGCAGAAGGATTCCTATTTGTAAAAGCCCAGGTTGGTCTACAGAGTCAGACTCTGTCTCAAAAAACAAAACAAAACAAAACAAACAAACAAACAAAAAACCCAAAACAAAAACAAATGGGCTGGTGTAGTGATTGATATATTGTATATTTAATAAAATGTATCTGGGGTATCAGAAGACAGAATCACCCACAGCCAAGCCATGAAGGTCAGAGAGTGGTGACCCACACCTTAAAATCCATCACTTGGGAGACATCTGGATCTCTGTGAGTCCAAGGCCTACAGCCAGGCAGTGGTAGCTCACACCTTTAATCCTAGTTCTAGGAGAGTTGAACCAGGAAGTAAAATAGCTGGGCTGGGAAAGAGATGTAAGGCAGGAGAAGACAGAAATTTAGCCATTGTGGCTGAGCGACCCGTCAGGCTGCGGACCCATGAAGATAGCATTTACCCCATTTGGCCTGAGAAGTTGGCTGGCTGGGTGAGAACTGACTGTGGTCTGTTTCCCCAATATCTGGCTCCTAGTTTTCAATATAATACTAAATAGAATTTGTGCAAAATTTAATTATTTATTAAATATATATATTGCCACAGGCTAGATTGATGACTTAGCATCTAAGAGCACTAGCTACTCTTCCAGAAAACTCAAGTTCAATTCCCAGCACCAGCATGGTGACTCACAATTGTTTACAACTCCAGTTCCAGAGGATTCAGTGTCCTTTTCTGGCCTCGATGGGTACTAGGCACAAGAGTGGTATACAGACATGCATGCAGCCAAGCATACACATAAACTATCTCTGGGCTCCACTGAGTGTATAAAACACTCCATTGATGTCATTTGGAATGGCAGCTATGTGGCCACTTGGTAGATCCTTCTGTGTGTCCCACCAGGTTTGAACACTCAGAGCAGCGTACTGTATCCACTGGGATGGCAGGGTGCTCTAGGAGGTATGTCCTATGGGACCAACCTTGTAGCTATGGAATCAATGCTGTTTTGCAGCAAGGTAACTCTGATCACCCAAGTCCCCAAGGCCTGCAGTTGCTTTCCTAGGAAGCAAACCACGAAGCTGCTCTGTCCCTCTTTCCAGTCACTGTCCCCACCCTGGGTGATCAGACAGCAGGCTTAGGCCTCTTGGGTATCGTATCATTGGGGGTTATTTAGTTACTAGGGAGAAGAGACTCTGTTCCACAAATGTCCCAGGGAGACGGTGTGACTTGGCTTTCTGAGGGACAGCTTGATGCCCTGCAGCTGTCTTATTGGGCTGATATTCAATTTCGTGCCAGTCTGTATGCACAGAGGAAAGGAAGGCATGACATTAAGAGGAAAAGGTGGTATCTTCAGTTCACTGGGTTTTTTTTTTCCATTCTTTTTGGTGCTGGGGCCTGGGTCCATGCTAAAGATATCTACTATTGAGCTGCGCCCCTCCCTCATTAATGTTCCTTTGGTTTTTAAGACACACCAAGTGCACACTTCTAACCTCAGCGTTCAGGAGGCAGAGGTAGAAGGATCTCTTTGAGTTCCAAGCTAGGCAAGGATACATAGTAAAACCTGTCTCAAAAAAAAAAAAAATGAAAAAGGAAGGAAGGGAGGAAGGGAGGGAGGGAGGGAGGGAGGGAGGGAGGAAGGAAGGAAGGAAGGAAGGAAGGAACAAATGGTTCTGAGTGTCTCTTCTTCACTGTGACATTTCCTCTGTGAGGTGATAGGAATGGGTGAATTGGTTGAAAATCTTATTTAGACTGAGGCTTAAAAAGAACCAGGCATTTCACCTGACGGTATGCTAGCATGTGGACCAGGTGACAAAATTGATGGACATTTTCTGTAACTCACCATTAGACAGACAATCCTATTAAAATCAGCGAGTGCCCCACACACAAAAAAAACCCCAAATGACATGAATGTGGGAAAGGACCCTGTAGAGAGGACAGGGGTGGCAAAGGATAGGAGAGATATGAGAGGGTAGAAGAACCTGAGCCTCAAGGAGGAGATGACATGTTCATCAAATCACCAAGGAACTGTGGGTAGAGCCCAGACTGACCCCAGAACCTGTGGTTTCATCCTCTGTACTAAACATTAATCAGTCTCAGCTCTGTTGACAGTTTCTTTTCAGGCCTCCTTCCCAAGATTAAATAAGTGTTAAGGAGCTGGTTTGGGGCTCTGTGGGAACTGACCATTCAAGGTGTTCCTTCGGTGTGCGTCCAGAAGGTGAAAATACTCCATCAAGGCCTTCACATTTCTCAAAGACAACAAACAGTAGATTTTGTCCAGGTAAAGGTACCATAGAAAAGACCCTTGCTTCACTTTCATCTCGGCAGCTTTCAGCCAGAGGCTCTGCAACCTGACACGGAATGGAGAATTCTGCCTCAGAACTGGAATGTTGGACAAAGTCCCTGAGATGACCGGGCAGTCCTAGAGGGGACAATAAGAGGGAATGAAAGGGCTGCTCACAGTTCTATGGCTTTGTTGTGGATGTTTTCTGTCTGACTTCTAGACCAGGAGGGACCACCTGAGCCCAGGGCCAAAGCAGCTCTCAGAGACACCCTTGACAATGTGTGTCTCTAATAAGGAAGGAAAATGGAAACACACACAAAAGAAGAGCCTCGAACGAGTATACCAACATAAACCCAAAAGGAAAGAATTAATGTCCATATAAATGTTTAAGTTACATAATATACATATATAAGTATACTTGCTAGACATATATATGGGGAGAGAGAATGTCTCACTGTCAACCTGGTATTCTCTACACAGACTAAGATGACCTTGAACTCACAGAGATCTGCCTGCCTCAGCCACCCAAATGATGAGATTAAAGGTACAAACCACCACTGTTGTTTTAACTCTTTTTTGGGGGGCGGGGGCAGGCTGCCACCCAGCTCCCAAATAAATCACACTGAGGCTTATTCTTAATTATAAATGGCTGGCCTTAGCTTGGCTTGTTGCTAGCCAACTTTTAACTTTAAATTAGCCTACTTGCCTCTGGGCTTTTGCCTTTTTCTACTTCTATGAATCTTTCTTTTTTCTTCCGTGGCTGTCTGTGTAGCTGAGTGACTAAGCCCTGACACTCTCCTCTCTTTGTTCTCTTGTTCTTTTCTTTCCCTCCCAGAGCCTCCTTCTATTTATGCACCCTGCCTACCAGCTCCGCCCCCTGCCTGCCAGCTCCGCCCCCTGCCTGCCAGCTCCGCCCCCTGCCTGCCAGCTCCGCCCATCCTCTCTCCTGTCTTGTTATTGGCCATTCAGCGTTTAATTGGACCATCAGGTGTTTAGACAGGCACAGTAACACAGCTTCACAGAGTTAAACAAATGCAACATAAACAAAGGTAACACACCTTAAAATAATATTCTCCAACAACCACCACCTGGCTAAGAAGAAATTTTTTAAATTCTGGAGTGAGCCAGAAGCCAAAACAGGATACCTAACACAATCACACGGGTTTGCTTCTCTCTCCCAACATGGGCTGTTTCAGGCCTGTCCAAAGGGGAACAGATTAGTAGGCTCAAGCTTCATGCACTCATCACTCAGGTCAACAGTTAAGACCAGACCAGCTCACCCATATTCACTCCACAAGCCCCATCACAATAACCCATTCCTGGGTTATTTGGAAGTCTCAGATAAAACTGATAATGTGCAATCATTTGAGTATATTCTAAAAAGCATGAGTCTTCGACGTTATTACACCTGTGCATAGTCATCTACCACCCTCAAATGCCAAGTCAGCATTCGGTTTCCCTAATGGCCTCTTAGAAGTCTGAGGAGTTACTTCAATCAGGAACTCCCAGATCTTTGTATCATGTATCATGTTTCATAAATAATTTCAGTTCTAAAACTCTTATGTTTCTTTTTCTTACAATTAGTGCTTTTAAAATTGTATTGGTTATTGTGTGGATGCGTCTGTGTGCCATGGCACTGTCCCATCTCCTCCAGACCACAACACTCTGTTCATATTTGTTTATCTGTCTGTATACAAATGCACATTGATATACATGTATATGTATGTGGAGGGCACATATATGTATGCATACATACAATTCTATTTAAATTTATAAATCATGGGAACCTCTGATGTTATGACTGGTTGGTCAGAAACCCAGAAGACACCCTGAATTTATGAGTGGAGTGTGCCAAGAGTAGAGCAGTCTTATGGGACGGACCCCTTAAGCTGTGGGGTCTATGTTAACTCCCAGTGTCAGAATTAATATGACTTGTAGGACACCCTAGTGGTGTCTATAGTAATTGTCTGATGCTGCAAAAGCATTTAGGAAAATCAAGGGCAAAAATAGAATAGCACACGTTATTTATTTGTTTACTTATTTTTTACTTGGTTGGGTTTTGAGATAAGGTCTCTCTGTGTAGTCCTGGAACTCTGTAGACTGGCCTTGAACGCAGAGATCCTCTGTCTGTCTCTTGGGCGCTGGAATTAAAGGCATGCTCCATTATGGCCTGGCTTCTTTTCTTGGTTTTTGAAACTGGGTCTTGCTGTGTGTCTCAGGCTGCCTGGAACTCACTGTGTGGCTCAGGCTTTGCTTCCTGGCTTGGGATTACAGGAGAGCATCGTCATGACTGCTGGTTAAATTGTATGTGGATGGGTGTGTTCAAAAGGAAATGTAGACCTGAAATAGGCGCATTTATGTGATGTTTAGTCTTGGTGAAGAATGGAAACTCATTTGTAGGGATGTGTAGTTGGAGAACAGAAAGGATTACCTAACAGCTGTGAGGGGTCAGTTGAGTTGATTCACAGCCTTTTTCCTTTTAAATATCCTTTATCCTATTAAAGCCTATCCTTTCCTTCAAGAACAGGGAAGGAACCCATTAAAAGTCAACGAAGGACATATGTCCTGAGCCCCATCATTTCCATGCAAAGACACCATGTGTTTGCTTCAGTTTTATTCATAAAAACCAGATGGACAGAACCCAACATTAACTATCCCTCAGTAGCTGAATGTATTAATGATGATATTAATATATCTATACAGAACACTATCTGACAGTGAACATGAATGGGCCATAAGTACATTCAATATGATGAATCTCAAAAACATGCTGGGTTAAAAAAAAAAAAAGCCAAACACCGACTAGTGGACTCACAACTGAGCACTTGTCCAGCATGCACAAGGGGCTGGGTTTAATCTCCACTGGAGGAGGTGGAGCCAGAGTTAGAAAGAAAGGAGAGAGGATGAGAATTTCCTGAAGAGGCAATGGAGATGTTCTCTATCCTGACTACAGTGACAGCCTCATCTTGTCAAAACTCACTGAATGGTGAGCCTTATGGTGCATTTCTATTTATTGTAGATTAAATCTCAATGAACTTGGTTTTTGTTCTTCTCTGTGTAGCCCCGGATCGTCTAGAACTCGCTCTGTAGACCTGGCCGGCCTTGAACTCAGAGATCCACCTGCCTCTGCTTCCCTGGTACTGGGGTTAAGGGCATGCACCACCATGCCTGGCCTAAATTAACTTTTTTAATGTTTATGGGTGTTTCTCCTGCATGTATGTCTGTGTACCACCTGCATGCAGTACCCGAGGAAGCCATACGAGGGTGCCATCACATGGAATTGGAGCAGCAGATGCCTGTACTGTCTGTCCCGCGGATGCTGGGAGTGGTCTCTCCCTCTGGAAGGGCAACCTTTGATCTGAACCACTGAGCCAACCCCTTAAGTTGATTTTTTTCAAGTTATGTCCCATCTGGGGTGTAGTTCTGTCATAGAGTTTCTATGTACAAGGTCCAGGGTTCAGTCTTCAGTAGCACAGTAACAGGGAAATACCCACACATGAAGATAAAAGCAAATTTAATTCTATCAATATTACTCATACTTGCTCAACAGAAGACACCATGAGAAAAGTTAACATATAGATAAAAAGGTTGAGAGGAAACATTTCCAATAACTAAACCAAATAAGATAGTATTTTTAAAAATTTTGGGGAAGGTCTGTAAAACATCAGGTCCAGTGAGATGGCTCAGCAGGGCCTACAGACCTGAGAACCTGAGTTAATCCTCAGGACCCACCTAATGGGAGAAAAGAACCAACTCTTAAAAGTGTCCTCTGACCAGCACATATGCATACCCTTGAACATTCTCACAGGCGTGTACACTCATGCATGAACACGCATACGCGCCACACCATGAATGTTACACAAATAAATAAAAATTAAATTTCTAGAGTCAAACAAGACAGGAAATCTGATTTGTGTGTGTGTGTGTGTGCAAAGAGTGGGCTGTATTGGTGTACACCTTTAATCCCAACATCCAGGAGGCAGAGACAAGAGAATGTAAGTTAAGGACAGCCTGGTCTATAGTGCAAGATACAGGACAGCCAGGGCTACATAGAGAGACCCTGTCTCAAACAAAACAAAACAAATTGCCCCCCAACTCCCTCATCCCAACCCAACATCAACAAAAATGGGAGAAGACCGGGACCAGCAATTCAAAGAAACTGAAAGGCTTCCAATAAAAACAATGAAACTCACTGGGCAGTGACAGGAACACCTTTAACCCCAGCACATGTGAGGCAGAAACAGGCTGATGTGTGAGTTTGAGGGCAGCCTGGTCTACAAAGTGAATCTCAGGACAGCCAGGTTATTACACAGAGAAATCCTGTCTCGAAAACAAACAAAAAAATAAAACCATGCAAACTCAGACTCATTCATTGAGATAGACACATCAACAGCGCTATTAATTGAACTTACCAGGAACCAATAATTTCTATTTTAAGTTGTTCCAGAAAGTGTGTGTGGTGGGGGACCACAACCCTCCAGCAGTCTTCATTCATCACTAGGTCACTGTGAAGCCCTGTGGCCAGAGACAGATGAAGAACGGAAACCCGATTAAACTTAAGTTTCAAAGTAGCTTCGGCTCTGTTGAGCCCCTTTTATTGCTGTGTTTTTTATATATAATTTACCACCACCACCACCCCAACACCTTACAGAAACTCTAGTGATGTGGGACAAGTTTGCTGAGTTGTGGAACTGTCGCTGTAGTTCTGTTTCCGGGCATTTTCATCACCCCAGTGAGAATGGATCCACATCGCTCTTTCAAGGCAGTCCCCAGGTCTGGACGCCAACCCTTAACCAGATCTCCGCAGCTTTGCCTTTTCTGGACCGGTCGTATAAGTGCAGTCACACCTCACGCGGTCTTTGGGTCTGGCTTCCTTCACGTTGCATGACATTTTGAGAGGATCTTTCTATTTTTATTCTCAACTTTGTTTTCTTCTGGAGCTTTCTTCCGGTCAGCGCGTTCTGACCCTCCGCCTACCTCATATGCTGCACAGGCTTCAGCGGGGTCCGCTGAACCCATTGACAGACCCGCCCATTGCCTCGTTCACAGGCTCACTCAACGACTGCAATTTTGCGTGACATTTCTTTCTTTTTAACGACAAAACTTTCCCACACTCATTCAGAGGCAGGAACAATCAAAACTCGGGCGATCTCTATTCGGGGCGCCTTTTGCACGAATCCCCGGGGCATCGCATTCTCTCTCCAGATGGGAAACCGCACTTGGCGCTAGTGCGCCGCTCCAGGAATATTTTCGAACAGAGACCCGAGGAAGGGGAGCAGCAATCTAAACTCTTTCTGGAAGTGAGGGTGCCCGAGTTTGAGACTCACGTGTCGGGGGGGGGAGGGTCATCATTACAGGCCCTGCAGCTGCTCAGCCCGCAGCACTGAGAGCTAGAACCCAGGTCCTGATACCAACGAAAGGCATTGTGCAACCTGCAGGACTCCAGCAGCTAAGGTAGAGCGAGGAGGGTCGGCCGCCAGGATGGAGAAGGACGGTTTCCGAGATGTTTCCGAGCTTTTATCTCTAATCGGGCTTTTTATTATCATCATCATCATTATTGGTAAAAGAAGCGGAGAATTTTACTTAATAAGGAATATATTTGCTAACCTACCACGAAGCCTAATAGGTCCTAAAGGGGACTCCCTTGTTTCTTGTCCTGAGTCCTCGCCTTGTGGCTGCGGGGTGGTGACGGGGAAAGGTCGGGATCAGGGGGCGCGCGGCCGCGAGTCTCGGCCCTCTGTGCGCCTGGAGACATCACCGCTCTTGAGACCCTCCTGGAAAGCGGGGTGAAGGCAGCCTGGGACTCGCCTTAACCGTGGGGCGAGGAGCACCAAGAACCGGCGTGAAACCCGAGGTGAGGGGCGCGGGCGTCCCGCGTGGGAAAGGGCGAGCCAGGCCGCTGTCGGCACATTGTACGCGCTGATGCACCAGCCGGGCACCGACGGCTAACGCAGAGCGCCCGCCGAACCCCGAAGGTTTGGGGTTCCGGGAGGCGCAGCGGGCCCGCGGGCCGGCCATCCGGCGGGCGGACTACAGTCTCCAGAGTGCCCCGCGGCGCGGGCGGAGCCGGTAGCTCCCGCAGCCAATTGAGGGGTCTCGGGGTGCCGGGGAGCAGGTGGAGCCGGCCGGGATCAGCGCGCGCGCGCCGGTGCCGGGCGTCCTGCGGGTGGGCGGGTCCAGGAGGGGGCGGGGCGGAGAGGGCGGGGCGGGCGGGCCGCGGTTCCGGCAGCTCCCGGCAACAGCGGGCGCACTCAGCCGGTGCTGCGCTGCGGGGAGGGCGGCTCTGCGAAGCCGCAAGTCCTCCCTCGGCGCTCCGGATCCACTATGGCTTTCGCCAATTTCCGCCGCATCTTGCGCTTATCCAACTTCGAGAAGAGAAAGTCCCGTGAATATGAGCACGTCCGCCGGGACCTGGACCCCAACGAAGTGTGGGAGATTGTGGGTGAGCTGGGCGATGGCGCCTTCGGCAAAGTCTACAAGGTGAGGGTCCTGATGGTTGAGCCTGCCCGGCCCTGCGAGCCCCTGACCCCCCGCCCCCCGCGCAGCTGCTTCTGAGCACTTCCTGTGTCCCCGCACTGAACACAAAGAGACGTTTGTAGGACCTCGGCATTTTAGGGGGGCTACCCGAGGCACCCCTGGGAACACGGTGATAGTGGCACATCTTTTAAAGCGGAGCTACACCGATGTTGTGAGGATGTTAAGTCTCAGAGCTGCACCTGGGAGGGTTGGGAGTTAGAGACACTCCTGAAGATGAGTTTAAGACCGGCACTCAGGGAGGAAAGGGGGGCCCTGGAGTGAGCGAGGGCAGGCTGGGGCTGGAGGGCTCAACGGAAGGCGAGGACAGGGTCCTGCTACTGCAGCTGCAGGGCACAGATTTGGCTTCTGGACGTCTGAGTCACCGGAGGCTCCCTGTCTGCAGTTACCTCTCCCCTGGAGGAAGACAGGGCAGAGGCTGTGCTGAGGAGTGGGTGGGGCAGATGATGATTCCCTTTAGACACGTGTGCAGACGGACAGCTCCTGGGTTTGGTCCTCCGAGCAAGTTCTGAGTGCCTGTGTTGTTTAAAGTACCTAACTAGTACATTCTTGACGCCCCCTTTCTCGTTTCTTCTAGCAAAAGGTCCCCCAGCCTCTTGTTACGTTTCTTAGGCTGGTCTCCTAACTTGAGATCAGCTTGCCTCAACCTCCGGAGTAGCTTGGTCATCCCTTACCGCCCACACAAGCCATAAGTCACTGGCCTTGGGGCTTCTGTACTTTGAGGGCTCACTGACTTTAGGATTGCCCTTTCAGGATGGTGGACTCCAGAAAGGGCTTTTCCAGCTCGAGTCAGGGCTTGCTCACTTGACTTGAAATCAGTCTGCTAGAGCCTCATTACAGAAGTGTGCTCCTAGGAGGTGTGCATTAGCCTCATTGGGAAGCTTGTTATAAAATGACTCTCAGCTTAGTGTGGAGGTGCAGATTTTTAATCCCAGCAAAGGCAGGTAGATCCTGAGTTCAAGGCCAGCCTGGCCTACAGAGTGACTTCCAAGGCAGCCAGGACTGCTTCACAGAGAAACTCTGGAGAAAACAAAACAAAACAAAACAAAACAAAAACAAAAACAACAAAAAAAAACAAACAAACAAAAAAAAAACAAACAAAAGAAATAAGCTAAGACTTCTGAGGCCCCACTCGGCACTTGAGAGTGCTTGGAGCAGAGGCAGTTTGGAGGCCAGTCAGATCCATGGAGACCTCCTCTCCAAGCTGCACTTCCTGTCAGAGGACTGAGGACCCCCCCCCCCCCCACACACACACACACTGGAGCAAAATTCCCTGGTGAGAGAGTCAGGCAGAGGTCCTCTGGCATTCTCCCTGAATGGATTTGCTGCCCCTTGGCTGAAGGGTTTACCCACATCTGAGGGCTACCAGGCTAGCCCTTCCTTCTCTCTGTCCTCATGCTCTCCCCTGCTGCATTCTCCTAGAGACATTAGGAAATGATCCCCAGCTTCTCGGTCTCTCTGCTGTCTGCTCCTGTAGATTTGTCCTGAGCACCATCAGGGCCGCTGGCTTAGGTCAGCTCCCCACCTGGCTCTAATGATCAGCTGTTTTTTTAATGCATGCCCTAGGTTCTCTGTGTTTTTATTTTTCCTTTGTTCTTTTTTTTTTCTGTTAAAGACTTCAGTCACCTTATGTCCCTACTATGTGACACCCTTTGTTGTTACTTAAGCATACTTGACCTTTTTTAAAGTTTCCTGTAAAGTGTCCTGCTATGCTGACGGAGCCTCATCTGTCCCTAGCTTTCCTTTCGTCCCTAAGTGTCCTGTTCTGGTTTTGTATGGCTCATTTTTATTTAACTCACATGCAGAACTTTGCTTCCCAGAGACTAAGTCTTCCTTGTCATTTCTGTTTGCTGGGTAAAACTTAACTGTTCTCAGGCAGTTCCAACTAAGGGAGCTCTCTGATGACTTGTGTTTTGTTGGTTTTTGGTTCTCGAAGGCATATAACCCCTTTGAAGAGTGACCCTAACTCCCAAAGCTGAGAGATGACTCCATAGTATAAGGAAAAGGGAGACCTAGAGGGTCCTCTGGCAGCTGGTACACTTCGACAGTTTGTCAGGGTTGGTGATGGATTGCATAGACAGAGGTGGTCGCATTGACTGAAGGAGCTGGAATTCTCCTGTTGCCCAATGCCATACCTTGCATGCAACACATTCCTCACATGCTTGTGATGCTGACATAGCAAACCTGTGCTTCATGCATATAGAAATGTGGCATGTGGGGTGACTTACAGAGCCAGAAACTTGATGAGAATAATAAGTGACTGTCACTGTTGTGTACTTCAGAGCCTACTCCAACTTGTTAAAGTTTTTTCTAAAGTGTTCTTCTGGGCAGACAGAACTTCAGCTGCCTCTAATTTTCCCTGTCTCTTGACTTTCATATCATGTTATGTTTGAGGTTTTTGGGGGTTTTTTTGGTGGGGAGGGGCATGTGTGCCTAACTATGTGCAGGTGCCCATGTACATGTGTGCACATATATAGAGAGGATAGAGGTTGACACTGGGTTTCTTCCTGAATTACCCTCTGATGTATGTTTTGAGACAGGGTCTTTACTGGACCTGGAGCTCACTTATTTAGCTAGATTTAGCTAGATTTACTGGCCAGGAAGCCCCAGGAATCCTTCTGCCTCTGCCTCTCTAGCCTTGGGATTACAGGCTATGAACTCCCATACTTGGCTTTTTCATGTGGGTGTTGGGATCTTAACTCAGGTCTTGCTTGTGCAGCAAGCCCTTATTGGTAAAGGCCTTAATTTTGTGCTATTCTGTTCAACATGGCCCTTGATGCAGGAGGTTATACTATTCCCATGCATATGTGATATATACATAGACATACTGTGGAGCCCAGGTACAGGAAACCATGCCACCGTGTATGTGTGGTGAGGATTGTGTAAATAGATGCTGTACCTCCTGATAAAATCACCTGGTGATGCGTTTGTTAGAACGTGTCCCCATTATTGAGTGACACATGTCCGTGTTGCCTCCATAACCTTAGTGTATGACATGCCATTCTAACTAAAGTTCATGTATCTATGATTACTAGTTCCCAGAGGGTGGAAGAACTAGAACCCACAATGCCACGCTTTTACTTGGATACTTTTTCCTTAGTGTCCAAATCAGGAAGATAGTCTGTGTTCACAGTGCCCTCTCACCAGCCTGCCTGCCCTTTTTTTTTTTTTTTTTTTTTAACTAAGGCCCTCTAATCAACTGCCCTGACCTCTATACACTTCCTAGTTCTTTGTGAGGCAGTATGAGACAGAAATTCTGTCTTGGCTAAGTGGCTGATATCAGCTATTGCAGGTTGGCATGGCACCGGGGAGACAATTGGCCCTGGGTGGGGAAAGATGCTGGTTCTCACCCCCCATCTCTCCACAGCCTCCTTGGTAGGGACCTTCTTGGACTTTCTTAGCCTGTGAAGTCTTAGGAGGCTCCATTCCTCAGCATGGTGAGGAAAGGATTCCCATGGACCAGTGAGAGCAGGAGCATCCGAAGTCTCCAAGACGGGAAGCCCTTTCCCCCTCGGCTTTCTGATCGGCCCCAGGAGACTGGGAGAGGATTGATTTAGTCCAACGTCCATTCTCCCTAGTTTCGTTTCTATGTGATGGAAACTTGGTTCTGAAAGGAAATCATTCTAGTTCATTACTCGAATTCAAAATAAGGCTTATGGGCGGCTTGTTTTCAGACCTCTTATCATGAACGACGATCTTCTCTAAAGTGGGTAGGGAGGAGAGGAAGTGTTTAGTCTCCGCAGTGGAAATCGCTGCCCTCAGCAGAGTCTGATGCAGAGCGAGGGCTAATCATGTGCCCCATGCTTTGAGGGACCACAGAAGACAAGACCAAAAGGGAAGGCTAGTGGCTGGGTGATTGCTTTCTGGAGACTGCTTTGTCTTGGAGTGTTTGTCTTTAAGCTTCTAAAAGGTTAAGTTGTAGCTGGGTAGTGGTAAGCCTTTAATCCTAATACTTGGAAGGCAGAGGAAGGCAGATCTCAGAGTTAGGGGCCAGCTTGGTCTACAGAGTGAGTTCCAGGACAGCAGGGCCTACACAGAGAAACACCTACTGGAAAAACCAAACCAAGAAATAAAAAGGTTAATTTGTAAAATCAAGACCGTAGGTGGGGGACTAAAACTCAATAAAAATAAAGTCATCACTATGTTTATAGTCTTCAGTGCTGGATCCAGGGCCTTGTACACACTAGGTAAACATCCTACGCTGACCTGTATCCCCAGCCTGGACTTTTGTGTCTGTGTTTGGTTTCTTGAAAGAGGGTTTTGCTGTGCTTCCCAGGCTGGCCTCAAAGTCATGATCTCAAGCAGCCTTCCTTCCTCAGCTCCTTATGTGGCTGGTAATACACGCATGGCCGTTATGCCTGGTATCTTTTTATATTTTATTTACTTTTTATTTATATTGGGACAGGGTTTCTCTGTGTAGCCTTGGCTGCCCCATAACTCACTCTGTAGACCAGGCTGGCCTTGAACTCACAGAGATCTGCCTGCCTCTGCTTCCCTGAGTGCTGGGATCAAAGGCACACACCACCACCACCACGTGGATTTATTTTATTTTTAAACTACTAACAAATTAAAAAATCATCACTTCTTATCCTGTCTGGTACATAGTGGGTGCTTTACATATTCTGTAATGTAAGACACACATCCTCAGTAGCACAGATCTGTCAGGCTGACCTGGTGTGGGTAGGATATCTATAATATGACAGTAAGCAGGGGATGCAGGAAGGTCACAACTTAGGGATAGTCTGGGGGAGGGGCTACTTTCTGGCCCACAGCTCCTGCATTTGGTACTTCTTGGATTTGTTCTGTTATCTGTCAGCTGTCATCTGCACTTTTTGCCTGTCACTTAAGCCAGGTTGACTTTACCATTAGGATAAAATTGCTCACTGCCATGTCAGTGGCAACAAGATGGCACTTTCGAGAAGTTAGCATTACAGCAGAACTGACTAGGTCGGTGAGCAGCTCGTTTGGAGAATTCCTTCTATGTTTTAAATGCATTTTTAGGCCAGACTCCCAGATAGGAATGACTGAGTCAGAGGGTATGCCTGGCTTGAGGGTGATTTTGAAACTACAATGAGATAAATTTATGGAAGGTCTTTTGCTGCCTTCTCTTGCTAATAGCAAACCCCAGTCTTTGTGGATCCCCAGAGAGTGAGGGGACTTTGGCAACTGTGCCCAGACCTCAGGTGTCCTCAGCTCTGCTGGCTTTAGGAGCTGTTGGTGCCTGACTAGGCAGAGCTGGGCCGGCAGTGCTGAGGTCTCCACCCCTCCAGGCCAGGCCTCTTCACCTCCTCTGTTGCTCCTCAGAGTTGGAAAGCCTGGATTTCCGCCTGGCTCCCCTGGGACTGTCCAGGACCTCCTGTATTCTCCTCCTTTTCCTCCCCTACTGTCCCCTTCTACTCCGGAAAGAGATCTGCCCTGGGCAGTAACCTTATTTCCTCTCGGCCTTGTATTTTTAAGCTCAAATCCACACTATTGTAAGCCATTTCTCACTCCATAATACCCTATCCCTTGAGGGCACCTGGTAAGGGTCTGCTACTGCAAATCCATCAGCTTTGGGGCTGGCCTTGGTCAGCTCCCACCACACTAGTGGTGGTTTGCCAGCATCCTCAGAATAGGCCAGGGTAGGTGTGAGAATGGCTAGAGGGAAGGAGCATAGCTTTACTCCTGGTCCCCTGGGACAGTGCCAGGATTGTTTATGATTGTTGACACTCAAAAACATGAGTTGCTTCAAGAAGGTCTTGACATGCCGCTGCCATTTAATTGGGAAGAAAGCAGAAAGACTATGGGCCTCTGTACCTCAGCTGTGGTACCTGGGCCTCTCTGGGGACTGCTAACATTGGTATCAGGGTCAGTCTTCACAAAAACACTCCTTTTATCTCAGAGGGAATAAGTCCTGGGACCAAATATGAGTGCCCATAACCAGAACATAGACCCAAGTTTCCCCATATACTATACTCCACTGTGAAAGTGACCAGGTGAGATTTCTGTCAGTCACAGAAAAAAAAGTAAATCGTAATTGATGTGTAAGTGAAGCCACAACAAATCGGGGAACCTCTGCTGTGGGCTTCGGCTGCTGTTTCAGGACGTTCTTGGCTTTGGTAGTTGCAGGGATGTTAGGTATGAACAGGGATGGGCAGTGGGTCGTTCTCAAAGGGACTCAAATAGCCCACAGTAATGTCTTTTGTCTGCAACATTTTAATTCTATCTAATCTTCAAGTTTAGACGTTAACACAGGCATAGCCTGCTCTTCCCTCCCTTCCACTCACTCCCCCCGCCCCTCTCCCTGGCTCTTTAGTTCACAATCACGGGCTTGTTCTGTGTGTTCTCAGCATCTCCAGCATGTGTACACTCTCCCCCAGGTACCACTAAACCCCCACCTAATTTGTGGCCACCAAGACTATCCTGAACACTGGCACATGCTTCTAAGTATGAGAGGGGAGGCAGAGCCCTCCAGCTGTCCATGCAAATTGGTCCCAGGACCCTCCTCTGGCGCCTGTACCCAAGGAAACTCAGTTTTGTCATATAAAGTGGGGATAGTATTGACACAGCTTCCCATCCACTCTCTGTCATCTCTGGATAACTTGTAACGCCGATGGCACTGAAATTGTCCTGTGAGTCCCTACGCTGTATCACTGGGGACCCAAGACCAGAAAAAAGTCTGTACATGTTCAGTACCGATGCAGGTACCCCCCCCCCAAGTTTTTAACCCGAGGTTGTATGTGGAAGCCATAGAGGTGGAGGGCTTGCTGCTTCTGTCACCTTCTTGTGTTGCAGAAGAGAAGAGTTGACCCTTGGCACCAGAGAGATAAGAGTTCAAATTTTGGCCGCCGCACTTAGCAGCTGTGTGACGAGAGAAGTGAGTGCTGTGCCTCTGGAGTTTCCCCATGTGTGAGAAGAGCTGATAAGATAGACACCCTCAGAACTGTCTTGAGAGTTAGCCTGCACCAAAGGGCAGCAGAGGTCTGAGCGGATGCTAGGAAGTCACTGCACTGCAGGCGGGCGGTCATCAAGAGAGCTTGTATAGGGACCAGAGAGCCCTGGTGAGTAGGAAGCTGCCTGTAGGTAGGGCAGCCCAATGGTAATCAGAAGGCAGAGAGAAGGAAGCTAGGCAGGTAAGAGGGTAGGCATGAGACTCAGGGTTCCTGCTGCCAGCTTTTGAGTTTGCTTGCCCATGAGTGGGTTTGTGTGGCTTCCCCGAGGCTAAACCCAGTGCCACTGAGTTTGGCATTTGAAACCAGGAAATTGCTCCTAGAAGATGAATGGTAGGTTTCCTCTGGAAGCATCTCATTGGCTGATAGCTTCTACTTTGTGTTTTTTTGTGGGGCCACATCTGTAGGAACAGGGGAGCCTAACTGTTATCCCCGGAAGTGTCCCACAGACCGCAGAAGCCGCTCGGGGCTACTAGAAAGAGTGACTGTGTAGTCAGTGGCCATTTTAGCATCTGACAAACGTCATCAAGCATTTAGCCTTCTTCTGAAGTCCCTGTACCCAAGTGTGCATCTGTGCTGGGCCACCTGATTCTGGTGATCAGTTGTATTCATGTTGAGCACCACAGAACTGGCCTGGCCATGTGACCCTCCATCTCTGGTCTACCCTGCCTACGTCCCTCCCCTCTTCCCAGTGGTCTGTGGGTTTGAGCATTTGAGCTGGGCGTACCTGGATGCTATCAGGACAAGGCCATGTCTGCTTGAGCCTTGGTCTGCATAGCTGTACACCCTAGCTCTAGATAATGCAGACAATTGAGATCACAGTGCTGGAGGCTGGGAAGGCCAAGGTCAAGGCGTCATAGCCGTGGGTGGCAAGGACTTACCCAATGCTCTGGAGTCTACTTCTCCTATTAAGACTCATCCTATCCACAAAGGTCTGTCCTTGTATAACCTAGTCAATGTGTCAAAGGCCCATCTTCTAGGGTTGTCATCCTGGAGTTAGGATTTCCATATATGGGGTGGGGGGGGCACAGACATTCAGATCATATCAGGAACTGAGTCAATAGAGCCTTGAGTGACAAACTTAGGAAGTTAAATATGGCAGTTTTAATTTTAAATAACATCCTTTCTGTCCTCAGCCTTTGAATGAGCCTCTATAATGTCAGAAAGGACCCCTCTGGATGGAAGAAAGGGGACAAGGCCATGACTGGCGAGGGGCAATGACTTGCCTGAGGATGCGGTCAGGTCCCTTGTATCCCAACTGTGGTTGCCCATGGGTCAGACTGGCCACTATGGAGATTGGAGCAGCCTGGTTGGCTGGAGAAATTCCTACTGGAGGTGTGGCTGGGCTGTGGGTCAGAGCCTAGGACTGGTAAATGCCTAGTGTGCGCCACCAGCCTGTAAAGTAGATGTGTGCTGAGGGAGAGGAGGAGGAAGAGCACAGAGAGTGAAGTGGGGATTTGGGGTGTGGGTGAGTCTTTTTGCCAGGAATTGAAGAAGGTGCAGGAGCTGCAGTGAATGCCGGATTCCACTTGTCCTAGGCGGTGTAAGGCTGAGAAAATGCTCGCTTCTAAGTGCTTTTTACTCACTGGAAAGGCAGCAGGAACGATGTAACCAGCCAGGCTTCTTGAAGGATGAAACGTGATAGCCTGTGGTCAGTCACCAGTGTCTAGGACACTACGAGAGCTAAAGCCAGTGTTAACTCTTAGAGTAGGTTCTTGACCACCTATGTGTGTCAGGCCCTGCAGGTCTCCTCAGGAGGATTGGTTATTGCTTCGTTATTATTATCTGCCCATTTTTCTTCTCTTCTCCTTCAGAAAGGCAGGGGGTTGTCTTCTCGGTCTATACATAGTAGGGCAGAGGCCTGGAGATATCCAGTGACTTCTTGAGTGTGACACAGCCTTTCCATAGCAGGGTTGGGACTTAATCCTGGGTCTTTCTGGCCAGGTGCCTGTATCTTTCTCCTACAGAGAACAGACAGAAAGCCAAAAGTCATCTTAGAGAAGGTTGTCTCCTTGTGATGTCTCCTCATGGCCTTGTGGGTCTGTGTCTAGAAACATGACCTTCTTTTCGGAGCCTGCTTCAAGTGGATGTGGGCGGTGGCCTCCCCTGCGGAGGAAATAGCGATGGGCAGAACAGCAGAGGAAGTGGCTGAGGCCTCTGAGGGCAGAAGATGAGGAAGGTTCTGTCACCCTCCTGAGCCCTGGTGGGTGGGTGGGGTGGCTGGGAGGGAGGACCTGTCCTGAGAGATACACCCCAAGGGGCCTCCTGTCTTCCCTCCAGAGGCACCTCCCACATCTGCTGTCTCCCTTCCCTTTTCGAATCTGCTTCCCCTTGTTGCAGGTTTTTTTCTGCTTCCTTCCTCCTCCGCCGCCTAGTGATTCTTCTTGGCCAACAGTTTCTTATAGCCAAGAGTAAGGGATGGAGCTTTGAGCTATGGGCCAGTAACTAGAGGGTTAACTCTATCTGGTCTGACAGAGGAGATGTATGGTGGAGGAGATGGGACATGCTAAGAAGTGCTGAAGGAAGGCAGTGCCTTGGACTGGCATGCCTTGACGCATGGACCCTTGCAAGGGATTCCCCCTGTTTGTGGCAGCCATGGATGCTCTGGCAGCCAGGTCCTCCCATTCTGTGTTGAAACTCATTCTTCCTCAGAGTGGCCTACACTGCTTAGCCTTCTCAGAACTCACCACTGCATAATTCAGAACCACACCAGGCTCCCCTGTACCTTTCCTATGGTCCTTTGCCCTCTGGAGTAGGGTAAAGTCCCTAGGGCAGAGCAGTTGGCTGGAGAGTGGGTAGTTAACTGGACAGGAAACAGTTGGACACAAGGAATGACTTCTCTGGCTGAAGCTCAGCAGACTGTTCATGGTGACTCATGTCACTAGTATATTTCAGAGCCGTTTGTAGAGAGGCTTTAGATGTTTTTAACATACACACTCACACACTCACATACTCACACACTCTCATATACTCTCACACACATATACACACTCACACTCACATATTCACACTCTCATACTCACACACACTCACTCTCACACTTACATACACTCTCACATATACACATACACACACTCTCACACACATACACATACACACATTCTCACACACACTCACACTCTCACACACTCACTGTCACACACACTCACATATTCACACACTCTTACACTCATACACTCACATACGCACACACACATATACACACATTCACTCACACGCTCACATACTCTCTCACATACACAGATATATACACACTCTCACAATACTCACACACGTACACACACTCACTCTCACATACACACACTCTCACACTCATACACTCACATATGCACATGCTCACACACGCGAGTGATGCTCAGATAACAGCTAGAATGGGTGAAGGAGCAAATGGCATTACCTCAGGATTCGGCTCCTGGCTTTTCTCTACTGTCTGTAATAGTGAAGTTTTTTTGGCCCCGGGCGGCCGGAGGTCCAGACCCACACAGACCTGCAGCCCCAGACCCCTTAGCCGCCCGCAGCCGCTCAGGCCCCAGAAATGACTCAGACGCTTATATTAAGTTCATGCTGTTTGGCCTATGGCCCAGGCACATTGCTAGCTAGCTCTTGCATCTTAAATCAACCCATTTCTATTAATCTGTCTGCCACGTGGCCCGTGGCTCACCTGTGTTCCTTACATGTTGCTCCTTTGGGCTTCGGGCTTGATCTCTCTGACTCTGCCCTACTTCTCCTACCTATGCTCTGACTCCTCCTACTTTTTCTATGGTGCCTGTCATGGGCCAAAACAGTTCCTTTATTTAAAGATTGATATTCACAGCATACAGAAAGACATTCCTACATCAACTGTCACTTTATTTGTGGCCCTGTATAAACCACCTGACCCTCAGCCTTTGTTTAAGATTGACTTAATTTATTTAAAACCTTTTTAGTCATATTTATTTTACTTTATGCGTATGAATGTTTTGCCTGTACGTATCTATATATCCCACCTTGTACCTGTTGGATCCTCTGGAACTGGGGTTAGGAGTGATTGTGAGCCACCAATTGGGTGCTAGCAACTGGACCTGGGTTCTCTGCAGGAACAACGAATTCTCTTAATCACTGAACAATCTCTCTAGCCCCTGTATTTGTATTATTTTTAATTATGTGTGTGAGTGAGTGTGTGCGTGTGTGCGTGTGTGTGTGTGTGTGTGTGTGTTTGCGCATGGGTACATGTGCTGGAGGAGGCCAGACAAGGCCATTGAATCCCTGGGAGCTAGAGTTACAGGTGGTTGTGAGCCTGGGAACTGAACTTGTGGCTCTGCAAAAACAGTATGTGCACTTAACCAATGAGCCATTTTCACAGTCCTCCAGCTTCCTTCACAGTTTTTTGAGCTGCAAACTATAAATTAGAACAGGACTTGCCTCTGTGGAGCGATGGGACCAGCCCGGCAGCTGCCCTCAGCACAGGGACAGCCAGGTTGTCAACTGTTGTGGCCCAGTCTTGGCCTTTTAATGTGGATGCTGCTGTCCAGGCTGGTGTGCTTCTGACATGGTGGCCCCTCTGCACCGACATGCCACCCTGTTTGTCCTCTGACTCTTTGTCTCTTTCTGAGGGATTTCTGAGTCTGGGCCTAGACTTCAAATAAGTTGTGGACTCCCCGGGAGTCCCTCATGGCCTGTCCTCGCTAGTGCTGAGGCTGCTCTGGCTAGATGCCATGAAGGTTCCTGAGGTCAGCGTGTGTTTACTGCTCACTGTGATATGAAGATAAACCCGATTCAATGGAGATAAAGAAGGTCACCCTGGAGCTGGGGTATGCATGAGGCCTAAGCTTCAGTCCCTGGCACAGCAAACAACCCAACCAGAAGGCCACCAGAGCCTTGGGGATATCAGAACTCCTATAGACTCACCAAGGCCCCCATGCTGTGGCTGCCCCTTGGTGGGAGAGTCTAGGGTAGCTGACCTTTGCTCTGAGCGTTGGTCTCTCTCTGAAGGGTTTCTCCTCCAGGGCCCCACTTTACTTCAGAGGCAACAGGACCCAAGGGAAGTGGGGATCATGGCTGAGTGTCCTGTGAGATGCTTAGAGCCCTGGGTGCCAGTATTGACCTGGTCCACAGAGTGGTGGAATTGTCCTGTAGGCTAGCTCACAGCTGTTGGGAATGATGGCTGGGAATGAATGCTTCGTGTGTGTGTACATGTGCATGCTAGAGGACATGATCTCAGAATGAGAGGGAAGGATGCTAGTTACCTGTGGCTAGGATCCTTGGAACTCTCCCTCAGGCAGAGAGAGAGAGAGTGAGAGAGAGAGACAGAGACAGAGAGAGAGAGAGAGAGAGAGAGAGAGAGAGAGAGAGAGAGAGAGAGAGAGAGAGAGAAGTTGGCTAATGGATATAGAAGCTGGATAGGAGAACTAGCTGATAATGCTCTAGCTATGGTAGAGGTGGGGAATGATGTCCGTGTGTGTGTGTGTGTGTGTGTGTGTGTGTGTGTGTGTGTGTGTGTGTGTGTGTGTGTGTGTGTGTGTGTGTGCAGTGCCATCTCTTTCATAAGTGGGTATTAATTTTAGAATAACAAACCCCAGCATTTTTGAGACAGAATGTCACTATATAATCTAGGCTAGCTTCAGGACTCACCAGAGTCTTGCTGCCATTCCTTGCCCAGTGCCAAGAGTACAATCAGCAGCATACTTGCTAACATTTTAAAGCAGTCAGAGGGTTTTTGTTTTTTTGTGTGTTTTGGCAGGGTCTAACTTTGTAATACTTGGCTGGCCTGGAACTCTCTATGTAGACCTGGCTAGCTTTGAGCTCACAGAGATTCACTGCCCCCCCCCCCCCCCCCCCCCCCGCCTCCTGGGTACTGGGTTTAAAGGCATGTGCTGCCATACTTTTGGATATCACCAACACACAGCAGTGGTAAATGGCTAAAATGACTGTCATGCAAACTGCTGAGTTGTCACCTACTGACATGTCCTGAGAGGTCTCACTGAACCTGTGAATACATAAAATTATTTTGTGCTAATTTAAAATGTACAGAAATTAGAGTGTGCCATTGAATCTTTTTGATTAGTTGGTCTGGGCCTGTTCTAAGTGCTCCTCTCAGGGTAACTCAGTTGATGCTCTCAGGCAGGAGCCCTTCATGTCCTCTGTGTAGAAAGGTAGAGAATGAGGAACACGGGGGGGGGGGGGGGGGGGGCACTCCAATAGCTGTGCATGGCAGCCTGGGACAGCTGTGCCGTGGAGGGATGTGTGGACTCGATCGTACAAGAGGCAGAGAAGCAGCGTCTCTGAGATCTGTCATTTGGATTTTCTTTTTTGTGCCATTCTATTTTTAAGATTCTTCTTCATGTACTTGTGTTATTTTTAGAATAATAGAACATAACATGGAAAGTGCTGTTGGTTAAAAAAACATCAATGCACCGACCATAACTCTTAGAGGTCTGAGATGGGAAAATAAGGGGAGTCAAAGAATTCCTGAGTTATGGGGGTGAAATGAGGTGGAATGATAAACATACTCTCTCTCCTCCTTCCTTGAGGCAGAAGGCAGCCAGGCAGAGTGGGAGGAAGAGCCCATGCCACCTTCCCCTTCATCAGTAACGATGTCTTGGGGCTGGATGCCTCGCCGTGTTTGAAAAGCTGGGATCCAAAGGTTCCCACATGCCTGGCCAAGTTGGACGGCTTGCTCTGCCCCTCAGCCAAGGCCACGGCTTGGTATCTTTGAGGTTGATCCTCTTTGGGTTTGGTCCCAAGCCAAAAAGGCTTGGAGGCTTAGTATTTCCTGACTGTGCCAGGATGGCCCACCAGGCCTCTTCTCTAAGGGAGTGTTGAATGTACGTCTATGGGACTGTCAACTCCTCTGCTTTTGTGCTGCATAATCTTTGCTGTCCTCAAGTGTCACTTCTGAAACTTGGCTGGCTCCTTTGTCACTGAGTTAAAGCTTGGCAGGGCACTTACTGATCGGGAACTGGTTCTCTACTTGGCAGGACCAGTTAACTGTGTAGGTCCTGGCGCAGCTATAATGGGATGAATGGACATGGTCTCGACTCCTCACTTTCTGGTCCCCTCTTAGGGAGTACAGATGTACCCTTGGGCCTCCCTTTTTTCCATCTACTCACTCATTTGTCTGCTTAGCCAGCCACCCTCCTCACCTGCCTTGGCTCCTTTTCTATTGCCATGAGGAGACACATTGGCCAAGGCAACTTATAAAAGAATTTATCAGGGGCTTACAGTTCCAGGGGCTTAGAGTCGGTGACCATCATGGCAGGTAGCGTGGCCACAGGAAAGCAGGTGTGCTGTGTGAACAAGAGCTGAGATCTCACATCTGATTCACAATCACAAGACAGAGCTAGAGGGAGCTAACTGGGAATGGTGTGAGCTTTTGGATCCTCAAAGCCCTCCCCCAGTGACACACCTCCTCCCATAAGGCCACACCTCCTTTTCCTTTCCAAATAGTTCCACCAAACTGGGGACCTGGCCTTCAAACATGGGAGCCTATCGGGGCCATTCTCATTCAAATCACCACACTGCCCATTTCCCATTTGTATCCATCCTCCTACCCATTCATCTACCCATCCACCCATCCTCCCTCATGCCTATCTTCAAGGCTCCCTCCCTGTCCTTCCCACCCAATTCCTTTGCTGCTCTGTGCCAGGCTCTGTGGAGTGTAGGCTGAGAGGAATCAGACATGGGCTTGGCCTTTCTTCTCTCACAGCCAGCTCAGATCTGAGTTGCACATGACCACAGCACCAGCAGCCTGTAGTGGAAGCACTCAGCCTGTGTCTAGTCAGAGAGCCACTAAGGCTTCATCCTCAGTGTCTGCGCTTGTAGGCAGTGGCAGAAGAGGGGGGAAGGGGGGAAGGAGACCCTGGAGGTGGTTGCCTACTAAGGTAAAGACCTGGGCAGAGAGCCCGACCTGTGTTCAAGTCCTGACAGCTGAGCTGTGTGACTTGGGGCAGGTCTCTTGCTCTCTCTGGGATTTCCTTTTCTCTTCTATAGAAGGAGGTGATTTACAGCTGCTCTATTCCTCTTGGGCCTGGGTTGGGCCAACACCAATGCTCAGTGCTCTGCCTCTGGCGATCTGCTTATAGGACTTACTTATCGTGAGGCTGTAAGGCCGCTACTCCCAAATGTTAGACCCTTTGAGTGTTTTTTTTTCCTGCCTACTCCTAGCTGCTGGGCTTATAGCCTTTTTTCCAGTTCCCTCTGCTGCTCACTAGCCTCTAGGGCTACTGTCCCTGGTCCTTTCTTAAACAGATACTGGTCTTTTTTGACTTGGTCCCTCCAGAGCTCTGAACCAAAGCCCTCCTATGATTAACAGCACTTAACATCATGCCCTACATTCTTGTGTATGACACAGACCAAGATCTACTGGTTCCAGTGGCCTGAACTTCCTTGGACACAGGCCGAGCACAACCAACCACCCAGCATTCAGAGACAGGAAAGCAGAAAGCTTTAGCCTTGCCTGCTCCAGATTTTAGCTGTTATCCACACATTGACTTTCATGGACAAGCCAGCTGGAATACTTTCCTTGCACCCTGAGCCTAGCCGGGTGGCTAGGAGATCTCAGCAACAGCTGTGTATCTGGGGTGGGTGTGTCTGTATCATTCCCATCCCTTTTCCAAAGCCTGGGACATTGAAGAGACTCTCTCACCTCTGAGTGGGCATGTCCTCCTAGAGAGGGCTGGGAGTTAAAGGCTGAGTGTAGTATCCACTGGTGCTTTCCACAGACGTGAGGTTGTTCTTCATGTCTGCTCTATTCAGTATGGCAGCTCCCTCTGCTTGGTCAGGAAGCATTTGGCACATGGCGAATGCCAACAAGGAACTCAAGTTTCACTTCATTTTATCCCTATTCATTTAGACTTCCCTAGGTGGCTAGGGTAGCCATCTGGACAGCATAGCGCTGGCTGGCTGCCTCTTCCAGCCCATAAGACCCTATAGGGTCAGGTCTGGGCAAGTGCTCACCTGTGCAGGAGATGCCTTTCCACCCCCTGGCCCTCACGGGGACTCCTGTGCATTATTGCCAGCTGGCGTGGGATGAAGACCCCTTGTTCTCCGCCCCCTGTCCTCAGCGGTCTCTGTCTGTAGGCATGCACTCTTCCCAAGGGCAATTCCATTATCCCACAGTTTTGTTACTGGGATGGCTTAGCTGGTTTGCCTCCTCCCTAGAATGTTCACTTACTGTGTTAAAGGGTTGCTAATGTCCCAGTAAGGCAATTTAATAGTTTTCTCACCATTAAGCATTTAGGCCTCTCCCACCTCATTTCCGTTGTTACGGCTACGAGCGTGATCCTGTACAGTTCTTTTGTTGTCTTTCTTGAGTTATTCCTTGGCTCTGAATTCCCAGAAATGAGGGATAATAGGCTTAAAAGGTATTTCAGACCTGCCTCAAACAAAGCAAAACAGAGCAGCTGTGGCCAGTTACTGCCAGTTACTGAACTTGTTTATATTCTCGCCTGTAATGCTGTAATGAGGACTTTGATACTACACAGTCATCGGCTCTATACTAAAGTCATCATCCCTTGTTTTTGCTAATTTAATAAGCGTCCAGTGATCCATTTTACTTTTTTAGAAGATTCTTTCACCAGAATAGTCCCGTGGTTTCGGTTTGCCTGTAGCCTTCATCATATTTTCCCCAGAGCTCAGATTATCTCTTCTGGGCATCTTGTGAATGTCCCTCCCTGGTCAGGGTGACAGTGGGGATGGCCCTTGTTACATGTGTGGTTGGTATTGAAACACTTTTACACATGCCTGCCCTCTGTGGGAACTCCTAGATGGGAGTCATTTCCTTCTTGGTAGCAGATGACATGAGTCCCCATGGGTGAGACAGGTCTCACATAGCCAGAAACCTGAGAGTACCACCATTGGGGAAAGCTAGCTCCAGTGCTCTGTGGTCCTCTACACTCTGGCTCCTCCCTCGGTGCGCCCTGCTTCTGTCTTGTCTTTACCCTCTGCAGACTCCCTGAAGAAGTGACAAGATTGACTATCTTTTATGGGGATATAACTCAATGGTGGGATGCTTGCCTAGAATGCGTAAGGTCTCAGGTTCAAGCCCCAGCATCACCAAACCAGGCTGGGGAGATGGCTCAATGTGAGCACTCTGCAAGCATGATAACCAGAGTTTGGTCCACACCCACCAATGTCAAAGCCCGTGATCCCAGCCTATGGGAATTGGAGCCAGGTGGTCCCAATCGGCAAATGGGATAGATTATCCAAATCCATGAGCTCTGAGTAATACAGAGACACCTAACACCAACCTCCAGCCTTCACATGCATGTATAAACACATGTGTGCACACACATGCAAACACATGCACACACCATATACACGGACACATGTCAAAAAAACAAAACCCACCTTAGACTGGTTAAAATGCAGGACTGGGGCCATAATTCAGTGGTAGAGCCCTTGCCTAGCATACATGAGCCTTAGGTCCAAGCCCTAGCATAAGAGCTGGACAGGTGAGGGCAGAGTCCACAGTTCCCCAACCTTCTACTCTGCCAGTTTAGCTACTCTAGAAATAAAAAGCTGCTTGTCTGGTAATCTTAAGAAATGCTCCCCCCCCAAAAAAAATCCAGACAAGAAAGCATTCAGGAACAGTTTACCTACCTTGAGTCATATGCCCAACCCTGAACCAATAGCTGTGACAAAGCTTGACTCTGCCTGGTTGGGCTTGGATATGTCACTAGACCAGGGAGGGATCAGCCCTTCTGGATCTTCATACTGAGTGAGGCAGTTTCCAAAGACAGAGCTTTGCACACACAATGGGAATGGGATGCCCCAGGACTCATTTCTAGGCAGCTGCAGAGGCTCCGAGGCCCTTGTCTTCTGTACCCCATTCTCCTTCAGCCATTGTGTTCAGGCTTGGGTCTCTGCATTCTTCTTTTTGTGGACTCAGTTTGCCCTTCTGGAGAATGGGAATCGAGGACTTAAAAGTTCACAGCTATAGCTAAAGGCCTGGCTGCCTTCTGGGATATCCATCATTTCCTGGGACAGGAAGGGACCGGGTGCTCATCTGGTACTAGAGAAGGGAAGAGTTTGAGGCCTGGCCTCTGCTGGCTTCCATGCTACCAGGTCTCAATAATCTACACACATACCCCCCTCCCGCAACTGGCTTGCTACACCCCTGGAATAGGGCAGGGTTCCCGGCTGGGCTGGGAAGGTTGCTCCCCCTCCTCTAGGCTGTCACAACGGGGGAGATTGTTCCCACAGTGTGTCTGGGCCAGAAAACACAAGCAGCCACTGTGTCCACTTACAAGGGTGTGGGCTCCAAGGCTAGAGACTGCTAGCCACCAGCGGGGCTGCGCATCCTCCTCATCCTTGGCCTGGCTTCAGTACCGGTGGAGACGGACTCTGGAAGCCTTGATATTGCATATTTCTGGGAATCCAGCCTGCTCACCTCTGAAAGCACCTCATTTGTTCAGAGCCTCACCCCTCTCTCCAGGCTTTCCCCATAGCACAGAGAGAACTTGGAAAAAACGAAGCCCTCAAGCTGACTGTCTAGGCAACTCTGGAAAGCAGTTAGATTCAAGGACTTTGAGACACCAGGGGCCCGAGTCTGTTAGTTATAGCTATATGACCTTGGACTTGGCTTCACCCCTCTGAACATAAGGAGAAATCTTTTTATGGATCTCACTCTGTTGGCCTGGAGCTCCTGGGCTCAAGTGATCCTCCTGCCTCTACCTCCCAAGCAGATGGTACTACAGCCACCGTACCTGATGGTTCATTTTCTTATAGATAAACAGAAAGACAAGCAAACAAGCAGTCTCCAAGAAGCACAGTGTTCTCTTTGAACCCAAGATTCAAGTCAAGGGCACATCCTCCCCTTTGTAGGCCTCAGTCAGCTGTCTGGGAAGGGGGCATGTAGTGCCTTCCTCAAGGCCTGTGAGGGGCTCAGTGCCTGCACCTGCCAAGGCTCCCTTGCTGCTGACTTTGTGCTTGCCTTTTAGCTGATGGCAATTGAACTTCTGGGAGTGGAGCAGTCAGGCTTGTGACAGAACTGGCCTTCAAAAGTCACACGCCTGCCTGTATTGCAGCTTCCTCCTCTGTTGGCCGAGAATGGTATTTGCCTTCCAGGTTTGAGTGGCAGTGGTCAGCACTGGCTGGTTTTCTTTTAAATCATCGCTGTTATAATATCCTTTGCTGCCTTTTGGGAATGGATTGTTGCCTTAGCCAGACTCTTAAGGAATTTGATTTTGGCACGGCACCTACACAGTCCCTCCCTGGTGGGCTCTGGCTTCTGAAATCTGAGTGAGGCCCTGGGCACTGAAGCAGTCTTGGTGTTGACACTGACTCTTTGCTGAAGGCCCAACCCTTTGGTCAATGCTGTTTTTACAGTGTGGGCAAAGCAGGTTCTGTGCACGCCTAGAAAACATTCCCCATCCCCCACATTTACAGGAAAACACTTTTTTTTTTTCCAGGAAATTCAGGAAAAGGTGACATACAGTCTTCTCCCCCAGAACCCTCAGCACCAAGAGGCAGTGATGAGTGGGTGGCTTTTGCCTAGCTCATTGTGGTTGAGGAGGTGCTGTGGTCACCTGACCCTCCATCTACCACCCCCAAAGGCCTCACCCTTCCTGCCTACTTCCCCAAAGGCCCAGAGGTACCTAACTTCTCTTCTAGGAGAGACTCTAGCAGGTCATCTAATGGATTTTTAAGGTGTTCTGAACAAGGGTTCAAGATTTAGTTGAGGGAAAAGGCCACCTCCCAAACACACACACACACACATACACACACACACACACACACACACACACACACACACACACACCCTGCTGATATGGGCTTCTGGGCTGGGTGATGAAGGTCTCATGGAGGAAGACTGCTCAGTGGCAGAGTGCAGGCTTAGGAGCAGGCTTCAGCGATCCAGACCCACCCTGCTGCTTTGCTCTTGGGGTTTTGCTTCAGCCTCCTTCATTTATTGCACTTCCCTGAAGGATGCTTGAAATAGCAACTGAGTTAGCACACCTCAGGAGCATACCCAAGCCCATCATCCTAATCACCATAGGGGGCTGTGGCTCTAGTTTAGATAGGAGGACCTGAGCTGAGCAGAGCAGGAAAATGCCTGCTAGCATCCTCCCTACCGCTTCCTTCTCAGAGGCTCCCTCTCAGGTTGGTGCCTTTTGGGGCCACACCCATCGTAAGCAGCCACCTGGTCCCTCTCAGCTGGCACCTCTCTGTGCAGACCTTAATTTCTGAGGCCATGGGGAGGAAAGCTGTCCGAGTGTCACCCCATATGGGCTTTGGTCATCAGGTTATAGAGGCTTCTCAGTGCTGGGAGTTTGTATGGAGTTTTGTAGTCTAGAACAGCGGTTCTCAGCATGTGGGTTGTGACCCCTTTGTGGTGGGAGGGGGGCAGGGAGTCTAGTGACCCTTCCACAGGAGTCACCTAAGACCAACAGAAGACAGATTCTTTATGGTTCATAAAAGTAGCAAAGTTACAGTTATGAAGTAGCAGTGAAAATAATTTTATAGTTGGGGATCACCAACATGAGGAACTGTATACTACAGGGTCATAGTGTCAGGAGGATTGAGAACCACTGACCTGGAGAATGTAGGGAATCTGTGACTATAATGACCTGGTGTAAATTCCAAGCACGTGTGTCCCCTCTGGGCTTGGACATGCTTCTCACCCTTGCAGTGAGAGGGAAGCCATGGTCATTGTGCCCTGCCCCTGTGGATGAATGTCTGTTGTCACCCAGGGGCTGAAGATGCACAGAATGTGTAGAGATGTCAACTAAGGTCAGGTCAGAGCGGTGTGAGGCACAGCACCCTCAAGAAGGGATGGGTGGAGCATGGGTGTTCATGGTCCTGAGGTACCCACTGTCCCTAAGCTTGGGGAGAAGCAGCTGATGGCATCTAGGGCCATGTCATCACAATGTGTCCTCTGTCAACACTGAACATGGCCCTGTGAGCATGAGGTAGAGAGGGTAGAGGTTCTAGAGCACCCTTTGCAGCTTGAAGGACACACACGGAGTTGTAGGTCTCATGTCTTGTTTTGGGGCCCCCTTGTGAGGTGGGGTGATGATACTGTACCCACTATTCTGCTTATTTCATGTTCTTTCTTTTTGGGATTTTGGCAAGATAGAGTTTATATTCTGTTTATCATATTAGCTTTTCCAAGGTCTACACCTCCTAATAAGCCTACAAGCCTTCACTGCTGTCTATGTTCCAAGGCTTTATTATTATTATTATTATTATTATTATTATTATTATTATTATTATTAGACACTGTCTCACCTAGAACTCACAATGTAGATCAGGCTGGCTTCAAATTTTCAGAAATCCTCCTTCATCTGCATATTGAATGCTGAGATTCATGGCCTATAGCACCATGTCTGGCCTAAGGTTTTTGTTTGGTTTTTTTGTTTTTAGATAATCTCAAATTAATTCTAGAACTAATAAGTAGCCACCCCACCCCACAAAGTCCCTGGTAACTTCTGTTTGAGTTTTTGACTCTGTGACTGACCAGCCTAGGTTGGTCGGGTTGTATGGAATCAAAGTATTTAGCTTTTCTGCCTGGCTTGTTTCCCTTAGACCAGAGACCATATTTCTTTCCCTCCCTCCCTCTTTTCCCCTTCCCTCCCTCCCTCCCTCCCTCCCTCCCTCCCTCCCTCCTTCCCTTCTTTCCTCCCTCCCTCCCTCCTTTCCTTTTTTATATGTATGGGTGTTTTCTTCCTGAATGTATGTGCACTACATGCATGCAGTACCCCAGGAGGCCAGAAGAGGGCGATGAATCCCCTCCTATGGATTTACAGATGATTGTGAGCCACCATGTGGGTGTTGGGAATCAAACCCAGGTCTTTGCAAGAGCAGCCAGTGCTCGTAACTGCTGAGCATCTCTTCAGCACCAGAGAACAGCATTTTCAAGACTCTTTGGTTACTGTTACAGCATTTCAGGTTGGAATAAGAGCTTATTTCATGTATGTGTTAGTTTCTTTGGTAGCTCATAAGTGGATCTCCCCTTTGTGGTGATGGATGCAATGTGGTGTGTTGACAAGCTGGAATCCCTACTTTGGGTTCCTTTGGCTTTGAACTTGTAGTAGCATGGCGGTGTCCGCGTTGGTCCCTGGAGTAGGAAGCTCTGCACTGGTTGATCCACTTCTCCCTATGCCACTCAGTCGTCCCTCCCCCCACCAAGTCCTTGGTAGCTCCTGTTACATTTCTGTTTCCTGATCCTAGCTAACCAAAGTTTCCACTCTCTTCCTCATCAGATATGAAGCAGTATTTTGCTCAGATGACATGTAGCCAGGAGGCAGTGTGTTATGATGCATGTAGGACAACCCCACCCCAAGCAGGCACATACACATGAGCCATCCCCACAGGTACACATGCATGAACCCCCTACATATACAGGAACACACACACAGGCACACAGATATGAACCACCCTACATACACATGCATAAGAACCCACATTCAGGCATGTGCACACACACATGAAGCCCCCTGCATACACACAAATCCCCTACCATGTACACATGCACATGAGCTCTCCTACACACACACACACACACACACACACACACACACACACACACCCCGTAAAGAGCACACAATGACAATGACCATGAGTCCTCTGTCTCAGGCTTTTCCTGCCTGTCTGTCAGAAACAGTTTTTCCTCAGAGTTTTTCTTTCTTTTCATTTTTGTATTATAAAAACTTTATTTTTATTTGTGTGCCTGTGTGTATGCACTAGCCTATTTTTGTATTTTTTCCATAGTATGATTATATCTTACTTCCTTACTAAATGCATAGGATGTTCTTTCTGGTCTGAGCTCCCCTACATTGACACCTCCTGTGCCCTGGCCACTGTTGGAAAGTGTCTGTGTCTCAGACCCTTGGACATCCACCTCTGTTTTCACACTTGTACAGGGAAGCCTTCCAGGGCCATCTCCTGCCCAGCCTCTCTTGTAACCTTGTGTCTCGTCTTTGCAGGCCAAAAACAAGGAAACTGGTACCCTGGCAGCAGCCAAAGTCATTGAGACCAAGAGTGAAGAGGAGCTGGAGGACTACATTGTGGAGATTGAGATCCTGGCCACCTGTGACCACCCGTACATCGTGAAGCTCCTGGGAGCCTATTACTATGATGGGAAGCTGTGGGTAAGAGTGTGCCGGCCTGGTCCCCCGATGCCCTCCATGCTTACTCAGCATCTGCTGTGTGGGTCAGGGCTGCAGCAGGGAGGTGAAGTCGGCTGCTGAGTCCTTGGCCTCCCCTCACCCCACTTCCCACACTCAGGTTGAGGCCTCAGAAGCAGAAAAGTGTCCCCAGAGTTTGTCCTGTCATTGGATCCTGTGCTGTAGCTTTTGAACTAGAGAAGGCTAAACCTGTTACCAACTCTCTGTGAATGGAGAAATGGGCATCCTTCATCTAGAAATCCCAAACAGCCCAGTGCAGTGATGTGAAAATGTCTTTCTATATGCTGTAAATATCAATCTTTAAATTAAAAAAAAAAAAAGCTGTTTTGGCCCATGAGAAACACCATAAAAAATTTAAAAAATAAAAACATAAATAAAAAAAGAGCAGAGTCAAAGACGGATCGACCCAGATTCCCAAAGAAAAAACATATAAAAAACACAGGTGAGCCACGGGCCATGTGGCAGACAGATTAATAAAAATAAATTAAGTTAAGATAAAAACACTAACAATGTGCCTAAGCCATAGGCCAAACAACATAAACTTAATATATGCGTCAAAGTCATTTTTAAGAGCCTAAGCAGCTGGGGGCGGCTAAGTGCTCTAAGACAAGAACCAAAAACCTATTTATAACAGATGGCCCCCACACATACACACACATACACACACACATATACACACATACATACACATACACATACACACACATACATACACATACACACACATATACACATACATACACAAACACAGTTCACACACACATATATACAAACACACAATCACACACACAGACATACACACAGACACACATACACACATACACACACACATATACAGACACACACTAATAGTGGTAGTATAAGCAATTAGAGAAAGAAGAAATGGTTGACATCACTTGGGTAGTTACTGAAGAAAAATGGGAACATGTGGAAAAGCAAAAAAATGAAAACTGCTTGTATTTTATTTTATTTTATTTTGGCCAGAGGACCCACTGGTAACATTCAAAGTTTATTTGATAGATGTTTTCATACACGGAGTTTTAAAACAAGTTGTGGTGTCATGACAGCTATTGTGGCTTTGCCATTTAATTGAGACATCACCATCCCTTCCCTACCCACTCTCTCACCATCACCCCATTCATCTCTCCTCATCCACCGTCTCTTTCCATCTACCACCACCCCATCCATCTCTCCCCATCCACCATCACCCCATCCATCTCTCCCCATCCACTACCACCCCATCCATCTCTCCCCATCCACCATCATCCCATCCATCTCTCCCCATCCACCATCATCTCATCCACCTCTCCCCATCTACCATCATCCTGTCCATCTCTCCCCATCCACCATCACCCATCCATCTCTCCCCATCCACCATCACCCCATCCACCATCATCCTGTCCATCTCTCCCCATCCATCTCTCCCCATCCACCACCACCCCATCCATCTCTCCCCATCTACCATCATCCTATCCACCTCTCCCCATCCACCATCACCCCGTCCATCTCTCCCCATCTACCATCACCCCATCCATCTCTCCCCATCCACCACCACCCCATCCATCTCTCCACTACCCACTATCTACATGTTAGTAAAAATAGCAGGTAGGCAGGTAATTAAAGCACATTAAGGAGATCTTTTCTCTAGGCCTTACTGCTCTCTTTCAATTCTTAGCAGCTTTGGGGTTGATGAAAGTTAGGAACCTGTACATGCATTCCAAAAGACTCTGCATAGTAATCACAGGATATTAGGTCATGCACAAAGGTGGGCAATGAATGGCTTTTTAAAGGGGCCAAGATGGCCTAAGATAATCTGGCTCTGGAGCTGCACCATTCAAACTTCCCCGTTCACTGGAGTCCAGTCTGTTGGTCAGTTGTTATAGACTATTCAGTGTAAGCACAACTTCTTTTGGGAACTTCACTCCATAGGGTCATTGCTATTCTTGGACTGAGGTGACCCCTGCAGAGAGATGCAGCTGGTACAATAATTGGGGGGCTATATTGTGCAAGGCCTGGATGCCAAGGGGAAGATTTTACATGTGCCCTTATCGAGGTCAGCCTTCAGACCAGCAGGCTCGGCACCTCCTGGGACTATCCAGGTGTGGGTGATGGAGCCCCACCTGGCCCTCCCCATTCATAAACAAGGTGCTGCCTGGCAGCCTGTAGTTTGAGAGCCTTCTAGGTGAGTCATGGTGGTTTAAGTTTGAAAACATCTATTTTAGGCCTTGGCAACCCAGTTGCAGTTTTGCTCAGGGGAAGTACATTCTGTGTTGTAGAAAAAAAAGTCAGCTTTGAGGGCAAGAGGTAATGCCCCGAGTCTTGTTAAGAAGCAGTTCAGAGTAGATCTGGCTGGAAGCCTAAGGATGTGATGTGGAACATGGACCAGCTTCAGGGGAAGGGACATTTGAGCTGTGCCTTGCAGGATGCATAGGAGTTGGAAAACAGCAAGGGAAGAAGCTATGTGGTTCTGAGATTGAATGTTGGAGGCCACACTGGCTGTAGTGTCACTTCTGTGGGGTGGCTTGAGGCCCAGGTTTCCTGTGTGGTCTCAAGAGACAGCTTTCCCATGTAGGTGTATAACAGAACCAGTCAGGGCTGCTCCTGGGGATGGGTGTTGAGGAGCTGGCTATTAGCCAAGCTCCTGCATCCTGCATAGGAGAGATGGACCTTTCTCATGGCAGTGTGAGTTCGCTGCCCACCAGCCTATAAAGTGAGGTCACTTTCTTCCATAATTTACAGATTGGCAAAATTTTTGTAGATATTTCTCATTTCCACTTCTGCTTTTAAATATTTAATGTTACGAGTGGTGGACAACACACCTACACACACATACACACCACATACACACACAGAGCTCCACATGCCATGGAGGGCGGGCTGCAGACCCGTGAGAGCTGTGGACACTATGTCTCTGGGGTTCCCTATCTGATACTTGTATTTGAAGGGGCAGGCAGGGGTGGGCTGGGGGGAGTCTTCCCTAAGTAAGAATTTATTTAATGCTTGGTAGGGGTAGTGAATGCCTTTAATTCCAGCACTCAGGAGGCAGAGGCAGGCAGATCTCTGAGATCAAGGCTAGCCTGACAGAAACCCTGTCTCAAAAATCAAAACCAAAATATTTAACTATTTTGAGGACATTTTGACATATGATCAATATAGAAGTCGCCAGCAAGACATTTATGCTTTTTTATTCTGTCTTCGAATCCTGTATGTGCTCTGTCCTTGTAGCACATTTTTAAAAATTAAAAGATGCTAAACTTTCACGAGAAAGCCTTCATATAGTCATATATTACAAAATTCCCATTAAGATTCACATCCCAAGTTTTCTTGTATTCTTCAGTGTGCCCAAAAGCTGAGCTGAGTAGATTTGAACATTTAACTTAGCTAGAAGTGAGTATAATGGTCGATGGTCAGTTTCCTCCTCGAAACTGACAGGCCCCTGGCTTCCCAGTTCATCCACCATGGGCTGACCCCATATAGCCTTGGCCACATGTTTGTCCCACCACACCACCCCTAAACCAGATGTCAGTCTCTGGTCCTCTCTCCTGGTTATAATGTTGGTTAGAATTTTGGGAGGGAAGCTGGAGCCTGGGTGTGCACAGAGGCTCTTGGGAGGGAAAACTCGGGTTCTAGTTAATGTCCCTTTCTGTCACGTAAATGTTTCAGGGGTCAGCTTTAGTGTGACTAACATAGTCTGGCAGGTACTGGTCTCCTGGGGTCAGAGTCTGAGTAGAAACACACTCTAAAATACGGACGTATGTGGAAAGACTGGAGCAAGTGAGGAAGAACAAACCCAGCAAGAAGTACCCCTGACCTTGATTTCTAAACCGACCTCCAGGGAAGAGGTGGGGACATTTAAACTGATCCCAGAAGGCTTAATGGATTAGACTTTTGTAAATTTGGTAGCAACACTGAAGTTCAAAGGCCCTGAGGCAGATGCCATAGAGGGCCAGACAGATACTACCTCATGGAGTCTGGCGGAGAGTGAATGGAATGGGTCTGGATTGTTCTAGGGACTGGGAATTCAGCAGTGAGCCAGGAGCCTCATGGCAAGAAGAACAGCTAGTAGGTAGGTAGTCCAATTCATTCCACAAGCACACGTGTGTGCGGAGGTCGGGTCACTGTTGTGACCTTACTTCTGAGACATTTTTCACAGAGCCTGGGTTTCACTGATTCAGTTGGGCTGGCCGGCCTCTGAGATACAGGAATCCTTTGGCCTCACCCCTCCTGCACTGGAATTGCAGGTGTATGAACCACCCTACCCTGCTTTTTATGTGAGCGCCAGAATGTCCTCATGGCTTGCTTGACAGACCAATTGAGCCATCTTTCCATCCCCAGTACTTGCAAATTAAAAAAAAAAGAAAGAAAGAAAGAAAGATATCTCACTTTTTAAAAAAGCTTGTTTAAAAAGAAGCTTTCATATCACCACTTAAGTGGAAAACTGGGTCTGTTGCCATAGAAATAAAACAAAGATGTTCTGTGTGGCTGAGCCCTTTGCCCTTATGAAATTTCAGTTTGGGTCCTGCCCCAGCAAAGGTCCCCTGAGAGGACAAGCAAAGGCTGAGGAAAGACAGTGTGCACCCTTAGTGCAGGGTAACACTTCTGCCCTCCTGCCAGCCCTCCATACCTGTGGGGGAACAGTCTTGTGGTGAGGACATCTGGCCAGCCCAAGCCACAGCAGGTGTGGAGGTTTTCTTGCTTGGGTTGGGATGGTGAAAGACCAGAGCGGGCATGGTGCTGTCTCCCCCACCTTGGCGCCCACTTCTCACGGCTTATTGTGAACCCCATGTTTTCATCAGGCGTCGTCCTGATGAAATTTCCACAGACATAATGTGGGAAGAGAGACACCGGCTGCCAGAAGCCACCTACCCACTCCCTCCCTTGTGGCCCCAGAGTAGGCCCTGAGTTTCTGAGGCTGGTTAGTCTGCACCAGGATTTCTTGCTTTCAGTGTTGGGACTGTGGGCGATTTGGAGCAGATGAGCATTGCTGAGCTGTCCCAAGTGTGGCAGGCTTAGCATCACCTCTCATCTCTATCCAGTAGCGCCAGGACATCTTCCTTCCGAAACACAGCATCCCAAGTTGTCTCCGGATGCTGCCGAGTGTCCTGGACAGATGGCCCTGGGTGAGAGCCAACAGTCCGTCTCTCCTAGAGCCTTTTGCCACTGTGATGAGGAGACAGCTGTGGAGCAAGGGCACCAATTGGTAGCCCCAGGCAGCATGTGCCCCTAAGACTGGGATGTGCTCCCTCAGCTAGCCACAGACCTCAGCATCCTCTGTTGTTAGCCCACACTGATTCTCTTAGGGCGGCACTGAGAGGGATGAAATATTTTTCATCCCACATTTTTTTACCAAAGCCGAGGCGAATAAAGATGACTAAGAGAACGTACTTCCAGAAGAGAGCGCCAAGAGCCATTTCCTCCCACAGGGCTTCCTTCTAGGGCCCGGATGCACAGAAGCCAGGGGGCCTGCCTCAGGGAGTCTCAATGAGGGGATATGTGTACGTGTTCGGGATGTGCGTGTGTCTGTTTCTGCTCACTGTTCAGAATCACTGGTAGAGGATTTTGAATGTTCTAAACACAAAGAGATAACTGTCTGAGGTGATCAACATACATATTGGGGTCCATAGTGTCGTCCCCAATATGAATGAAGTAAGTCAACTGAAGAAAGATACTCCGTGTAGCCCAGGGCATGCTGAGTTGGAGTCAGGGGACTTGGGTGACTCAAGCCTATTAACAAGCACCCCTCTGCCGCTCCCACCCTCAAGGTCCCTACTTCTCCTGACTCAACGTGCCCCCTTCCCAAGGGTCTGTGCCTTTAAGCTCCCCCTCTGTTCTTGAATGAGCCTGCCCCTTCTATTATAGTAATTCCTAATTCTGGATCCCTAGCCATCTTAATGGCCAGGGCAGTCCTTCTCAGGGGTGTGTGGCCCCTGAGGGCCTGCTCCTTCTGGGCTTCCTGATAGAAGCACTAACTACTACTTACCGTTTGGATCCTCCTCTCTCTCTTTCCCATGTGCTGTGGTCACACGGGCCCCTCTGTCCTCTGAGACAGGTGGATTTCCTTCTGCCATACCATTTAACACATGAGCTCCTGGAGGCTCAGGGTGGGGGCTGTGGTTTGTCCCCTGAGCATTCAAGTGCTAAGACTTGGTCCCAAGGGTGACATTGTGAATGGTGGGAAAAATTGTAAGAGGCAGGGACTATCCAAAGTAGGTCCTTGAGGGCTTTGCTCTCTAATGAGATTACATTGTCCTGGGGTATGTAGCTTCTCCATGGGAAGGGTGAGCCTAGTTGCCCCAGTCTCTGAATTAGCACGGACCTTCCTAAGACAGCACAGGAGTACCCAGACATCTGTCTTGGCTCAGGGGACGGTGATTCTAGTTCTAAGGGTCCCCATGCAGCAACCAAGCCCACCTGTCCGCAATCCACCAGGGCTTCTGCTGGTCTGAAGAGGAAGGACCCATAATTACATTCCAAGGCAAGAAGGCAAGCAAGTGTTACTGCTTCTGCTGTCCTGTGTTTTGGGGTGTCTCCTCTTTGCTGGCCACTCCCCTGCTGCCCTCTCAGGAGGCCTCAACAGGGTTGGCCTCAAGAAAACCTTTACCCTGTGACCCTCTGTCCCATTGTGAAACTGCTTGTGTGGGTAGGGCATTCCACAGACCAGTCACATGGCCTGTCACATTGATACCCACCCCCCTGGAGCAGGCAGGCCATTCTTCATTTAGCTGTCATTGGTTCATACACAGAATCAGTCATAGTGTGTCAGGAAGTTTTAGGTGCTTGGGACACATGTTTGGAGCTGGGCAGGTCGCTGTAAACATTCTATGAGGATGAGGCTTGGGTGTCACTAGCTAATTTATGTTTGGACACTTAGCAAACACTAGGCAAATAGACAAAGCTGTCCCTCGTGTCACTCATTTGACTATGACGTGGAGGTAGGTTCTGTAGCCAACTCAAACTTGGCAGATGAGGTTGCAGTTTCTGAGATGAGCTAGAGGCAGAGCAGCATGCTCCAGGTAGAGGTCCAGATATACCCTGGCCACATAGATGCTTTGGATCCACGAAGACTATGCTGTGGGAAGGTGTGGGAAGACTGCACACCCCCTAGTCAATCACCGATGGGGCACAGGACCCTGCTTCTGCGTGCTTCTCTGGCACTAGCTTATTGTACCTACTGTCTCATGTTATCACCCCTTTCTGGTAACAGCTCTGTCTGCTTCTCGGGGACTCAGTGCTACAAAGTCTTCAGTAAAGTATATAGTCCGGAGTGCCAGCTCTGAGCCGGAGCCTGCTACACTGCTGATATGGCTCTTACCCTGTATGCCCTGTCTGAAGGGTTCCAAGTCCTTGTCCTGAGTCCTTGGTGGAATAGCTCTGGTTTATTCCTTTCTGGGCTCAGTGTACTGCTCCTGGCTAGCATTATGAAATGGTAACTAGCCAGCCAGTCAAACCAAATCCTCCCTGCAGAAAAGGAACTCCTAGCCCTGACTTCATATTTCCTGTACAGTGGGCAGGCCTCCAGCTCAGAGGACTCTGAGCCTGAAGCCGGGATCCCTAACCTCTGGGACAGACGGTCTTGGGGCGTGCCTGTAGCCGAATCACCCCCTTTTCCATCTGAGTGATGCCTTGGGCCCAGACAGACACCTTTAGGTATGAATGTGGAGTGAGGGTGGTTGAGGGCAGAGTGGCATCACAGAACTGCCGCCTCCACCCCTGCATGCATTCAAGAACTGAGGTTACTGCCTCTGACTCACGCCTCATTCCAAGGCTGCCAGGCCCAGGGAAAGCTGGATTCCTAACCCAGGCTTGCTGCAAGGTGGTGGGTGAACTGGCACGGAGGAACAAGGATGGTTTTAGGAAGCCTAGTGGGTGTAGGCGCCCTACTCAATGGCTGCATTGTTTGGCAATGCTTGGAGGTGGGGAGGTTCTGGGACCCCACCTACAGGGACAGGCAGCTGACGACTAGGCTGGGTTTATGTTGACTTTTGCTTTTTATTTTTATTAATTTTTTTTTTGGACTTCCTCCTTCAGGCTTTGGTTGACTAGCCAGGAGCTTCCATGTTCCACACTGTGTCAGAGAGCCTGGAGGCCCCCAGCCCTTGACTGATGATAGTCATGAGCTCTGCTTCCTTAGGGAGAAATAAGCCCGGAGAAGAAAGCTGGCCACAGGGTTCAGCTCTCTCCGTGTCTTAGAGTAACATCAGCTTGAGTTTATCCCTGATTCTTCATTTATGTGCTGAGTGGCTTTGGGGCAGCCCCTTACCCTGCCAAACCTGGGTATCCTCATCTGTACAGCAGGGGTAAGAATGGATGTTCTTTGGGGCCGGAGAGATGGCTCAGTGGTTAAGAGCACTGGCTGTTCTTCCAAAGGTCCTGAGTTCAATTTCCAGCACCCACATGGTGGCTCACAGCCATCTATAATGGGATGTGGCACCTTCTTCTGGCCTGCAGGGAAGCATGCAGACAGAACATTGTATATATAATAAATAAATAGATCTTTAAAAAGAATGGCTGCTTGTGGCTTAAGGAATGTTTATAAAGTGCTCAGCACAGCCGTAGGTCAGTGGCTCTGCCCTAATTTCTGGGCATCTTGAAGCCGTTCAACAAACTTGGCAATCATATACATCTAGCCGTCTGTATCATCCAGACTGAATACAGAGATACCTTGTCAATGTTGTCTAAACTGTACAAGAGAAGACCCATTCAGTCCATATTGTGATGCTGATGCTCATCTAGAGTTTTCCAAGTGTGTGGGAGAATGTGTGGGTTCTGTGTAGACAACTTGAGCATCGGTGGATTTCTAGCCATTGGGTCTTGGCCAGGTTCCCACAGATTGATGGACAGTTGTGTGAGGCCCAGGCTAAACTGCTGATAACAGACAAAGGGTCATTCTCCAGATACGGAAACGGAGGCTCTGACAGAGAAAGGGTTAAGATAGTTTGTGGAATGTCAGTGGCCCTTTGTGGAACCATATCCAGAACCCCCTCACTGTTTCACATGCATTGCTCAGCTGAGCCTTTACTATATAGTAGTAGCCTCAGGAAAGGACAGGGGTGGAGTATTAAGGCCCAGAGTTCTGCAGGAGGGTGGCGGCTCACCTCTGGACTGTGTGTGACTCAGTTGTCTCTGAGGGGATGGTTAGTTAGGGCTGTGGCAGTGCTGGCAGGGCTGTCTGTGTGCTGTAAAAGTTAATGTCTAAGCGCTGGGGTGGCCAGGCCACTCTTATCTGGGCTGGGACATCCTGGACCCTTATCTTCGAGTGAGCAGCCTGCTTAGTCCGTGTATAGAATGGAAGGACCCAAGGGTTAGAGCCAATAGGCTGAGGGGCTGTTTTCTTACTGACCCAGGGCCTGACTCAAGCTTCCTGTTTCTTCCTCCCTGAGGCAGAGGAGGGGAGTGAATGCTCACTAGATCTTTCACAGAACCCACCTTAGCTTCATCCTGGTACTGGTCATGCTGCTTAACCTGACTGAGATTCAGGTCATCCCTGTATCTGAAAATGGGAATAAAATATCACCTAATTCTGATCATAGGAGTAACATCAGGCAGATGTGCTGGGCCCTATTACAGTGAACACCCCCCTCCGTCTGAGACAGCAGCCTCTGACAAAGAAGCTGCTGAGGAGCAATTGTCCAGGCAGAGCATTTGCTTAGGGGACAGAGAAGCATTCCAGCTGTGTTAGGTGTCCTGGAAGGGGAAACTGAGGTTGGCGGAAGCTGGAATGAGTGACACAGCATGTGAAGACCTGCATACTTACTTGGAACTTCCTATGACTTAGCTGGCCGGTTCCTTGGGATCAGCATTGAGTTGGGAAGGGGAGTGTGGTGGAAATGTGAGAACCCATCATCCCCGCTCAGTTCCTGCTGCTTCACGAGCACAGCTCAGGGCAGCAAAGAGGATGCTGTCGGGGAAGACAGGGTGTCTTTTAGAGTGACCCGTGGGTGCTTGGGTGTTCTGCCAGTGGTTAGATTGTCCAAGAATGTACAAGGCAGTGAGGCAGGGGTGGCCTGTCACTGCTCTATCCCTGTTCTGTCTTTGTTGATAAAATGGTGCCTACTGCAGGGCCCAAGTCCCATGAATCTCCATTCCATTCACAAATGGCCAGAGCAGTGGAGCCCAGAGGCCCCAGAGCCTGGCCCCATGACAGCTGCTTGGCCTAACCAAAGGCAGTGTGGTCCACAGTGGTCTCCAGTTTCCTTGGCCTTCAGCCACACAAGGAAACCAGTGACTCCAGGCTGTTGTCACGTCCCCCATCAGGCGCCTTCATGCAGAGGTCACCAAGGAAACAGGGATCGCCTAGCTATTGAGGAAGGAGATGAGCTGTGCTGGGTACAAGCCTTCAGCAAGAGTGGCCAGGGACAGCAAGGGACTCCCTTGCTAGAATTACCGCCAGCATCCCTCTGTGGGAGGTCTCCAATGCTTGTTTTTGTTTGTTTTACTTTCTTGGCATATGTGTGTGTGGGGGGGGGGGGTTGTGCATATGTTTATGAAGGCCAGAGGTGAACTTCAGGTATCTTCTTCTATCCCACCCCCGACTCTCACACCTTATTTTTTGAGACAAAGTCTCTCCTGGACCTGGAGCTCACTGATTCTTCTAGACTGACTAGACAGAAGCCCCACAGATCCTCCTGTCTCCGTCTTCCCAGTGCCCAGTGCTGGGATTCATCACTGCATCCTGTTTTTTATATGAGTTCTGGGGATCTGACTTCTAAATCATTGTTTGTACAGCATGCACCTAACTGGGCCATCTCCCATATTTCCTTGTTTTTTCAAAAGTTTTTATTTATTTGAGGAAGAGGAATCCCATGAGATTACTCTCTTAACAAAAGTTTTAAGTGTAGAATACCTTACTGTTGATCATTGCTACAGTGTGGCCAACAGCTCCAGAGCCTGGCAGCTTAGGTAACTGGAGCTTTGGATTCAATTTTTAGTACCCCTGTCTACAGCGCCTCTGGGATCTGTGTTTGTCAGTACCAGGTCCCTAGCATAAATGAGTCTGCAGTGTCTGTCTGCTCCTGGCTTCTCTTCCTTAGCGTAACATCCTCAGGGTTCATGCTTATCATCTGCCATACTGCAGCCTTTTCTTCTTTGGAAGCCAGCAGTTCTGGTGTGTGACATACTCCATGTGTGTCACCCATCTGTCTCAGACACATTGCTTGCTTCCACACCTTGCCTTCTTTGAATGGCACTCAATGAGCATGGGAGTATTCACTGGCTCCAATCTTTTTCTTTTGTTTGGTTTTTTAGCTGACACGGGGTTTCTCTGTGTAACAGCTCGGGCTGTCCTGGAACTTACTCTTGTAGACCAGGCTGGCCTCAGACTCAGAGATCCTGCCTCTGCCTCCCAAGTGCTGGGATGTTGGATGGCTGCATCCTATGTTCCATTTTAGATTTCTTCAGAAACCCCAGGAAGGCCTTGAACTCAATCTTCCTGCTTCTGCCTCTTCAATTCTGGTCACCACACAACCCTCCACTGTGTTCTGTAGCAGCTCCTTTTGTGTCTCCTTGACAGTACCTGATAGATCTGTCTCTGATAACAGCAGTCTGACAGTGGGCATTTCTGGTGTTTACATCATGTTTGCTCATACGCTTGTCTATGAAGACATGTCTGGTCCATCCTAGCCAGTCTTGGTTGGCATGTTGGAGTTTCTTTTTCTCATGGCTTGCTTCTAGGAACTCTTCTGGAGTTTATGTGGAGATGAGCCTGTTGGGAAGTGGTGGTGGTTGGCAGGTGTGACCCTGGGCTGCAGGCCACCTTTCACCCTGTGTCCTCTGCTTCACAAAAGCGTTCTCATTGAATAGACCCATCTGCTCATTTCTGGCCACAGCATCCATACGGCTGGTGTCATATATATGAAGTCCCTACCAAGACCAGTGTTATGAAGCTTCCCCTACTGATTTCTCGTATATCCAACTTTTCAGCTAATTTCTGTTACTGTTTGTGTAAAGTAAGAATCTGGTTTCTTTCTCTTCCTGTGGGTGTCCAGCTTTACAAACCCCATTTGATGAGAAGACCGTACACCCCACCTCTGACATCCTGTACCATTTATATGAAGGATTATTTCTGGGCTCATCATTTTGTTCATCTTTATGTTTCCATTACCAGATTGTACTAATTTATGTGGCTTTGTAGTATGTTTTAAAAGTGTTAAGACTTCTGGATTCTTGACCTGAGATCAAGTTCAGAAAGTGTGAGACTTCTAGTTGTGGTCTCCTTTGTCAAGGTCATTCTGACTGCTGAGGGCTCTGAAAACCCCTGTGAACTTGAGGCTGAGTTTTCCCATTTGTATCAAAGATCTGTTAGGACTTGGTAGAGATTTCCTAGCCTGTGATGGCAGGGGGTGGTGAGCCTATATAGACGGCAGGGGGTGGTGAACCTATAGACGGCAGGGGGTGATGAACCTATAGACAGCAGGGGGTGATGAACCTATAGACAGCAGGGGGTGTTGAGCCTATAGACGGCAGGGGGTGATGTCACATTTTAACAAGATTAGGTTACAGTCAATGAACTTGGATGCCTTTCCGTTTCTCTTGTGTCATCTTTCTTTCAGGGACATTTTGTGTGGTTTTCAAATGATTTTTATACCCTGCAACTTTGATGTGTGTGGGGGGCATGTGTGTGTGTGTGAGTTTTACTGTACTCAGGCAGTGTTTCCATTGTCTTTTTACCTTTGGCCTTCAGCACAGGGTCATGTGAGGCCCTCCAGCACAGGGTCACTCTGGATTAACATCTGTGATGAAGCCATACTCTGCACCTTGCATGTTGAATGTCTCCATACAGCTGCCGGGTCTGACCAGATCTTTTGGTGCATAATTGAATCATCCATTTGTTATTTTTCCCTGCGTTCTGTTAATATGATAAAAATTTAGTCGATTATTGTATGTTGAACCATCCTTGAATTCATAGAGTAAATCCTGCTTGGCTGAGGTCTAATCCTACTTGTAACTGGCTGATTATTTGCTCAACCTTGAGTGTTTTTGCATATTTACCAAAGACATTGGTCTGTGGTAGTGTAGTTGTATATAACCTACAGCCTCTAGATAACTCACAAACCCCAATACTTTGCAACTTCTGGGTAAATAGTTGTTTAGGGAACCATGGTGAGAAAAATGACTGTTACAGACATATTTATTCCTCATATTTTCAACCCAAAGTTTGGTCGATTTTATGAATGCCAGCCAGGAGGTTAGAGTAACTTTGTTACTTGTCCCCGCCCCCCCCCCCCCCCCCCCCCGTCCCCCCCAGTTAAACTCCATGTAGCTGTGAAGGCCTCAAGAGTTGATAGTCCAAGACCCCTCCAGCCCTGTGCTGCTGAAAAGCCCAAGGTCAATCCCTGAATTCCTAAAGGCTAAAAAAACCAAGTAATGCCTGAGACTTAAGCCCGAGCTGAGGAGGGGTAACTGCACTGTGAGCTTGGAAGCAGCCAAGGCAAAATACAGATAAAAGGGAAGCACAGGAGTCCTGAACTCTTGAACTACAGAAGAGGAAGAAAGAGACTCAGAGTGCACAGCTTTCCCAGGGATGACCTCAGAATGCTGAATGTGTGTGGGGGAGGGACCTTATTGGGCAAGGGGAGTTGAAGCAGAAGGCCTGGGGCCCGCCTGGGCCTGGCCACTTCTCATATGGCTTGTGATAACCCCGAGGGTGTGCCAACAGCTTGTGGTTCTGGAAAATTCTGTTTATGGCAGCCAGGGTCCCTGAGGGACACTTCCTGATTGCATTTGCTTGAGGTGGCTGTAGAAGTATAAAGGCATTGTGGAGTTCCTGCCAGACCTTCTAGCCTGGGATTGCTAAGTGTTCTTGGTGACACTGGAGGCAGAGCTCAGTGCCATTTGACAGATGAGGAAACTGAGTCTTGGAGAGGTTCCCAATATCACTATCCCTTAAATAGAATTCCAGAAGGGACTGTTACCTTTTCTTTTTTGATGATACTTGGCAGAGAAGAGGGTTGTGTCTGGCCCTGGTGCTGTGCACAGCAAGGCAGAGCTGGGTCTGTTGATTTACAGGCAGCACGCCTTCAGTCCTTGCCATAGATCTAAAAGCCAATAGTTGCCTGTGTAACAGAGAGACTGGCAAGTGGCTTTGAGTGGTGAGGAAGCCCTTCAGAAGCTTCCGGGGACATAGGGACTGAAGTCAGCCTGTCTGCTGGCAGACAGTGCCCTGTCTTACATTTTTCTGGGTCAGAAGAAGATGGTGTCCTGGTTTTGTTTCCTGTTACTGCTGTTAAAACACCCTGATGAAGAAAGGGTTTATTCCAGTTTACGAGTCCAAGTTACACTTCATCGTTGCAGGGAGGTTCAAGCATCAGGCACTTGAAGCAGCTGGTCACGGCCAAGCATGATTACAGGCATGCTTGTGTTCACGTTGCTTTCTCTACTTTTGTACAGTTCATGGACCAAACCCAGGGATGGTGCTGCCCACAGCAGTTAACGCAGTCATAAAAACCCTCCACAGACATGTCCACAGACCACCTGATCTAGAAATCCCTCGCTGAGACCCTCTTTCCATGTGACATCCAGTGTGATTGTGTCAAGTGGTAACTTGACATATATATAACTTGTCTCAGAAACAAACATTGCTGGGTTTGGTGATGCACACCTTTGATCTCAGCACTCTGGAGGCAGAGGCAGGTGGATCTCTGTGAGTGCATGGTCAGTCTGATCCACAGAGAGATCCAGGTCAGCCAGAAGTATATAGTGAGACCATGTCTGAAAACAGAATAAAACAGATCCCAAGCTCCATAGAGGAGTCAGGGTAGCAGCTTATATTGACTGAGCCCCAACCAAGGGGATGACTTGGTGTTCCTGAGAAGATAGGGTGTGCCAGTCCCTGCATGGCATCTAAGATTCGTGTCTTTCTCACGATGCTCTACGGATGATTTTTCCAGTGGTTGATAGGACCCCCTAGGTCTTTTGTGGAGCCAGGAAGATTATACACAGGGTGCTACGCACTGCTGAAAAGTCAGTCCAGCCTGCAAATTTTTGATGCCTAGGAGAAGGGGGAGGAAAGGAGGGGGAGAGGTCAGGGGTGGGTGGTGAGTGAGTGAGTGAGTGACTGGATAAGTAAGTGAGTGGGTGAGTGAGTGAATGAATCAGTGAGTGGTAGTGATTTTTCTTCCCTGGTATACCGGATCTGCAGATGAATTGGGGCATTGTGTCAGATTAGAGGGAAGTTTTGGAGAAGAAACCAAAGTCAGTTTGCTGTTGATGGGTGGGCAAGGTGAGCTAGCTGTCTCAGAGCCACAACCTCCCTTCCTGTGGGCAGTGGTGTGCAAACAGACAAGTGCCTTTTCTCTATGGCACGTGGTGGGGCTGGCAGGGTCAGGACTGCCTGCTCCTCCTAACACCTGGTCCCTTTTGCTGGCCTAGCTCACAGCCTCTCTTGGCATTCCAGGACTGCTCACCCAATTTAATAAAAACCAGTCTGAGATATCAGAGGGATCCACCCACAGTCAGTCTAAAAGGATCAGACAGTGGTAACTCACACCTTTAATCCCAGCACAGGGAATATCTGGGAGTGGTGACCTACACCCTTAATCCCAACAAATCTGAGTTTGAAGCCAGTTTAGTTTACAGAAGGAGTTCCAGGCTCCCAGGCAGGCAGTGGTAGTGTCACGCCTTTAATCCTATAATTCCAGAGACAGAGATCTTTCTGTGCTTCTGTGAGTTCAAGGCTAACTACCAAATAATAGCCCATGCCTTTACTCTTAACCTGGATGTGAAGCAACTGGGTGAAGAAAGTATTTAAGGCAGACATAGAAAGACAGAACAGGCAGTAGAAGCTGTGGCACACACTGTTAGTCCCAGAACTTGGGAAGCAGAGGCAAGAGAGTCTCTGTGAGTTCAAAGCCAGCCTGGTCTTCAAAGCAAGTTCCAGGAAAACAAAACAAAGAAAGACTGGAAGAGATGGCTCTGTCCTCTGATATTCCAGACTGGTTTTTATTTGAAATTTATTTGAAATTTGAAACAGATCCCCACAAATTCTGGCTCTGTTTGACCTTCTGTGGGTCCCTGCATCCCATCCTGGCTCATCCCTCAGTACAACCCAGTGGCTGGCCATAGATGTGGGCAGGAACCGCAACAGTCGCTTTTAGAGCTAAGGAGATGGGGTCCAGAGAAGCACCCTAAGGCTGGCCCTGGTTTTGGGTATCACCAAAACCTTTTCTTATTCCATCTTCAATTTTACATCACCCAGAAGCCTCTAGAACAATGATTCTCAAGTTCTCATCCGGTAGGTCACAACCCTTTGGAGATCAAATGACCCTTTCAGAGGGGTTGCCTAAGACCATCAGAAAACACAGATATTTACATTACGATTCATAACAGTACCCGAAGTACAATTATGAAGTAGCAACAAAAATAATTGTATGGTTGGAGGTCACCACAACATGAGGAACTGTCTTAAAGGGTCACAGCATTAGGAAGGTTGAGAAGCACTGTTCTAGAAGGTCAGACTAGGACCCACCATAGTCCTGCAGTGGCTTCTCTGTGTTGAGGAGCTGCTGGGGGCCACCTGGGTCATGGCTGAAGGTAGCTTTCCTGTTTAGAGAGACCTAGCTTCCTTGTCAGCCTATGGTCCTGGCTCTGCCATTGCTGAGTCACAGCACAGGGACTGGAGCTGGAAGCTGGAAGGTATCTGTAGAGCATCCGCTTAGGGAAGATGACAGAGGTCTGCTTAGAGTGCTTCAGAAAGAGCAAGGATGAGAGTGAGGCAGGAGGAGACAGACCATCTGTGTGCTGTCCTTCAGGCCCCTGCACTTGCTGCTGCTGGTTTTCCTCCCGCCTATCACCTGTTAGGTATACAGTTAGGCCTGTGTACTGGATGGATGGATGGATGGATGGATGGATGGATGGATGGATGGATGGATGGATGGATGGATGGTGGATGATGGATGGATGGATGGATGATGGGTGGATGATGGATGGATGATGGATGGATGATGGGTGGATGATGGGTGGATGATGGATGGATGATGGATGGATGATGGATGGATGATGGATGGATGATGGATGGATGATGGATGGATGGATGATGGATGGATGGATGGATGGATGGATGGATGGTGGATGATGGATGGATGGATGGATATGTGAATGGGCGGGTGGGTGAGAGGATGGATAGATAGATGGATAGATAGATATGTGGATGGATGATGGATAGATATGTGGATGAATGGATATAGATATGTGGGTGAATGGATAGATATGTGGATGGATGGGTGGTTGGGTGGGTAGGTGGTTGAGTGGATGGGAGATTAGAAAACCTGCTGTTCAATCTAGAATCTTCTACCAGTCTTTATGGCCTTGGTGAGACACACTTCTTTCTGGACCTTTGGCATATACATCTGAGCTGATATTCTGATGATCTGAGTCAGCTAGGACGGGGCTCTGTCAGATGGCTTTAGCGTAGGGTTCTATGGACCCTGGATTTGGTAGAAGGTTCTCTGAGACGCTTGTCCTCAGTACATAGGAAGTGGGATGGTGTGGGAAGCAGGGTTGATTCTGGAAGGCCTGGAGGGACATGTGGGGCATTAGGCCTGGCTGCTGAAACTTTGGGTTTTGTGGCAACCTAGTTTTTCTTTTCTAGAAAGATAAAGTGCCTATGGATCCTCTGCGAGTATCAGAGGTTCCTCTGAGGGTGGGAATGGTAGGGAGGGGGTGGGCAGATGTGTATGTCTCAGGCAGGGGAAGAACAGGGCAGGCACTGAGGCAGGGGCCTCCTGCTCATTACTCTGCCTTGTGTTTCCTACAGATCATGATTGAGTTCTGTCCTGGGGGCGCTGTGGATGCCATTATGCTGGGTAAGTCTCTAGCTGCTAGGAATGCAGCTGAACCCTGTAGTGCTTCTGGTCAACTCTGACTAATCCCTCCCTCCCCTCTAGTTTCCCTGCCCCTTCTCAGGATATGGAGAGAATTCTTGCCTTTCACTGGAACATTAGCACTTCCTGTTCAAGATGCTATGTGTCCTTATATGGGCTGTTTCCCCTTTGGAGCCTTCTCAACTATGAGATGTATGATGCCTTCCTCATGGCACTGAATAGGACATCCATGTGTCTTAGCCTGTTAACTGCTGCTATCACAAAACACCCACAGCTGGATGAGTTATAAAGAAAAGATGTTGCCGGGCACTGGTGGTGCACACCATTAATCCCAGCACTCAAGAGGCAGAGACAGGCAGATCTCTGTGAGTTCGATGCCATACTGGTCTACAGAGTGAGTTCTAAGAAAGCCAGTCTACACAGAGAAACCCTGTCTTGAAACACAAAATAAACAACAAACAAAAAAGAACAGGTGTTTATTTGGCTAGTGCTTCTGAGGCTGGGAAGTCCAAAACCAAGGCAAGCACCCCATGCTGAAGGCAGAAGGAAGAATGAACAAGTGAAACAGAAAAAGGTCATCATCGGGAACCATGCGTGAGAACAAACCAACCCCTGCAACAGCATTAGTCCATTTGTTAGAGAAAGACAGTCATCTCTTAGCAGCCCTATGCTTGGATATTCAGGGACACATTCATTACAGTGCCCACCATTTTGTAAGTGCACAGGAGGAAGATTATCAGGTCTCGATATCCTTGGCAAGACTGGTTGATAGCCAATGCTAATAAAATTTTGTATCATAGTTTTTTCCTACGGCTCCAACAAAATACCTGAGCTGGGGTTCTATAAAGAAGAGAGGTTTGTGAAGCTCTGTTTTGGAAGCTGAAAGTTCATTGTGGGGGGGAGGCAGATTCTAAGGGCTTTATGACGGTTGGGAAGAGAACATTCAAAAGAGATGATATAGTAAGACATATGGTCAATCAGGGAGCTTCAGGGGGAAGTCTTGCATATTTTATCTGTCTGCCTGTCTATCTTTCTCTTTATTTGTTTGTTGAGATAAGCACACCCCCATTCCATCCCATACCAGAGACCAGCACATGAACCTTTGAGGGACAACGTCAAAGCTTACCCCAAACCAGAGCGCCATCAGTCTCTGCCTGAGCTGTGTCTCATTAACCTTTGGTTATGAATTTGGAAGTAGTACCTCTGTTTATTCGTGTGTGTGTGTACATGCACGTGTATGGATTGTGTGTGTGATGTGTCTCCTGGCTTTCTAACCAATTCTGACACTTCTGCTTCCACCTCCCAAGTTGGAATTACATTTGTGCGTTCTCTCTCCAGCCCCTAGAGAGATACTTTAAAGTGTAAACCCAGTTGCATGCCTGACTACCCAGACCCACCTATGGATTCCATATTGAAGCCCTAGTCGCATGCAGCCCCAGAAAGGATGTGCAGTCTGTTCCGTCAGGCCCTGCTGACCTCCAGTCTCTGCCGCCTTCCCTGACATATAGCCTGACTTGATAGTCACACCATACCATGTCTTTGGCCCAGCCATTCTCCTTAAAGAATCTTCTTCCGGCTGCCCACCTTCTCACATTTATTAATCCTTGAATCTCAGAGGAGGGCTGTGTCTCCAAACAAGCACTCTAAGGTGGGGAGAGTCCTCAGCTAGCATGCAGAAGGCCCTTGGTGACTGACCGCTGACTCTGGCCTCCTCCTATTTCCTGCTTTTCCCACCAGCCACCGCAGTCTCCAAGCCTTTGCTTCTTCTGGCTCCTAGATCGGGGCTGCCTGTGTTCCATGGTAAAACACTGCTCCCTCTGGGGCTTATATCCTGACCTGTCTGTGCCCATCTCCACCCTGTCCTAAGCATCACTCTGCATCCACACCAAGCTCTGACCCCTGAGAAGCACCCACTCTGTACTGTGGCTTGAACATGCCCCCCAAAGCACATGTGCTGCAAACTTAACCCTTAGATTCACCCACAAATGGAGTTTGGAAGTCTCTGGGAGGGAGTAAGGGTTAGATGAGGTTCTGAGGCAGCCCCTGTGGCGGCATGCTGGCACACTTGCTGTTTTGCCATGTGACACAGCACAAGGACCTCATAGGTGATGTCATGTTGTTGGGACTTCTAGCCTATAAAACTATGAGCTCTTTCTGTATCAGTCACCACAGCAAAATGAGCCAGAAGGCCTGACTCTTGCCACACATGCTGCTTTGCATCTCAGTGTGCTGTTCATGAACCTAAATTCTGAAGCACTGGGTCTCTAAAGTGACCTTCAGCAAGTCTCATCCTTGGTGGCCACTTCTGTGCACTAGAGAGAACAGCTGTGCTGGCACCATGGAAACGTTGTGGGACAGAATTGGTCTACATGCTCACAGACTCCTGGTGATGCTCCCCACTGCTAGCCTGGTGAAGGGTCAGGTGACAACCTAGAAAGGGCCTGGTGCTGGCCCAGCAAGTTCCACTCAGTGACAAAGAGTGTTTCTCTTTTCCAGAGCTAGACCGAGGTCTCACTGAACCCCAGATTCAGGTCGTATGCCGCCAGATGCTGGAGGCACTCAACTTTCTGCATGGCAAAAGGATCATCCACCGCGACCTGAAGGCCGGCAATGTGCTTATGACCCTTGAGGGTGACATCAGGCTGGGTAAGAAGGGCTTCTGAATGAGGGCTTGGGGGACAAGAAGTGTCTAACTGCAAGTTTCCTGGCTTGTGGTGACACCTGGCCTTTGCAGCAGGAAGCCTGGGCCTTGTGATGAGTATGGGGTCCTAACTCCCATAACTACGCCTACAGCCTCCGAGACCACTGGGGAGAGGTGTTGCTTGAACCTTAAGAGCCAAGGCCAGAGATGCTGGCCAGCACTGTGTGGTATATACAGTAGCCCAGGATGCCAGAGCTTGGCCCTAGCATTCAGTTTGATAAACTCAAATGGAGAAGCTCCTGCTGTATCTAAGTACTTTTACTAACCACTGAGCCACCTGGCTGCTTCCCCCTGAATATTCTGAATACCCTATTAGTTGAATCCCTGGATACAACCCATGAGTGTGATAGAAGGTAAACTGAGTATTGAAATTGATATTTGTTTCTTTTGTTTTGGTTTTTGAGACAGCGTTTCTCTGCATAGTCTTGGCTGTCCTGGAACTCAATTTGTACACCACCTGCCTCTGCCTCCCAAGTGCTGGGGCAAAAGGCATGTATGTGCCTCCACATCTGGCTTCTTTGTGAGTTTTTAGCCAAACACCACATGTGCACCCTCTGCTCCTGCTGTTTGGCATTGGCATTGGCATTCCCTAGAGGTGTGGCTCTGAGCGCCTCTCATCTTTCCTTAAGTGCCATTAGGTAATGTGCCTGTAAGCCTGCCGTTTGGTGGACAGGGCATGCTTATCACACAGTCTACAAGCACAAGAGGGGTCAAGTGAGAGAGCCTGGAAGCACGTCTTCATCTGATCATGTCCACTACATTGGCCCATGGTGCCCATCGACACTTGTGCATGCATCTGAGTGGCTGCTAGCCTTGGGGATCAGGTGGAGAGAACACATATGGTAGCAGGTGCCACCCCACTTAGTGGGTGGCACCCCAGTTCTGACTCATGGTAGCATTCATCTCCATTGCCTGGTAATGTCTGATACTAGTTCATTTTTCCATTTCTCAACCTCGTCCCTTCGTTGTAGAAGCTAGCTTTTGTTCTTCCTCTAGAGGGCGCCTTGGAATTTTAGGAACATGTGAGAATTACTTGGGTAACATGGGTAATATGAAGGTGGGGCAGACTGGACACAGTCCGAGGTGTGCTCTGAAGCGTTTGGCAGAGAGCCGAGAGGGAAGGGTCAGCCCTGGGATACACAATTGGCAAGAACAAAGCCAGGGTCTGCCCAGACTTGGAATTCTTTGGGGTCTCTCTCATAACTTTGTATAACTCCTGGAGAAGTGCTTGGCTGTTCTTTCTCCCAGATGAGGCTGTGGGAGAGGACAGCTGTACCACCTGCCATATGTTAGAAGAACCGGTGAGCTGCAAAGTGGGGGAGCCAAAGGTCACATGAATGTAGTCTGTCTTAGTCAGGGTATCTATCATGACCAAAGCAGCTTGGGGAGGAGAGGGTTGATTTGGCTCACGCTTCCACAGCACTGTCCATCACGGAAGGAAGTCAGGACAAGAACTCAAACAGAGCAGGAATCTGGAGGCAGGAGCTGATGGAGGAGTGCTGTGTACTGGTGCTTCCCGTGGCTTGCTCAGCCTGCTCTTTTACGGAAGCCAGGACCACTGGCCCGGGGAAGACCCCACCCACCATGGGCTGGGCCCTGCCGCATCTGTCACTAATTCAGGAAATTGGACCAGGCTGGCCTCAAACTCAGAGATCCACCTGCCTCTGCCTCCCCAAATGCCTCTGTCATTATGGAGGCATTTTCTCAATGACTCTAGCTCCTTTCAAATGACTCTAGCTGTGTCAAGTTAACATAAAACTAAGCAGTATGTTCTCTCTCTCATCTCTAACCTCAACTGCAAACAAAGTCTTCTGAGGCTTCCTGCTCTGTGCCCTCACTCCTACCTACATCGTTCTCAGAGAACAATGCTTGTTGCTCTGGTCAAATCCTCTGAAAAAGCCATCTCGCCCTCCATACTAACACTGAAAGGAAGGACTTCCATATTGCCCCCACCCCCACCCCTCACTCCATATTATATATAATTTTTAGCTGAAACACAAGAAATACACACACTTATGGGGTGCAGGGTGATGTGGTCAGACGACGTGATTGCTGTGGCTGTCACCTCAGCTGCTCTGTGTTTCTTAAAAGAACATGTTAAATTGCTTTTTTGGCCATTTGTCAGCCCTTGTCACCTGTAGTCCTTGCCTTAAAGCATTAGGAACTCCACTGCCTACCCACCCTCACCCTTCCTCCCTCCTGGCTCCTCCCACCCTGCCCTACATCTGGGAGATCCTCATTTAAGTGGGACCACTCAGATTTTGTCTTTCTGAGCTTGACAGGATGTCCTCTGCTTTTTAGAATCAAATGGTCTCCGCCCATATCCTCAAGTGTTGCTCACAGGCAACATTATTTTATCCATATGCAAAACAGGTTACCTGAGTTAGCTCTGGGCTGGATAGTAAATGTGTCATATTTATGTTGCCAGCCATCCAGTCATTCCAGAGGGAGCGTGCCAGCTCCTGTTGGGAGGGTTGCTGGCCTGTGTTGTTAGTTCACACATACCTCAGCTCCTTCCCTCCAGCCCCTATCACGTACACCCACCCTCAGCTGAGCATGAAAACTTCCTTCACCACATCCTGTGTTTTACATAAGAGAAACCCCCCCAGTAGCCTTGCTAAATGTGTTTCTGTTTTCTAAACGGTGAAAACACTCCATCAAAAACGTTTTAAAGAGTAAAATTGTGTAAAGAAAAAAATAAGTTAGAAAGGACCTTTGTGCTCTGCTCGCACCTAAACCCCACATCTGGGGAGGTGACCACTGTGAATCCAGCTGAGTTTGGGGAGGCTGGTACATATAGTGTACAGATGTTCTTTAAGTGCAGCTGGAATCGGTTGTGTGTGCCGTCTGTCTCAGAGTGTTACACGTAAGGTGCTGGTCTGGCACACTCAGGCTCAGCCTTGTTTTTTCCTTAGGGCTGCATGCTATTTCACAGCTGAGGAGCCACACAGCTTGCCTCTAAGCTCCAGTAATGAGTTCAGGTGCTTTCATTTTGTCAGCCTTCCGAGTGATGCTTCAGGAAACATCCGTGTGTGTTCTAAATCTGTTTGTAGACATCTGTAGCCAGAAGCAGGATGACTGCTAAAGGCACACAGTGGCACCTCTGAGATGGCTTGGTGGTACAAGTGTCTGCTCCCTAGCCTGAGAAGGACTGACTCCTGCAAGAGTGTCCTCTGATCGCCACACGCACAATATGCACTTACTCCCTCCCCTCACACTCTAAGATAAAAATAATAAAATTGAATAAGGAATTTGGGCGGAAGAGAGGGCTCAGTGGTTAAGCATACTTACTGCTCTTGCAGAGGGCCTGGATTCAGTTCCCAGCACCCACATGGGTGCTCACAAGCACCTATAACTCCAGTTCCAACCAGGCATGCAGAGGTGCACATACGTACACGCAGGTAAACACTCATATACAAAAATAAGATTAAACAGCTGAGCATCCAGTAGCCCCTGCTTAGCTATAGGGGAGACAATCCAAGACCCACGTGGGTGCCTGGCCGTGCTTCTGGTTCAGAACCCTCTACATAGTATGTTTTTTTTTTTTTTTTTTCCCTAGCCATACATGGTGACAAAGTTGAGTTTGTAAATTAGGCATGAACAAGATTAACAACAAAATTTTGTGGTAAAATGTAACTATAATACTGTACTATAATGAATGTTATTTAAGACCTATGACTTACTCCTAGAATGCCCCGTGTAATAGTTGCAGACTGGGATTGACGCCAAAATCATGGGAAGCCAAGCTCTGTGTGTGTGTGTGTGTGTGTGTGTGTGTACACGTGCGCATGCGCACACACTGTATAAGCACATACTTTTCAGTTTTCAGCAAGGTTTCTATGCTCCCCCAGCTGTGACCGTGCTCCCCTAGCTGTGACTGTAAGAATATTCCCTCAGTAAACCTGTTGGCTTTCTTGCTCCAGATGTGGTCAGGGCAGAATCTCTAAAGTTACAGTCTGTCAGGAGTCTGGGCTCCAAAAGAGGCCACCCCACCCTCCACACTAGGCACTTGTTTGTGAAGAGGAAGAAGTGATAACTACCCTAAAGTTGATTTGGTGCCTGCTTCTGGGAGGAGCCTGGGGGGTGTCTGGGGGAGAGGAGCAGTGCTTGTCATTGTGGAAGTGGGTGGCTTCCCATTTCCCCTTCTCTCTTGAAGAAGGTGTGGCCAGGCCCAGGGGAGTCAGATGACCAGTTTCTGGAAGCTTCACCCCCAAGGTGTGTTTGTGGGGAATGAGCAGGAAGGAAAGCCCAATTCCTATTCTTGAGGGAAAGTAAGTAATACTGTCCAGTCTGCAGTGCCCAGTCAAAGAAAGCTGCTTCATGGCCACTCTGAGGAGAGGTTTGTTCATCTCAGCCTTTCGCGGTCTCAGGTTCTCAGGGCGGGCCTTTCCTTGTGCTCCTGTACAGAGCAGTCATTTTGCAAATGTGTCAGTTATTCTTGGGAAAGCCCCCCCCCCATGAGCTCTAAAGGATCCCTTTGTCACAGGGGGGCACTATCTGGACCCTCCCGCCCCTCCACCTAGCTTATTCAGCCCCCCCCCCAGCCAGCTTTCGCATGTTTTTTGTGCCTGGGAAACATGAGTGGTAGGGAGACACCGCTCGGTATCACCACCCTCTGTACAGCCCTGAGAGTCCCCTAGACCTTCAGGGACCTTGACTCAGGACAAACTAGGGTCTGTGGCTTCGGGGCTGAAAAGAATGTGAGAGCTTGTCCAGTTAGATAGTAGAGTTTGTGATTTTATAAAGACCGCTTGAAATGGTATTGGCCTGAGAGGAAGAAATGGCCCATTAGATAAAGGCATTTGTGGCCAAGCCTAAAGACCTCAGGGATCACACACACACATATACACACACATGCACATACATACACATACACACTGCAAAACCTTCTTTTCCCCATTAACCTGATAATATTAAACATGTATAGGCAAGTATATAAATAAGTACTTTACGTGAAGAATTCATGATATTTAAAATCCACAGAGCTACACATGCTAGGCAAGTACTTTGTGTAGCTCTGACAAGAGTGGTACAGTTGCTGTTGTTGTTAGAGTCAAAGACTGTTCTGTTTGTCTTCCAAAGTGCTGGGATTGTGAGCATACAAACATTCAGCCCTGCTGGGCTGTCTTACCTCTCATAACTTATTTATGCACACGTGAGTGCGTTTGTGTGCGTGTGTGTGCAGGTGTGTGCACGCGCATGTGCGTGCGTGCGTGTGTGTGTGTGTGTGTGTGTGTGTGTGTGTTAAAATCCTTCTTGAAAAAGTTAAAAACAAAAAGTCAAGTGGTGGCAGTGATGGCATCTGCACACACCTTTGATCCCAGCGCTTGGGAGGCTGAGGCAGGCTGATCTCTCATCTCAGGGCCAGCCTGGTCTACAGAGTGAGTCCAGGACAGCCAGGGCTACACAGAGAAACTTAATCTTGAAAATTTAAAAAGAAAGGAAAGAAATAGGGAAAGCTAAGACATTACATATAACACCTTTTTAAAGAAAAAAAAGTTAATTTTTCTTAATGAGAGCTTCATAATCCTGGTCTCAAATGTGTATTTGAACGGCACACTGATGAATATTGTAATGGTTTGCATTTAGTTTTATAAATTAGATTTGCCAATTACTGCATCAAATGAGTCTGGAGTGTGTGTGTGTGTGTGTGTGTGTGTGTGTGTGTGTGTGTGTGTGTATGTGTAGCTCTGGCTGTCCTGAAACTAACTCTGTAGACCAGGCTGGTCTTGAGTTTGCAGAAATCCCCTTGCCTCTGCTTCTTGAATGTTGGGAGTAACGGCATGGGCCACACCACTGCCCCAAATTAAATCTTTTTTTTTTTTTTTTAAGGCTCTTGTGATTTATTTCCAGTTTGCTCTCTTGGACGGGTCTGGTCAGTTCTTATGCCCAGTGGTTGGCCAAGTGCCCGTCTTAGCAGCAAGCACACTTTAATTTTAAAACTCTGGTTTGGTGGATAGGAAATGTCCTTCCTTCATGCTGCAAATGTCCTTTATGCTGCATCCCGAGTCCACAGAGTCCACACCTTAGCCCCGGGTGGAGAGAAGCCCTCAGCTATTTTATCTGAGGTTTTTGTCTTGCAGCTGATTTTGGTGTGTCTGCCAAGAATCTGAAAACTTTGCAAAAGCGAGATTCCTTCATAGGAACACCTTACTGGTGAGTTGTGAGGCCTCTGGGGAACTGATTGACAGGTTAAATATCAAACCTAACCCCTAACCTCCAGGAGGATGGGGTGGGGGTGCCAGTTGGGGGGGGGGGCTGGGGTCAGCCCTCTCGGTGTGGGTCCAGCCTCCACTTCTCTGCTTACCTTCCCAGTACCTCATACATAAATTGAGGCTACAGTGGAAGGCACTCCATTAATAAACTACACGGGGTCCCTAAAAAGGGCTTAGGTTCTTGTTTTGATTAGCACATGTACTGAGTTCTGGCCTTTGAGTGGGGGAGGAACATTATAAATTCACTTCCTGTTCTCCCTGGGCCTCTCTTGCCTGTTCTGTTTCTGTTAGCTCTCTGGTAGAAGAAGACACCAGAAGTCTTGCTTTGGTCTCAATCTGCAGACATGTAGCGCTGTGCACCCACTCTCCCGTACATACGGTGCACAAGTGTGGGGGTTACTCCAAGCCCACAATTCTCCTCCTCAACTTCACGCATGATTACCATGTGTCCTGTTTTTACAACTTGCCGTGGTGTTCAGCCCCTTCCTTGCTTGCTTATTACTCTTAACTCTTTCTCTCCTACCCCACCCATCATCCCTTTCTCTTCTTTCCCATCCCCCTTTCTCTCTGTGCTGGTCTTATTCGGTCACCCCAACATTCCACCTTGGTTTGTTTTGTTTTGTTTTGTTTTGTTTTTTTTGCTGGAACCTTCCCCCTCTGCCCTCACCTACCTGCCCCTTCCCCAGGACTCTGTTTTGGATTGCTGCTGCCACCTTGTGGTAGGTTCCAGGAACTGCAGCAGGCGTGGCAGGGGCTCGTGCCGACTCTTGAGGAAGACAAATGGATGCCAGTAATTCAAATCATGGCTGCCAACCCCCAATGTGGAGCTGGTGGTGTTGCAGACCCTAATGCTACAAGCAGCTTTCACGGAGCCCAATTCTTAGCCCTTATTGTTCCTTGGTTGGCTCAGGATGGCCCCCGAAGTGGTGCTCTGTGAGACCATGAAGGACGCCCCCTATGACTACAAGGCTGACATCTGGTCCTTGGGCATCACGCTGATTGAGATGGCCCAGATCGAGCCCCCGCACCATGAGCTCAACCCCATGCGGGTCCTGCTCAAGATTGCCAAGTCAGACCCTCCCACATTGCTCACGCCCTCCAAGTGGTAAGGAGAAAGGACAGTCGGGTACTTAAGGGTCTGAAGTCACTCCAAAGGGTCATGGGGCATGTGGCACTGGGTATCTGGCCCCAAAGTCAGGGGGATGTCGGAGCTGGGGTGGGGAATGAGGCACCTCCTGCCCACCTGAACTTTGTCCAGGAAACATGACGAGTGAGGCCTCTTTAGCCAGTATGAGATCCTAGAGAACCTAAAAGAGCCCCAGCAACCATATGGCCCAGGACTAGAAATGGGGCCTTGGGGTTCAGTCTCTGTTCCTTTTTGACGTCTATGTCCTAATCTGGACAGTGATGTCCATGATAAAAAGGGTGTCAAGTAGACCCTGTCTCCACTTTTAGACAACCAAGGTCCCTTTGTTCTTGGAGTGTTGTATGAGGGAAACACCCAATCCTGGGCACACGGTGACTGTGTTATGGCCCCCTTACAATTGTGATGTGGACACATCTCCCTCACACCTCTCCTCAGGTCCGTGGAGTTCCGAGACTTTCTGAAGACAGCGCTGGATAAGAACCCAGAAACCAGGCCCAGTGCTGCGCAGCTGCTGGAGGTGAGCCGAGAATAATAGCAGGGGACTCTTGTCTGGTGGCTGTGAGGATACCATGGTATGTAATCAAATGCCTAGCTCAGGATTGGGACATATGCTCAAAGAATGCTTGATGTGTCCTGAATATTTTTTTTTAAATGAAAGAAGATGACATGCTCACGCTTCTAAGTCAAACAATTGACAGGCAGAGGCAGGAAAATCAGTGCAAGGTCAAAGCCAGCCTGTTCTACATAGCAAGTTTCAGGACAGCCAGGGCTACACAGCAAGGCCATCTCAAAAAAAGGGGGGGGGGGGAAGAAAAGAAAAATGTGTGGTCTTTCTGAAGGCCCATTTTCACTGAGTCGTGTTTATTTGTGGGATAGGGCTCCTGTTACTGTCAGAAGCAAAGGCTCCAAAGCCACTTGGGGCCAGTTGCTTCCTGTAAACAGCACCTCCTGTGCCGGGGCATCCGGCCGACCTGACATTGTCGGGGCAGAGACCAGCTGTCCCATCCCACATGGCAGCCCAGAGCCTTAGCTAGAGCCAGGAATTGCTACTTCCTAGCTGAAGCATTGTCTACCAGGGATTCTCAGTGGATAGTGGAAGAGAGAACAGGGCAGAGCTCTACCTCAGTTTACCCAGGTGTCCTTAGACCTGCTTCAGTAGAGGGTTGGAAGAACACACTGATCTACCAGATGCAAGGACACTGGGCTCCAAGGATCTGTCCCTGCCTGAGGTCCGGTGGTTAAAGCATCAGCATTAGTGCAGGTCTTGGCTGTGGGCACCTCGACCCTGTGTCTGATGCCTCCAGGGGCTGTTACTCTTGTCCTGTTCTGTCCTACATGGCTAAGACTCTCCTGTTCCTAGGGACTGATGGCTTGCTTGCATTGTTCTAGCACTCACCCTCAGCCATTTGTCACCAATTTCCATGGTTTTGGAGGTAGAAATGAGCTCAGGCCTAGTCATCCCACCCTGGCTGGCTTCCCCCCTCCCCTCCAATGCTCACTCCCTGTCTGCCTCCTTTACCTCACACAGCTAAATGTAGTAAGCACCAGGGATTTCTGCAAAGCCAGCCTGTTGAGAGGGGGAGGCGCTGACTTTGAGCCTCCAGCTCATTCACCCGTGACCCCCAGGCCTTTGTGCCTATATCTCCTTGGATACCCTTCCCCTTAGAGTCCTTTGGTTGGCATGGCTCACACTTGTCCTTCTTACTGCAGAGACAACATACTGGGTGAAGGCAGCAGAGAGGGTTTGTTTCCTGGTTGTGGAGAGTCTCAGTCGTAGGTGGGCAAGGCCTGGCAGGTGGAGAAGACTCTGGTCTCGGCCGTGTAGCACATAGGAAGCTGTTACCATGGCAGTAGGGAGTGGGAAGAGAGAGACAGGTGGGGGTGACCTTTCAAGGGATACCTCTAGTGACAGTCTGCTAGCCTGCACCCCTAGGGGTCCCACGGCTTTCATAATAACGCCACAAGCTGGGGACCAAGTATTCAGAACAGGAGCCTGTGAAGAACTTTCTAGATTCAGACCCCCGACAAGAGTGTTGAATCTCTGAGGATAGCAGCCTGGCTCACAGGCATATCATCCCCAGAGCCGCACCTGGCATGTAGCAAGCCCTCAGCACGTATTTGCTATGGAAATGGATTTAATGTCGACCTGCTTAACACTCTCACATTCTCCCTGTCACCTGCTATCCCAGACATGTAGCAGATGCTAACTAAGGCAGTGCCCACAACAGGTTTGTGTAGTAGGAACTGTACATGTTCCGTCAGACAGCCTGCATGGGGCCATGCAGCTGTAAGTGACAGCTAGTGTCCTCATTCTGGTGACTTGGCTCTGAAGTCTGTGCTCTTGACCACTCTGGGAAGCTGCTTTTAATGAGTGAAGAAGGGCCAAAGAAGGGCTGGGGAGATGGCTCAGTGATTAAGAACACTGGCTGTTTATCTGTAGGACCCAGCTCAATTTCCAGCAGCCACGTGACAGCTCGCAACATCTATATAACTTCGGTTCCATAGCGTCTGCCGCCCTCTTCTGGCCTCCATGGTCACTGCATGCACATGGTACAGGGACGTGCACAAATAATAACCTGTATGCATAAAATGAAAATAAAGGTTAAAAACAAAAGAGGGAAAAAGGATGCAGGCTGGGAGAGCATACTTTCATCTCTCTCTCATACACACACACACACACACACACACAGCGTGCACACTCGTGGTTTTTAAGCGTATAGAAAGAAAATAGGCTTGCTTGGGAAGGGTATCTGTTTCAACGGCAGCGGAGATCCTGGCCAAAGAGAGGTGCCAGTTAGCAAGCTATTTCTGCCACCTCCATGCTGGCAGCTTGAAGCCCTCGGCAGAGCTGGCTCTGAGCAACCACCCCTCTTCCTGGAGGGGTAGAAAGTGAGGCCAGCTCTGATCTGCCCTTCTGCGGGGACATGAATGCCTGGACCAACCTGCCTGGTGTAGCTTGTGGAGTGTTTGGCCACCCGGGGAGGTTCTCAGGTCCGGCTCTCCGAGGGCCTCAGCATCTAAGTTAGAAAATAAAGACTTCTCCATGCCAATGTCTAGAGGTGGTGGGCTGATGCAGCCCAGGTCACTCTCACAGTGCCTGTTACTTGTGTCTCAGAGCTTTGACACACACATCAAGGCCTGGTCAGCTTTGGCAGGGCTGCCCACACACCAGCCACCTGCCCTAGGCCCCCTGCAGGGAGCTGCCCTGTTTAACTGGTCCTCCGTGAAAGGCTGTCCTCCCTCCTTCCTCCTAGGGATCTGGAGCTCCAGGCAGGCAAAGCAGATGGTTCTCCTCAAGAGCTGCTAATTTGGTCAATATGTGGAGTGTCCTGATGAAATCCTCATACTCTCAGTAGCCCGGGCTTGCACTGGTTTCTACCACGCCTGCTTTGGCTGCTGTGGTGCAGTGCCCTGTGGTATTCTTGCTCAGGTCATGGTTTACAGAGCTCAGAAGTTTAGGAATTTTGGAGCTTCTCCTCATTTCTGAGACGTATGCTCTGGGAGAGGAATGGCCAGAAGTGTGAAGAGGCTGCATGGTTGTTCTGAACCTGCTGTGGTTCTGGTGGCTTTGGTGGTAGTGGTAGCAATGGCGGTGATGATGGTGTGGTGGTAATGATGGTGTTGATGGTAATGGCAGTGATGGTGGTAATGGTGGTGGTGATGATAATGGTAATGTGGTAGTGATGGCTGTGGTTAGTGATGATGGTGGTGATGGCAATGGCGGTGATGATGATGTTGTGGTGATGATGATGATAATGTGGTAGTGATGATGGCTGTGGATAGTGATGATGGTGGTGATGGCAGTGATAGTGATTATGATGATGTGGTTATGGTGGTGATGATAATGGCTGTAGTAATGGTAATAGTGGTAGTGATGGTGACGGTGGTGGCATCACTAATGACAAGAGCTATGCTGTTTTGTACACTCACCAGAGCACGTAGAACAGTCATACTGTTATTCCCACTCCACAGATGAGCAAACTAAGGCACAAGGTGTGTTTCTTGACATGTCCATGCTGACAATGGGAGCTGGAGTTAACCCAGGTGGCTTAGTTCTATCACTTAGTCAGCGCATTAAGCCCTGAACACCCTGGTGATGGGTTGGTTAGTTTTGTGAATAGCCCACTCAGGACCTCTGGAACCATACAGCAGCCAGAGTACCATGCTTCTGGATAGCAGAGCTTCTGAGAGTAAACAGAGTAGGCTCTTCATTGTCCCAGGCCATACGTGCTGCCCAGCTGCCCAGGCTCCCTCTCAGCTTCCTTTGCCTGTCTCTCCAGCTTTTCCTCTACCCTCTAAGCACAAACCTACCTCAGGGCCTTTAAAGGCCATAAATACCTTCACTCAAATCTCTATGCCTGGAATTTTCTCTAACTTTCCTCCACACGTCCCTTGGATCCCAGTTTGAATGTGACACCTCCCATCTCAGAAAGGACCCCAAAAGGCATAGGAAATTCTCACCAGCCTCCCATCATTCTGTCATGGGCCTTCTGACATGTGGGTGAAAGGCCTGATCAGGCCCTGGCACATGAGGTCACGTACATGGTACAGAGAAGCAGGGTGTGATTGGAAAAATTCACAGCTCTTCTAGATTAGATGAACCAAGGTCAGACTGGCCTAATAAAACGTGGGGACACAGCTCATTAAGGACATGACGTTTGTAGCTTTCAGAGGAACAAGTTGAGTAGGAGTGGCCTGCTGGCTGTCCATCGGATAACTGTCTTACTGACTTTTATGGTGCTAGGGGTTGCTCTGAGGGCCTCACACAGGTTAGACAAGCTAACCTGCTCCTGCTCTGTACCCAGATTCAAAGGAAACTTTTGTTTTTTACTTTAAGTGTGTATTGGGGAAGGCACGCTTGTCCTGTGGCCTAGTGTGCAGGGAAGAAGGCTTGTAGGAGTCAGTTCTTTCTTCCTGTCATTTGGGATGTGGGGACAAACCTGGGTCATCAGAGTCTGCCTGTAAGTGTCTTGTCCAACCAAGCCAGCTTACCAGCCCACAGAAGCATTTTAAATGTCTAGTAGATAGGAATGACTTCTCAGGGATTTGCCAGTTCTCAATATGTTTTTTTTAAAAAAAATTTTTTTATTTATGTGCATGGGTGTTTTGCCTTTGTCTGTGTCTGTATACAATATGTGTGGTGCTCATAGAGGCCAGAGGAGGCTCTCAGATTCCCAGGAACTAGAATTACAGGTGGTTGTGAGCTGCCATGTGGGCTCTTGGGAATTAAATGTGGGTCCTCTGGAAGGGCAGCTAGTGTTTTTAACTGCTGAGCCATCTCTCCAGCTCCTTCCCCAATATATTTTTAAGGTGTGACAAATGTAGTTTTTAGTCATTAAGAGGCTTCCTCAGCAATTTTGTTACACTATTCGTCCACAAATAAGATTTCTGATAATAGCAGTGGGTTTCATCAGAGCCTTCCCACAAACCCCAGATTAGCAAATTCCAACCCGATGATGCCCCTAAGCCCTGGCATTCCTCTCTCTCTGCCCAGCATGAGGAAGGGCTGAGGAATCCCACCCTGGCCACTCCCTGTGCCAGAGAGGGGCTATCTGTTGATGTCTCCACCGTGTTTCTCCAGAGTGCTTCAGGCTGACCACACATCCCCAGATCGTTTCCCTGGGGTTGTATAAGGGTTTTAAGGGAGCACTCACTCTTATAAAGTGCCGTTTATATGCATGCCTAGAGTAGAGCACAGCCCACCGCCACAAGTCTCTGCATTGCCCCTCTGAAACCAGATATATATTTCTGCCCAATGACAGCAGATGCAGGACTGTCCCTAGCTGCTTACTTCATAATCACCCAGAGCAGGAAATGCCTCCACATCCCCAGCAGCAGCAGCAGGATGGTCAACAGAAGGTGACATGATCCTCCAGCGAGACAGTGCACTGGGAACAGAAAGGAGCATAAAAAGGAACCCAGTGGTAGAAAAAGCACTGCTTAGCATCTGTTCCCAGCACAGAAGTCTGTGATCTGGCAGTGAGCTGAGCCTCAGGACCTCTGCTCAGGGCAGTGGCTGGATCCTCACATCCGACACGGGATAGAATCCTGAGGACTGGGGCTGTAGGTCAGTTGGTAGAATGCTGGCCTAGTTTGCACAAAGCCCTGGGTTTAGCCACTGGCATTACATAAACTGGGTACATTGGGACCTGCCTGTGATCTAGCACTAGGGAGGTGGAGGCAGAAGGATCCCAAGTTCAAGGTCATCTATGCCTACATAGGGAGTTTGAGACTATTTCGAAGGAAAAATAAAATTAAGACAAGTCGGAGCGATACAGAGTTATCAACCTTATTAAGCTGGAGGACAGTATCTGCTTAGATGGAGTCATGTGACTGTGAGAGACACATACCCGAGACCCTAACGATAGGGGCACGTAAAATGTGAAGCAACTTAAATTCAGCAGCTAGTTCAGGGCCAGAATGTGCTGGCATACTCCTTATTCTCAGAATTCTGTCCTTAAAGAGACTTTGTAGATACATGTGTATCTGGGCTTAGGGGGATATCTTGGTTATTATTCTATTACTGTGATAAGACAAACGACCAAAGCAAGTTATAGAAGAATGGGTTTGTTGAGGCTTACAGTTTCAGAGGATGAGTCCATGGCCATCAGTTAGGGGAACAGGCAGTGGGCTAGTGGGCATGATGCTGGAGCAGTAGCTGAGAGTTCATATCTTGATCCTCAAGCCTGAAGCAGAGAGAATAACACGTAGGAATGGCAAACATCATTTGAAACTCCAAAGCTCCAGTTACACACCGCCTCCAAGATCACACCTCCTAATCCTTCCTAAAGAGTTCCACCAACTAGGGGTCCAGTATGCAAACATCCGAGCCTATGGGAGCCATTCTGAAACTGCCACACTCTGCTCCCTGGCCCTCATAGGCTTATGGCCCTGTCAGAATGCAAGCCGAGTTTAGCCTGTATTAGTCAGGGTTTTGTGAAGGAACAGAACTGGATGGAATAAAGTCCCTGAATGGGCAAGGGCTAGCGGAGTAGAAGCATGGGTCCAACACACAAATGGCACCACCCCACCATAAGAAAGCATGGACTGGTCTTGGTTTTGCAAGGCACTTTTCAAGTGTATTGTCTTATTTCATCTCCATGACTCCCTGTGGTTTCAGCATGCCTGCCTGTCCTATGGCTCAGAGAGGAGGAAGGACATGCTTAGGCTCACACAGCTTGAGTCACAGACTTGGGAGTCACTTTCTTTCCTCTGCATGCAGGGCTTTCTGATCTGCCACAGGGTTTCTGAGTCCTCCTTACCAACTTCAAGTTCATGCATTGCCTTGGAAACCCCATCTGGCCCTCTTTGCTCAAGGACCAAATCTCGCCGCTACTCCTACCCCATCACAGCCTCTGAGGGGTCCTAACATGGGTGTGTCTTCTCTTCAGCATCCATTCGTCAGCAATGTTACCAGCAACAAGGCTCTTCGGGAGCTGGTGGCTGAGGCAAAGGCTGAAGTAATGGAGGAGATTGAAGATGCCAGGGATGATGCCAGGGATGATGCCAGGGATGATGGAGAAGAGGAGGATGCTGTGGATGCCACCTCGGTAAGTCTGGGGGACAAGGAGGGTGGGCCCCAGCTGCCTCTGGGAGGGAAGCTGAAGAAAGATTCCTTTCTGCTTCTTAGGGCCAAATGTGGCTGGAAGCCCCAAACACCCATGCCCAGATTGAGGCTGAGCAGCTGTTGGCCAGCTCCAGGTTCTTGAGCATACAGGAACTAGAGCTATCCTAGGGTCCCCGTTCTCATAGCTCAATCCAGGAGCTTCTCCTAGGGAAATATTCATCTTAGAGGGTCCTCAGTGAGTCACGGCTGAGTTGTCGTTGAGCTAAAACCCCCTGACCCTTCACATTTATTGTCTTTGTATTTATTTATTTTTGGATTTTAAGACTGTGTAGCCTTAGCTGTCTTGGAACTCCCTAGGTAGACCAGGCTAGCCTTGAACTCACAGAGACCTACTTCCCTCTGCCTCCTGAATGCTGAGATTAAAGGTGTGCACCATTGTACCTGGCTCTTTTTATTTTGAATTTTAAGATTTTTCATTATAATGAGGCTTTACTGTAAAAAGTTTAAAATAAAAGTTTGTTTTTAGTTTTTTGTCAGATAGATGAGACCTTGACCCCCACCCACTCCCATTTGTAAACCCCACCCCACCCCGCCATGGCCTCCTTCCCACCAGCATGTAGGACTTATTTTCTAGTCACAGGAAGGAATGTTTGGTTTCTTCGTAGCAACATTTCCAAAACTTTCCACCCCACAAAATACAAGGGGTGGATGAGCTGGATCCAGCCCCTGGGTAGGATTAATTGGTGCTTTATGTAATTTCTTAATGTGAATTAGCTGCCGTCTAATAAACAGATAGTCATGTGAAAACAAATTACTGAGATGGGCACAGGGCTCGGTTGGTAGAATGCTGGCCTACTATACCCGAAACCCTGAGATCCATCTCAGTCCCACATAAAACTGGCATGGCGGTGCATGCCTGTGATCCCAGCACCTGGGCAATGGACACAGGAGTATAGAAATTCATGGCATTCTGAGCTGCACATCTGAGGCCATCTTAAACTACTTGAACCCCCCCCAACACACACACACACACACACACACACACACACACACACACACACACACACACACACACACACACACACACCAGATTGCCAGTGTGTGTTGAGAAATTGGAAGGTCTGGCCTCAGGTGGAAATGGGTTATTGCCCATGCTGTGACAATTTGCTGGGCCTCTCTATAGCCGGCCAGAGCCTGTTTTCCTTACAGGACAGGAGCAGTTATTAGGTGAAGTTGCAATTAGAGAGAGGAGATGAATCTTCACCCCAGTGGTAGCCTCTTGAAGAGAGGCTTGGTTGGGAAGTGATAGAGACTAGGCTCAGGGGTCCCTGCTCTGCTCTGCTGGCTTGTCACCTGTCAAGCCTGACGACTGCCCTGGACTCCCAGCCGCTCAGCCTTGACTCTTTTCTAGGCCCTGGTCAACCACATTCAGGACTCTGCTGGTGCAACTGAGCCAAGCCTCAACTCTGACAAGCCTTCCCATGATTCTCCCGGCCAGCCTCAGGAACCTGTGAATGGGCCCTATAACCAACCCTCAGGGGGTGGATCCCTCCAAACCACCAGCCCTGAAGCTAACCCCAAGAATGACAATGACTTAAAGGTACCTAGTCCCGTTCGGAAGTCCCGGCCATTGTCCATGGATGCCAGAATTCAGGTGACTGAAGAGAAACAAGACACTGGCCAGGCTGAGAACCCCAATTCTGTGGCCAGCAAGACCCAAAAGGCAAGCCAGAGCCGCCCTAACAGCAGCGCCCTGGAGACCTTGGGTGGAGAGAAGCTGGCCAATGGTGGCCTGGGGCTCCCCAGTTCTGTAGCTCCAACCCATGCTAAGAGGGCTTCAGACTGCAGCAACGTATCTACCTCGGAGAGCATGGACTATGGCTCCTCGCTGTCTGCCGACCTGTCACTGAACAAAGAAACAGGCTCATTGTCCCTCAAGGTAATTACACTTGTCACTTTGGAGGCCAGAGCAGTCATACTGGCCACTGTGCTATCCTCAGATTCTATTCTCAAAAGCATACAGAAGCTACTTCCATTATGTTTGACTTGGGTATCTGTAAGAGGTGGTAGGGATAAACCCAGAGCCTGGTGCACGCATGCACACACGCACATACGCATGTACACATGCATGCACGCACACACACATACTCACGCACACATACCCAACCTCTTACTACTTTTTTTAAATGGCTCTTGAGTTTGGCTCTTAAAGATTTTAGCTCACTTTGTGGCTTAATACCCCACATATTTGAGTCAGTATAAGACAGTAATGTTACATGTTTAAATTTGAAAGTTTGGTTAAAGGGCCTAAAATTGGGGAAAGAGCATTCTAGAAGTGGGGGTCAGCTATGTAACCAATGGCTGACAGGTATTCAGTGAGGGTAAGCTGGGCTCCCTCTCTTCTCTGGCCTACTGTCTGGCAGTGGGTAACACTAAGTGACTAAGTAGCCATTCCGTGCAAAGTGTTTTAAACAGAACTGAAGGACTGCTTCCTCCCCCGGTTTCCAGATTAGCAGCAGAGACTAAAAGAAGTTGGCAGCTGTTACAAGGCTGCATGGGAGGAAGCATGGAGGTGGTCAGACCCCGGGCTGGGCTTCTGGCCTCATGTGCCTTTAGCTCGCCTCTTCAGCATCAAAGAGGGGTGCCCCTTTCCTGGCCTTCCTCCAGCAGTTCTGCAGTGCTAGTAAGCTTACTGCTGGCCTCCTGAACCCCTAAACAAGACTGACTTAGGGAATCAGGGGCAGGGGGTGATGCTGCACGTTTCTGTATTGCCTTCTAAGAGTTAGTGTAAAACACACAATAGAGATTAACATATCCCTTGAGTACTAGGTACCAAAGGCAGAAGCAGCCTGCCAGCCCTGTAGTAGACTCTGGGTCAGGAAGAGGCCAAGCAGACATGTCCACGGCAGCTTTGCTTTCTATTTCCTCAGAACTGACATCGATTATCATGAACTCTAGTTGCCCAGCTCTGACTAGTGGTTTTTATAGAGAAGCATCATCATGTACTTCTTCCTCCTAAAAGGGCACTAAGTGGGGCTGTAGATGTATCTTGATGGTAGAGTAGTTGTGTAACATGCACATGGCCCTGGGTTCAATTCCCAGCACCATTAAAACAAGGAGGCACTGAGTGTCCAGAGCCCAGGTGAGGTGTGCTGGGCAAGCAGCCTATAGAACGAGGAACCAACTCTTGGCCCCCCGGGTGTGCTCACTCCTCCTGAAAGGGCTGGAAGGCCTGTGGGCCATGTTGCAGAGGCAGAGCTGTGCTCTAATAGGAAGGGCCTTGGGAGTCAGCAGAAAATTCAGAGGCAGTGGGCAGGACAGAGGCCATCAGATATCAGTATGGACCCTTAGTTCTCATTTGAGTCAGAACTGAACACTTCCACCATAACCCCTCCCAGGGCTAGGACCCTCCCCAAGCAGCTTTCGCGGACTGTGCCGTTATTCACAGAAAGAGATAAATGAGAGGAGGCTCCAGACAAGCATAGCTGCCTACAAGCTTTAGCTAGCTAGCTGAGGCCACCAGATCTAATAGGGACTGTGGTCTGTGATCATGACTGGCAGAAGTAAATACCATGCCACGTGTGCCCCATCTCATCAGATCTTCATGGCCACCTGGGGAGGCAAGTTCTGTTTTGATACTTCATGGACAGTGGAGAAAGCTGAGATTCAGACAAGACTGGGGTCTCGTCCAGGGTCACGAAGCCAACAGTGGCCAGCAATGATGAGCACAGCCCTTTTGATGTCGGAGCTGCGTTTTGCTAGAATGCCTCAGTAGAAAAGAGCCTAGTGCAGTGTCTGAAGCCGAGACCACTTAGAAGGGGGATCTAAGACTAGATGCTTAGGCCCTGCCTGGGAAGCTTGAGGAAGGGGGGCATTGGATGACCTCATCCTTCCTGGGCCTAGCCTGTGGACCCAATCTTGTCTCCACTGTGGGTCTCTAGCTGAGACTGGGCACATTCTCCTTGCCAGGGCTCAAAACTGCACAACAAGACCCTGAAGCGGACCCGCAGGTTTGTGGTGGATGGTGTGGAGGTGAGCATCACTACCTCCAAGATCATTAGTGAAGACGAGAAGAAAGACGAGGAGATGAGATTTCTCAGGCAAGTCTGGGGAGGCATCAGTGTGGAAACGGGGTCGGGGGGAGCTGCCTGTCTACGCGTGAAGTGGGGGAGTTGAGGCAAAAGGAAAGTGGGTTTTATTTGAGATCCCTTCTGGACTGATTTACCCACGCATGCGCGTACCTGCCACCCTCTCTCTTGTCCATCTACTTACTCCACATGCCCAATGATCCATCCTCCTAACCTCCATCTACAGATCCGTGTCTGGACTCCTGTCTACCTAATCCCTACCCATCCACCCACCCACCCACCCACTGGCCTACCCATCTATCCACTCATTCATCCAGCTATCTGCCTACCCACTCATCTACAGACCATCCAACTGTTCATCTATTTTTCCTTTTGCTTCTCTGTTCATCTACCCGCCCGCCCACCTATCCACACAGTTATCCATCTGCTCATCTACCTGTCCTTGTCTGCACTGGCTTACCCACTTAATCCATCCACCAATTAGGTATTTATCTATCCATACATCCACCCAATTATTGACCCACGCATCATCTACCTAGAGGGACATAATGGAAATCCAGGTACATGAAGCTATCCCCCGTGTCAAATTTAAACCTATGGGTTCCAAACACAGCACAAATGCTCATTTTTTATTGTGCTGCACACTGTGAAGGAAGGAATGGGTGATACACAGTGAATGCCCTGGGCTGGGCCACGATGGCTCATAGGGACCTCACCGTCATCACCCTGAGCTGAGCTTGAAAGAGATGAGTCCCGGAGCAAGGGAATGCTTCCCTAAGCAATCTGCGTTTGCTGAGGCCCTGATGGGCGCCCTCTTGATCTCAGAGAACAGGACTTCAGTATGGGATGCCAGGACAGAGGAGGGTAGGCCTCAGGATTGTGAGGGGGCAGGATCCAGCTGTGGAAGTCTGTAAGCTGTGAGGGCAAGGCATAGCAGAAGGGGAGATTCCCGTCTGGACAGTTTCTCTGGCTACTGTATGGGTGTTGGCTGTAGTAGGGTAAAATGGGCTTGGGAGGTGAGGTGACAGTCTAGGACCATCAGACTCTGGCTTAGGCTGTGGCAGTGGCCAGGAGGAAGAGTGACTAGGAAAGAATGAGAGAGGGAGGGGGTGGGGAAGGAAGGTGTGAGGCAAAGCCACTTGCCTGAGACAGCCTCGTACACTCCAGTTGTCTCCAAAAGCCCTCTCCCCAGGGGACCCTATTTCTCACGTGCACGTGAGGAAACCGTGTATCCTGGCAGATAAGCTGCAAGCACTAGGTAGGTCTCTAGCTGACAAGAAGCAGTTTTCACTGTGCACTGTGCTTTCCCGGCTGCTGGTGAAGAGCGGGTTGCTGGGCACTGAGTTGGCCCAGAACACCCCAGGGCCAGGGCTTTGCAGAAGTCACTATTGCCTTAATAGAAGCATCTAGCATTCCAGAATAGAAATAGTTTTGGGTGTTATAGGGACATTTCCTCCATCTTAGACTAGTGAGATAAAATTTAATTATAAATGGCATTGTTACAAACATCCCCATCCAATCCAGAAGTCAAACTAGGGTACCAAAGGTGTAAAGGTATTGCCAGTATCTTTCAGTCCTACTAATTTATATCAGTAACACATGGAGTATGAGTTCCCTTATATGCTTGTCTGTTTGTATTTCCTATCATATAGATAATTTTTAAGTTTCTTATTTTTGTAATCGTTTGCTTATGTCTTCTCATGTTATGTACTACTTTTTTGGGTTGGTGATTAGTTCCTTCCTCCTTACTGATTTGGAAATGCTCTTTATATATGGAGGATGCTCACTTTTTTGTCTGTCAGAATATCAAATGAAGCCTGAATCCTTTTCGTGTCTCTGCTTGAGCCAGTGGTATTCTACCCCACATTCCATCCCTCCATGGCCCAGGCTGTGAATACTGTGGTCTCAGAGGCCCCCTTCTTACTAGGAAATGTTTGTGTCTGTTCCTCTTCAGGCGCCAGGAACTCCGAGAGCTTCGGCTTTTGCAGAAAGAAGAACATCGAAACCAGACCCAGCTGAGCAGCAAACATGAGCTGCAGCTGGAGCAAATGCATAAACGTTTTGAACAAGAAATCAACGTGAGTGGGAGGAGACAGGCCCCAGAGGCTTCTGGCCTCCACATCTTCTTCAGAAGGGAGGTGTTGCAGAGGGGGGTTGATTAGGTCAGACAAGGAAACACCTCAGAGAGGTTAAACAACTTGCCCTGGGTCACACAGCACAGGGTGGCAGGGCTGGGGCTGGAGCCTGGGTCTAGTACAGACTCTGAGGTGTGAAGTGACTCTGCTGGATGCCTCTGAGTCTGCGCACCTTCCAGGCCAAGAAGAAATTCTACGACGTGGAGCTAGAGAATCTGGAGCGGCAGCAGAAGCAGCAAGTGGAGAAGATGGAGCAGGACCACAGCGTCCGCCGCAGGGAGGAGGCCAAGAGGATCCGCCTGGAGCAGGATCGCGACTACGCCAAGTTCCAGGAGCAGCTCAAGCAGATGAAGAAGGAGGTGGTAGAGGCTGGGGGGGTGGGGGGATGGGAGGTGTCAGGGCCTCACTGTTCCAAGGACTGGTCTGTGGCTCAGTCAGGGTTTTTATTGCTGTGATAAAATCCCATGGCCAGAAGCAATTTGGGATGGTGAGGGTTTATTTCAGCTTACACCTCCATTGCACAGTCCATCATTAGGAGAGGCCGGAACAGTAACATGGAGGCAGGAGCTGATGCAGAGGCCGTGGAGGGGTGCTGCTTGCTGGCTTACTCTTTGTGGTTTGCTCAGCCTGCTTTTTTATAGAATCCAGAACTATCAGCCCAGAGATGGCTCCACCCACAATGGGCTGGGCTCTTGCCCATCAATAGGGGAAAATGCACCACAGGCCAATCTTGTGGGGGCATTTTCTCAATTGAGGTTCCTGCTTCTCAGATGACACCAGCTTATGTCAAGTTGATATAAGAGTAGCCAGCACAGCCATTACCCCAAGACCTTGAGGGCAGCCACAAGTTACAAAACCGCAACACACGACACTTAAGTCCTTTCTCTGCCTTTTGGGTGCCACTTTCCGTGTGGGCTTCCTGCCCAGCTGGGTCCTTCCTAAGTGGCCTCTGTTCGCCTCTTTTACGTGCTCTTAGATGAAAGGTAGCAGGGAAAATGGATGTTTGGCCTCTAAAATAGGAGGTGCTCTTCCCACAAGGGGAGACAGTGCAGGGCAGGCCCAGCACACTCTGTCTGCTGTGCTCTGCCCTCCTTTGATTCTCTCCCTCCCCTCAGTTGGAGGTAAAGCCCCTTGTGAATGCTGTACAGGTTCCCTACCACTGAGAACATTCCTGGTTTAGTTTGACATGTTCTGCTTTTTGCTTTCTTGGTTGCTTTATTTAAAAGTTTTCAAGGGAAGAAGAGGCTTGACTTCTGTGCTTTTTCAGCCTCTCAGCAGGACAGTGCCATTTTTAGTAAGCTTGCGTCCCTGGTACTACTCTTCCAAGCAGCAAGCTTGATTGCTGTGGGCTGAGGGTGGCTCTCTTTTCAGCAACTCATTGTAGGCTCCTATTTACTCTCTCTCTCCAGAGGCTCATTCAAGTTCCACACTGAGTTTAGTGAACCACATAGGACCCTCTCAGGGACAGACTCACTTGGGGACACCCAAAGGTTCATGACAGCTGGATCCATACAGCGGTTTAGTCTGCTTTTAACCCACACCTTCCTGACTGCCTTCAGTTACCTCTAGGCCATTCATAATTTCCAGTGCAATGTTACCACTATGCAAGCAGTTGCTATAGTGCTGAACCAGGGGGCTATGGTGAGGGAAGGGCTGTTCGCTGAGTTTTCCCAAGGTTTTTACTCAGTTTGTATGTTGATGAAATTGTGTAATGACTTGTTTCTCAGAATGTGTCCCTGTCATAAAGCTGTTTAGTAAGTGGTTCGGAGTTCCCTAGCCCTGCACACCATATCTGTGGAAGGAACCCTGGAGACTTCTTAGTTAAAAACTAGATTGTTTTTCTGGTTGGGAAAAAAATGAGACGCCAATACATTCAGTAACTTCAAGGATATCACTGCCCTGGAATGCAGCTTATCTGGTGGAACTCCTCTGCCTCCTGCCCTGCCACTCCTGTGCCAGGGAGCAATGCTAGTGTGTAAAGGGTCCCAAGTGTCCTTGGGTCTGCCTCTTTGAGGAGTAGCTCCACAGGACACTCCTTTTATTCTTCTGCTTTCTCCTTCTATCATCAGATGTAAGAAGTTCTATGCCCTTAACAGAAAACCCAGAACCTAGGTTCTTCCTTTATTGCTGCTGTTAATCTTCTGTCCTCCAGACCAAAGCTATCAGCTTGTAAAAGCACAGTTCTAAAGCCTGTAAGTTGTGTGGATGGCTCTCACAGTCATTGAAGTGGGACCAGACACCATATAGAGATGCATGGGTAAACTAACTATTCCCTTAGGAATTTTATGTAAACCTGAGATTATCAGTCAGAAATCTTCTGTCCCCAGCTCTCTGAGACATTGGCAGTGTCTCCAGACATTTGGGGCTTGTCACGGCTTGGGAATAGAGTGGAGCAGTCTGTTGATCTTAAAGCCAGGGACATTGCTGACATCCTGTAAATGCATGGGACAGCCTCCTCTCTCTCAAGCCCCCAGAGTTAGCCATGCTGCAGATGGGAAATCTTATCTAAAGCAGAGATGCCAGAAAGCATGGGACCAGACTGAGCCTGCAAAACCCAAGGCCACTTTATAAAAACCTCAGAATTGGAAGAGAGGGTGAAACTGGCTAAGCTGGTGGTTTTTGGGGATTCAAATGGTAAACGCTTGTCACACTCCTCCAGATGCTCTGAATTTGTTCTGTCTCCACAGCAACACAGGAGTGGTCCAGTTGCTCCTTTTCCCCAACACTTGGTCTTGTCAACTTTACTGTTTTATTTTAGTCACCCTGATGGGTGTGAAGTGGCATCTCACTGTACTTTGCGTTTACATTTCACTAATGACTAGTGATGTGACTCTCTTCATTTGCTTCTTTGTCACCGTATGTCACTTTTGGTGAGGAGTCTGTTCAAAAATCTTTTGCTCCTTTATTTAGCTGGGAGATTGGTTTCTTTTTAAGGCAGTCTAACAGTTCTCTTTATATTTGGACTGCCAGTACTTTGTGAGATATTATTTTACATGTATTTATTCTCTAGCCTTGGCTTGTCTAGGGTCTTCCTTGTAGTGTCTTGTATTCTCTCAGGGTTGATTCTTTTAGTGGCTTAGCTAAGAAACCAAGGAATCCTTCCCCAGCCCTATGGATTTGGTCTTTTTAGCAATTTGCTATGTTTAATTTTCTGTTTCCATGCAAGAACATTTTGAGTTGAGTTTCTGTAAAGGATGAGGTGTGAATGGATTTGGCTAAGGATGGCTGCCCCAACATTGTATGTCGGAAATGTTCCCTTTTTTTTTCTGCTAAATTGTCCTTCTGGAAAAGGAGTTGAATATATATATATATGTGGATCTGGTGTGGTGCATCTTGGGTCTGCATGTCATGCAGGTTCGTCTGTCTGTCCCTACCAGTACTTCAGTGTCTAGGAACCCAGGCTCATATTAAACCTGACACCAAGTGTGAGACCTGTAGTTGGCAGTTCTTTTCGTACACATTGTAGCATCTCCTGGCTGATCTTGTAGAGAAGCCTGGCAGGACTTTGATTGGGTCAGTTTGGGTGAATGGCCATCTGAATACCTCTGAGCCTTCTATCCACAGGCATTTTTTACACATGTATTTTCTTGGGTCTTCTTTGAAAATCACTTTTGTTAGTGATTTTCCGTTTTTAATATACAAATCCATCATATGTTTTGTTAGAATCATACTAATGTCATTTGTGGGGTACATTCATAAGATACTTTAAAATTATCAACTTAAGGGGCTGTGGAGATGACTCGGCATTTCAAAGCAATTGCCACTCTTCTAGAAAACCTAGGGCCAGTTCCCAGCACCCACATGATGGCTCACAACTGTCTATAACTCCAGATGGGGGCCCAATTCCCTCTTCTGGTCTTTGTGGGCACCAGGCATGTAAGTGGTACACAGATATCATGCAGGGAATATACCCATATACAAGAAATAAAATAAAAATTAAAGCATCAGTTTAGCTATTACAGGCATATGGAGACATATCGCTGTCTGTGTAGTGGTCTTGTATCTAGCCTTACTGTCTTATTCTGGTATTTTTTTCTCTTTCATTTTCTGTATAGACAGAAACAGTTTCGTTTATTTTTTTCTATCCATATGCCTCTTAATGCTCTATTGTACTGGCTCAGGTTCCAGCAGGAAGTTGGCTAGCAGAAGTAGAGTGCACGTCCTTCCTCCTTCTTCCCACTCTCAGAAGGAACACTTTCAGGATTTCCTTGTTAAGTCTGATGTTAGCACGGAGCACTGATTTAATTCTGTTTTTTTTTTTGTTTTTGTTTTTTTTTTAAGGACAGGCTCTTACAAAGTAACTCTGGCCAGTTTAGAACAGGCTAAATAGAACAGTGTGGCCTTCAACTCAGAGATCTTCCTGTCCCCCGAAGTCCACTCCATCCCCACCCCGGCCTCCTGAGTGCTGCTTTAATGACCTTCAGCCCCACCCCTGGCTCTGTTTTATTTTTATAGATGCCTTCAGACTACGTTAATAGTTTACGAAGAGATTTTTATCATGAAAGAATGTTGAGTATTTTAATTTTTTGTATGAATTAGTTGATATAAACATATGATTGTGTTCTTCCATAGTTTGTCGATATGAAATGTTTGATTCTCAAATAATAAACTAGCTTTGCATTCTTTGTATAAAACCCATTTGGCTATACCCAGGTGTGGTGGTGCATACGTTTAATTCTAGTACTGAGGAGCCAGAGAAAGGTAGATCTCTTGGGAAGTTCCAGGCCAGACAGACAGAGTTAAATTAAAAAAAACTAAACAACCCAGGCATGATTTTACACACCTTCAATTCAAGCACTTGGGAGGCAGAGGCAGGAGGATCTCTATAAGTTCAAGGGCAGCCTGATCTACAGAGTAAGTTCCAGGAGAGCCAAGAAATCTTGTCTTGAAAAACCAAAAAACAACCAACCAAAATAACCAAACAAAAACCCAGAGGGCTGTGGCAGCTTTTCCAGTGGACCTGGCTTCTATTCCCAACACCCACAGCGCACTCACAACCATCCATAGGGTCAGTCCCAAGACATCCAACACCCTCTTCTGGCTAGGCATGTGCAGGCACACATGCAGACTAACCATCCACACACATAATACACATAAATAATTTTCAAAACAAACAAAAAAAACCCTCATTTGGTCGTTATCTATCTTTTTAAATATACAAGATTCGGTTTGTCAGTATTTTATAAAGGAGTTTTGAATCTTCATGAATAAGGACATCGGTCTATGGTTTGCTTATGATGCCTGTGTGGTTTAAGTTACTCTTTCTTTGGCACTGACCAGAGCAAAAGGCTTAACTAGTTCCACAGTCCTCATTTTCAATGTTGTTTTCCTGTGTTCATTGTTACTGATTTCTGCCTTAATATTTGATTTAGATTTAAATTGCTTTTATTGCTATAGATTACTTCCTGTGGAAGCTTAGATAATCGATTGGAGACATCCCCCCCCCCCCCCCCCGAGGATTGATGCTTGAAATTTCCCTCTGTGCACTAATCTTATCTCAGAAACTTGGACTGGTTGTATTTTCATTTTTATTCAGTTAAAATCCCCTTTTGGTTTTTTGAGATAGAGGTTCTCTGTGTAGCCCTGGCTGTCCTGGAACTCGTTCTGTAGTACAGGCTGCCTTTAAGCTCACAGAGATCTCTCTCTGCCTCCTTAGTGCTGGGATAAAAAGCAACTGCCACCATGGCCTGACTCCAGTTCTTCTCTAATATTCTCTGAAACTTCCTCTTTGACCCATGGGCTGCTTACAATTTTGCTATGAACTTTTTAAAAGTTTAACATACTTTTTATAGTTTGGAACTGTTAGTAAATGTTCCATGCATGCTTGAAAAGGTTGTCTTTCTGGGTGCTGGGTGGAATGTTATGTAGATGTTAGAGTGAAGTATTGTATCAGCCTGACAGTGTTGATCAGATTGATAATACTGTTCAGATGGACAGTGTTGTTCAGATTGGAGGTGTTGTTCAGGCTAACCATGTTTGTTGTTCAGACTGACAGTGTTGGATTCTGTGCCAGTGTAGAGCCCCCTGAGGCTATAGGGAGTCCATTACCTGGACCTTAGGGTCTGCAGCATCTCAGCAGAGGGACATGGGCTCCATAGAAGTAGAGACAGACCTTAGATATTGACAGCATACGTGTGCAATAGATACTTCATGGGTCACCAAAACTCACGGCGCATCCAGAAGAGGAAGGGCCCTGGTGTAAGGTGTTCTTCCCTAGAGGAAGGGCCCTGGTGTAAGGTGTTCTTCCCTAGAGGAAGGGCCCTGGTGGAAGGTGTTCTTCCCTAGAGGAAGGGCCCTGGTGTAAGGTGTTCTTCCCTAGAGGAAGGGCCCTGGTGTAAGGTGTTCTTCCCTAGAGGAAGGGCCCTGGTGTAAGGTGTGCTTCCCTAGAGGAAGGGCCCTGGTGTAAGGTGCTCTTCCCTAGAGGAAGGGCCCTGGTGTAAGGTGTTCTTCCCTAGAGGAAGGGCCCTGGTGTAAGGTGTTCTTCCCTATCTTTTGCAGGTGAAGAGTGAGGTTGAGAAACTGCCCCGGCAGCAGCGCAAAGAAAGCATGAAGCAGAAGATGGAGGAACATTCACAGAAGAAGCAGCTGCTTGTGAGTCCCCAGCCTCGGTTACTCAGCCACGGTTGCGAAGCAGGGACCCAGATGTGCCCACCTTACCGGCCCAGGCCTACTGCTTGAATGCCTAAATCTAGTCCATCATTCACTGACCCCTGTGGCCATCCTCCCTAATTGCCCCACATTGTCTCTGGCCACTGCAGCCTACACCTTAGCCCTGCCTACACTTACTGCAGAGTGTGTTCACATCACATTTCCTGTCAGCCAAGAGCAGTCGCCTGTGCACTTGGCGTTTAAAGGACATCAAAGTGTTCTTCTCCCAGATCTGGTCTTATGTCCTTAGGAGGGACTTGTCTCTGTCCAGTTCTTAGTCCAGAGCTTTTGTTATTCCTGACCAATCCTTTCCTTCTACTTCTCCATCTCTCTCTCTCACACACACACACACACACACACACACACACACACACAACACACTACATACATAGATACTAAACATACACTACAGATATACACCGAAACCACACATACTTCCATCCATCCATTCATCCTTCCATCCATCCATCCTTCCATCCATTCATCCATCCATATTTCTCCAATCTTTGGACCCCGTGAGTTGCTGAATTCCTGCCATTTTTGCAGCTCTTCCCACATCCCAGCTATTTTCCCTGCTTCTTCTTGCTTTCCTGCACTTCTTCTTCTCAGACCAGCAGGTATTGTTGATATGAAACCCAAATCTTGCCCTGTTTACCTTTCTTGCCTCATGTGTAGGCTTTAAAACCCTTTAGCACTCTCCGGTTGACTAGGAGCTCAAGCCCTCCTCATTGAGCCTGCTGGCCCTCCCAGCCCCTCCTAGCCCCGCCCAGCCCCTCTTAGCCCCGCCCAGCCCCTCCCAGCCCCTCCCAGCCTCCCACCCTTGTTGGAATACCCCTGTTTTCTCGGCTATAGGGTCTTTGCACATTCTACCTCCCCAGCCCTGGATGCAGGCAGTCAGAGCCCATGTTTACAGATCTGATAAATGATAAATAGCTGAGGTGTTGGACATATGAATTCCCCAGTCTCTTCTGTACACAGACACACAAGTACTGAAACAGCACACTGCACCCATGCACCTGTACAATTATTAAGAGCAGATACTTTTTAAACCATAGGGCTAGAGGCTGGAGAGATGGCTCGGTGGTTTAGAGCATCTTGTGCCATTGCAGGAAATCTCGATTTGGTTCCTAATGTGGTCGTGCAGCTCATAGCCACCTGTAACTCTAGTCCCAGGAGATCCAGCATCCTCTTCCCTGTGCAGACACATGCTGTACGTACACATACATGCCAGTCAGCACTCACACACATAAAATAAACAATTTAAACAAACCAACCAGCCAAAGCTTGTGAGAGAAGCAGACAGCCAGGCCCTCATCTTCACACACAGAGAGTATGCTAAGACACACAAGCCATCTCTGTGTAAAGACCCATCATCCCTTTCTGCAGGACCGAGACTTTGTAGCCAAGCAGAAGGAGGACCTGGAACTAGCCATGAAGAAGCTCACCACAGAAAACAGGCGTGAGATCTGTGACAAGGAAAGAGAGTGTCTCAGCAAGAAGCAAGAGCTCCTCCGAGGTGGGGCTCATTGACCTGGAATGGCGGAAGTAGTCTACCCCGTCCCCCTAGGAAGTCAGGAATGAGACAGGGATACCAGTTACCACAGCATACGGAAGCGGCAGCTTGTGTGATCACCGCTTGCCCCACTGTGTGCTAGTCAGTTTTCACACCTAACCTCTGCCACCCTCACCCGTAAGACAGATCCTACCATGACCCTAATGTATAGTGAGGAAACCTCACCGGGAGAGTTACTATGCTTCTTGGTCTGTTGATACTACTGTAAGTGGATTCCATGGTCCAAATGGCTTAGATCAACCAGAAGCCCAAGGCCAAGGATCCAGCAGACTCGGTGTCCACCGAGTCGTTTCCACACAGGTTCCCCATCAGGGCCCTTTTCATATGCCCAATGGAAAAGAAGGGGTGTTAATGTAGATTGTCCTTAAGGATGTCTTCAAAGAACATTCCCTCTTTGGGGTATGCCTAGGCCATTTGGTCCAGGAAGAAGCTGGGACCTCTGGCCCCATCCCAGCTGCAGCTCACTCCCTGCCTGCTGCCCTGCAGCAGCTCCTCTGGTGCTCCCAGGTTGCTGCGGCTTGTCAACATCTCTTAGTTTCTAGGGCTCTGTTCCATCAGCCAGTGTGATCTAATAAGCTAAGCCCAGGGGCCCCTACTCCTCGGAGCCCAGGGGGTTGGCTATCAGTCCCAGCAGTAGGCCTGGCCTTGTCCACTCCTCACCGTGTGGGTGGGGTGTCCTTCACAGACCGTGAAGCAGCCCTGTGGGAGATGGAGGAGCACCAGTTGCAAGAGCGCCATCAGCTGGTGAAGCAGCAACTTAAGGACCAGTACTTCCTGCAGCGGCATGAACTACTGCGGAAGCATGAGAAGGTGAGACCGGAGCAGGATGCTGGATGGAAGGGCGGCTGAGGCAACCACCGCAAGGTCACGAGACCTTCTTCTGGGTGCCTTGCTTGAGGGATAGGAATCAAGAAAACTTCAAGGGCTGCAGATGGTGCAGGCAGCCCCTTTGTTCCCCCCAACACCTCAGTGCTTGGCTCTCATGGTTCAAAGCCAGTCTTGGCCTATTTAAAACTGTACTCTTCCACCCCAAGGAAAAAAAGAAGAAAAGAGGGTGATATGTTGATTTGTTGGGGGATTCTATTCCTAACACTCAGCCTAAGTTAAAAAATAACAATACAGATGCCCGACATCTGCCCGCCCTCTTAGCCTCCTAGCTTAATAGCCCAGCTCTGAGACAGCCCAGAGTAGGTTATTTCCCTTCAGGATCATGTGGCCTACCAGAGCTGTGGCTCACTGCCACTGCCCAATATCCAGAATTGAACGAGATTTTGTTCATCCAGGAAAAAAAAATCCAAATTTAAAGTATGGGCTCAGGTGAGTCAAATTGTTTTTACACCACTGGAAAGTCAGAAAGCTGTTAATCAAACCACCAGTAGTCGGAGATACTGTAGTGTTAAAAGAACAGAAATTCAGGACTGGTGAAATGGCTTTGTGGATAAGGGAGCTTGCCACCAAGCCTGATGACCTGAGTTCAGTTCCCGGAACCCTCACAGTGAAAAGAAGAGAACCAGAAACATGTTTTCTGAGCGTCCTGCTCATGCTTAACCCTTTCCCTCCCAATAAACCAAGTAAATGTTAAGAGAGAGAAAGGAGAGAGAATTTTAACGAATGGATAATGTTAAGCTGTAGGTGTGAACTAACAGTTGTGCTGTCTGTACTGGTGCCCTGGGCTCCTGTATTGAGGTGGCCTTCGGCTCCTAAACATCCTCCATGCCTAGAACGCCCCTGACCTCTACCTGGTGTCCCTCCAGGAACGGGAGCAGATGCAGCGCTACAACCAGCGTATGATGGAGCAGTTGAAGATCAGACAGCAGCAGGAGAAGGCGCGGCTCCCCAAGATCCAGAGGAGTGAGGGCAAGACACGCATGGCCATGTACAAGAAGAGCCTGCACATTAATGGAGCAGGCAGTGCCTCGGAGCAGCGCGAGAAGATCAAGCAGGTGGGGACTGTGCTGGTAGGCTGTGGGGACTGCTCATTGAGGAGCTTGGTAAGGCTGGACCCCCTATCACAAGGGAGGATGTCACATACTTGATGTGGCACAGGGTCCTGGGAGGTGGAAGATTTGATAGCCCAGGAGAATCTTCCCCTGGTGGGAAATCTTTTATAGTTTGTCCTACACTGGTCTCTTTTATGATCCCATGCTTTTAAAAAAAAATTACTTATTTTTATTTTTTGTACATTGGTGTTTTGCCTTCATGTATGTCTGTGTGAGGGTACTTGGTCCCCTGGAACTGGAGTTACAGACAGTTAGAAGCTGCATGTGGGTTCTGGGAATTGAACCCAGGTCCTCTGGAAAAGCAGTCAGTGCTTTTAACTGCTGCGCCATCTCTCCAGCTCCTATTCCACACTTTTACATGCACAGGGTTCTCTTTCCTCACCAAGACCCTTGATTCATGTCTCCATGTGACATAGGCCCCTGTGATTTCTGTGCATTTTGTCCTAGCCCATGTCACCTCACCTCATCAGGTCCCTACCAGTGTGGGGACAGAAGCTGGGTCTCCACTCAGGGCAGGAGTTTCAGCAGTGAGAGCATAACCCGAAGTGGGCTGGGCTCTGAGCATTGCTGCCCAGTTCCTGGGATGGGTCTCAGGCTGAGGTAAGCGAAGCCCCCACTCAGCCACCCAGGCGAGCGCTCACAGTAGCATCCTCTCTCTGCAGTTTTCCCAGCAGGAAGAGAAGAGACAGAAGGCAGAGAGGCTGCAACAGCAGCAGAAACACGAGAACCAGATGCGAGACATGGTGGTCCAGTGTGACAGCAACATGAATGAGCTGCAGCAGCTTCAGGTACTCAGCTCTGGGCTTCCGCTTCTCTGAGGCAGTCAGTGCTCAGAGGCCGTGGGCTCCACAGCAGGGCAACATCGCAGCCAGGCAAGCCCTGGCGAGCTGATTCCAGCATGCCACGCTGCTCTCAGGCTCTCTTACACTGGATAAATGGAATGACCCTCCTAGACATACTTCCTCTAGGAGGTGGGGATTTGTGAAGGGGACAGAGGTGAAGATGCATTGTACTCCGGGGCCTGAGCTGGCATGCGGCGTGGTTCCTTTGCTTGTGTGAGAATCCTGGCTTTGGGTGTCCCTGCTCCTTGTTCGGCCCCGTGCATCGGGGATATCAATAAGCAGGAGGTGTTTGTCCATCATACCTGACAGAGCTAGCAGCAACCTTGTCTGGACTTCAGCAACAGAGCACCTGAAGGCCCAGTTTCAGGAATTGGTACTTGAGGCCCCCTTGTGGTGGAGGGAGGCATTGTTGTACCTCACAGATCAGGCCCGGACTCAAGCCTCTATGGACTTCAGGTCATTGGGCCCATGTGGAAATTTGTAGAGAGGCAGGGAGGCTGTGAGACAGGGACTCACCCACGTGAGTCAAGTATTTGCATTCCTCTCCCTTGGCATTATGTGAATATTGACTGAGAGACCCACATAAATGACACGCCACACACAGTCGTTCACAGGAACACGGCGCTGCTCTGAGTATCCTGACTGGAACAGTTTGTAAACTCCCAGAAGCTTTCAGCTGGAGGCCCAAAATAAAACCTGTCTGGGGGTCACTCGCGCCTTTCCCAGCCTGAAGGACCCCTATGTCAGGATAAAGGCCTTGTCCTCCCTTAGACAGTCCTGTGAAAGAACTGAGTCCCCATAGGAAGTCAACAAGGACCTCACTCCTGTCTACCAGAGAGATTTCAGGTAAAGTTATAAGCAGGTGACTTACCTCAGAGCATGCTGCGGAGATAGGGAGAGCCTCAGCCTTGTTCCTTGCCAGGGATCTCTCCTGAGGAAATGACACTAGACACGAGATATTACATATTAGTTACATATGTCATATGATATGTAACTAGACACGATGCACAGTTATACATATAATTTCTGTACATAAATAATTATACACAGATTTAGACTGTTTGAGCTACCATTAAAAGTAGTCCTATAGCCCTGCTACTTGAAGGATGTTAGCAAGAGAATGGCTTTGGGCCAGGAGTTGCAGGCTGCACTTTATTTATTTACTTATTATGTGTTTGTATATATGTATGAGTTTGGGCAAGGGCATGTTATGGTGCACATGTGCAGTTTGGAGGGTAGGTTCTGGGGATCGAACTCAGGTTGTCAGGTTTACAGTGCTTTTCTCACTAGCCCAATTTTAAAAAAAACCCAGACAACTTAGACAATGTCAGAAGTCCACAGAGGGGTAGGCAAGATGTCTCAGTGACCAAGTGCTTACCACATGGGCCTAACAGCCTAAGTTTGATCCCCAGAACCCATGCAAAGCTGAAAAGTGAGAATTGACTCCACACAATTGTCATTTGGCTCCACATGTATGCCATGACACTCATGCCCACACATGCACACACACACACAATCTTAAAAAATACACACAGAAGAAAGTTGCAAAATTGCTGTAAATTTACCCACTGAGAACTATTAGCATTAATGTTCTGGAATAGTCCTCTAGGCATTGCTTGGTCCAAGCATATTACCATGTGCAGATTTGTGGATAACAGCAAAGGCATAATAAGCCCATGGTGTCTGCAGTGCCCTCGATGGCAGGGGATCTGGTTCCCCAGGCTTTTGCCTCCTCCTTGTCATCACCCCTTTTCTGCCTATTCCAGAATGAAAAGTGTCACCTGTTGGTAGAGCATGAAACCCAGAAGCTGAAGGCCCTGGATGAGAGCCATAACCAGAGCCTGAAGGAGTGGCGTGACAAGCTGCGGCCACGCAAGAAGGTACTGGTTGGGCTGGTGGGTGCCATACCACAGGTACCTGCCTAGGACATCGGAAGCCTTTGGACTCAGGCATCCCTACAATTGGTCCCGAGAGACAGGACCTGTCTATGTACTGTGCTGAACACTGGCAGGTCTCTGCATCCTGGGATAGTAACCTCCTCCTGCACTGGTCCATATGCACCTGGGGCAGAGGACCATCCAAGAGCAGTTGTCAATGATGCTACCAGGCTGGCAGCTCTGTTTATGGGCAGTTTCTCCCAGGAAGTCTCTCAGTGAGGTCAAAGACCAGCAGCAGCTAGTTTACCTTCTGAATTGGTTTCCTAATATGTAAATCGGTGTGCTTGGGCTAGTATGGAGCTTAGGGGTGGGGCACTGGGCACCTGCCTAGCATGTATGATGCTCTGGTACCGCGTCCAGTTTCTCGGGGGGTTCGAGTCTTGTCCAGGCGAGGGGCGTCGAGGTTAAATAATCTGCACTCAGGAGTCGTTTAGGTTCCATCATTCAGGATCACAATGAGAGACCCGAGCTTTATTCAGTACATCTTATATCTTAGACCTATTTCTCCCCTTGCCATGCTTCTCTCCTGCCATGCATCTCGCCTAGCTTTTTTCCCTCTAGCTTCCCGCCATGTTGGTTTCCTTCTGCCCATGTTCACGCTACTGACTCTACTCTCTACTCCATGCTTGTCTCCCGCTTCTGCCCTCGTGTCTCAGTTCTCCCCCCACTCTCTGCTTCCTTCTTAACTCTCTCACACCCTGCCCCCTCATCCGGGCACACCCAAGGTCTTGGAAGATCCCAAGAGACTAGCACTCAGCAGGTGGCAGCCATAAGAAGCAGGAAAGCATGTTTTTCCTTAATCCCCCTATTTAACATAAGGTTTGAGTCCTTTGGGGAGGAGGATGGGCCATAAGGGCCAGAATGGCACTTATTCGGGAGTCAACACTCTGGGTCCCATCCCCAGGACCAAAGCAAGCAAAAAGCCATATATTTAGCAGCTTAAGCTATTCTCGTTATCAAACTCTGTAGTATAGGGTTTGAAAATTGGGAGTCTCCCCAGGGCATCTCCAGGCTAGAGTCACACAAGGCTAGAGTCAGGCTGAGCTGGGCTTAGCTGTGGGGTGGAAGCCTTCCTAGGTCATTGAAGTTCTGGCAGAATCTTTACTGCACAGGTAGTGTGACCAGGTTCCTCATGCCCCTGCCTCAGGTGATGGATGGGCAGTACCCTCACACTGTGAACCAAAGCAGACCCTTCCTTTGATTGCTTTGACAGGTAGTTTGTTGTGGTTAGTCAGGCAGGCCCCAGTGTGGTCCTGGTAGAGATAAGATTGCAGAGCCATTTCAGAGTCCTTAGCCCAGAGCACTTATCAAAGGCATAGTCATTCTTAAACTTTATGGAGAGTGCTGCCCTTGTCACCCTTGACCTTGTGCCCCAGGGCCCTGATGTCCTGAAGGATTTTTAGCCATTGTGTACCTGGACTGGAGGGATGGCTGTGACTTGCTGGGATTTCTAACAGTTAAGCCACTCCTTGGCTCTCCGTGGGGAGTGAACATGCATCTGTCTTGTCCAGCTCTGGGCATCAGTTTCTGGGGCACATCCTGAAACATCCCAGCAGCTGCCCATGACCTTAGATGGTCTCATGGACTCCTGGGCTCATCGGTGTGCTTGGTGAGCCAGCCCTACGCTCTGCCAGTGCCACTACCTCAGGGCAGGATTGTCACAGATGCCTGAGTGACTGCTTGCATGGTGACCCAGAAGCGATGGTCCTTTGTGCCCTTGCATTAAGTTTAGAATCCTTGGGTGCTATCCCGTCCTTATATCATGTCCTGTGGAGTATTTTTAGAAGAATTCAAATGACTTCCTTTTAAGTGAGTGCAGACTTCCTGATTTTCTGGGGTCACTGTGAGGACAGACTATTGCCTGTGTGCCAAGTCGGCCTGACTACCCGTTTGTAAATAAGTTTGATTAGAAAGCAACTCATTCATTTGCCTTCTGCATTGCAATTACAAATTGAGAAGCCTAGGGTCTCCCATATAGGGCAGGGAAATTGCCCCCATGAAATCTCAACCAGATCTCTTAAGCAGTGACAGCACTGATTGAAGGTCCTACATGGGGCGGGGGGGGGGGGGGGGGGGAGTCCTCTCATGGCATCATTCTGGATGAAGAGTTAGAGGTAAAGAAATGGCTGCTGAGAGTAGAATCAGCCTTTTCCAGGGACAAGCCCCCCCCCCCAAGTTAGCTAATGCCAAGCAATCATCTCTAACACATATACATATAAGCAACAGTAAATGGACTCAGCAGGCTGTATTCATATATACATCTGTATATATGTAACAAGGGTAACCCAAGAAGAAGAGGTCTCGTGGATTTGAGAGGAAGTAAAGGGGGACACATAGGTGGGAGAAGCGAGATAAACAATACTCATGTATGACCTCCTCAAAAACAATTTGTTTAAATGTTTACATCTGGCATCATCTGGCACACAGCAGGAGACAGGCTGCTGCCTGTGGCCTTTGAAGGCTCTGCTGAGGAATGCTTGTGGTGTGTAGAAGGCAAGGTTTGAGTGGTTTGGGGTTTTGCATCCGTCTCCAAGTTTGGGATATTTGCATATGTATAATGAGATGTCTGGGGACAAGACCCGGTTAGTTACTTCTCTTGTCTTGTGGTAGAACAGGAGACAGAAATTTATTTTGGCTACTCCAGAGTTGGAGGCTCTGGTCACATTAGAGGCAGACGGTGGGAAGCAGGGCTAAACTCTACCCCTCAAATCCCTCCCCCCCCAACGGTGACCCGCCCCTGCTTGGGGGCTGAGTGTTCAAGCTCATGAGCCTCTGCTGACATTTCACACTCATACCATAGCAAGACCCCCCCCCCCCCCCCGTTTAGATAAACTCAGCTGTGTCTCCCGAATCCTTGCACAGTCAGAGGTATTTTTGGCATACCCACATTTTGATGACCACCCATCCTGTGATGTCAGAAGTGGGATTTTTTCACCATGGCATCAAACTAGCACTTGATGGTTTTCAGATTTTGGAGCATCTTGGACTTTTGGAGTGAGGGTGCCCAGCTATTCCTCCTGGCTTTGGAACTGGGTGATGTACTAAACCATCCTGTGCCTACAGAGAAGAAGAACTGTTAATGACCCTTCCACAGGGATCACACGCTGGGACCCCTGGGCTATGTGGTTTTCCCATGCATCACATTACATCGAGCCCATATAGTGATTGGGGGGGGACGGACACTTTTTAAATTGCCAGCCTTTTGCATAAATCCAGTTTCTTCTCCGACAAGTAGTTGTCTGATGGTCTGTGGTCTCTGCTTCTTCCTCTTCCTTTCTGAGCTGGTGCTCGCCCGAGCACCTCTGGGAAGTCTTTTCTGATAGAATCTGATTTAGCTGGAGAAATGAGCATGTGCCCAGTTCTATGCTGCCAGCCAGCTAGGAAGGGGTCTCCTATTGCATGAAGAGCTTGGCCCCCCATATATCTCTAGGATCAGACCCTCAGAGGGGCCGCAGTGCCTGTCTTCCCAGCAGGCAGGGTCCTGATAAGGAGCTTGGCTTTAGTCTGCCATTTCTGGTTTTCTTACTATTAGATCCTCTGGTTTTTCTTCATTCATTTGGCCCTTTTTCTCCCAGGAGAGACTTGTCTGTGCCTCTGACCCCTTCTTAGATAGTGTTTCCTCAGGATTTACACTGGGCCTGTGAGCAGTCTACAGGGGGCCTCGCAGGAGGCTGGGGTGCATACCTCAGGGAGAGGGAAGACAGATCGCCCACCTATTCCCCTGGAGCCTGGGTAGAGGCTCTCCAGAGGAGGAGGCCATGCTGTTCTTTGATTGGAACGATTGGCATCCCACTGAGTACCATCTGCTCTCTCTTCCCCAGGCTCTGGAAGAGGATTTGAACCAGAAGAAGAGGGAACAGGAAATGTTCTTCAAATTAAGCGAAGAGGCGGAGCCCAGACCCACCACACCCAACAGAGCCAGCAAATTCTTCCCCTACAGCTCTGGGGATACTTCCTAACCTTCCCATTCCTGGGCTGTGGTGGGCAAGGTGGCATCATGGCCACTGGAGCCTCCGGCCTCTATGAACAAGTCTTTCCCTTGTTCCTACGCCAGCTCGAACCAGCCCCTCAGCCTGCAGTGCCCCAGTTGTCCAGAGAGCCACTCTGGTGCTTCTGATGGGCGACTTCGACAAGACTCCTGGAAGTGATTTGGGCTGTTGGGGTCAGGGGGCAGGCATGACGGGTGTACCCCCTCCTGTTTGCTCTACTGTCTGTGGACACAAGCGCTCCCACTGACATCACCGTGAGCTCCTGCTCATCTTAATCCTTGTGCTTGTTATCAGCGGTTCCCCACAGGGTCAGAAAACATCCCCCATGGCTATTTCAGTTCTCAGCAGTCTGCTCTCAGGGGTGCCCGCACCTCCCTGCTTTACCCAGCTTACTTTGTGCCCGATGACAGACGATAGATAGAGGAAAGGGGGAGAGAGGCCAAACATGTTCATCCTGCTGACTCTTGGCATTGTTTCCCAACCATCTCAATTCTCTCTCTCCCTGTGCACGCACAATCTCTCTCTCTGTCTGTCTGTCTGTTTGTTTCTCTCTCTCTCACACACACACACACATACACAAACAAACTTGGCCACTTGACACTGCCCCTGGCCTCCTTTGAAACCTGCTTGCTGCCTCCTGGGCCACTGAACATGTCAGGTGGAGCAGCTGGTGGGGACATGCTGAGTGCTGGCACCAGGGCCCAGAGAAGGCAGAGGCTGTACTGCCAGCCTGCAACTCATTTGGCTGCACACAGGATCCTGTGTTCAGGGATAAACTCTCCACAGCCAACTTCTGCTGCCTAGCACATGCCCCTCTCACCCTCGCCCACTTGTCTGCTGGTGCCTTGGGAAGGCTCTTGCCCTTTGCCCTAATCCTGTCCCGGAGCCCCACTGTACATTTTAACTAAGTCTGGTGGTCCCTTGGATTTCATTCTTCCCAAAGAAATGCTTCCTACCCTCTGTAACACTTTGGATAGTGAGCCTCCATGGTTCTGGGCCTTTGAATTGCTCAGGTGGCCTCCTGAGATGCTGAACCCTACAGGCTACCATGTGTTGCAACCCAGAAAAGCAAATGTTCCTCCCAGCCTGTGTTCACTGATAAAACAAACCTTTCTTGACTCTGATGCCTACGTGCCCCATTAAAGTAGATGTAAATGGCTGGCTGCCTCAGGAAGATGCCACTTCCCAATGCTTCTACTCCTGCTGCTGAAGATTCAGACAGTTGAGACTGGTGAGTGGCTGAGACTTCAGCAGGATTTCCCCATCTGCTGCCTGATGCTGAGGCAATTCCCTGGCAAGTCTCCCCAGATGATAACTGGATGCTTAGGAGGGAGCAGGCTAGAAAATTAAGTAGGAAATTAAGTCTTAGGGCTTCCAGATCTTGTGTGCAGTAAAGAAGTTCACAGAGTCCAGAAGGGTGATAGTACTCAGGGTAGCAAGCGTCAGCTTGCCTTCAGGTCTCTCTCACTGAGGGGGCATAAGGAGCAGCTGACTTTATCTCTCTGGTGCATGGTGGCTGAGAAACACCAACTGGCAGAGTTAAACCTGTAGGACCCGGAAATGGCAAGTGCCAGGGATGCTTCTTGTTTACAATCTGCTTTTTTACATCCAGGGAACTTGACAGTGGCTAGTAGGCAAAATGCCAGTTTTGTGGTTCAGGTAAAGTCTTTGATCATTTCCTGATTTATCATCCATACTGTCCTTGTCCTTTGTGCAATTGTTGCGTTGATGCTTAGTGCCACCTGAGCCCTGGTAGCTCTACTGTGCCTTTTTGAGTGGGGTCTAGCCTAGTCACCCAGCCTCATCATTTAGCATATGTGCAATGCCTGCTGCCGACAAGGCCCATGCAGTGTTCCTCATGCCCTGTGCTAATGTTTTCTGTGTAGGGACGGGCAGGAATGTTTTTAGCTGAGTAAATATAACTAACTTATATTTCCTTTCATGAAGGATAGATGTAATGTGTACGTCATTTTCAACCATCATGTAAAATTTATGTAAACTGTTTTCTGCAAACAAAAAATGTAAATATGCTTCCAATAAAATAACAAGGTAATTTTCATGCACTGTTGTACTTTCTGGTTGGAGTGGGAAAGCAGGTGTCCTTCCCATGTTTGCCTGGCAAGAAAGGTTTTATCCTCTAAGCGTGTTAAGAGCCTCCTCCATCAGGGAAAAGGTCACACTTTGCAGTTTCTGTTTTAAGTTGAGAGAGGAAAGAACCATATTCTCTCTGGCCATTTAATATTATTTTGTTTTTGTTTTTGTTTTGAGACAGGATTTCTCTGTGTAGCCCTAGCTGTCCTGGAACACTGTAGACCAGGCTGGCCTTGAACTCAGAGATCCACCTGCCTCTGCCATGGCAGAAACCATAGACATTCCACACTGCACCCTTTCCTCATTTTTAAATTGTAGCGACAAGGCCTAGATGGCCAGGTCCTATTTACTGTATACACGCATATGTGTGTTACTTTAGTAATTTATAAGCTGTGTAGTTTTTCCTAATTGCTGATACCTGTTTTCCATTCTGATTGGTTTCATTTATAATTGACATACCTCACTGTTGCACATTTTAAAATATTACTTTGAGAAATACTTCATATTCATTGTGGAGTATCAAAGGACTTCACAAGGTACAAGAGTGAAGAGTCCGCTTCTGCTTAGTACGGAACTGCTGCTGCCCTGGAAATCTTGTGACCAGCAGAGGGCAGGCGGCGGTCACAGTGTTGCACAGGCCTCTGGACTCCTGCTGTTGGTGTGGACACATCATTGATTGCTTCTGTTTGGGTAAGGCAAAAAAGACCGGGTACCTGGTATGCTTGCCATTAAAGGCTAGAAGAATGAGGTTCCAAGAGTTCAGAAGACTGGCAAAACCACCAAGTGCATTAAGGGATGTGGAGGACTGGGAATGAGATCATCCTATGTTAATTGACCGCTCTTAACACACCCTGTGCTGGAGATACTAGCATGAGTAATGCCTGGGTACTGTCCTCAGCATGTTTACCCTTACCCCTGACTGGGAAAACAGCATTGGTTCAGACTCTACCCCGAGAATCAGGGGCACCCCCTAGAGGAGCCACACTGGCTTGGAGGATAAACTGGTATGTTCCAGAATGACATGCACTAAGGTTGGCTGGAGGAAATGACTTAAAAGCATGAGGCTGAGCGAGAGAGAGAGTTCGGGCCAAAGAAGAATGCTGAGTCAAGACAGTGTAGCACAAATTCTGGTGGTTATTATATGAAACTCAGAGCCAGAAATAGGAATATCAAAGAGAAGCACCATAGTCAGATCTCACCCAGCTGTCTTCCAGCTTCCTCAGCCTCGCTCCTCGTGACTTCTACTGCCCCATCTGTCTTCCTAAACCTGCCTTAAGTATCTTCGCCCAGTTATTTCATATCTAGGTTAAGACATGGGCTAAGTTAAGGCCTGGGCTGCTACTATCGGTAGTTAGTCTTGAACTCACAGAAACACAGATCTCTGTCTCTGGAGTTATGGGATTCCCCCCCCCCCCCACTCCCAGAGATTAAAGGCCAGAGTTATCACTCTCTGACTCTCCTGGCTTGACTTCGAGTGGATCTGTTCTCTGTGGGTGGATCTGTTCTCTGCCTTTCCAGACTGGTTTATTAAATATATAGCATATCACCACAAAGTCAGCCTTTTCCCTGCAAGAAGAGTTGGAAAGAACAGGCCAGGCGAGAAGGACTGACATACTATTGAGTGTACAGGCCTTCAGAGCTTTGAGATTTTAGAAGGAAAGGAAAGACTGCAGGGTCTTGAAACAATTAGACTTTTTAGCAGAGCCTCAGATGCTGCATGCAGAGGTACCACACCTCAGCTTTGTGGTACCCGATGTGTCCATTAGGTCTGGTTAACAAGACATCTGTATAGTAACCATGGAGACAGAACTTCCATGCCCAGGGATGGCAGAGAAGGTCATCCAGACCAGCACTTCCACTGAGGATAATTAGAGAGTCTGGACAGGGAGCTGAGTGGCTAAAAGCACTTGCTGCTCTTTCAGAGGACCCGAGTTTGATTCCCAGCACCTACATGAGCAGCTCAAAACCGCCTGTAGCTCCAGCCTCAGGGGCTCTGATAGCCTCTGTGGGTACTCTCACACACGTGCACATACCTACCTATACACTCATACCCGTACATAAATGATAAAATTAATCTTGAAAAAGAAGAAAGTAAAGCTGGATAAAATAGGCAATTCTGCTTTAAGACCTGTGAAAACGCACAATAAAGGCTGCCTGGTCAGGATTCAAGCAAGGATGGGGCCCCAGAAAGGGGCTGGGTGGTTCACCCTTAATGGGTTCTGAAACCTAGAAGGAACAACAGAAATGCAGAGCTGAGCTTTTGACAGCTCTCTGGGACTACAAGTACAAGGCAAGAGCCCGGGGCCTGGCAAATGCACAGTGGAAGGGGTCCAGGTAAAGCCTTGAACTCAGACTGAACACACGGGAATCAGGGCTAGAGGAAGAAAAAGAACAAATGGGAGAGAAGATGGGGAGAAGTGAGGGGAAGGGATGGGGGGAGGACAGACCAGTAGAGGTTCTTGACTCTGGAGTGACCTGACTCCCACAAACTCAATGAGCTTGAAGGAACACAAGATGACTTGAAATTTCCAGCATATAGCTGAAACCAGCAGATTTGAAAAGAACCAAGTGTCATAAACTCTGATAGTGATGAGAGCCAGATCCAGTTGCCAGATTTTACCATTGTATTTGAAACTTTTCTCAGTTCAAGCTTGTACCACATTTAGACGCTTGTAGTGGGAAAGGAAAGCATTGGCTGGGGACATAGCTCAACAGTAGGATGCTGTCCTACTATGTGTGAGAAAGTTTAATGTGATGAGGTGCCATCCTAGCATATGTGAGGCTCTGAATTCTATCCCTGATTTTTTTTTTTTTTTTTGAAAGCATGGTTGGTCATTCAATATCCAACTAAACATACCACTTGAATTTCCCTCTAGTCACTGGACAGAGCAAATTGCCAGTGTGCCCGACGGCATGTGACTGCCCACCTGTATGGAAGCACACAGAAAAGCAAACATCTGGTCTCCCCTTTCCAGTAAGCAACCAACCTCAGGAGAGGCTGTGTTCCAAGACAGCAAAGAATGAGACAGTTCTTCCAAAAGTTCAGTTCCTCCTGACCTCAGAGAGCATAGGCCCCTGAGAGCACAGGACAGGAGGTCTGGTCAAAGGACAGGCTTTAAGCCATGGAGGTCTCAGGGCTGCAGGTTACCACAGTGTACCCAGCCCATGAGGGTAACAGTCTACATAGTCTGCACTTCTCCCCACTCACGAGGTTGCATATGGCTCTCCTGCAATTAGAGATGAGAGAAGCTTCTAAGAAGGGACGGGAAGAAAAGAAAATGAGGTGGATGCTGTGGGGGCTCCTCCAGGCTCCCTGACTCCTGGTACAGGAGACTGAATCTAAGGCCTTATACGTAAGCCCTATCATTGAGTCTCAACCACCTCTACTTCAGTTTGGATCCCCTTTTGTGGTTTGCCCTTCACATTTTTGTGGCTTTTGTCTTAGCTGTCCATACCAGAGACTCGCTTCAAAGGTCTGCTTTGGGGCTACCAAGGCTCTTTTGCCCACAGGCACCAAGAGGTAGCCTGGGAACTAACAACCACCCACCCTGAGATGGGTCCTAGCCAGGGACCCAGTGGAGTGGGAGTATGAAAGACCAGCTCTCTTACAACAAGTCAGGACAAACCCCAAGGTGTGGTTGACACTACAAAGCTCCCTGTGGAATCAGGCTCTGATCCCCTCCCCTTGTTCTGGGTTCCTCTCCCTCCCTGGCTTCTCCTGTTCAGTTTTCCAGTCTCTCTTGGGAGGATTTCCTTAACCGAGCGAGCACCTGCACACTGTTTTTTTTCATAGCCTGCCCTTGAAGGATGATTTAAGAGATGGGGAGCTGGTATGTCTAAGAAACGGACTCTGGGTGAGTGAGGTTTTTGGAATCGGAGCACACTGGCCAGGAGGCAGCAGGACTCCGTCTCTGAGGGTAAGTGGGTGAAAGCACACCTAAGTGCTGTGGCAAAGATACCGAAATGCCACACAAGAAGTTAGAGCTGGCTGTGGCTAGAAGCTGCCCTGACTTGTGACAAGAAGTCAGGTGATTTAAGGGACTACAGAGTTAATTCATTGTTGATGGATATTATTGATTTTATTTTGTGGAAGAAAAACCAACCAACCAAACAACCAAATGAACGAAACAGGCTCAGGTCAGACAGTCACCAATTTAAGGCAAGATGTGGAATCCAGAAGGCCTTCTCAGCTTCAAAAAGACATCACCAATGTAGTAAACCCATTTTGGTGTTTTCCCAAAAGAGTTGACTTCTGTTTATTCAGTTTGTCAAAGAGATGCCGACCCCCCCCTCTCCCACCCCCCAGACAGGGTTTGCCTGTGTAACAGCTCTGGCTGTCCTGGAACTCTTTGTAGACCAGGCTGGCTTTGAACTCACAGAGGTCTGCCTGTCTCTGCCTCCTGAGTACTGGGATTAGAGGTGTAAGTCACCACTGCCCCAGCTGAGATGTCCACACTCATGCTCATTATAACACTTTTCATAATAGCGAAGAAATGGAGCCAACATTAAGTGTCTATCAATGGATGGTTGGGGAAGAAACAGTGATCTAGATAGACAATGGAATACTATTCAGCCTTGAAAGAGGGATTTCCTCGAGATAGGTGGGATTGCTGAGATAGGCACCCCAAGGTGAAGGCTGTGATGTGTGGATTCTCTTCTGTGATGTGTGGAATCTACAGCAGACTTGGGGTTACAGAGGTGGAGAAAGGAAATCAGAAATGGTGGTTGAAGGGTACAGAATCCTCAGGAGGGAGAAACATTACCCTCCCCCAATCCTTCTGCACCCCTGCTGAGCAGGGTTACAGAGGACCAGCCAGGGCTGAAACAAGTGTCAGCTAGCAGGTGTTTGGGGTACCCTGTGTTCCTGGATCATGGTCACTCATGTTTGGTTCTAGAAAAACCTGTTTCTTATTCCCTTTGAAATTTGAGCTGGGGGTTGGAGGTTTAGCTCAGAGGAAGAATGTTTGCTTAGCAAGCACAAGGCCCTGGGTTCAATGCTCAGCTCAGAGGGCATAGGGAAAAAGTGAAAGGGGGCAGGGTTGTGTCAAGTTATTTATTATTTATTTTGATGCCATTGTGAATGAGCACCCTACCACCACTTATTTCTCAACAAGCTCATTACTGATGCATGTTATTTTTATATGTTGGTTCTGTATCCTGTTACTTTGCTGATTGTGTTTTGGGGTTTTTTGTTTGTTTTTCTTTTTTTGAGACAAGCTCTTATGTAGCCAATTGGCCTGCTAAGCAGGGATGTTTGAAAAGTTGCAGGGAGCTGCTTCAGTGTGGATTTGGGCATCCTGGTGTGTCTCCTCTCTTCCCCAGTACCATTGCCTCCATCTGTAGGCTATTTAAAATGCTTTTTATTGTTTTGTTTGTTTTTGAGACAGGGTTTCTCCATGTAGCCTTGGCTGTTTTGGAACTCACTGTATAGACAGACTGGCCTCAGACACAGAGATCCATCTGCCTATGCCTCTGCCCCCCCCCCCCCCCCACCCAGTGCTGTGATTAAAGGCATGTACTACCACCCTTGGTATAAGTGCTCTTTACTGAAAAAACAGTGCAGATTTGGGAGCCTGTTTTAAACCAAACCATGATTCTCGAGGTGGGCGCTCCCCTAACCAAGTCAAGCCTTTTCAAATGGACCCTAGACATTGTCTCCTGCTTTGTAGAGGTCCTTGTTTTGCTTTTGAAGCTAGATATGCTTGGGTGCCACTCAGCTCTTCCAATAGCTGCTGTCCACCTTTCCCATTTTATTCCACAGATATTCTACAGACCGTGTCTGTGTGTGAGTTAGCCAACATCTTCCCTGGCCGCTCTTTTGTATTTGCTTAGTGGTATATGTGTGCATGGGTGCCATGGCACATGTGTGGAGGTCAGAAAACGTTTGGAAGCTGGTTCTTTCCTTCTATCATGTGGGCCGTGGGGTCAAACCTGGAGAAGCAGCCTTGGTAGTGTGCATCTTTACTCAGCTAGGCATATCCTGGAGAGGGGGTCACTGAACGGGGTGCTCACTGGCAAAACCAGCTAGCCAGCCACTCCCAGGGATCCTCCTGTCTCCACCTAACTTGGGGACTCGGGGTGTGCTACCACACCTGGCTTCTTACATAAGTGTTAGGAGTCCAAACTCATGCTTTCTTGCTTTTTCACTTTGCCAACTGAAGTATCAACCTTGCCCTTGAAGGGTCTTTTAAAAATGGCATCTTACCACTGCTCTGGAATTGAACAGGGTTTCCCAGCACCCCTCTACCCCTCCCCATCACCCATGTGCAAGTTTTCTCCCTTTTCCCATCTTCCCCTCTCTCTTTAAAACATATCACCAAGAACAGAGTGCCAATTTTCTGGGGTTCTCTTAAAATACAAGCCAATCACCCGGAAAGGAGCTCCCCAGAGCATTCCAGTCCCCCAGGACTGATGGAAATCTTTCCTGTAGTGTTGCATTTTGCTGTTTAAGTGTAGATTCCCATTGGTACTTACCTTTTCCAGAAGCTGCTTCTTCCGGAAAGTTACTAGTCTAGCACATGGAATCTTCCATCTTTATGCTGTCTGTGAGATGCTCCTTCCTGGATCTCTTTGGCTTGGAGACTACATTATCAGAGACAACCATAACAAGCCCCACTTGCTTTGTCTTCCATATGTATATGAATTTCAAAATTATATTTGTGTTTGTTATAGTGTGTCTGTTGTGATAAAGCATTTGGACCCAAGGCAAGTTTTTATTTCACTTACAGATTATAGCACACCATCAAAGAAAGCTGAGGCAGGAACCGAAGGAGAAACTATGGAGGAACACTGTTTACCGGCTTGCCCACTTTCTTAAACAGTTCAGGACCACCTGCCCAGAGATGGCAATGCCCACAGTGAACTGCACCCACCCACATCAATCATTAATCAAGAAAATGCCCCCACAGATTTCCCTACAGTCTAATCTGATAGAGGCGATTCTTCTATTGAGGTTCCCTTTCTCCGGGTGACTATAATGTGCACTAAATGGACAGAACTGTCAGTGTGTGTGTGTGTGTGTGTGTATACAGTGCAAATGTAGAGGTCAGAGGATAATTTGTAGGAGTCTGTTCTCTCCTACTATGTGGATTGCAGATACTGAAGGTCATCAATCTTCGGGGCAAGTGTCTTTACACAATGAGTCATCTCGCCAGCCCCAGATTGATAATTTGATTTTTAAGATGATTTTCAGAGTAGGTTTATGAATTTTCGTTGGGACTTTGATCATTTCGGTATTCTTGGAGTTGGTGACTGAGCAGTTACCATCTCTCCGAGGTACTGCGTTGCCTCTTCCCAGGATTTCTGTGTTGTACCTTTGTTTTGGGAATTTCTTTCAGTTTTATCTGATGATCTCAGTAAACAGCCTTCTTTTGGGGGCTCAGTCTCCAGTGGCTCTCAGAGAAGGAAACAGAAATTGATGTAGCATTCATAACATGCAAACCCACCAGATACAGAGAAGAATACAGCTATAGTCAGTTGAAACTAACAAATGATCATAGATCTGAAAATGTCTGAAAGAGTGGAGGGTGTGTTACACACACTACTAGTTAAAGAATAAAACACCAAACCGGTATGGCATTTTAAAAATTTACTAAAATGAACAAAATAAACCATACTAGTTTCCTTTCCATCAGAGGTCAGTTGTGTCAATAGAGGTGAAAGTACTTACTGTTCCTGTGCCCCAGCAGTTCCCTTTGGAGAGGTCACAGGTCACACAGTTTACCTTTTCCTCCTTCATTGTGTGGCTGGGCTAGCAACCTGAGGGAGTGGTTTGTGGGCACCACCAGTTTTTCTCTTGGCTGCCTTGCTGGGGTGGGACAGATGTTCTACAGCACCAGGTTATTGGGGGCTTATTTTGTCTGCATGTTCCTGCAGCGTTGGTACTGGAGGTTAGGCCTTTGATCTTGGTTTCTGGTGCCTTCCCAGATGCCTGCTAGGGGCCAAGGGAACCTCGTGGGACGAGGCTCAGGGGAAAGTGAAGGGGCCCTGGGTACTGCCTCCTCTTCTGAAACTCACATTTAGGTGCCTGCTCGCAGTCTCCTTCCCATATCCTAGTGTCCTTTGATGTCAAAACAGCTTCCTACTACAGGGAACTCTTCATATTTTGACTCAGTCTACACCTTCTTTTAAGACCAACATTTGGTGGGTCAACTATAACTCTGGTTACAGTTCCAAGAGACTGGAAAACGTGACTTTTGACTCCTGAAGCAGTAAACAGAGGCAAAATTTCTTTCTTTTTTTTCTTCTTTTCCTTGAGACAGGGTTTCTCTGAGTAGCCCTAGCTGTGTAGAGCAGGTAGCCTCTGCCTCCTGAGTATACCCGGAAGTGAAAAAACTGGCGAAGAAGATATTTAAGGCAGGCGTAGGCAGACATTCAGGTATTCTGTAGACACGAAGAGCCAGGCTGAGGACTCTTGAAGGTAGCTTTTACCTGGAGAAGTTGGCTGGCTGAGATTTGACTGTGGTCTGTTCCATCTCTCAGATATTCCAATTTTTCCCCAATATCTGGCTCTGAGTTTTCATTGAATACCAACTAGAATTTGTATTTAATAGGACAATTTCAGGAGTCTGTTTTCTCCTTTACCATGTGGATCCCGGGGACTGAAATCAGGTTGTCAGGGTAACCCACTGAGGCCACCTTAATGGCTTTTTCTTTTCTTTTTTGGCAGAGTCATATGTAGGTCTGGCTGGCTTGAAGTCACAGTGTAGCTGAGGATGCTGAGGATGCTGAGGATGCTCTGAACTCTCAACCCCCCTGCTCTGTCTCCTTGGTGCTGGGGTTATGAGCATGTACTACTCTCCCCAGCTCCTGACTGAGTCTGACTAATGCACAGGAGATTCTACGATGACTTATACTGTCATTTGCAGGTCTCTTTTTAAACATAAGCTTAAAATGAGCTTGAACAATATGAATGTTAATTTCAGTACATATTTGCCAGTAAACTGGTGGAAATTAAACTACTCATGTAGTTTAGTATGTATCTTCCTGGCACAGGGGAGATGGCTTTGTCGTTAAAAGAGTAGCTACCACTTTTGCAGAGGACCTGAGTTCCGTTCCCAGCGCCTGTCTGGACAATGGCTCTGGCCTCCATAGGATCCTGCACTTGTGCATACACAGACACATACTCATACACTAATTCACTGTCAGCCAGATTAGGCAGTCTTAGCTTCCTTCCTTCCTTCCTTCCTTCCTTCCTTCCTTCCTTCCTTCCTTCCTTCCTTCCTTCCTTCCCTTCTTCCTTTCTTTCTGGATTTTAAAGACAGATGGATAAGGATACATAATCTTAACATTTGGGTAAAATAAGAGTGTATTGCTTTTAATATGTCTTATTAGTACTCTTTGCTAATGGTCTTAAAGATGTTAGTTGGAAAAGAAATGAATCAAAATCTTACTCCATATAATCATCACTTTGTATAATATAGTTGGGTTTAGAAAACTCACCATGAATCATCAATGTACAGTATTTTAAAATGCCATCCCATGAACACCTTCAATAAAAGTAACATGAAAGGAAAGGAGCTGGGGAGATGGCTTAGTGGGCAAGAGTGTTGGCTGTGTAAACAAAAGGACCTGAGTTTGAGTCTCCAGCATCTCTGTAGAAGCCAGAGATGGTAGCACATGCCTATAACCCAAGGGTAGAAACAGGCAGATTCCAGGAGTTAACTGGCCAGTCCCCTGAAGTCAGGTTTAGTGAGGGAACCTGTTTCAAAAAATAAAAAGAAGCAAGTTGGTGGTGTTGGCTCAAGCCTTTAATCCCAGAATTTGGGAGGCAAAGGCAGGCAGATCTCTGTAAGTTTGGGGCCAGCCTGGTACACAGAGAAACCCTGTCTTGATAAACCTAAAAACAAAACAAAATCTAAAAGGGGAGAAAGGAAGACATTTGGCATCCTCCTTGTGTATGTGTGTACCTGTACATGTGTATATAACACACACAATAAGTAAATAAACAAACGAACAAATAGATAAATGAATAAGAGAAAGGCATAAACTCAATCAGGAGTTTGTGTTATTTTGACTCAAAGTGATCTCTTGAAGTTCAGTTTTAGACAAACTAGCTCGTCCCCAGCTATCTGCAGCCAGGTAACGTCTACGTCACAACAGCTTGAATATAACAAACATGTCCTCACTAGTGTCTGAGGGTCGGGGCCAGGAGCAGCAAGTTCTGTCCAAGGCTGTTGAAAGAATACAAGTTGGGGCTGGGAAGTTGGTACTTTACTGAGGTGCTAGTGGGCAGATCATCTCAGCTAGGGGTGGTAGCACTGATACTGAGAAAGGCTTGGGGTGTGGGGATTCAATAAAAGTTTCAGAAGTTTTGGAGATATCAGAGGGAATCTACCCACAGTCTATGTGAGGGGTTAGTAAAAGCTCCAGAAGTCCCAGAGCTCTAACCACTGTCAGTCTAGGAAAATCAGAGTGGTGATTCAAACCTTTAATCCCAGCACAGGGAGTATCCTGGGAGTGGTGATGTACACCCTTAATCCTAACTAAGTCAAGGTCACTTCAGATTGTAGAAGGAATTCCAGGCTCCCAAGTAGGCAGTGGCGGAGCCATGCCTTAATTTATGAAAGGGTACTTAAGACAGGATTGAAACACAGAGAAAAGCAATTCCAAGGGAATCGAGGTGGAGGAAGCTGGAAGACAGCTGGGTAAGATTTGACTATGGTGTTTATTCTCTCTAGTATCTCCAAAACTTCTGAAACTTTATTAAATCCCCACAGCATCTACTGAAGCCTTAGTGTCATATAGAGTCATAGATCTGCCTGCACCAACCTCTTCACTGTCAACAAGCCTTGTAAACCGTGGCCCAGAGCTATCTGAAGCTTTGGGGAGAATTTGACTTAAGAGTTTCTGCCTTTGTCTATGATCAGATCTGATTACTAAGTGGCATCAAGCCTGAAGCAACAAGAATACTTGTGCACCCAGGTTCTTGTCTTAGAGGCCAGAGCAAGGTAAGCCTTGGCTCTACTTACGTAAGACTTCTGTCATAACCATGCATTTTTAATCCCTTTGAGCTTTTAGAATTTGAGCCAACAACATTAGATTTTTTTTTTTTCCTTTTTCAGGAAGCATATGATTTTAATTAATGGACTGAAACGTTGAGGTTTTCTGATGCCAGTTGCAAACTCAGGTATCTATAGGGATTTAGCAGTCAAATGAGAAGCATGCAGATTGCTATGATGTGAAATGGAATCCCCATTGTGAGGGTTAAGAGGTGTTTGTGTCATGACGGCATTTACTCTCATAACCTAACCCCTTCATAGATCAATGAGCTAATAGGGAATTGTTTCTCTGTGGAAGTGAGCTTCCTCTGGTTAGCTTGCTCTATCTTGTCATGTGATGACCACTGTATGCCATGACCCAACAGAAGGCCTTCACCTACCAGCTCCTAGAAAAGCAGAGCACCATGCCCTTGTGTTGTTTTTTTGTTAGTTTGTGTTTTAGAGGTAGGGTTTCTTTGTGTAACAGTCCTACCTGTCCTGGAACTTGTTTTGTAGATCAGGATGACCTCGGACTCATTGTGAGATCCACCTGCCTCTGCCTCTTGAGTGCTGGGATTAAAAAGTGTGCACTACCACCACCTGGCTGCATTGTGTTCTTGCTTTCAATTAAATCAGTTTCTTCCTTTTTTAAACATTTTTTTCCTTTTCTTCAAGATAGGGTTTCTCCGTGTTGTCCTAGCTGGCCTTGAATTTAAAGGTCTCCCTGCCTTTGCTCCCAAGTGCTGGGACCAAAGGTGTGCGCCACCACTGCCCAGCTTCAGTCTCTTCCTTTTATAAGTCATCTATTTCCACATATTCTAAAACAGCAGTTAAAAAAATGGACTGTGACACAGATAATGGATTCCAAGGCATAATGGTGACTGTGGGGCATTATTTATACAAAGGCACACTTTCTCAAAGGAAGTTAGCTGCTACTGAACCATTGTATGTGTGGAATGTTTGACCATACTGTGAACCCTGAGATTCTGCTAATTAAATAAAAATCAACCTTGGGTCAAGAGGTAGAGCCAACAACTATTTGATAGGAAGTAGCCATGAAGAGTAAGAGGGAGTCTGGAAGACAGATGGAGAAATGTACAGGAAGTGATGAGGAGGGACTTTGATTTTGGCTGGGTTTTGGTTTGAGATGGCAGAAGAGACGCCAGCTAGAGGTCAGTTGGTTGCTTCTCAGCCTCTCCTAGTGAGCAGATTTTCACTCCAACACTTCATTGGTAAAATAGTAAGATTAACAGTTTAGTTAAAAACAACTGTATACTGTTGTCATAGATACTGTTCTTTCAAGCCAGACACTCTAATTTATTTTCAAGAGAAATTAAAACAGATTTTTAAGTGTAAAGTCATTTAAGATTTCTTTTTTAACTGTGTGTGTTGAGGTATATTCACAGGAGTGCCTACAGGGGCTATAAGAGGGTATCCATTCTCCCAGAACTGGAGTTCCAGGCAGTTGTGTCCAGCGCTGGTGCTGGGAACTGAACTCAGGCCTTCTTTAGGAGCAGAAAGCTCTCTTAGCCATTAGGTCCATCTCTCCAGTCCTCCTAAAATGTGAAACTTTTAACTGATTGATTTTGGCAGTCTATGGATTGAACTCTGGGCCTTTCAAGTTTGTTTGTTTGGGTGCCTTCCCCCCCCCCTTTATTTATTTATTTATTTATTTGGTCTGTTTGTTTTTTTTGAGGCAGAGTTTCACTGTGTAACATCCCTGGCTCTCCTGGAATTTACTTTGTAGATCAGGTTGGCCAAGAACTCACAGAGATGCTCCTGTCTGTGCCTCTTGAGAGCTAGGGTTAAAGTTGTGCACCACCAGGCCCAGTTCTGAAATGCTGATCTTTAAAGCAATGAGGATGGTGGTGTAGACTAAACATTCACATGGTAATTCATTCTTATATGACCCCTACATGCTATGCTGTATAACAGGAGCTGGGTCCTGCAAGGTCTTTGGCTAGCTGTTATACTGGTGACATATATAATCTTTTAGGATCCATAGAAATTACCACATTCACTGTGGACATATGACTTGGTTTGCTCAAGGGGGCAATAAGAGCTGATAAGCATTTGATGATTGCCCTTGTCCTTTTTGGAGCCTTCCTCCAGAGACTTCAATGATAAGAAACCAGTGGAAAAGAGGCCCCAGAGGATGAGAGATCATTTTGAATGTGTTCCCAGCCGATTACAGCCACATGTGTAACCTCAGTTTATATCACATTGGTCCAGATGAGCTTGGTTAGCCTACACAATCGTAAAAACAATAATAAGCCATTGTTATTCTAAGCTACCAAATCTTGGCAAGGTTTGTTATGTTGCAATAGGTAACTGAAACAGAGGTCATTTAACATACCCTCCTGTCTGGTGAAATCCAGAAAACAAGGTAAGGGCAGTGACTCCAATTCTGGGCTCTTGCTCTTCTTTCACTCTCTTGGTGAAAGCCACCAGATGAAGATTATACAAATTCAAACTCTTAACTGCAGGGAACTTAAACTGTGACTTGGATATATCCCGATAACTTTAATACTTGGTCTTTGAAAATGGGAAGCATTTGAAAGTCATTCACTGCACTGGGGAAAGAGAGTGGAAAAACACTGGAGAAACAGAAAGCAGTCCTTACCATTGAGAAGTGGGCTGGGTACAATCACCCTGACCCTTGATAATAGCCAGAACCTGGCCCTTACAGCTAAGACTCCTGTAAAATATAAACAACTTCACAGACCACTAACATCACACAGGCTATTCTTATCTTATGCATCAAGACAGAAACAAGACTACTCACTCCATAATCATTTGTGAACACAGATAAAACATGAGCATTGTCCAAGCCACACACAGCTACAAAGACTAACCAACTGAATCTGCCTAACATGAGGGGATGTCACCAATTACTGTGTTAACTTCAATCTAACTTTCCCCCGGATAAGACTGAGGTGTTTAATTTTACAATTTCTCCTACTTCCTGATAGTACCCGCTCCAGAGCCTCTTCAATTCTTCTACATTACCTAAGAGTGTCTCTTACTGAGAGGTTCACGATTCACCATGAGGCATGTCCTCTTATGCTTCAGTTAGAAATCAACCCACCTTGCTCAACTATCAGTGTTCCTGGGGGGACTTTGGTTCGAGGGAACGGACGGAATTGGAGGCCGACCTCACCGGAAGTCTCCAGTTGTGTTCCTTCATTGCATCTGTACTCTTGGGTAATGTCTGCTGTTTTACCATTGGAATTAAGCTTCATGAGAACAGGGGACTCTCCCGCTACGTTCGGAAGTTGATTCACAGTGCTTAGGGCGAAACTGAGTATTTAAAAATAAATGTTTTCAGAACGAACAGCTTCTTTTTCATGGCTCAGCTCCCCCCAGTCAGTGTAGGAGATCTTCATACACCTGTTTCCCAACTCAGAATCCAAGCTCTTCCTAGAGATGTCCATCTTCCCTTGGCTGCGTCCTCGGGCTCTCAGGCCCTCTCCCACAATTCCTTTGACCCACCTGTCTCCAGCACCGGTCCCTACCAAATACAACACACACCGAACTACTGCACAGCCACCTGGGCGACGAGCGGGCACTGCCGAGACCCACAGCGCATGTGCGGAAACCCGTCGCACCGCAAAGATCTCAGAGAAGTGAGGAGTTGCCTCCGAGTTTCCGTCCGAGTCCGGGCAGCCCTAAGCTGCCAGGAAGTCAGGAACGACGAGCCGGAAGGAGACCTTGCGCGCGGGGATTTCTGGGACAAGTAGTCGCGGAACTCACAAGGCCCTACACCGAGCAAGTCCTAGATTCTCCAGGTCTGCACGTCCCGCACTCTCAGCCCTGCTCTTCCCGTAGCGCACTCTCGCTAGTGGCAAGCCCCTGGCAGAGTGGGCCGGGCGGCTTCTTACCCCCACAAGGCCGCGCGAGCCGCGGTGGTTGTCGGGAGTTGTAGTCCCCGCTGCGCGTCCTGCGTCCGCCGAGGGGGAGGGCGGAGCTGCCGGCGGCCCGGGCGGGCTGGCAGCTAGAGTGGGTGCGAGAGCCGCCTCCACCGCCGCCGGTGCTACCGCCTCCTCCGCCCGGGCCGTTCGCTGCTGAGCGGGGAGAGCGAGGCGGGGCCGCCGGGGCCGCCATGGAGCCCGACTCAGTGATTGAGGACAAGACCATCGAGCTCATGGTGAGTGCGGCCCACTGGCCCTCTGCTCTTTTGGCCGGCCGGTGGCCGGGTAGCTTGCCCACCTCCGCATCCGCTCCAGGCCAACCCACGCTCCCCGCCGCCTGGGCCAGGTCGGACCCCCTGCTGTGGCTCTTTGCTGACGCCTCGCGCTCCCGGGCCGGCTCGGCCTCCGCTCCCCGCGCTGCCCCCCTCCCCCAGCCGGGCTCCGACCGGGCTCCGACCGGTCTCGGGCGTCCCCGCCTCGCTCCTCTGAGAGCCTCCGCTCACTCTCGCCTTGCCATCGCACTCATTTTAGAAGGGGATTTCTTTTCCCTTCCCGTTCCTCCGGGCAGGTCCGCATCGCGCTTCCCAGCCGCGCTCAAGCCGAGGGTGATGGTGGTGGGAGTCCGAGACCAGTTGGGGCCGCTTCGGCCTCCGTAACCTAAGCGCGGGGGGAAGGCTGGGGGGGGGGGCTTTCAGCACCTTTTCCCCAAGCTTCGGCTGTGTGGATGCCAGGGTAGGCCCCGTAGGGCTGGGGTGTTGATGGTGCCTTCGAATCTGAGGCTTGCGGGATTAAGGGTCTCTTTTCTGGGCCCCTGTGTGTCAGGCTTTGGACAAAGGGTTTCCTATCCTGCTGTGAAGGATGTTTGTATAGCAAGGCCCCAGGTACTCTAAATTCCATCCCTCGGGAAAGGGAAACCATAACTTTATCGTTTGAGAAATCAGAGAGGAGGAACGGGGTCACCCTCATCAACCACTCGCTCTTAAAAAGAAAGAAAGAGGGGAATTCTTGACCCACAGAGAAGTAACGATTCCTTTTACTGTTAGAAATCACTGGTAGCCAGACTGACCAGGTCTCCCCGGACACCCCTAGCCCCTTTCTGACCCCAGACTTGGTGCCAGAAAGGGTTTTTGGAAACAGGACTGAGAGAAGTGAAGAATTTGCTCATTGGTGGAAGAAATAAGTATGGCTGGTATTACCTGCCAATTTGAACGTGAGGGAAGTCAAACTGGGCTCCGGAGAGTTGGGAGGAAATCGGTATCTGCAAATGGACATACAAAAAGGCTTCTGCCTGTGAAACCCCATGATAGCTTCTTTGTATCTCTGCTAATAATACGGTAACAACTAGTATCTACCCCATGGTATCGAGGAAAGGTGAACGATCTACTGAACTTAGCAAAACCTTTTCCTAGTCAGATTTTCTCCACGTATGCTTATTGAGTCAGTGATTCCACTGGGGTAGGGTTGGTGACATCAGAGCCACTTCCCCCATTTAATGCTATAAATAATAAATGGTGACACGGAAAGTCTGTCGGATAGCCTCATGGTTTCCGTGGATGATGTTAGCCAGGGAGTTGAGGTATACGTTTTAAAATGGAAGTATAGGAACGTAAAATAAATAACGGAGCCTCTGCACAACGGACAGAACTGGACTTGTTAAAAATCAGTGGGAAAAAACCTCGAGTAGTTTCTGGGTGTGTGTGTGTTCAAAGGGATTCTGTCACTTGTGGGATTTTGATCTTTAGATACTGGGGAATTTTTTTCAGCATCAAATGGTTAGAACAGTTTGGACAACTTTTGAAGTAGCTTATTTTGACAAAATAACTTTAACAGATTGTTACTTATTATTGTGAATGCATGTATGCACCGCAATGGATATTTGGTGGTCAGAGCACAATTTTGTAGAGTCAGCACTTTCCTGCCTTTACTTGGGTACTGGGAATTGAACGCATGTCAGGCTTGTTCAATGCCTTTGGCTGAGCCATCTTGCTGACTTCTATTTTGGCAATATATCTTCAGACATAGTTCATCTTCTTAAAGATAAACAGCATCTCATGTCAGTGTGACATGCATCACTGAAATGCATTCACTTAAAATAACCAAAATGTCTTCTTCAAAAGAATTAGAAAAAATACAGTGTAACCCAAGGAATTTTCTTTTAGTGTGTGACTAAAAGAGAGACTATTCCACATTTACTTGTTTTCTGTGCTTACAACCAAGAAGTTTTGTTTGGGTGCTGTGATGCCCCTCAGTGGTAGAGCACAAGCTTAGTTAGAACCATGAGGCCCTTATGAGTGTTTTAGGCTTTGTTTGATAATACAGATGCTGTTAAGCTGAAGAGATGTCCACCCAACTGAGAATGTAGTAAACTGAGATTTAACTCTTAGAAATTTAATAATAATAAAAAAATGTAGTAGTTACGATCAATTTTAAGGATTTTTTTTTTTCCCCTCAAAGGTGATATCTGTTAGAACCCCTAGGCAATCTTTTCCATGAGCTTATATGCGTTTATTTTAGTGCTCAAGTGCTTGGCTACTGAAGAAGTCTATCGTCAATGGACAGATCAGAATGCCTTTAAAATCCAGGCACATCTGCCTTTCATATTCACTACATTTCAATTATAGTTTCTAGAGATCGGTTGTAAATACATTTAATAATGATTGCAGAATAATATGATTGAAAGAGAACTGGTTAAATTGATGGTACTTTGAAAGCCTAGAGCTTAAAATATTAAAATTTTTGTGAGGCTTCTGGACTCCTGTTTGTGATTATGGTGTTGTGAGTTTGTCCCTAATGGTTGACAAGATAACTTGTGTGCTATTCTAGACTGCACTGCAGTAAAAAGAGGAGACTGTCACCTTCAAGTCTCAACTGTCAACCTTCTACTTTGATTTTGATGCGTCCTTTCTCATGGCAGTCTTCTGTTGGCAGCCTCCTGAGTGCTGAGGTTGTTACAGGTGTGAGCCGCTGTAGACCTTCTTCTGTTGCCTTTTACAGTGCTTGGGCTCAAAGCCAAGCTTGGCTGGCTCATGCTAGGCAACTGCTCTGCCATTAAGCTACCTCCCCCAGTCCATTTTTTTGTACTTATTTTATACATTTAAGAGATATTAAAACTCGTTATAGGGAGACTACACCTGTAATCTACTATAGTACACACTTTGCTTGAGTTCCATCCCTAGCACAAAGATGGTTGGAGGAGAAAGATGGTAATAACAGAATCATGAAAGTTTCGAAATTCGATTCTCCACAATGTGACTCTTATCCCTACTGAGCATGTCTTTGACATTCTGCATGGGATTCTGACTTTAATAAAACCTTAAGAGTGCTCTCAGTCTCCGTCCCCTCTCTCCTGCCTCCTGTTCTCTCTTACCTGATTCACCCTCTCTTAACACACACTCTCTTTACTGACTTTCTGCCCCCTTCTAGGGTCTCCTGTTGTAGCCAAAGTTGGCCTTGAACTCCCAATCCTCTTGCCTCTGCTTTCCACGGCTGGGATTATGGGTTTGTGCCACCCTCCTCAGCAAGGTGATAAATGAACTCTTGACAGAGACAGCGGCTTTATAGATGCCGATAGTGAATAATTTAATTGCCATGTGGCTTTCATGGCTTTATACTGGCTCAGTGCTGGGCCGGCTTTATGGACCTGTTTTCTAAACTTCTTTGTAACAGTCAGCTTTATTATAAGTGAGTTAGAACAGCAGTGATCCATTTTGGAAATAGAGTTCACCAGGCTGTGTGTTGGGTTTGTGGATCCCACTGGAAACTGCATAATGCATTACATTGAGTTGGGAGCGAGTTGATGCACAGGCACTTCTTAGGAAGCAGTTACAAGAGTGGCAGAATGACAGAGAGGTGGCTAGTTTCTCCCATGAAAAGATAGTAAAATGCTGCTAACAGTTCAAGGACACAAGCCAGTGGGTAAAGGTGCCAGCCACCAAGGCTGACTACCTAAATTTCATTCCCTAGAACTTATAGAGGAAGGAGAGAACAAGCCTCCAGGACACCACCCCCCATTTTAAAGATGTTTAAAGATTACCTGAGAGGTGGTGTCCCACACCTTTAATTCTAGCATAGGGAGGTAGAGCTCTTGAGTCTGAGGCCAGCCTGGTCTACAGAGTGAGTTCCAGAACAGCAGTGGCTACACAGAGAAACCCTGTCTGGAAAAGAGTAAACAGACAAAAACAAAAAGTTTAAGGATGATAATTCTGTCTCATGGGTGTGAACAAAACAAAACTTGCCTAGTTACACTTCTACTAAGTTATTAGCTGTTGAAAGATTCCCCTCTGTGAGTCATTTCCTTTTGCTTTTTATCTCTTAAATGGATGAAGTAATGTAGATTACTTTATAGTGGTCCTGTGCTGGGCAGTGGTGGTGCATGCTTTTGCCTTTGATCCCAGCACTTGGGAGGCAGAGGCAGGTAGATCTCTGTGAGCTTGAGGCCAGCCTGGTCTATAAAGTGAGTTTTAGGACAGCTAGAACTACACAGAAACCCTGTCTCTAAAATAAAATAAAATAAAATAAAATAAAATAAAATAAAATAAAATGGTGGTCCTTACTAAGAATATTTTTAGAGTTATTGAAGTATAGGCAGACCACACAATTAAGGAAGTAAAAGAAACTAATAAGGTAAATTGTTTTTCTGTTTTCTTTTTGATTTATTTATTTTTTCTCCCTTCCTGTCTTTGGCTTAGTGAGGCAAATACTATTGCTTAGTGACTCTATCAAGAAATTGGATGTCTGTAGCTCTCATTGCTCTCCGGTGACTGCTAACTCACCAGATGTACATAAATAGATGTGGCTTTCAGCAGGGCCCAGCTGATATAAACCACGTGTTTATAGGATCTTTGACTTCTCTAAAGAGGCCATGGCTGTAATACATAATCTAAGGATTTGACAAGGATGGCCCTGACTGCTGTAGTCTGTTCTTTAAGTAGAGAGCTAGCCTAGGATCCTAACTAGGCCATTGACATCTAGGCCATTCCTAGATTTGCACACATGTGGTCATTGGGCAGTGCTTCTGGAGCTGTAAGTTCTCTAGTCCTTTGTAAGCATCCTGGGATCCTGAGGAAGAAGCTTTTCCAAGGGGTTCTGGTCCTGCATACTCTGTTCACTCTGTTGTCAGAACTAGTATAAACTGCGGTTTTTGAAGGTAGGTGCTATTCACTGAAAGAACTCGAAGCAGCTTCTGGCTAAATTGGTTTAGGTCACATCTCAGCAACCTTCCCTTCTGCTTATGCTGATAAACTTCTATCAGCCCAGGAGATGCAGTGAGGCCACCTCTTTGATGTTGGTTTGTATAGTGGTGGCAGATACCATCTTGCTTGGTTAAATGAATGAATTATCTAGTGGTACTTAGAGTAGCCTATGCTTATAGTGTAGTTACCTATTTGTGTCCACAACAAATGATGATAAGGTCTTTATAGGAGGAGATGAGACCTTCCTCCCTGTCTCTGGCCACAGCTCCTTCACATCCACATTGTGCTTTTGTGACTGCTGTTCATTTAGTAGTGGACTCCTTTCTGTATCTTAGCCAGTTCATGTCTGGGAAACTTCACCTGTTACCAATTCTCCTAAAAATCTTAACTTTTATGGAGCCTTCACATTATTTACTAAATGTTACACAGAACTGCAATTGTGTCTAAACACCCATGCCAGAAGCTGCAGCTGATGATCCCTTTACTCTGACACCATGTGCTACGTGTGTGGTGCTTGGTGGCTATTTATTAATTTAAATTAATGATAGTTTTTTTTTTTTTAAAAGTATCATGATACCTTTTAAGAATTTCTTTTATAACTTTAACACAAAGGTGTATATAAAAGAACAAGACTGGCAAGGGTAAGTGGAAGGTGGTGTGTGGTCCATACATGACAGCATGACAGTTACGACACGCAGAGACCTTTAACTGTCATGTACAGACCTACACACACACACACACACACACACACACACACACACAGAGATTGACTTATATGCATCCTTGACTTATAAGCATCCTAGACTGGTGCTTAGCCACGTTCTTTATATCTGTTGGTGAGAATAGCTGATAAGCTGCAAGAGTTTCCTGACCTTAAACATTGTGAATTTTAATTCACAGCAGAAAGGGTATAGACTGTAGGGTGAAACACTTGATTTTCTACCATAACTCTGCACTTGCTATGTGACCTTAAAGGAAGCTTTATGCAGCTTAACTGTATAAACCTGTCTATCCTTCTGAATTATTGGGAAGGCTTCAAGAGACATGTCTATGAAGGGACTTTGCAGAGGGGACGGCCTTACTAGGTGTAGCTGCAAGTGCAAGGACCCTTTTTAGTTTTAATATCTGCAGTTGCTACTGAGTTGTCCAGGCCAGATTCAAACTCACAGTCTTCCTGTGCCTGTCTCCTGAGTGCTAGGATTACAGGTGTATACCACAACACTTGTGGGGATAATTTTCATATATAATAAAAACAGTCAGAGATATCAGAAGACAGATCTACCTCCTCCTATCTCTGTCTTTTTTTCCTCCAGATAAGAGTTTTCTGTGTAATAGTCCTGGCTGTCCTAGAACCTGCTTTGAAGATTAGGCTGGCTTTGAACTCACTGAGACTCTCTTGCCTCTTCTTCCCAAGTGCTGGGACTAACAGTGTAAGCCATGGCTTCTTCTGCCTGTTCTGTCTTTCAATGTCTGCCTTCAATGCTTTCTTTACTCAGTTAAGGCGTGGCCCCATCACTGCCTGCCTGAGAGCCTGGAACTCCTTCTGTAAACTAAGATGACCTCAAACTCAGATTGGATTAAGGGCGCAGGTCACCACTCCTGGGCTATTCCCTGTGCTGGGATTAAAGGTGTGAGTTACCTCTGTCTGATCTTCCTAGACTGTGGGTAGATCCCTCTGACATCTCCACTGTTTTTATTATATTTGAGAATATCCCCACAAACACCTGAACAAATATTGCTTCTAAAAAATGTTTTATTATTGTGCGTGCATATGCATAAAGTGTATATTTTTGTGTGAGTGGGTATGTGACTGTGTGTGTATATGTGTGTATGTATGTGTGCGTGTGTGAGCCAGTGCCGCCCTCCCCCCCAAGTGCACGTGGGTGGATATCAGAGGACCACTTTGTGGAGTCATTTCTGCCCACATTTTGTGGGTTCCAGAGATTGACCTTGAAGTGCTCAGCTTACATTGGCAATCTTGTTTACTAACAAGCCATTTTGCAAGCCCTGATTTTTTTTTTTAATATAAATTAAAAAAAATTGGTTTAAATTTTTTGAGACAGGTTTTTTCTTTATAATGCAGGTTGGCCTTGAGTTTACTACCTAGTCCAGGCTGGGCACAATCTTGCTGTCCTCCTGCCTCATCCTCTCCGGTGGGAGGATTAGAAAGAAGTATGAGCCACCAGGACAGCCTTCAAGGACCTGCATTTTATAAAGCAAAGTCAGAACAGACGGTTTTCTCAGGAGTTGTGCTTGTGTTTATTTGTAAAAGCTATTTACATGTATATGCATTTATTTTTAGAGGCCTAACATTCATTTGTTTTTAGCCCATAGATATAGTGAGTCATTCTTTGAGGGGAATGATAACATTTTATCACATTTCCACAATGGTTTGGAAAATATGGGAAGTACCATGATGTTTAGTGGGAACTATCATTGGTCTGATCCGGATTTTTGCTGTAGCCTCAGAGAGAATTCCTACCTCCACCGCAGCTCTGTATTGGGTATCCTAGTAAAAAGAGATCGGGTGGTTAGTGTATGTGGGCGCTAAGTATTCTGAATAATGTTTCATTGATTTACAGGGTTCTGTGAAATGAGGATTTTTGATTCTTGGCAAAGCACCAGGTGATTTTGACCATTAATTGAATAAGCAAACTTTCTTTCCGGGTTGAGTTGTTGTTCATTGAATTAGTTAACAATGGGGGAAAACCTGTTGGTCAAGAATGAGCTTGCTACCCTTGCTAAGTTTCTGTTTGATCACAATTGCTTAACAGGAAGTTTGTCTTTGTAGGCAAATGAGAGACAGACTAGGAGGACCTGACAATCCAGTTGGTATCTCTAACCTTGGCTTTACTGTTTTTAACAAGTGTTGTGATGTCAGCAGGAAGATTATTGAGGAAATTCCCTTTCATGGTTAGGCAACATAAAGGCCTTCACAGGCCAGAGTGCAGTTAGGTAGAAATCAGACATTAACGAGATAAATGGAGGGGAAAAGTAAAAACACTAGCTCATGAGTGGAGAAGTGCAGATGCGATGGATGTGGGAGAGCGGGTCTCTAGAATACAGCTGCTATGGAGCGAGAGCCAAGTGTGGGCTCCACACACCTTTGGGTGTTTTAAGGAATTAAGCTGAGAATTTAGGTTGTCTGAGAAAAGACAGGAAGACCCAGTCCTTACTCTCTTAGCCTTCATTTGTTAATGTTCCTCACAGCTGCCAGTGAGGCACTGGAGAGAGAGGTCTTTGAAGGGAAGGGTAAAAATTAACTCACCAGTACAAGGACAAGACAGAGCTGAATAGGTGAGAGGAGTCTGGAGAAGCCTTGTTTCTGTCCTGTTCTGCAGTGGGGATGTAAGTTGCTCTTTGAAAAAGCACAGTTCACTGGATACTTTGTCACACCTGGATTTCCAGTTGAATTAATTAATTAAGGCAGAGTTTCATGTATCCTAGAGTGTAGCAGCAGACACCCTTGAACCAGTGATCCTCCTGCTTCCACATCAGGAAACCTGCCCAGGTTATTCCCTGAATAGCAGCTCTCAACAAGTGGGTCAAGACCCCTTTGGGGGTTGAATGACCCTTTTACGGGGTCACCTAAGACCACCAGAAAACACATATATATATATACACACACACACATACATACATACACACATTTTTACAATTTATAACAGTAGCAAAATCACAGTTATGAAGTAGCAATGAAAATAATTTTATGTTTGGGGGTTGCCACAACATGAGGAACTGTATTAAAAGGTCGCAGCATTAGGGAGGCTGATAACCACTGTCCCAGGACTTTGGATGCTGGGTCAGCCACACCCTCAGCCTACAGTTCATTCTTGACTAACATCAACTAGTGAGGAACAACTTGAACCTTTTTCTTTTTTCTGCGTGGTGCTTCACTTGCGTGCTTTCATCTGGTCACTGGTGCAGTCCTCAGATGGGCCTTCAGTTCCTTCAGTGTCCAGATTGCTAAAGTCAGCACATCTGTTGCCATTGCCTGTAGACTGTTACTGCATCTTAGAAGTTAGAGTTGAGAGGGTTAGACCTTTTCTTTCAGGAACTTGTTTGCTTTGCTGCTAAGAGAGGACTAAGGCACCGTTAGGATCTGTTTTGCTGTGACATTAGTGCTTGGAACCTTGCAGTTGTGTGGCTCTTTGGTAATGGCATGCCTTTCAGTGTGGGATAATCTGGATTTAGTTCTCTGTCAGCCAGCATGGAGTTCCCACCCTTTTGTATTTGTAGTTCTCATTACCTTAGGGCCTTATGAGACTATTTAAGTCTTCTGTCCTCAAAGTAATGGGTTTCCTGACCCCCGTACTCAGGGGTCAGTTGTGCTTTGTGAAAATGGCATGTCTTCACCCTCTATGGAAGGGACTTGGTAGACATTCTTAAGTTTAATACACCTATCCGCCACCCTTAGATGTTCACTACTGAGGGGACAATTTGGCAGTAGTGTTGACAAGTGAGTGGGATCTTCTTGTCTTCTCTGGTTGTCCGTCCTGTTTACTCTCTTCTTGTTGTAGTTCATTAAGATTCACCGTCTAAAAACTCTCGTGGTAGAAAGAGAATGGGCATAGATGTTTACGGGTGTCATCTTATAGATTACGGATTAGTGTTCTTCATTGTCTCTGGATTACCTGATGATTAGCTGTGGGTATTGACCTCAGTGAACCGTAAGTTCGTTCTTACATTGTCGTGTTTAAGAATGTTTGAACATCAAGGCTTTGAGTAATGTGTGTAGGTTTGGTGTGTTTTCAGTGGCCGACCAAATGACTTTTTGATAGGTATGTCAGTAAGTATTGGGAGATTTTAACCCTCACTTATTTTCATTATGGCTGCTTTTGTAAAGGTGGAAGAGCTGTCCTAGAAACCTGACAGTAAGTTATTGTATTGGACTATCGGGGCAGTTTATGTGGATGGTTAAGTGAGTTTTTAGTTGCTCTCCTTTGTACATTGTATGCTATTCACCACGAGTAAACATTGCTATCGGCTATATTTCACTATTTGTCACGTTGGCCGAGGGGAACTGGCCCAGGCCCTTCATGTCCAAGGTCTGTGCCTCAGATCCACCATTCCATTGGCCTTTCCTTCCACTGTTGGTGGCTGTCCATTGCTGATTGTGCCATGGTGGGTGTATGGATTGCTCTCTGTCTTTCAACAGTTACCGAAGTGCATGTTTGGGATTTTGTTGAAGAAAGCTGGATACAGTCTTGGAAGATGCTTGACCGCTGTCTTTTCTCAGACTAGTCTGAAAGGGGATGCCCCATTCAGTCAGTGGTGGATCTGAAGTGCAGAGTACTTCCAGGTAAGCCATCGCCCTGTGTTGTGTTGTTTTGTGGGACCCACCTCACTGAAAGAAACTAAAAAAGATAAAAAAAAATCTTTTGAGAGTGGGTATTGTGGCTCACACCTGTAATCCTTGTATTTGAGAGGCTAAGGCAGGATTACTGCAGGTTGGAGGCTAGCCTGGGCTACAGTGAGGCTGTATTTCAAATGGAAGCAAACAAACCTTTTCCTTTTCTATTGCTAGTGGATGGAGGATATCCTTGATATTGTGCTTAGTGTTGTGTTGTGGGTTAGTGAAGGGCTGTCCTAGAATCACTAGTAAAAACTGCATAAATGTAAGCAGCACAGCTATGAACTTAAATATTTTCTAGTCAGAATCTCAGGGAAATAAACAGGGATTTGGGGGTTCTGGGGAGATAGTTTATAAAACAAGTGACCGTTTTGAGACATTTTCTTGAATGATTTATTGTTGATACCAAGCCAGATTATTTTTTGTAGATGGTGTGTAAAGCAGTGGTCTGTCTTGACTTGTAGAGGTTCTTCAAGGAAGATTCGCTCTATAGCAGCTGCTAACTTCTAGGCACTGTCAGTAGGCACTTGGCATGTTTCTTAATTGGTACGTGCATCACTTGGATTTTAGAGAGTGGAATAAAGCTCAGAAGTACTGAGGAATTGCAAGTTTTCCAGGCCATACAACCAGTAAATGGCAGAGCTGGATTTGGGCCTGGATCTTTCTGTCCAGTAAAGCTTGAACCCGAGCCTCTTGAATTTTCACTTTTTTTTTTCTTTCTTTTTTTAAAATTGAACTGTGCGTGCATGTGTGCGCGCGCACGTGCTTGTAGGTGTGTAGAAGGGCTCATTGTGTCTATTTCAGGGGTGAGGGTACATGTGGAGGCCAGGTTGATGAGGAGCGTCTTTCTCAATAGCTTTTCTACCTCATTTTTTGATTCAGGTCTTCTGATGAACTCCAACTCCCTGGTTCTACACTGGGCAGGAGACAAGTGCTCAGATAATACGTGTGCTACCTCAGGCCTTGAGGTGATTTTTGTTTATTTTTCATGTTTTTTAGTTTCCGTGGGTCTTCATGGTTATGCGTCAAGCACTTCAGTGACTGAGCATCTCAGCACCTCACAGGAGATTTTCACTTGAGTGCATGCTAGTTCATTTTTCACCGTGGTATTTGTTCACATCAGGGCTGCTATTGGTGTGATGAAACATCAGGACCAAGAGCTGGGGAGGAGGGGTTTGTTTGCCTTACATTTCCACATTACTGTTCATCATTGAAGGAAGGGACTCAAACAGGGCAGGGATTTGGAGGCAGGAGATGGTGCAGAAGCTAAGGGAGTGGTGCTGCTTACTGGTTTTCTCCTCATGGCTTCTTCAGCCTGTTTTCTTATAGAAGAGTCTAGGACTACCAGTGTAAATGGCTCCACTCAATGGTTAAGAAGAAGCCAGACACATTTGCCTACAGCCCTATTTTATGGAGGGGTTTTCTCAGTGGAGCCTCCTTTCTGTCCAGGGATTCTTGACTTGTGACAAGTTGACATAAACTCATAGCACGGTATTTTGGTCATTTCTAGTGTCCTGCCTGCTTTCTGAACATTCAGCAGACTTTAGTCTGTTCTTCAGGTGAATATGAAAGTAATTAAGGAGCACAAGAGAGGCTCAGTACATTAAAATGCAGTGTGCTGTGTACAAAGAACTTTGGTAAATTCAACCCTACATCTTTCCCATTCCTTCCTAGTATTTATTGCTTTGCTCAGATATCTTATAGATCAAATGGTACACTTCTTGTGACCTGTCATCTGTCAGCCTGAGAGGAATCCAGGCAGTATGATTTCAGAGAATGGGCCTCTTCCTCTGCTCTTGATTAGATCAGCATCTGGTCACAAGTACACAAGCAGAAATTTCTAGCACTGTATACAATTTTCTTACTTTTAGAAACCTTACTTTCTTACTTCTAGGCTTTCTCTTTCCCAAGAAAACCCTAATAGTGAGCTTGAGATTGTCTTTCAGACAGTGCTGTGCATGTCTGACATGGTAAATTCTGCCATGGTCAAGATGTTTGAAGCCTACTCTCTTCAGTATAGCAGTCCGTAGTTGTCAAAGTGTTTGCTTTCTGCTTTTTGTTTTTGAGACTGGGTTCTGCCCCTGCCCCTGGCTACCCTGAGCCTGCGATCCTCCTGTGCAGTGCTCTCAGTGCTGGGATTACAGGTGTGTCAGTGGACTGGGATATGTGACAATTTTGAGATGTAACTAACTCAATTTATGTTTAAAAAGGCACCTGTAATTTTAGAATTTGTCACCATCCACAGTGATGTCTTTAGCACCCTCAGAAATCTGATCCATTCAGTGTACTCCTAGGGATGTTGTTATAGAAGACCAAAAACTAATTTATAAGTTTACAGTAATAATATGTATGTCGGCATGTTCCATATATTACTTTCTTTGCTCTTTTGAGACAGGGTCTCATGTAACTGAGGCTGGCCTTGAACCCACTATATAGCTGAGGCTGGTTTCTGTATCGACCTTGGGAGTGCTGAGAATTACAGGCATGTACAATAATACTGTTTTATTTGATGGTGGGGATCAAACCCAGGGCTTTTGTGCATGCTAGACAAGTACCAACTGAGCTACATCTCCACCCTAAGTATAACTTTTTTTTTTTTTTGGAGATAGTGTTTCTCTGTATTACCCTGACTCCCTGGCTGTCCAGTGCCTCTCTGTATAACCCTGACTCCCTGGCTGTCCAGTGCCTCTCTGTATAACCCTGACTCCCTGGCTGTCTAGTGTTTCTCTGTATAACCCTGACTCCCTGGCTGTCCAGTGCCTCTCTGTATAACCCTGACTCCCTGGCTGTCCAGTGTTTCTCTGTATAACCCTGACTCCCTGGCTGTCCAGTGCCTCTCTGTATAACCCTGACTCCTTGACTGTCCAGTGCCTCTCTGTATAACCCTGACTCCCTGGCTGTCCAGTGTCTCTGTGTATTACCCTGACTCCCTGGCTGTCCAGTGCCTCTCTGTATAACCCTGACTCCTTGACTGTCCAGTGCCTCTCTGTATAACCCTGACTCCCTGGCTGTCCAGTGTCTCTGTATAACCCTGACTCCCTGGCTGTCCAGTGTCTCTGTATAACCCTGACTCCCTGGCTGTCCAGTGTCTCTGTGTATTACCCTGACTCCCTGGCTGTCCAGTGCCTCTCTGTATAACCCTGACTCCCTGGCTGTCCAGTGCCTCTCTGTATAACCCTGACTCCCTGGCTGTCCAGTGTCTCTCTGTAGATCAGGCTGACCTCAAACTCACAGGACTCCCCCTCCTGCCTTTGCCTCTCTAGTTTGGAATTAAAGGTACTACCAACACTGCCTGACACCTAAGTATAATCTTACAGAGAGATTTGCTAGATGCTAATTTATATTCTAGTTTAATTCAGAAGGGCCTGCAGACTTCAGCCAAAATGACTACAGCAGTCTCTTGCTGTAAGTAAATCTTGCCCAGCAGGTCATGTCATGGACTCAGTTTGTTATGTAAGATATCCCTTGGATAGATTTAGTTCCTTTGGAGCAGATAGATTTCTTGATGGCAAAACCTTACTTTTCAAACTCTTTTCTAATGAAGGCCTTTGGGTTTTGGATTTTCCTTTCCACCCCCTTCTTTGTTTTTGGTTTTGAGATGGGTTCTATGTGTAGCCCAGGCTGGCCAGGAACTTGTAGGCCTCCTTCCCCTTCAGTGCTGGGATTACAGCTGCAGGTTAGCACACCTGTCTCAGCACTCATCTTTAGATCACTCAGCATATTCGGTTGAATGGATTTTGACTTAGAAGGCTGAGAGGTTCTTGTTTCTTCCTCTTTCTTTCTTTTTTTTCTTTTTTCCTTTTTGCATGTGCATGTGTTATGTATTCATGTGTGTATGCATGCTGGCACATATGTGTCTGCATGTATGCATGTTCATGCAGAGGTCTGACTGTCCTTCTCTACTGCTCTCCATTTTATTTACTTGAGTTCTTATTACACTGTATTTCGTTGAATCCAGAACTCAGGGATTGGCTAGTCTAGTTAACTAGCTTGCTCCAAGGATCCACCTCCCTAGCCTTGGGAGGCCGCACCCACTTGTGCTGGGATTCTGAAGCCCCTCCTCCAGCTTGTAGAACAAGAGTTTTTTCTCCTGAGCCATTTCTCCAGCCCTGGTCCCTGGTTTTGCACAGAGTTCTTTTGTAGCTGCTGTGACCCATTTTCTGTCCATTTTCCACTCAGTAAGGAGATAGTTGGATTACTAAACTTATGTAACTGACTATACAGTATGCTGTAGATAGGACTGTATACCCAATAGTACATTTCCTTGCATTACAGCATGTTGTTCAGCAGAGCTTGTTTTAGCCTCTACCACTTCATTACTTTCATTTTGTTATTTTCTTTCTGATCTTGAAGTAGAAAAGGTAACACAAATGAATTGGTATTTCAGGAAGTTAGCTTGGCGAGTAGATGCAGGGCGAAGAAACCAAAGGCCTCTAGAGCTCTGTTGGGTTTAGTGAACAGTGTCCAAAGTGAGCCAAAGTGCTGGGAGTTGGGGGTTGGCTAGGGTGCTGCAGCTCTGTGAAAGTTATAGGTGGAGGATTTACAGGCTTTAAGGGTTGGTTTTAATAGCAGGGGAATTGAGTAATATCATTAATTTTAGATTTTTCTCTTTTGCCTGGTACCCTAAGATGTTTGCTTTCTTCCTTAGGAAGGGTGATGCTGTAATAGAGCACGAGTTTGGGAAGAAAAATGAGTTTATATTGGCTGAGAGTATAATGAATTTGATTTGCCTAGAGATGAGAAAATCTAAGGATAGAGGTATCTGATCTATATGTAATATTGGTCTGAGCTCACCACAGAGAAATTTGGGAGCCTTTGCTTTCATGTAGCTGACTTTTATTAGTAGAATTATGAGATTACCCAAGCATAGACCATGTCCGGTAATGCCGACACAGGGATGGACTGTGATGTTGGCCTGGAGGGATGGTTACACCTCTCACACCCCAGTTTCCTAAGAGCCTTCTGCTTCCTGTTCCGAGTTTCCAGATGACATCATCACATTCAGTTGTCATCTCTAACTGGCTGCTCAATAGAGGCACAGTTTTTAAAGTATGTTTTCAAAAAGCCACTGCGTAGCCTTTGTTCATTCACACAATTTCAGCTCTACATCTGATTACTAAAACAAGAGAAAAATAAACTTGAGCAGAGATGCTAACATGATATCTGCCTCCCAGTCAGCCTCAATTCTGAGTGCCCCTTCCCTAGCTCTCGTGAGTACAACTACAGTGTTTTAAAAGACATTTTTAAACATCACAACATGAAGCCTAAATACAAGTCAGCTATTTTACCTATGTGCCAGTTAAAGAAACAGCTGTTCTGGTGCTGGAGTCAAGCTTAGCTGTGTTAGAACAATTGAGATGCTGTATTGGTCTCCAGTGCAGCACTTTCTTCAGGGAGTTAATTTTGAGTTTTCCTTTGTAGTTCATGCTGGCCACAAATTCACCATTCTTTAGGGGATTTAAAAAAACATTTATTTTTTATTTTATGTGTATGGGTGTTTTGCCTGTATGTATGTGTACCACATGTTTGCAGTGCTCATAAAAACCAGAAGAGGAGTTAGAGATGGTTATGAGCTGCTACATGGGTTCCGGGGACTGAACATGGGTCATCTGTAAGAATATAAAGTACTTCTAACTGCTTAGCTATTATTACTTCATGCCTTCCTTGAAGGACTTTTAACTCTGTTCTTTTTAACTGCATGATATCTCTACCTTAATTATTTAAGACTGATGGAGAAGGCTATCAGTACTTGACATGTTTTAAATAAATTATATATATGTGTGGTATGAACTATAAAAGTACATAGTACAAAAGAAAATGCAAGGCTCTTGTACATTCATTCATTATCTTTCTATATTTGTATATTTTTTTAGTCTTTTTTTTATTTAAAAAGTTTTTTCATACCTACCACTGCTCCCCAGCCACCCCTTCTCCCAGTCCTCCCTTAGCCTCCCCATCCCCCCCATCCATCCATTCCCCAGGGCAGGCAAGGAATCCCAAGGTGAGTCAGTAAAGTCTGGCATATCCAGTTGAGGTAGATCCGAGCCCCTCCCCCTAGTATCAAGGCTGAGTTAGGTTCCTCCATAGGGGATGGACTCTGAGAAGCCACTTCATGCACCAGGAATAAACTCTGGTCCTACTGCAAGAGGCTCCACAAACTGCCCACATTGTTCAACTGTCATTTACATTGGGGGGGGGGGGGTAGTTCTTTTCCATGAAGGTTCCTCAGCTGTGAGGCCAGCCGTCTCTGTGGGTCTCCACCTCATGATTCTTATCCCTTTGCTCATATACTCTTTTTCCTCTCTTCAGCTGAACTGGGACCCAGAGCTTAGCTATGGATCTCTGCTTCTGCCTTCATCAGTTGATGGATGAAGGTTCTGTAATGACAATTAGGGTGGTCATCAGTTTGATTATAGGGGAAGTCCTGTTTAGGCAGCATTATTTGTAATAGCCAGAACCTGGAAACAACCTAGATACCCCTCAACTGAAGAATGGATTAACAAGTTGTGGTACATTTACACATGAATTACTACTCAGCAGAAAAAAAAAAGACATCCTGAAATTTGCAGGCAAATGGATGGGTCTGGAGATTATCATCCTGAGTGAGGTAGCAGACCCAATAAGATAGAAAGGATAAAGTGGGTTTTGACATAAAGCAAAGGAGAACCAGGCTACAATCCACAAACCCCACGCAGCAAGAGAGACATCCATGGATCCCCCAGGAAGGGGAAATAGGGAAGATCTCCTGAGTAAATTGGGATAATATGGGGAGGGAACAAGGGGACATAGGAAGAAATCATGAGAGAGGAGATACTTGAGTGGGGGACACCACAGAGAGGGAGAACAAAGAAACAGATATCTTGATAGAGGAGCCATTCTGGGGTTAGAGAGAAACCAGGTGCTAGGGAAAACCCAAGAACCCACAAAGTGTCTCTGGCTAGGAGTCCAAGCAATAGTGGAGAGGGTGCCTAAACAGACTTCCCCTATAATCAAATGGATATTTTTTATTATTATTACTAATTATTTTATTATTGTTGTTATTTTGAGATGGTCTCAGTATGGAGTCCTGGCTAGCTTGGAACTTGCTTTGTAGACCAGCTTGCCCTTGAACACTCCAAGATCTGTTTGCCTCTGCCTCCTGAGTGCCAGGATTAAAGGAATGCTCTGTCATACATAGCCTGAACCTTTTTAAAAGGAAATAATTGTAAACAGACGTTTTCAGTCCCCAAATACTCAGCAGTTGCTTCCCAAATTACCACACAGAGGTTTATATGCATTATAAATGTTAGCCAATAGCTCAGCCTCATTACTAATTAGCTCTTACATTTAAAGTTAGTCATCTTCCTTACTTATGCTCTGCCATGTGGTGGTACCTTTATTAGCATGGTGTCTTCATCTCCTGCTCCCTCTGCATCTGCTGTCCACTACTCATTTGGCCCTTCTTCCCACTATCCTTAGTTTGGTTGCCCCACCCTTACTTCCTTCCCAGCTACTAGCCAATCAGCATTTTATTAATGACAGATCTTTACAGATTCCAAGAAGATTATTCCACAGCAAATTATTTTACTTAGTGTTATTTTATCTTAAGTGTATTTTTTTTTTGTCTGCATGCATATCTATGTACCACACATGTACCCAGTACCTAAGGAAGCCGTGGAATTGTAGTGACCGACAGTTTAGTGCTACTATGTGGATGCTGGGAGTTGAATCCAGGTCTCTGCTGAGCCATTTTTCTAGTCCCTGAATCCTATTTTACTGTAAAATATGATCACCTTGCATATCAATTCCCAAAGGGCTCTCTTCTTTTGAAGGGATACTTTTAAAAGTGCAAGCTGATTACTGTACAAATAGGCTGTAATTTGTATAACTAGTCTGAAATGATGGATGGTATGTGGGTCATTTCCAGTCTTTTGCAACAATATAATGCTTCAAAAACAATTTTGTTCATATGCCAGTTCGTATATGAAGTAGTGTATCTTCAGTGCAGATTACAAGGAGGAGGTGAGCTATCTGACCATGGACAAGGGTTTAGCTCAGTGGCTTGCCCAGTGTGTTCTAAGACTTGAGTGTGGTCTTCAGCATTGTATCCCATGCGGGCTTTGTCCTGGGCTGCACTTATCTCCTGAATCCCTAATGGTGGTAATGGCCTTTAAACTGGTAGTTTAAAAATTGTTGTCCTTCTTGTCCAGCCCCCAAACCCAGGGCTTTCTGTTCTAGCATTGAGGTAAGCCTCCTGACTTTACATGAGAAGTAGAATATGCACATAGCAGCGTTGGGAGTCAAATAGGCTGAAGCCTTCTTTTCATTTGAGCTCACCAGTCATCTTCTCTGTGCTGCTTCCCCTCCTTCTTATTTTCTTCCCCTACCTCCTTTTTTCTTACCGTGGTGCAAATCATTCCTTTGTTGCAAAAACATTTGAAAGTAGGTTGAAGCATTATGGTATTGTTGCCCCAAATTTGTACTTAGTTGTTCCCATACCATCTTAATTTAGAACAGGCTATTGATTTCCTTCTTTGCCCACTGACTTTTCGGAAGAGCCGGGTTAGTTAGTTGCCTTGTCCATGTGCAGCGATGTGCAGCATTCAGCATTCATTGAGTATTTCTCCTTCAGCTTCTCTGCTCCTGTAACCTGGCTTTGGCGAGCTGCATCAAGCTTCCTCATTGGAGAACTGTATCTCATCAAATCCCTTCACGAGGAATTAGGAGCCAGGTCTCTGTAATTGTAGTTTTCTCCTCTGCTCTTGACGAGTTTGTCTACAGGGCATTTTTGGCTCCTCACTTAGAGGCTGTAGTATCCCAATCAAAAAGTCTCTCATGACAGTAGATTACAAAATGGTCTTGTCATTCTTTCTGTTTGTTAGCTAGTGCTCACTAAACAAGCCTGCTCTCCAGCTCTCTGCCACAGCACTCTCATTGGCTTTTGTTTGTTTGGTGTGTTTGTTAACAGTCAGCTAGCATCTTTACTGATTCTCAGGGCCCATCTGGCTAATGAGGGCCTTTTCTAGGTAGCTCCACCTTCTTTTGATGCCCCTACCTCAGTCTTTGTGTATTTCCTGGCTTTTTGGGATCACATTGTCCCGGGTCTATGTTGTGTGGCTTTATATGGGACATATTTCTAGAAACTATTTGTTGTCACTGTCTGTAGATCCTTGTGGTCAACACAAGGCTAAGGAATACCTTTAAAAAGAACCAGGAGTTGATGTTATTTCTCATTCAAATTAATATCACCATTTCCCTCTGGTCTTGATGGTCTCCATACTGAAAACCTAAGGGATTTTAACACAATGAACACCAAATCGAGGTGACACATTATTGAGCATGTTTTCTTTGGCAATATGGAAATATAGAGTAGAATCAAATATGTATATTGGGTCTAGTAGTTTGCACTCTTATATGAAGAAATGAATTTAGTTGCTGTTGTGGGAGTTAGAAGAAAGACAGTTTCGTAAGGAATGGCTTTAGTTGCTTATTTTGTGTATGAGCGTTGTTTTATGTGTGGCATGTACATATATTATGCATGTGCACACCTGAGGCTTGAAGGTGTTGGATGTCTTTCTCTTCACTCTGAGGCCTGTTCATGAAGTCAGGGTCTCTCCATGAGTCCAGAGCTGCCTTTTGGCCTAGGTTATGCAGTGGTTAAAAACACATGCAAGATACACTCAGCTTTTACATGACTGGTGGAATCTGAACTCTCAATCTTTTGTTCACACAGCAAGACTGAGCTATCTCTCCAGAACCATAAGGAACAGCATAAAAGCTGTTCTTTGAGGTTTGGCAAAATTAGGCATGGGCATAGATGTACTGGGACAGGAGGCTGCCATAGCAAAGGTAACCAAGGTAAAAGGTTGTCTAGTTTTCTTTTTAATATTAATTTTGATTTTTAAATTTTATATATTTTATGTGTATGAGTGTTTTGTCTACATATATGTATATGCACCACATGTGTGCCTGGTACCCAGGAAGGTCAGAAAAGGGCTTTGAATTTCCTAGAACAGGAATTGCAGATGGTTGATGACCTGGGAACTAAACCCTGGTCCTTTGCAAGAGCAAGTGCTCTTAACCACTGACTGGGCTGTCCTTCACATTTTTGTTTGTTTGTTTCTCTCTCTCTCTTTTTTTCTCTTCTTTTCTTTCTTTCTTTTCTGTCCTCCCTCCCTCCCTCCCTCTCTCCCTCTTTTCCTTCTTTGAGACAGGGTTTCTCTGTGTAGTTTTGGAGCCTGTCCTAGAACTGGCTCTGTAGACCAGGCTGGCCTTGAACTCACAGAGATCGTCTGCCTCTGCCTCCCAAGTGCTGCTGGGATTTTAACTGCCTAGCCTATCTCTCATGTTTTTATGAGACAGAGTATAGCTATGTAGCCTGGGCTGGCCTTGAATTTATGATGGTCTTCTGCCTCAGTCTCAAGGACTAGGGTTACAGGTATGTGTCACCCATGCCTGGCAAGGGTGTGTGATTTCTCTGAGAAAGAATGAGGTAGTTCCTGGATTGCTTAGGATAGCTTGAGGGAACCTACTGAGGTCAATAATAGAATGCCTTGCAAAGGTAGATTCTAACTAAGTCTTGGACTTCTTTTAGGTAACAGGTTACAGACTAGTCTACATATAGGCAGGAGTCCGCAGACAATTTTATTTAATTTACACATATTTCAAGGATTGGAACTTTGTATGTCAAAACATCCATTTCTGGTTTTGTGTGGAAACTGGAGCTTAGTTATTGGTCTCTTGTTTTCTTGTTACTGTTGTGCTTCCTGTGTGGACCAGAAGATTGAGTGTGGTGGATGTGGAGCAGCATCTGTGCTTTACAGGATCATTCAGGCAGTCAGTTTGGGGGCTGCATCGAAACAAGAAAATTTGGAGCAGTTAATAGACGGCATTATTCGAGGAAAAAATGACAAGCTAGTAATAGATGTAGAAAAGGAGGAAATGAGTCATTTTAGATATAGACCGGATAGACTGTATGGGTGGATGTGAGCATGATGTGCCTATGGATTGACAAAAGAACATAGTTCTTATGTGTGTGAGAGTGTGGACATACACATGCCACCATGTGCTTGGAGGTCAGAACAACTTCAGAGCTTGGTTCTCCCCTTCCACTGTATTGTGGCAGGGTCAGGCTGATTCTCCTGTCTCACCATAGGAGCAATGGAAATACCAGCCAGCTCCTTTACATGAGTCAAGGATTGAATTTAGGTCCTCAAGGTGCAAGTGCACCTTACCCACTGAGCCATCGCAGACCTGTGACTTCTTAAAACTCTTTAAAATACAAAGTTCTAGGGAACTCAGTAGTAGTGCCAGCTTTTTCCTAACTGGGCAAGGCTCCGGGGTCAGCTCACAGCCCTGCAAACAAAACAAAACAGCTTTAAAATGCTTTTTACAGCTAAGACACTTATATTCACTGGTCACATTCTTGAAATTGGCCATTTGCTTTTTATAATCTGTTGGTTAATTTGATAGATATCAGTATATTATCACTGTGTAAGGTTAATTCTGTTAGTAGGTGGCAAAATATGTAGCCTTATCAAGGCTGAGGCCTGTAGCTCAATGGTAGATCTCATGCCTAGTGTGCCCGTGACCTTGCATTTGAGTTGAAACGTTATATCTCTGTGTCAAGATTTAAATTCTAGAAGTTCTCAGTAGTTCTTTTAAAATGACATTATTATTTAAATATCCTAAAACTCGGTTACACATACTTTTTAAACATTCCATCTCAAGACCATTTGTATTGTTAGTATTTAGTCTGAAGTCTTGTTGGGATCAGACCTGAGCAACCCCATTGCTCTCCCAGAGTCTTCCTGAGGGACACTCTGGGAAACAAAGGGTATAGGAAGTAAACAATGATAGATTAAAAACGTGTGTGTGTGTGTGTGTGTGTGTGTGTGTGTGTGTGTGTGTGTGTGTTTACTAGTATTGACTGTTGGTGGCTTAAATATAATAAATAACACATATTAACCATACTTTCCATCTAAGTATATAACACATACTGTGACTGCTACTCAGGACATGTTAAAGACCATTTCCAAAGCTCTCAAAGGCTTAGTGCTGCCAGCCCACTCTCTCAAAGGTATAGGTTAGCTGTGTGTCTCTCTCAGCCATATGCCTGTGTTCTCTGACCATCATTATGCCTGTAAATTCTCCTGTTTTGTCTATCTGTAATTTGTCCCCTCTGCATTTCCCATTTCTGGTTCGTGGCTGCTGTTCGTAAATAATGGAGTTGCTTTTGTTGCTTCTATGGATAACACTTTATGTTTTGTTATTTGAGACAGGGTTTCTCTGTGTAGCCCTAGTCATCCTGGAACTTGCCCTGTCGACCAGGCTAGCTTCTAACTCAGAGATCCTCCTGTCTCTACCTACGGAGAGCTGGGATAAAGGCACTCAATGCAGCATCACTGCCATGCTGATTATTTTCAAAGAGGCAGCGATTTCCTCTTCTTCACCTCTTGTCCTCACCTCCCAGCTGTGGTCAGAGTTCAGTCCTGGTTGTCTTTTCTCAGATGCCATCCACCTAGGTTTTTGAGACAATACCTCTCTGTCATAGCCTGGAACTTGATTAGGCTAGGCTGGCTTGTTGGGGAGCCCCAAGGATCTGCTTGTTTCTGCCTCTTCAGCTTTGGGATTACAGTTGTATACTATCATCCATTTCCCCCACCACAGATAATAAGGATCAAACTCAAGTCCCCATGTTCAAAGTCAAGCAGTTTATTGACTAAGCTAACTCCCCAACTCCCTTCTACCACCTTTTATGAAAGCTGATATGATGTGTGTGGTTGTGTGTGTATGTGTGTGGCATGTGAGTCATTGGAGAACAATCAATTTTGGGTGGCATCCTCAGGAAGTTTGTCTGTCTCTTTTAGACAAAGTCTCTCATTGGCTTGAGGCTTCCACATAGACTAGACTACACTGGCTGGCAAGCCCAGATGCCCTTTAGTCTCTCCCTCCAGCACTAAGGTTACAAGTTTGCCATCATCCATGGCACTTTTGCATGGGTTCTGAGGGCTGGCTTCAGGTCCTTCTGCTGCAAAGCAAGCACATCACTGACTGAGCCATGTCCCAGCCCCTTCTTACAAATTACCAGTTCACCATTAAATATTGTGTGGCTCGTAAATTGTTCTGAATGGCTCAGCTGAGCTAGAACCTGCAGTTCTGCTTCTGCCTCCTGGTTGCTGGGGTTACAGGTGTGCAACATCACACATTTTCATTCTGTTTGCTTAGTTACTGGGCAATTCAGTAGGTTGGTGACATCTGTGTTACTGGTTTGTGGAATATTTTGATTATTTGCTAAAAGAGTTTTCAGCAAGATGAAAAGCATCTGGTATCTCAGAAATTTACGGGCTCCACTGCTTTCCTCTGTGAGAACAGCGATGCAGTGCATCCACACCTGCAAAATCACTTAGTAGCCTTTAGGCTGACTTTACCATCATCTGCTGTTAAGATTGTAGGCTTTAGATGGCTACATACTAACAGCCTATGGCTAGAGATGTAGATAACATGGCCAGAAAAGCAGTGTAAGGATGTGGACACAATGCGTATACAGGCCCTTTTTACTCCAGCATTCAATAAAATCCCTGGCTTCAAGTAGTGAACAGCAGTCTCCTCTACCTGGTTACCTGCAGGAAGCAGACAGTATCAGGGTACTCATAGCTAGCCCAAGAATATCTTACTGAGGCCAGATTGGAAGGTAAGCTCAGTCGTTCTGGGTGCCTAGTGGGCTGTAAAGCACACTGCTTTCTTCTTAAAATCGAGATCAGTTTAGGATTTGGGAACAGTAGTTAAATGGAAAAGTGTGAAGTATGGACCAGTGAGATGGCTCGGGGTGTAAAGCCACCTCTTGCCAAAGGTGGAGCTCTAAGGACCACAGGGTGGAAAGAGATAATAAGGATCTTAATAACTCCCTTAAGTTATTCTCTGACTTCCACACAGTTGTCATGTGCACTAAATAAATAAATGCAAATGTAATAAAAAATTAAAATTAAGGGCTAATAAAACATGGCCCATGGTAGCTAAGCGTGTGCCTTCTCACTTCTGAGTTCCTGAAGAAGCAGGATTTTAATCAGCACTGCTGAGTGTGTTGTTTATAAAAATGTGAGCATCGAGGGCCTACCACTAGGGTGTGTGTTTATTTGGGGGAGGGGAGACTGGTTAGCTCCTGAAAATTATTAATGTTCAGTGATGGCGAGGCTTATTTAGATGGTATTAAAGTTTGTATTCCCAAGGTTGCTAGCAGAATCCATAGTTCTGTTCTGTTAAATTTGGGTTTTATTGTCATTTGTTGTTAACAGTCTCCCTATCCCCTAGGCTGTCTGGGAATTTATTGAAGAGCCTAGGTAGTGTAGTTCAGAACTCATGCTGACCCTGCCTCTGAGTGCTGAGGTTACAGGCCTGAGCCTCTGTCCAGCTTGCTTTCCATCTTGAGCACTGATTCACAGTTTGCAGAGTCGGGGATCATGTTAGAAGACAAAAGCTAGGGGCAGGTTTGCAGTTGAGCTACAGAAGATTTTTCAAATACCAATTGATTTTAGTGCTAAGACAGCGGTATGGGGTTAGTTCACAACATTTTTGTACTGTAAGGAATTAGCCACATTTCTCCCTTTAGTAAACTAGAAAATAATACAGCTTTATTTGCATAAATCATTTTTGAGACCAGAATATTTGGTTTTATGGTTTCTTACAGTGATTGCTTAAGAATTTAGTATACTGGCCTGAACAACAAATATCTTTTAATAAACAGCTTAAAATGAAAAGGTTAATTGTCCTCAGGCCATCTTCCTGAAATAGTTATCTATTCCTAGGAAAAAAACGAGTTTTTATCATATGGGAAAAAGGTTTTGACTTCCCATATGTTCTGTTATTCTATATAAAACATGAAACATTTTACACTCTTACATGAAAACTTGGTATGCTAGAAGGCAATTAGAATCTTATGTGTACATTTCCAAAGACTTGACGTTTTGGTTTGTGAGGTGGAAGGAGCTGGTGTACAAAGTGAGGTGTACAAAGCTTGCAGCTGTGCCTGGGGTGTATCTTAATTCATTTTCTGTTGTGCTGAAGTACTGAAAGCTGGGTACTTACAAAGAAGAGAGGCCAGAGGCTGTGTAGCCAACATAGCCAACAGTTTTGGAGGCTGACAGTCCAGGATCTGCTGCTCAATCTGTAGGTTTCCAGAGAGGCTCTTGTACATAGTGACAGATGTGTTTAGAATGGCAGGAGTTTATTCAGAAGAGAGGACATGGAGGCAGCGGTGGGGTTTGCCCATTCTATGACAACATCCTCTCCTGAGAACCGAGAGCCCATGTGACAGTGTTCCCGGTGACCTAACCACCTTCTACATCTACTATCTGCCACCTTCTAGAACTGCAGGCTAATTAACAAGTCTTAGCACAGGAACCCCGAGGGCACAAACCCATGGAGCCTTACCCAGTGGTAAGGAAGGGAGTAGCTGAGGACAGCTTGTCTCAGTTTCTAGGTCAAATCTGATAGATAAGATGCTGCCTCATCTTGTCAGCTGGAAGGTCCTTGTGCAGAGCATGGTAGAGTGTGGGCCGCCACAGTAAATTACGATGGAAGACTGGCTTTAGGTAGAAGCTACAGTAATGCCTTTGGCAACTAAGAGTGAAGCCCAGCTCTAACAGCTGTTTTACCCTATGTGCTTGTCACCTTGACTGAAGGTCAGTGACCTGCAGATGTTCTAGTGAGGATATGTATGGAGTGCTCTCAGGACATAGGATCCAGAAGCCTGGTGCTGTATTTCCAATTGTATGTGGCTGAATAAAAGAATAAAATAACAATTGAGTCTTATTCCGGGTATTTTATGTGTATTAAAATGTGATCATAACTAAGTTCTGAGCTATCACTTTCATTCACGGAAAGCTTTTCAATTACTTCTGTATATTGCAATTTCTCTATGAGTGCCTGCTAGGTCATGAATAGGCTCCTGAGAGATGTTGCTATGTGGCAGAAACATGCTTTTTCTATGGGAATCCATAGCTTATTGATTGGTCCTTGTTGCTGGAGTTTTCTTTGCTGTTATGGATAGTGGTCTGATCTGATGAACATCTTTGTGTTCCTAGATGTCTTTATTTTCCCTTCATGTAATATCCTGCTTGTAAATTGATGATCGGTGACACACATGCTCTTCAGAGTTTGACTCTGTGTTGTGCATTCCACTTCAGAGGTTATGTCAGTCACTTGAGTTATGTGCCCTTAGAACTGAGGGATGAGCATCAGGCTGATAGAATGGCCACTTAGAGCGCTTAACAAAGAATGAGTGATAGGCAGTGTAAACTGGAGAAGGAGAAACGGGGGTGGGGGTGGGTTTGGTGTCAGAATTCTGTATCTACCTTTTTTTAAAGGCAGGGTTTCATATACTCCAGGCTGGCCTGGAACTCAATTGAGAGACATTTTCTTAAATGGCTCTTTCCTGCCCTCTGTGGCCCCTCATTTAAATGCTAATACTCCATTGGCTTTTGCCCTTGCAGAAGCTGTGCTATTTCTTAGCTATTTATCTTTGCTTATGCTCATTATTCTGCTTGAAATCCATCTTTTCTTTTCCCCTGGCTGCCCCAACTCATCATTTTAGGCTTAGTTGCCTTCTCCGTTGGATAGGTTGTCCTTTTGTGGTGTGTATGTGTGTTTACACATTGTCCAGATATTTTCCTGTGTCTAGAGGAAAGTCTTGTTATTTATTTTAGTGCAGATAGATAAAAATTCAGATATATTTTTGAATATGATGGCATTGAAGAAATTCAACTTGGCTATCTCAGGTATTAATGATTTGACTTGGTGAGAAATGGTTTAAAGAAATATACTTGGGGATTATAGGAAACCAATAATAATGCAGATTTCTAGATCAAGAAATGTTAAAGAGATGGTGGAATATACCTCTGCAGACAGTTTTAAAAGAAGCACCTCTTTGGGAAGGAGCCAGGGCAGGAGATTCAAAATTATGCCATCTAGAACTAGACCAGTGGCAGCCTTTGTGAGCGCTTGTACAAGCTGGCTGATAAGAGGACAAGGCTGTGACAACTATTTTGTCATTTTATTTGTGGTTTCTATGGTAAAAGAAAGAGCCTACGACATGTCTCTCCTGCCCCCTTTAATAAACTTTTTGCCTTTGAAAAGTGCCAAAAAGCTATTATTCCTGTCTTTTATCAACTTTAAGTGTTTCCCAGCTGGTGACGAATGTGGCAGAATCAATAAGCACTGTTGGCTTCCTTGGTCAGTGTTTTGAGTTTAGAGTTGGAAGATGTATTCCTCCTGATTGTATATTTGCCATTAATACCAAAACCTAGTATGAATAATTTCATGTTTTATATGATATGCATAATCGTAAATTAGTATCCTGGACATTATATGTAGCTACATATGAAATTGTAACAAATGTATGTTGGAGATTTTATGGCCCCTGGGATCATTCTTGTGAGTCTCTGGATCTTGATGATAAGGTTGCAAGAAAAAATGTTTGCTTGGTACTGTTGGTGGTTTAGTGACTAGGTTAATACATATTTGTTAAGGTTGGTAAATATGACATTCAAGGTAAATAAATTTCTCAGACCTATTATGACAGATAAAGATATTTCACTGTTAACCTTAAAAATATACAAGAAGGGAGGGAATAGTTACATTGTGAGCATAGCTGACAGGTAGACATTTTTCATTAGTTAAAAAAAAATGACAACATGAGTTTCCAACCAAGTCCTATAATTTAAATTAGAAGTGTCATGAATGAATTACTGTTAAGGTCCTAGCTGCATTTTATCTAACGTTCTTAGGTTAGGGTAGAACTTTGGTTTGTGCCCATTTTCAAGTTGGACCCGATTTTCCTGATGAATTAGGGCGGCCTATGTGGACTTCATAATTACAAGGTGCATGGGTTTCCTACAGTGGAAAGGTTTGCAGAGGTGTGTTTGGTGGGCTGTCTCCAGGATAGCTGGGCGTGGGGATGGAGTACTTCTGATGCCTTGTAAGTACCTCTGTCCTTGCACTCATCTTCACCTGGAAGATGGCAGGCCCAGAGCTGAGTGTTGAGGTTTCTGACTGATAGGTTTTGGCACTTGCTTTTCAGTCCCTGGTGGGCGGTGCCTGGAAGCCTGCTGTCTCTGCAGCTTCTGTTCTCAAGCAGATCTGTCAGCTGGGGAGCTAGCATTCTAATTTAGGATTACTAGGATCAGCCCCAGCTCAGACCCAGCACTGTGGGGTTTAGACAGAAAAAAATATTGCACCTTTTTAAGCCCATTTTCCTAGTCTGAATATTGGGAAAAGTACTGTGTGTAAGGATTGAAATGGTGTTGATTGTGTTTAGCACAGTGAGACACGGTCACCTCCCAGGGAACACTCCCACCATCTTCTGCAGTGTCTACTTGGATGGTAGGAAGACCATCAGGGAGCCCTTTAAAGGCTTGTTGTTTTATTTTTTCTGAGCAGCCTGTAGTTCTAGCACTGGAGTGACTCAGAGTGGAGGGTCATGGAGTTGAAGCCAACCTAGGCTGCGTAGTGAGATTCTGCCTCAACGAGACAAAAATGGGCGGGGCGAGTAAGATGGTTTAGTAGGTAAAGGTGCTTGCTACTAGGCTCAGTGATCTAGCCTGGGAACCCTTTCAACCACATGAAGGGTAAAAGGAGAGAATTGACTATTCTAAGCTGTCCTCTGACCTCTACACCTGTGCCATGGCATGTGAGCCACTGCCCCCATTAAAAACTATAATAAAAGAAGCCAGGAGCTGGAGATGGCTCAGTGGTTAAGAGCACTGGCTGCTTTTCCAAAAACCTGAGTTCAATTCCCAGCAACCACATGGTGGCTCACAAACCATCTGTAATGAGATCTGTGCCCTTTTCTGGCATGTAGGCAGACATGCAGACAGAACACTGTATGCATAATAAATAAGTAAATCTTTAAAAAAAAAAAAAAGCCAAAGCAAACAAAACTCTTCTGGAGTACTTAAAAAGTTGTGAAGCAGGTTAGGTTTGGGGGTATAGCTTGGTAGCAGGATGCTTTCCTGGATCTCATGGGACTGAGTCAACCCTTGCTGCAGGTACAGAAAGGAAGTGCTAGAGAGGACAGCAACTGTTTACTGGATAAATGAAAATTGATTGCAAGGGAACCTTGTTAATTTAGTGTTAGAGAATGCTGATATGATGTTTATTCTCTTGCCTAGGATCTGAGTGATTCAGTAAACTAAACAGTTCAGGAAGAAACCTAAATTTGTGACTGGGATTCTATGCAGTTGTAGAACACTTGCCTAACATGTGCAAGCAAGTCTTGGGTTTAATCCCCAAGACTGCCAATAAAGAAAAATAACAACAAAAATGGCAAGAGCATTCTAAATTGAACTATTGAGGATATCGAGAGTTAGCAGAACCTTGATGATCCATGTAATGGGTCTTTTCTTTGCCCACAGACTGACACGTTCTGATGGAATGAGTGTGTATAATAGATCCTCAGGTAGACGACTTGAAATGAGAGAGCTAGCCTGCATTCCTGAGAACCTTAGACAAGATGGTGTCTCAGTAGATCATCTGTAGGCGTAGATAGTACCTGCCCTTCAGGACTGACCTGAGAGTTTACGGTGACACTTGTTGAGATAGGTCAGAGGAGCTCAGTAAATGGCAGCTGCTTTCACTGAATCTTATAAAAATGTGCTCAGGTCTTTATGTGGTTATTTCTCTATGTTGTGAAACGGTTGGGCAACAAAGTCTGCATTGACCTTGCTAACTAAAGCTTTAATAAACACTCAGGCTGGAAATGTGTGCTGTTTTCATTGCTTAGAGAATTGCACCATTTCTTAACTCCATTCGCTTCTCTGATTTTATGTCCTGGATTCACATGCCTTTTCTGAATAACCTTAATATTCTCTACATTATGAATGAGCTGTAACTAGTAAGCAGGAAATGCTGGAACCCAGGTCTACCTGATTTCAAGCAAAGTTCTCTTTGTTTATAATACACTTGCACTGATCATAGAGCGTTTCCCAGTATGAACCCAGGAGCCAGGAGGAACAAACACATGCTTTGTGTACCAGAGTTGTGCACTATTTCAGTAGATCTCAAGCACCAACCTCTCCAGGGTTTGTTTACCTTTTTTTGTATGTGATTATTGTTTTTGCCACTTTAAATTGATTAATCTTAAATTTAAAGTGTTTATTAAATTGTGTAGTGGTGGTGCATGCCTTTAGTTCCAGCACTCAGGAGGCAGAGGCATGTGGCTCTCAGTGAGTTCCAGGACAGCCAGGGTGACACAGAGGACCCCCTCCCAATATATATGTATAATGCTATAGGGTCTGATGGTCACTATAAGCTGTAATATATGTAATATATTTTCTTAGTTTTTTTGAAAGCAAGAGGTTGTTTGTTTTAAGGGTGGATGGAGTCAGTGATTTAAGTTTTTAATTCTTATTCTTGTCACGAGTTTGTGAAAGTCCAGAATGAAAAGTCGTAGGTCACAGAACTCTGAAGGTTTTTCCTCTGAGAATGCAGAGATGTGGAGAGGGTGAAACGACATAAGCTTCAAACGTTCTCATTGCCGTTCACCTCTTCTCTGTCTGTCCCTTTGCCTCCTTCTCTTAGGTCTCCTGCAAGAGAAATGTAAAACTTATGGAAAAGATAGATGTGTGATCTGGTAGCCAACAAACCCAACCTTAAAATCCCAGCTCTTCCTCCTATGCTGTGTGTCCTTGTGCAAATTATTCAACCACTGGTCTTTTTTTTTTTTTTTTTAAATAGCGTGGTGTTGGGGTAGGGAGTATATTCAGAAGGCCTGATACAGTAGTTTCTTAAGCAATTGAGATGGTATGAGATAGACCGGAATCCCTTACTCTTAGCGGGATTGTTACACTCTCTCAAGTGGTCGGCTTCCTGCCCAAACTCATAGTTCCTTCTAGTGGGTTTTCATGTAAGCACTCTCTCCCTCTGTTTACTGTATCCTGTGAAATGAGTGGTTGGCAGCACAAATGCCCAGGGTTCAGGAAACTTAGGACCATCCCTGCCCTCTAACCTGCATGGGTGTGCCCCTGCCCCACTAACACTCAGCTGCCTGTGTGAAGGAGTGACTTGTTGCGGCCTCTAACTGCTTCTTCTCTCCCTTCCTTTTTGTCACCCTGCAGTGTTCTGTGCCAAGGTCTTTGTGGCTAGGCTGCGCCAACCTGGTAGAGAGCATGTGCGCACTGAGTTGCCTGCAGAGCATGCCCAGTGTCAGATGTCTCCAGGTGCCTCTCTTCTTTCTTGTTGTAAATGTGTTTTTACGTATGCTATGAACATTTGTTGAAACTTGCAGTAGTGTTTAATCCAGTGTTAAGTCTGCTACGTTCTGTGTAACCCTCTGCTTTCCTCCAGCCTGGACAGCCTGGACGAGTACCAGGAGGCCCTTCCGAGCAAACAGCTCTCCAAGGCCCTTTCTCGCTCCCCTCTTCTTCTGCCTTTTAATTCTTAACCCCCTCACTTCAAAGTTCTGATGCTCATGTTTAATAGTTAAACCTTTAAACAACAAAACAATACTCTGATATCTCCCATTTGGCACCTTTAACAGCTTTGAGTTGGGAGGGTTTTCTAATTAAAATGATGATTTTTCTATTTGAAACAACTTTTGGTTTGCCCTTTCTCCATTCCAAAAAAATGGGGGTAGGTGGGACAACACTATTCTATAAAGACCACAGCTTTATGCTGCTGGGGAAACATCAGTTTGAGCCAATTAAAAAAAAATAAAAGGCCAGATCTGATACCTGTCCTCAGGGTGTACCCAGTTTTCCAGGCCAAGGCCGGCAGAGAATTCCACAGATAAAAGTAATAATATTGGGTGGGTCTGTTGGAAGGGTGGGGGCGGGGTCGCTCAGGATGACACTGTTAGCTACACTGTAGTTGGTGGTCTTCCTGATGGCTTCTGATAAAACCAAGGCCAAAATCATCATAGCTTTACCTGGGAAGTTCTATTTAGAGAGTGTGTTTGATTAAATGTGTCAGTAGCAATATTAGCTTTTATTACTATATATTTCGTGTAGTTTGGTATGGTTTTTTTTTTTTTTTTAACTTAAAAGCAGTATTAAATTCCTCGTGGCTTGCTGATACTGTCCAGATTTTAGGAAACGTGAGTTAGAGGGATTTTGATGCCATGGATGATTCCACTGTTCTTTCAAAAGCCTTTTCTGTTCATGTGTACAGTCTTTAAACGGTGCTAGGCATTTGGGAGGAAGCAGTTCCTTTTATATTGATGTTGGGCTCTTTATTTGCTTATTGCCAGCCTCTGAGTAGCACTGGTGTGGTAATTGGTTGAAAATTGTGCTGGCTCTTCATTAACAGATAGATGGGGTTTGGATTCTGCATTGGGTTTGCATTCCCAGTTCTTAGGTTCTATGGAGGAAGGTAGGTCCTGAGTCTAGGGTACAGAACTGAGTGTTTCCCCTCAGGCTCTTTGCCTTGAAGGAAGGGCAGACAGCATTGCAGTGCTCTCTCCCTTAGTAGCACGGAATGGGCATTTGCATTATAAAAGTCTGTCTCTTCAACGGGTCCTTGGGTTGTAGTGGGCTGACCCAGTTTTAGCCAGAGTTGGCAGTGCCAGTAGGGGAAGAACTGTACTTATGAAGTCTAAGTTATTAATGGGAGGATTATTGTATTCAGTAATTGGGCAGCATAGCACACCAGTCAGTGTGTCAGTGCTGGTGCTTCCTGTTCTCTGGAGGTGCTAGTGAGTGGGAGGAAGCACTGGTTCTTAAAATGGGGAAATGCCTTCAAAGTTATTCAAAGTCACCTTCCTCTGCAGAAAAAAGATGAGATGTTGCCTTCATTGGACTTTGTTTCAACTATTGGGAGCAATATTGTGGTCAAGTGCACATAGGGAGTTTTGATTATTAAGCTTTTACTTTGACTAGCCTATAATTGAGGGCATGCAGCATAGTGAATTGAACGATTATAGCTAGCAAGTCATTTTGTTTCTCGTGAAAACGAACCCAGAAGATTTCTTTTCCCTCACTGTTTTATGTATTATGTTGGTTATTATTTTAAACAAAAGATGTGTATGTAGAGTTTTAATTTTCGCCTTTCTTTTAAAATTTAATTGTTGTTTTAATTTTTGGTGGTGGAGATTGAATCCAGGGCCTTGTGTAGACTAAAGTGTTGTGTCACAGAGCTGCAGCCTTGGCCCCTGGCTCTCATCCTGTTCTCTGCAGGGGGCACCAGCGCTTTGCTGCTGTCTCCAGTGCTGAAGTACTGTTGATGTGCTCTGGTTCTGTTACAAAGATGACTTTCCTCGGCACTGGGCACCTAACTGCCATTTAAGAAGGTCTAGAAGAGATCCAAAATTGGCACACTGGACCAGTAATAACTGCGGCTCTCAGCCTATTGTCTGGTGATGCTGTCTGAACTTTCTGAAAGAGGAGTGAACATAGTAATTGTATTTAGGCATAATTTAGCTATTGCAGATTTTGCCATGGAGATAAGGGTTAGCAAGGTCACCAACGATGCATACTGTCTGTTAGGTTTAGGACAACCTTGTGAGGTGTAGGAATTACTTACTGTCCACTTTCCCTCAATGGTAGCTGAGGCAGATGATGATAGTCACCAGGCTGAGATGATTGTGCACTGGCTGGCTTAGGTTTATAAGACTGAGGTACCGCAGGTTGAAATCTAGTCTGCCTCTGTGCAGACTCTCTTCCCTGTTTACTGGGCTCCTTCCTTCCTTCCTTCCTTCCTTCCTTCCTTCCTTCCTTCCTTCCTTCCTTCCTTCCTTCCTTCCTTCCTTCCTTCCTTCCTTCCCTCCCTCCCTCCCTCCCTCCCTCCCTCCCTCCCTCCCCCCTCCCTCCCTTTCTTATAATTTCCCTCTTCCTGGTTTTTTAGCATAACTTCATTTGTGGAAATTGTGCTAATGATGTTAATGTGTGGTTTGTTTAGTCTTTATTTTAACATGAAAGAAGAAAAGCTTGCTAAATTGAGACATTCCTTTGCCAAAATGATTACTCCTGAATCTAGAGTAGGAAGCCTGAGTGGATTCTGAGAATTGAATTCCATGAGTATGTTACTGGTATGTTATGCATGGACTGTTCCCCAGTGTATAGGTGAGAGGCATAGATTGGCTTCCTGCTGTCAAGGAATTTGCTGCAGTAAGCAGAACCACAAATGAAAATCCAGACTGAACTGCAGATGGGGGGGGGGGGGGGGGGGAAGAGATTGTCCACTCTCCACTGTTTTAGAACAGTTAGTTGGTTTGGAATGCCCGAGTGTCTCAGAACCCCAGGTTTGACCAGTTGGTTCTTAGATCAGATAATCCAAGAACACCAATTTGCCAGGACTCTGGCATGATTAACACTGATGGCAGTACCTTTTATTTTCTATCTTCTATGTGTTGTGACCTAGGATTCTTTTGATTTTTTTTGGTGCTGAGGATTGAACTCCAGGCTTTACATGTGCTAGGCAGGCATGCTCTCACTGAGTCATACCATACCCTTCCCTTCATTGGATGTCTGTGGAGAATGACCTGAGCTGCTGCTTTGTGTACGAAGTTGAAGAATTGGATTGTTTTACCTGAGATTTTATATATATTTTTATATATATCTGGGTTATAAACCCAGATCTGCACAGCTGCCCCAGTCTACAGTGACACCTGCCTTCTTCAGCTTGGCAACAGTCATTTTAGAATCAAAGAAATCCCCTTATTTTTAATGTCAAAACTGAAAAGCTAAAAACGGAGTACAGAGGCTCAGTGCAGCAGACTGATAAGTAACAGTGTCCTTAGTGGGTAGGGATTCTTGTTGGAAACCTCAGTGAGGATTATGTGACAGCTTTCAGTATCTCCTTCCTAGCTGCCTTAGTGCAAAGAACTCAGCAGTGGGCCCAAGTGAGCTGCTGACGGTGAGACTGTAGGAGGTGAGGTGGCTTGGGAGCTGCAATTGATCTCTAAGCTGGAAAACCCTTTTCTGCTGAGCAGGGTGGGTGGCACACACCTTTATTCTCAGCCCTTCAGAGGCAGAGACAGGTGAGTCTCCGTGAGTTCGAGGCCACCCTGGTCTATAGAGCAAGTTCCAGGACAGCCAGGGCTACACAGAGAGAGTGTCTTGAAAAAACCAAGAGACAAACAACAAAATGAAACACAAAACCCAACCTCCCCCAAAACAAACAACAGCAGCAACTACTTCTCCTTTGTATAGGAAAATTTACAAAATAACAAGTGCCCAGACTGGAAAGGGAGCTGAATGTTAACACTGACCCAGCAAGCCTAATGTACAAAGCCTTGGGCTAATTCCAAGTAGGTCAAAACAAAGCAGATACCTCCCTCCCAAACCCATCAGTGACCTCACAGTCAGTCACCACCCTGGTGCTTTATATACCTCCCCTCCCAAACCCATCAGTGACCTCACTGTCAGTCACCACCCTGGGGCTTTATCTGACCTGCAGCTGGGTGGTTATGGTGATGGCTGCTCCAAGTCCCCTGGAGCCCCAGTTTGATTTTGGAGTCAGCAGAGGCATAGAAGAGACTGGGCAGTGTGTTCCTTGAACTCTTTCTTACCCAGTATACCTCTGAGCTGATCTTTTCCTAGAGGATTTTATTTTGCTGTCGAACTTCCTAAGTATATGCAGACACTCATTTTAAGCCTGAACAGTTTTCAGCCCTCCAACTTTGCTTGCTGTTTTTTCTGGGACATTTTAAAGCAAACCTAAGATGTAACTGGGGAAAAAAGAAAGTTTGACAAATAACTGATTTCTGTCAGCATTTGAACATCTGAAATTACAGTGAAGAGTGAATAGGAGCAATTGTTCACATGACTCATAAGCCTTCATTAGGAACTGGTGGGCTTAGACACTCAAAAGCAACTAACAGGGATGGGGAAATCCCTCCAAAAAATTCACAGTCTTTGGAAATGTCAAGTTTTCTCTTTCCTAGGAAGTCACTAAGTTTTCTGTATTTCATAATTTTGTTAAGAAGCAGAAAATATCAAAACTCTGTCAGATGGTAAGATATTGTACCAGTTTACTCGTCCAAAAAAGCTAACCTACTTAACTACTTGAGGAACTTTGAAAACTTCCAGTTGGAAAGGCAAACACTGTACAACCTTTTTCCAAACTTCAATTCAGGCTGGAGGTGCAGCTCAGTGGTAGAGCACTTGCCTGGAGTGCTTGAGGCCCTGGATCTCCAGCTCTACAAAAACCAAAACAAAAGCAAATTCGAATGTAAACAGAATCAAAAGTTGCTAAAATTACAGGAAATCTAGAACCGGACTGTGGAATACTGCAAATAAGATACCCAGAGCTTTATCTGAAATATCGCCCTTTTAAAATCACAAACTAACACAATGCCCATTTTGCTTCTGCTTTGACCAGTGCCAACTATAGTCTTTCAATTGAAATCTAAAAAATACAATCAAGCTGTGCTCATTAAATACACATGTATATAAAAAAAATTACAAAAAGTATAAGACTGATTGTTAAGGGAACTTTCACAGCATTAACATCCTATTCTCCAAGTCTTTTTTAAGAGCCAATCTTTCTGTGCACAGTATGCAGAGAGAGAGAGAGAGAGAGAGAGAGAGAGAGAGAGAGAGAGAGAGAGAGAGAGAGAGAACCAAAACCCCCAAACACACCACACCACAGAACAAAAAGTTCTTTTTAAGTCAAATTCTGTTTGCGAATTCAGCAAAATAATTTCTATAAAATAAAACTGCAAAATATTTAAATAGGGTGGGTTGTATCTGTTTGCAGGGGTATTTGGTTTTAGGCCGTTTCCAAAAGGCCCATATTATAGTAGTTTTATATTCTCAGTCTTGGGGGCCGAGAAGGGTGGGAAGGTGTGGAAAACCTTGTTTTCCTTTCTCTTACTTGATTGGTGCAAAGATCAAAAGAAGGGCCTACCCGTGCTAGAGTGCCATCTCTGCCCCTACAAGACAAGGTTAAAGATGCTTGTTCTACTCTGGGACCTCCTTCCTTTAGAGAGAGGACTGGCCTCCAAAGCCGCCCTTTACATGTCTCTCCTCAAAAAATACTAAACAATCTGTTTAAAAAAAAAAGTAAAAAAAAGTGTTAAAACATTTCTCTTACTTGAGGATTTGTCTTCTGTTGCTGCTGGCTCCCATTGCACTTTAATTTAATGTGGGCAGCCACACTAACTAACACACTTCAGCTCCTCGGCGCTGCCTCTTAGTGTGGGATCTGGAACCCACTGCACCTTGCTTTTCTCTAGTTACAACCGATGGATTCCAGAGCAGTATTTATGGTAGATAAAGCTCTGTAGTATGATTACGTAAAGGAAATAGGTAAATAGGTCTTAAGACTACATTAAAATGGTTCTTTTTCTTTTTGAAAAAAAATTGTGTCAAAACTTGATACTATAGCTATTTGTTGTATCGTTGTCAAAGTGCTGATTCTTTTCTCCTTTTGGTTTATAGTCACTTATTTTGTTCATGAGGTAACGTATTTTCTCCATTAAAATTTAAATAATAGGTAAGTATAATGAAAAAAAATCATTCAGCTATAATATCAATTTATTTTTATTGTTCATTCTGTGATATTTTTGCCTTGATGTTTTATTTATGTTACATATATTTTGTTTTATACATGTTCATGTTTCATATTGCATTCTCAACTATACACTACTTTGAAATATAGTTAACTGGACAATATGGCACATATCAGTGAGCTTAAGTCCCTTTATATATTTCGATTGTTTCTTGAGACAGAGTCTTATTGAGTATGTATCTAACATGGAGGTGATTAACTTTTAATGTGTACTTATGCAGTAATTCCTAAAGATACTCACTGGGAAAATTTGAACTTTCTTAAAGTTCCTATCAACAGATTTAAAGTTCAGCAGAAAAGTTATCTGATATAATTGTACAGAAATAATGCCCAGTTTGAACTATTAGAAAACCTAGGAATTCATGAAGAATAAATGTAAAGCTACTCTTTTTGGAGACTGGACAGATGGCTCAGTGGCCAAGAACACTGTTTCTTTCAGAGAAACTGGGTTTAGTTCCTAGCAGCCACACTCACAACTGCCTGAAACGCCAGCTTTCTGGGCTCTGGCACACTGTTCTGGCACATGTGTGGTATACAGACATGGATACATTCATGCACACATAAATAAAAATAGAAAACCCTGAACCCTTAATTGCTAAATCAAACAGATACCCGCACTTTGTTTTCTTCCAGCACCAAGCAGTAATGATATTCCTCATGCAGCTTATTATCATAGGGTCTGAGAAAACAGGACTGTGTGGAACAGACAAAAGGCTTATTGTTTCAGAACATTATTGTGTTTATTTGCTTTGTAGTGCCAGGGAAGGAGCTGAAGCTTCCTTCCTGCTAGCAAGCATTCTCCCACTGAGCATGTTTCCAGCCAGAAACCCATCTTCATTTTAACATGTAAGAAAAGAGATTCAGGAAACACTAGTGTTCGCTGGTACTAAGTGCTGAGGTGAAGGGGTTAAGGTAGCACAGGCTTTGGGAAGGGCTTCAGTTTTCCGTGCACTAAGGAGAAGCTCCCTGAGAAGGCATCAGGCTGATATGATAGCAAGGGCACGTTCGAGAAAATCCTGTAAGGTGGTGTAGATGTCTGAGTGGGGTCATGTGTGTTGGGAAAGCAGCAGAGTCTGATGTCTGCTGGGGTGTGGCATGGGCGGGGAGGTGGAGGGTGGGGTTGTGAGGGGAACTCAGAGTGGAAGGCAGGGTAGTCCTATAAACTGTCCAGTCTCACTCCAGTCACCATCTAGGCAATCATCAGAGAATTTTTACCAGAGAGCCATCTAACATTCAAACAGGCTCTCTCTGGCTACTCTGTTACCATGAGATGAAAAGGTGGAATTGGAGAGATCAGTTATTTCTCCAGAGCCACAGCATCAAAGGGAGTCAGGAAAGAAAGGGCAAAGAATCAGCTCACTATGCTGACAAGTTTGAGCTTTGCAAGGCTCTCCCTGCCCTCTGAATACCTTAGCTTTTACTTCAGGACTTTGCATCAACTGACAAGGCCACTATACATTGGAGGGTAGCTCATCGGCTTTACTGCAGGTTTACTGGTTGTGCTAATCATATTTGAAAAATGTCTTCCAGCAGCACTGCTGGCTTAGTCTTTGAGTAGACAAATGGCCACCATAGCCTAGGCAAGAGGATACATAAAACTTGTGATGAACAACAAAACCAGACCTGTGGGAGGGTGCCAGGTGGAGTTAGGTTAGGCTTAAGTGGAGGTAGAGACAGTCGTGATACCGTGAAAGGAGAAAGGAGAGTGTTTCTTTAGTAGATGTGTTGTCAATCTGGTAAGCTAGTGCTGTTTCTATGGCACCAACACCTGCTGAGACTGTGGAGTCCAGTCGGCCCTGAAGATGAAACTGTGCACTTCATTAAGACTCATTCAGGGAACAGTCTTCATTGGTAGAAATTTTGTTCAGTGTGTCAGTGGACGTGTACCTGCATACACAAGTTCCTGTACACCCTCTATACAGCTTTGTAAATCGGGCATCGTTTAGGTCTCAAATTTTTTATTTTATTATTTTTTATTTTTAGTTTTTTTGAGACAGGCTTTCTCTGTTTGTAGTCCTGGATGTCCTGGAACTCTCTATGACCAGGCTGGCCTCGAACTCACAGGCATCCATCTGTCTCTGCTTCCCTCTGCCGAGATTAAAGGTGTGCACCACCATTACCTAGCTAATTTTTTTAATGATTTATTTTATTTGCATTAATGTTTTGCCTGCATGTCTGTCTGTCTGAGGGTGCAGTAATTGAATCTGTTGTGTTTACTTAAATGTTAGAAAATTCTAACAGAGAGGAAGCATGTAGGCGCCAAGACAGAAGGAAAGCTCAAAAGTCTCTGTTCTTAACCTTTCTGCTTAAAGGACAGTCATTACGGTCTGTCTGTCTGTCTGTCTGTCTGTCTGTCTGTCTGTGAGGTTGTAAACAGGATTTTATGTCACTGTCCGTAGCTGGAGGCAGGACTATGACCGTGACACCAAGTGTCTGTCCTGAGGCCTTTCTGAGGTCTGCACTGGCGCCCTGCTGGCCACTGCTCCTTGGCTATTTGATTTTTTTTCTTCTTCTTAGCACTGGCTGAAATTAGATTGTTGGTTTGTTTTTTCTGCCTCTTGCCACAGCCACCCCACCCCAATCCAGGTTTGAGAAAAAAATAGATCATGTTTTCCTGCTTTTTGCTTGGTAAACAGGCTTGTTTCTGTACTAGTTTGCTGGCAGGTAGTAAGTAGGTACTCAGTAATTACTGACGGAGGAGTGGGTACAGTCAGTTGGAATGAGAGGGACAGGTTCTGATTCTGGTCTGCTTTTCACTGGATTGCATAAACAGGACCACTTTGGACTTGGTTTTCTGAGTTCTGTGAATTGAGTATTTTTGTGAGTTGGAAAGAAAACTTGGAAGAAAATTGATTTTTGCTTTTAAGCCAGATAGTTTTAATTTTAAAAGTAACCTTTTCTGATTACATAGTTAATAGAGCTTATTAAAAATGGAACGTGAAGGAGGTGATATATTTCATATTTTGGGCCTTTTGCTTTAGTTTTGAATTTATACACATGCTTTACATGTAGTTGAGACTCGTTGATGAGTATAATTTTACAGGCTTCATTTTCCCTCCTGCCCTTTGTTGTTTGTTTTGAGACAGAGTTTGTGTAGACCTGGCTGTCTTGGAACTCTTTAGACCAGGTGAGCTTTGAATTCAAATAGATTCACCTGTTCCTGTGTCTAGAGTATTGAGGTTAAAGGCGTGTGCTATTATTCCTGGCCTACGTAGGGTGTTTGTTCTAGCCTTTTCCTATAGTTACTTAACAAGGCACTCAGAATCTTCATCTTAGTTATAACGGAATGCATTGTCATTTCTTCCTTGTCTTCCTTGGGACTGCTCAGGGGCTAAGTGGGCAGAACTTGCCACCTGGTTCTCCTTGTGAGCACATTTCACCAAACCCTTAACAAGGTGGCACACTATTATTTTGAGCCTGTTAACGTTTGGCATCAAAGTTGACTGACTTCATGACACACAACAGCTCTTCACTCCGAGCAGCTTGAGTATATGGTTGAGTCAGCTGAAAGCTCTTTTGGATACACTTGGCCATGAGAAAGAGTCCCGGAGACATTTTCAAGCAGGAAGCCCAGCTGTAACCTAGGCCTTCTGACTGAGCTCCTTGGGCACCCAGTTTAAGAGTTTTGGGTTGGTAATTCAATTAGAATGGCATCATTCACAAATACTTAAGATGCTATACTCTTAAATATATTTTGTACCAGCTGACCTCTATAATCTATCAAGTTGGCAGTCCTAGACAGGGTGCATATAAACTTGCACTGCCTTATTTGAGGAAGCTTCCTACCCCTTGAGAAAGGCAGGTATCCTTTACTGGAGTCTATGGAGTTATTTTTATCCGAAGATGCTAATTAGTTGCTTAATTTGAAATGAAGAGTGTGGTAGCTTCTAAGAGGCCAGGAGACCAGCCTGGCTTCAGCCAGTGCAAACTCGAGATAACTAGTGCATTAAGACTTGTGCTAATAAGCACTTCTCCTTAAGCCAATCTGGGGTCTGAGCCTGGGGGCTTGTCTAGGGCAGAGTCTGAATACAACATTCCTCGACCAGTGAGATTGCTTATCTCAGGGAATGGGGGACTAAATTTCCAGGCCCTAGAAGCTGTTAAACCTCATGGGGGGGAGGGGTGGCAGTGGTGCACTGCCAGCCTCACACAAATAGCCAAGGTCTAGTCTGTGAAGCCACAGACCCTGAGGTCTCCCCCCCCCCATTACCCCTAGAAGGTGTGTTTATACTCTAGATGCTCCCAGATCTCCCCTTGTATAAGCCAGAAGGAAGAAAATGATAACTGATAAAAAGGAGCAACTAAAAATCAGGAGGACTGCCCTCTGTGGTGGTGCAAGAGGCAGAGGCAGAGGCAGAGGCAGAGGCAGGTGCAGGTGGATCTCTGAGTTCAGGGTCTGCCTGGTTTACAAAGAGAGTCCCAGAACAGCTATGGCTGGTTACTCAGAGAAACCCTGTCTTAAAGAAAACCAAGACCAAATCATCATCATCAGGTCTGGCTGATGTCTCACAGATACAAATCACAGCTTTTCCCCCTGACTGGGGGGAGGGTGTAGGGAAAAAGTATTGAAGGTTTTCACATAATAAAATTGGACTTGCTTGTTTCAACGTGTTACTGGAGGCTGCACTGTTGCTTCTGCACCATCTTTGCCCCCTCCCCTAAGGAAAAGCTGGACCCTGAGCATAGAGGCAGCGCCCCCAAACCAGGCGCACCCAACAAAAGAGCGAAACAGATGTTAAAGTCTCTATCTTTACAACAGCAGGAGCAAACAGGAGTTAACGGTAAGTAATGGTGTCTGTGCTGACAGGTAGGAAGGGGTCATGTAGTTTCAAAGAAAAAAGATTTTGTCAAAAGAAAAATTGCTCCAGAGAATCTTGTAGTCATCATAGGAAGGATCAGGGTTGCATTTCTTACTATTATGGATAGCCTGGGGAGATACATGAACCTAATGTCCTCGGTCTGTCTGCCTTGGCTCAAGGTGCCTTTTTTTGCAGGGGTGGGGGTGGGGGAATGGAGCATGTTGAGGTCAGGGGACACTGTGTGGAGTTGTTTCTCTACCTGTACCTTACAGGCCGTTATTCTCTGATTGGAGTTGAGGCTGGCACTTCAAGAGGGAATTAACCCCCAACCCCTGTAAACCTGGTCAGAATCTGACTGGAAGCCACAGGCCTTAGTGGGGGAAGCCATTGCTGTGGTTTTGCTAACTGGCCATGATACACCTTTGAAATAGTTTTGTTTGTGTCCCTCGGTTAGGTTAGCGCTGTCATCAACTCTAGTACAGAGGCGTATGTTTTCAGTGGACAGAGGTAATTGCAGAGACTCATAATTGGTCAAAATGCTGAAAATTATTACTCTTGAAAAGCTGAACTCCAAATGAGATGTCTTCCTCACCCCTTCCAGGGCTCAGGGACCCCCTTAGAGAAGAGAGGGATGGGAGAAGGGGTGGAGTTTGTGAAACATTTTTATCTGAGCATGACTTGGTCACCACTTTCTTGAACTCTAGCAGGTCTGGTTATCAGCATAAATCCTGCACCACATAGGGTTTTTAACATTCTGTCAGAAGGAGCCGGAGAAGTCACGAGGCCCCATTCCTCCGGCAGATACAGGTGCAGTTGATGGCTAATGGAGAGAGACATTCTCTTCAATAGGGTAGTTGCTGGTAAGGTGCCTGTTTGCCCGGAAAAGTCCTAATCAATCTCAGTGGGTACCAAAAACAAGATGAAAGGAAAATATGTGATGGGGTGGGAACTAGTTAAGGAGAGGTAGAAGGCAAGGATGGTAGGGCAAGGAAGGACTCTGGGGTGAAAAAAAATGAAAAAAAAAATCATTTATAAAGGGATTTAAGTGTGTGTGTGTATGTGCGTGCATGCACGTGAGCACACACTAGCATGTTTAGCTTTGCTGTGGAAGCTCAAAGTTTATGTTGGCTGTCCTTCTACTCTTGAGGCAGGGTCTTTTGCTGAATCTGATGCTCCATGATTCTCACAGGTCTTGAATCCATCTTGCTTCAGGGATTTTCTGTCTTTACTTCCCCAATGCTGGGATTTGGCTACCTGGCTTTTTACATGGGTTCTAGTAAGGCACTTTATCTACGCAGCAATTTCCTTAGTCCCAGGATTTAATTTTTAAAAACAAAAATGAAAATTGGCCTTTTATACCAGTAATTTTAAAAAAAAAATCTTAAGGCTAAGAATGTAATGATAGCTTGCTGACCATGTGCAAGACCCTAGCACTGAATAAATAAACAAATAGACAGATAAGCCTGATTCTGTTTACATTGAAAGGAGGCGGGAAGGTGTTTCAGATACTTCATCATACCGTTCTTAGAGGTCTGATCCCATAATTGAATGTGAACAAACCATTGTAAAGTTACTTTTTCTTCATTTGAGCTGGTTCTAGGCTCACTGAAAAGATGAGGTGCATTACAAAACAATGTTTCCAAAGACTTGAAAGCAAATCTGCCTGTGTGAGTGAGTGAAGAGTGTCCTGCAGTCTGCTGGAATAACTAAGCACAAGTTAACAATGACACATGTTACATTCATCCTCAGGCCCTACCTAAGTTTTACCAATGCTCTCCATAATGTCTATGTGGATGCATGATTTTGATTTGTCTTCGAAACAGGGGCTACTTGATTAAGTAGAGCCTGGCAACTTTTCTTCATTGTAAAGTTCTTTATCCCATTGTAAAGTATCTTTATCTTTAATTCAGTGTTTTATAGAAACTATGCATGTGTATGGTTTTGTATCAGGATAGTTGGTTTTCCTGTTTTAGGCTGTAGGCTGTTAGTCATTATTTTAATGGTCAAGGACAATTGGTGTATCTTTTCTCTGCTTTCATCATTGGGTTAAGTGCTTTGTACATTCATTTGTAACACGTTCCAGGCGCTTGGGTTTTCCCGTACTCAAGTACAAGTGTTCACGCTTAGTGTTATTGGGATTCCATTGCTTCTGGGTCCAGCCAATGTGCTAGGAAATAAATGTAGTTTGTTTCTCTCTGGACCCTCCACCTTTTTATGGATGGAAACCCCCATAGCTCAAACCCTCAGCTCCAGTTCCATTCATCCATTTAACCTTCGGTAAGGTTTTCCTGCCTCAGCATCCCAAGTGAGGAGTTACTGACTCGTATGTTCACCACATTACCTTTTCAGTTGCTTGAGAATTATTTTTTAAATGCATGTGAGGACTGGGTAAAGGCCCCCCCCCACCAATATTGGTGCTAATAACCCATCAAGAAAAATTAGTGTCTTAACTTACGTTTTTTTGGGGCTCTGAGTGCTCATTTTTCTTAAAAATTTTTTGAGCCTGATGGTAGTGGCACACACCTTTAATCCCAGCACCTGAGAATGAAAACACACACAAATACGTATATACAAACACACAAACACACACCACACCACACCACACCACACCACACCACACCACACCACACCACACCACACCACACCACACCACACTTATATATGTACCAGGCATAGTAGTGTATGCCTTTAATCCCAGCACTTTAGAGGCAAAGGCAAGAGGATCTCTAAGTTCAAGGCCAGCTTTGAAGTGGTATATGTAATAAGTTCTAAGACAAGCTAAAGCTACATAGTGAACAACCTTGGGGTGTGTGTGTGTGTGTGTGTGTGTGTGTGTAGTGAGTGTGCATTTGGGGGGTGTTGGTGCTGAGACTTGTTCCCAGGGCTTCTTGTGTGCTAAGCATGTGCTATACTGCTGATCTGTACCCATTGCCTCCAAATTGCCCATAATTTTTGAAACTCACTGCGTATAGTTAAGGTTAGCCTCAAATGTGAGCCTTCTCAGTCTCACAGTGAGGCACCACAGCCAACTAGACAACCCTTTCTCTTATCTATAACTTCCTTTTGATTGTTCACTTATTCATTTGTTTATTTGTTTATGGCATTTCAAGACATTTTCTGTGTAGCTCTGACTGTCCTAGAACTCTGTAGACCAGACTGGTCTTAAACTCAGATCTGCTTGCCTCTGCCTCTCCTGTGCTGGGATTAAAGACATGTGCCATCATGCCAGTCTCTTCTGACACTGAGAAATATGACTTGTAATTTCCAGTTTTTCACTTGATTAGTCTTAGGGCCTAGGAAATAGTTTTAGAATGACTTATGTTACCAAAAAGTAAATGTACTAAATGAACACTTTTTTTACTATTTAAAAACAAACAAGCGTGGGGCAATGAGATATTTGAGACTGTAAAGGTGCCGGTCTTGTAATGCTGATGCCCAGAGCAGTGCACACAAATATTTTCATGTTATGGTTGAATTTTAGTATTTTTTTTTCAGTGAGAATTCCTAGTGTCAGGGTTGTAGATGAAGAGGTGTGTATTGCCAGATTTTCATTCCAAAGGGTTGTACATAGCAAATTGGGCCATAGCAATTTAATCCACATTTCTCTCCAGCATTTACATGTTCATTCTTTAGGCTTCTAGTCTTTGTGAACTTTCTTGATGTAGGTTCTGTGTAGATCTTGGTTTATGTCCCCACACTACTTGTTCAGAGTTTCTCTAGTTATTAAATGCTACTGTTACTTTGGGCTGAGTTTTTGTGTGTATTGGGCTTTCTCTTCTGTTAGACCAGATTTTGGCATACTGCTCTACAGGCCAATACCAAATACAGCACTGGATATGTAACCATAGTCACGTAGACATATGGCCACTGCTGTTTCCTTGATGCTTGTACTTCCATACTGTGCAGAAAAATTAGGCTTGCAGAGGTTGAAGGTTTACCTCTGCCCCCGCGTTCTCTAGTCCCCTCCATTAGAGAGGCTGGGCAGTTCTCCTTAGAAATCCCCCCCCCCCCCCCAATATGAGCTTGAGTATCTACTTGTCTTGCTCCATAAGGACGTTTTTGGGTGGGGCGTACCAACTTATAAATGTGGGAAAACATTTGTATATTGTTGAGCTATTTTTTTCAACAGCAAGTTATAAAGCAAAAGAGCAACCAGCCCACAAACACTCACATTCCTGAGGGCTCTATAACATTAATTTTTGAAGAATTATTTTTTATTGGAATTATTTCAAGTGTTCTTTAAATCACGAACTAACATTTTCTAACTTTGTTTAGGGAGCTTATTTCTTTGTGATTTAACACATGGCCAGCTTTTGTCAATTTTAGGCACAGTTGAAAACCTTTAAATCTCTTGAGTAAGGTTTGATATCTACTTCTCAGATCTGCCCACCTCATCCGTTATGCCTTATTTTGCCTTTTGTTCTGTCTTGTATTGGGAATAGTATATGTAGAATAATTTCAGGATTCTTTTCCCCTTCTTCTCCACCCAACCATTGGGATTGTATGTAGTCTTTATTACATGCTAGGCAGTCAGTCTGCCTTGAGCTCTATCCCAGATTTCTTCACTCTAGGACTCTGTTTCTCTTAATTTTTCCACATGATGTATTGTGTTTACCCCTTGAATTTTTTTATGGGGGGGCGGGTGAATGGTGGGGAGACACAGGGTTTCTCTGTGTAGCCCTGGCTGTCTTAGAACTCATTCTGTAGACTTAAAATTTGAAAGATTTATTTCCTCACAAAATTGAAATGCTTACAGCTCTTGATTTGTTTGTTTGCTGGGTTGTTTCTTTATTTATCTGTTTTGTCACTAATGTTTTGGAACTTGCTGTGTAGATCAGGCTGGCCTTGAACTCATAGAGATAGATTACCAAATCTGACCACTGTAAAATTCTTAAAAGTTGATTGATTGATTGATTGATTGATTATGTGTCTGTGTGATATCAACATGTGGAAATCAGAGGACAGCTTACGAACTCAGTTTTCTCCTTTTATCCCCGTGAGTCCCAGAGCTTGGTGGCAAGTGCTTGCTGAGCCATCTCACTGTCCCCTGGTTTTGTTAACTAACCTCTTACTAACAAGGTTTTTTTTTTGTTTGTTTGTTTTTGTTTTGTTTGTTTATTTGAATTAATTTTGGGAAAAATGGGAGGCTTGTGTTTAGAGTCATTGGTTTACCTGTTTGGTTGTTCTAGTATTTTTTGTTGAAGAGATTTTGTTCTTTGTTGGGATCAGTTGGTCTTAGGTATACTTGCTTATTCATTATAGGATATTTAGTGCTGCCCCCCCCCCCCCCCTTCCTAGTTTAGCACTGGCTATCCTTGAGCTGGCCTTGAACGTGTATATGGATGCTTGCCTGCATGTGCGTACCTGTGTGTACCTTTGGAAGCCAGAAGAGGGCATCTTATCAAAGCCCTGTTAAATCCAACTTTGTGCCTATTTTCATAATTTTTTCCCGTTTGTGGTCTTGTTAGAGATTCATAGACATTTTAGGGAGGATTTTTCTTTCTTTTCAGGGCACTTGGGATCCTGACAGATTGCATTGTGTTTCAGACTCTGGTAATGCTGACTGTGTAAGCCTTGTGATCTGTGGAAACAGGGTGTCTAAATGTTTCTGTCCTTAACTTCTTTTAGCAGCATCTTGTGGTTGTCAGTTAAAATTCATAATGGTCACAGGAACTGAACTCAGCCCTCAGGAAGAGCAGACAGTGCTTGTGACCATTGAGCCCTCCTCTCTCCAGTGTCTTAGTGATGCCAAGTGACCCCCCCCCCCCATATGTCTGCACTAGCTCAGGCTTCTAATGCGCTTTTGAAAGTATTGATGTTTCTGACTTCAGCCAAAAAGTTGTTTTTTTCCCAGTAAATGTGGTGTTTACCATAGGGTTTTTGTGGATGTTCTTTAAGTTGAGGAATTTCTTCCACAAATTGCTTTTCATATTTATATTTTGGCTTAAGAATTATCTCTCAAAGTCTGCCTCTTACCCTGCACGCTCTGACACCAAACTCTGTGATTTCGTGTATGTTCTGCCTACGGCTTGTAGAGGCACTGAGAAGTCCCAGGCTCCATTCCATTCTCTGCTGCCGTCTGTGCCTGTGGTCTTGCTGAGCACCTGCGTGTTACGTTATGGTTTGACGGTTGCGTTCTTTGTATCCTTTGGCTTCCCTAATGTCATGTGTTACTTTTTCTTTTTTGTATGGGTTTCTTCCTCCAATATAAGCATGCTGTCAGTGATAATTTTGGTGTTTTATTTATTTTTTTCCTGCTCTGCTACACTGGCTATTACTAGTAAGATTTGCTTTGGTACATGCATGGACAGTCTAACTTTATTCTCAAGTATGGGGGAATATTTCATCAATAGTTATGGTGTTAAGATTTTGATTTTAATTTTTAAATTTTTTTTGAGATAGGGTTTTATTACATACTCCTAGCTGTCCTGAAATTTACCACTCAAGCCAAAGCTCACAGAGATCCACCTGTTACTGATCCCAGGTTCTGGGATTCATAGACTTTGTAAGGTCTTGCCTTCATCATCCCTTGTAGTCATCCATTATGAAGTACAGGTTCCCAAGCATCTTCCGAGGCTCTGGGAATCAAATCAGAGACAATCATATTTATGTGTCATCTGACAGCTTTTAATAGTGGGTGAGTTTTGCATATGAAGTGTTCTGAGTGTATCTATGTGGCCCGCTGTTGTGTGTGTTTTTATAAGGAACCATGTTTCGATTACTGCTACTTTGCTGTAAGCTTTAATTTCAAAGCATTTTGAAACTCAACTTTGTTCCTGTTTTTTCACCCCTCCACCCCCATTTGTGGTCTTGTGAGATGAAAGTTTTAGGATGGATTTTTCTTGCTTCCCAAAGCACTTGGGTTTCTGACAAAAATTGCATTGTGTTACTGACTGGAAGTCTTTAGATCTAAATGTTTGTGTCTTTAATTTCGTTTAGCAGCATCTTGTGGTTGATAGAGCTAATGTGTATATAGTCTGATTTTTACTCTTGGCATTTATTCTTTTGTTCCTTCTTCAGATTCAGAAGTTTTCTTTTGGTATCATTAACCTGTTTGAAGAACCATAAAGCTGACTTTATGACTATTCCTAGAATCTGAGTGACTGCCAGAAAGAAGTGTCTTCTCTGTTTGCAGGACAGGAAATATGAAAAGTGGAAAGTGATTTTAGTTAAAGGATGCAAAATCTGTTCTTAGGAAAGTAAAGGAGAAGTTAGAGAATCAAGGTCAGTCTGGTCATCTGTTTATGAAATACAGGTTCCTAAGCATCTGCTATTCTGTGAACCCATATCGGAGGCAATTGTAGGCCAGAAGTTCATTATCATGTTCTATTTAATAGAGCTAAAAACAGGGTCTATTTCCTGTTGATCTCACAAATTACGGGATGAGGTAAATTGCAACCACTACAACATAAACGTAGATACACAGCAATACTGGACAGGTTTCTAGTATGCAACGCCTCAAATGGTTGCATGTGTGTGATTTTGGCATCAGGACACTGCACTAGTTCTAGTTCTAGGAGGCAGTGTTTTGGTCACTTGGTTTTTTTTAAACAATATATTTATTTATGCAAATGTGTGTATTGCCTGTGTAAGTCTTTTACTTGTTTGTGTTCTGTATCATTGTCGTGTGTGTAGTGTGTAGTAAAGAGCCACCATAGTTAGTCACATGTAGGATGTTTTACCTTCGCCATATACAGACTACTCCTGCTCACTTAATAAATTAGATGGGGATCACAGAAGGTAGTGACATTGACCTCTGGCCTCCACCCATGTTCACACATGTGCATACTCACACATGCAATGCTTTTAATGAATGGAGTTATTTATCTGTAGTACAAATGATCACATTTATCTTAATGTGTTCTGTTTAAGAAAATTTGTCCATCCAAAGATCCTAAGAATGTGTTGTAGATAAATAATAAAGCTATTACTATTGGTTGTTTACATTTAGATCTTTGGTGTAGAATAGATTGTGTGGAAGAAGGCTTAAGATACATTCAAGATAACAGTTGCTCTGGTGTTTTAACTGAAAAGTCCATTCTTTTCCTACCGCACCAAAGGGTCATCACTGTTTAGTCAGGTAAATTTAATATGTGGATTTGTGTTTGCATCTGTGCCCTTCCGTTGATCATTTGTCTTCATGTCTGCCTGCAGATCTGTCTTTTATTATAGTTATATACTAGTACTTGATATTCCATGATGTGGCTCTCCAAGCTTAGCTCGTTAGATTGCTTTGATCCTCCTGGGTCCTTTATGTTTCTCTATGAACTTTTAAATCAGCTCAGTGTGTGTGGGTGGGGACCAGGGAGGGCAGGGGGAAGCCTTACCCAGAGAAGCCTGATGGTACTTGGATTGCCATTGTGTTGAATCTGCTCTTTATTTCTTTGTGGTTTTTGTTGTTTATCGAAACAGGGTTTCTCTATGTAGCCCTGGCTGTCCAAGAACTTGTTCTGTAGACCATGCTGGCCTTGAAATTTTATCATTATCTTCTCATCTTCTGCCTCTGCTTCCCGAGTGCTGGAATTAAAGGTATACACTACCCATGACTGGGCCTATGTCTTTATTCTTTAAGGCAAGCTTTTGGTATGGTAGCCACCACATGTAAACGTAACCGCATTAATATAATCTGTAATTTCTTTGGTGGTGTTATCTTGTACTCTTAGATGGACCTGATAAACTATAGTTGGACGATAATGTAAGTAGACTGTGACGTGGTATTTCTAGCTTTGACAGTTGTCCTGGTAGGTAATTTTTATTTTTAACTTTTACATACAATACCTTTTAGTAGAAGCAAACCAAGATAAAGAAACATTTTGCAAGCTTTGATTATTTTGACTCATGAATTATATTATAGGTGTTTTCATGTCATCTCTATGCCAACAGCATGGGCAGGATTTCCCTCCCAGTTTTGTACAAAGAAGAAACTCTACCCAGGAGAAGGGTCCAGAGACTTCTCCAGTAAACTTTGTAACTTGATGCTTTGAACTGGGCCTCAGGTTTTGCCCTGGGGCTCCCAGCCCCCTTTGTAGTACATTCCTCATGAACAAGCAGGGCTTTTTTGTTTGTTTGTTTGTTTGTTTGTTTGTTTGTTTGTTTGTTTGTTTGTTTTAAAGAGCTGTTTTTTGTTGCGTTTCTAAAGAAACACTCCCTGGCTTCTTTGAGTAAATTAAAAGTTTTACTTTTAAAGACATTCTTGAAAAATAAGTGCATTCTAGACTTGTCTGCTGGGGCTGGAGAGATGGTTAAAAGCACTGGCTGCTCTTCCAGGGGTCCTGAGTTCAATTCCCAGCAGCCACATGGTGGCTCACAACTGTTTGTAATGAGATCTGGTGTGCAGGGACACACAAAGACAGGATACTGCATACATAATAAAATAAATCTTTTTTTAAAAAAGAAAGAAGATAGATTTGTCTGCTGTTTTCAGAGAGATGCCAGGATTCTCTCCCTGCCCTCATGCTGGAGACACTCAGGATGTTGTATAGGCAAGAGTCCTACCAGTGAACTGTACTCTAGCCACTATCTGGCGTCTTAGAACACTTAACATTCAAGCTACTAATTAAGTTCTCTTACCTAGGTGAGCAGCACTGGAGGGAGAGGGAAAATGTGGCTGTCTCTGAATTGAGTTTGTTTCTAGCTTATTGAGGGTCAGAAATGGTGTCATGGCTTTCTTCCTGTGTGTCTTGTAAAGGACACGGAAAATAGGGATAAGGAGCAAAGATGATGAAGTCCCACTTCTGTTTGTGGTTTCTAGAAGAGGGGACAGTAGCTAGTATGGACATATATTTACTTTTGCATTTACAGAGGCCAAAAGATATCCTAAGTGCTAAAGCTGATAGAGTGAACAGGCCCAACCATATCCATTCTCTGCTGGTTACAGGTTAAAGGAAGCCTTCTGAATGCTAGAGATATCTTTGACAATTTTTTCCCTGTGAAGTTCTTTGTGAGATCCTTGTCGTCTGTTTTGTGAAGGTACCTGGTGGCATTTAGCAGGGCTGAACCTGCTGGAAAGTTTGGTATTTTGTAGGGATATTTTGTAATATAATAAAAACATTCAGAGATATCAGAGGGATCTACCCACAGTCTAGGAAGATCAGACAGAGGTAACTCACACCTTTAATCCCAGCACAGGGAATAGCCCAGGAGTGGTGACCTGCGCCCTTAATCCAATCTGAGTTTGGGGTCATCTTAGTTTACAGAAGGAGTTCCAGGCTCCCAGGCAGGCAGTGATGGTGTCACGCCTTAACTGAGTGAAGAAAGTATTGAAGGCAGACATTGAAAGACAGAACAGGCAGAAGAAGCCATGGCTTACACTGTTAGTCCCAGCAGTTGGGAAGCAGAGGCAAGAGAGTCTCTGTGAGTTCAAAGCCAGCTTAGTCTTCAAAGCAAGTTCTAGGACAGCCAGGACTATTACACAGAAAACTCTTATCTGGGGGGAAAAAAGAGAGAGTGAGAAAGGAGGAGGTAGATCTGTCCTCTGATAGCTCTGGATGTTTTTATTATATTACAAATTATCCCCACAGTAGTTGGCTTCTATTTTCCCAAGATTAGAGTGTGTGTGTCAATGGTTTTGGTATGATCTCTTGCATTTCCTGGCTGTCTATTTTAATTTAGACACATTTCTTAAAAGTTTATTGTATTTGCATGATGAGACCTTCATTCAGTGTGGCTCAGATCCTTTTTATTGTTAAATTAGTATCTCCAGGGACTGGAGAGTTGGCTCAGTGGTTACTTGCTACTCTTGGGGAGGACCCAGGTTCATAGCAGCTCACAGCTGTCTATGCCTATAGCAGCAGATCCAGGGCTTCTAGTGTTTCCTTCTGGCCTCTAATAGGTATCAGTAAAGGTATCAAGCATGCACATGGTACAAATATACACATGTAAGCAAACACTCACATAATAGTCCATCTTTAGGAGGAATGTCAGTATATACTGCAGTGACCCAGTTGCACTTGTAAATAGATCCTGGTGTTGCACATGTGCATGCCAGAAGACACAGTGGTTATTTTTAAATGCCGAAAGTGGGCTGGGATGTGGCCCAGAAGTGCTTGGCTCACTGGCACAAGGCCCTAGGTCATACCCCATGCACCATGAAAGACAAAGGAAAAGCTGGGGTAGAAGTGACTGTGCATTATGGCCTCATTTTGCAGTTTTGAGGACTGAACCCAGGGCCTCATGCAGGGAAGCACTCTGCTTTTGAGCTATGCCCTCAGTGGTAAGTAATTCTTGGAATACTATACAGAAAATAAACGAACAAACTACTGTTGTATTTAAAAATTTCAGTGATACAGTGCCAGAAGCCAGACTCAGGAAAGTTAGTATAGAGGGATTCCAGTGGAAATGACAGCAGGAATCACTAGGGGCCATTGAAAGGCAGTGAGAGCTGGGTGTGGCCCTGTGCAACACCAGGGCCTGACCCTGTGCAACACCAGGGCCTGGCCCCGACATTTGTCTCAGAAACAGAACTTAGACAGTAACTTAAACTCTTTCCCCTCAGAGAAGGCAGAGAAGTGGCTTGAGAACCACATCAATAATTATTAGTAACTTTTTGGTGTCTTTTGTGAAATTTTACTCAGTATGTAAAAGCACATTTCAATTCTCTTTGGGACCTCTACTTTCCAGAGGCTTAAAAAATTGTTTTCATTGATGAATTTGATTCAGTATTATGCCGCTTGCAATGAACGTCTTTGCTTTCTGTTTAATTTGAATTTTCCCCGCACACTACACCCACCCACCACACCCAGAATTTGTACTTTACTCTGTGGGCTAGGCGAACACCGAATGTCTCTTCCTCCCTTTTTTCTTTTTCATTCTTTTTTTTCCCCAAATTTTAAAATGCTGGTTGCAGTCCGCTAAGTTGATTTGTGGGCCACAATCAGCAGTTAGAAAAATACATGAGACTTTTTTTTTTTTTTTTGTCATGAGGTATGTTTTATTTTCATTAGTCATACAAATATTTTTCTATAATTTCCCAGAACAAAGCAGTGAAATTTGATAGTCCAATTAGTGGGGTGTCCCCCTTCGGAGACCTGAAGGCCAGAGGGCGGGTGGCATCAGCATGGAGTTCCCCAGGTTCACAGTGCACTTGTGTCTTGTGTGACTATCTTGCAGGTGGATCTTCCCCACATCACAGAGGGTCTTGGAGTGGGTGGGGAAATCCTTCAGTCTGGGCTTTTAGGAAATTTCACTTCTCCTTTCCTGTTCAATGGTCTCTTTGGTTGGCAGGGTTTTCTTTAGCTTGGTCTTATTGAAGCTGGCGATTTCACCCGTGTCCAGCTTAGCTGCTATTTTTTTTTTTACAACCTGTGCTGTAGTGGATTTATGATGTTACATTATAATTAATTGTCCCGCCCATGAGTTTAATAAAAAGCGCTGATTGGCCAAAGGCAGACAGGAAGTGTGGGTGGGGCTACAGACTAAGAAAACTCTGGGAACAAGGAACAACAGAGCAGAAATGCCACAGAGACTCGAGAGTTGCCAGACAAGCCAGAAGATGCAGAGGAGAACTGTGATGCTCTGAGAAAAGGTACCGAGTCACGAGCTAGTTTAAGGGTAAAGAGTTAGCAGGTTATATGCCTGGGCCCCAGGTCGATCAGCGTACATTTAATACAAGCATCTGTGTGTCTCTGTGGGACTGTGGGTATGTGGATCTGCAGGTCTAAACCTTGAGGATAGGCCCGAAAGTTCTGGCCAGAAACCTCATACTACACTGTGGAGGCTCCTTCAAGCTCCTGCTCCGGGTCTCCCACTTGCCTTGCTGCAAAGAGACTTATTTTTATATGGAAAGTTTATTGCTGTTAGGGTAGACTGTCTTAATGATTCTTAACCTCTTACTGCAGAATTTGCAGCTTGTAAAAATAATAAATGTTCCTTTAAGATGATTCTTAAAGTAGGAAATTTTTGAAGTGAAATATATTCTGTGTTGATTGGTGGCACTTACCAGCAAAGAAACTTCACTGCTCATCTGCAAGCTGAAAGAACATGGAGATGAGGTGTTTGGAAGCAGACTGGTGATACTGCTTGTCATGACTGTTTGAGAAGGCAGAAAACACTCTTCCCCACTTTACATTTGCTGTGGTTTTCTCTATTCCAATCTGGGAGAAGTGTCAGCAAAGTCATGAAGGTGGCTACTGCTGAGCCTTTTATCACAGACTACTGCATGCATCTTAGGACATTTTAAGAAATTAGCTTTTTTTGTAATGCAATTAATTTTTTAAAATCTTTGATTGGATACATTTAGTGGGAATCCTATTAACGGATTCAACTAATTAAGCCAATGTTTCTTCCTCAGGATGAAAATTTATACTGCTCGATTAATGCTCAGAATGCTGGGTGGTTTTGTTTTGAGAGTGTACCCAGGACCTGGCACACTGGGCCAGCCTCTTTTTACTTGAAGTTCAGAGATACATGGTCTGGTAAATTGTCCCTGGTGTCTCGGAACTCATCCTGTGGTCTAAGCTGCTTCAGACCCATTATCTTCCTGTCTCAGCCTCACAGGAACCTAAAATGGCAGCCCTTCCACTGGGGACCTACGCAGAACCATGTTTCTGAAGGCCGTCTCCTCAGTGCTTGTAATTTCCTTGTGATGGCAGAAAAAGTATCTTTAAAACAAGATTGGTATCTTTATTGGGCTTCAGCTGCTATCTGTGTGCCCTGTTACTGACACTCATGCATGTAGGAAGAGGCAGGCTTTGGAGCCTGACACTGATGTGAAACTCAGGCAAATTGCATAGTATTCTGTGTCATGGTTCTCTCCATTGGTAGAATAGAATTTATGTACTGACATATAGGGTTGTTGGAGAAATAGGGGTAATTCATATAAGGTTTTAAAAGTTTCAAAGCCTGACGATTGTGGGCAATCACTAAATGGTAATGTGTTTGGCCAGAGCAATGATTTAATGGGTAAAGGTTAAGCTTGATGAGTTTGATCCCTGGGACCCACATGGTAGACAGAAGGTGAGAACCAAATACAAATTGCATTCTGCCTTCCACATGTGGGCTGTGGTGCTTGCATAAGCATAATTTTTAAATGGCAACTTTGTTATTTGTACCCTTGGTAAGATACTTAGTGCTGTTTATAATGTAGTTGAACATTACTTTTGGAAGATACCAGCAATGCATTAGATTCTTTGCATTTGGCATTTCTGGAGTCTTGCATTTTGGGTTGGGTGTAGTGTGGTGGGATCAGTGAGGCTTCCTTCCTTAGGTTCCTGCTGCCACATAGCCACACCATTTTGCCATAGCACTGAGATTAAATAAAGTCAGAAATCAAAATTACTCAAAGAACTTAAAAACGTTTTGTTAAGGCCCTTGGGCCTCTAGTAAGAACTCTTATTATCAAGATTCCCAAATAGCTAATTTGATGCAAGCAGGACTTAGCCCAGAGATGTATATATAACTTCCTCACACTTCACAAGAAGTACACAGTCCAGCTGCTGCTTCCCGGATGGTGGTGTTTGGTGGTAGGTTGAGAATAGGAGAGCGAGTCTATGTTTACTTATTTGCATGTTGTGCTCCTGGCAGATAGACCCAAAAGACAAATGATTACAAGAAGGCAAGAGTGAGGGAACCATGTGGGTATTCAACCTCTCAGACCTGCTGACCCCATGTTTCACCTGAGACTTTAGATGTATGTAACTAACTTTGACTCCACCTGACCCCCGGACTTGTGGGTGTTTGCCTGTTGCCTTTAAGAAGTAAAACTAAGTGATATGAGAGAGAGAGAGTATTGTGCCTGCATCACACAAATAGCTCTCTTAAAAGACGTTTCCATTTTGCCCTCATCACTTACCCCACAACCCCAACACCATATAGCAGACTGACAAAAGTGATGGCTTCTTCTTGTCACTGTCAAGAGTGGCCCTTTGCTTTATGCCAGGACTGTTGGCACAAATTAGTGTTTGCAGATACATGCTGCGCTGTCATGAGCAGATATTACTACTCCCAGGGCTGCTCATGTCCAGCTAGCTGAATGGAAGCAATACTAAGCTGACTTGGTCTGACTCAGAGTTCTAGTTTCTTAGAGTGTGTATGGTTGTCTGGTCGCTTAACTATGTTGACTGTGTGTGCTCATGTGCTTGGAAAGAGTTTCTCAAACAGACTTAGACCCAAGGCCCTTTTTCTCTCAGCATCTCATCCATGTAGAGTTAAATACTGTTTGGAAGTGACTCATTGGGATTGTGGTCCAGTGGTCAGGTACTTCATAGCAAATGTGGGCCAAGTTTGAGCTGTAGAGATGGGAGAAAGTCATGACAACCAGCCTCATCAATGTAGCTTGATGCCGTCCTTGGTTTTACTCAAGTGACTGTAAAGGGTGGCTGGGAAAATATGTAGGAGGGGAGCTTGTCTGGCCCTCAGAGGGTTTCATTGAAGTGTAATTGGTTAGCCTCTCTAGTCCAGCCTGAAGTGAATAGTTGGCATTTCTTCAGAAGAGCTATCTTCCTCTCAGCTGAAATAAATCTTTTTGAAAAAAGTAATATTTATTGTATATACAGTGTTCTGCCTGCATGTCTGCCTGCACACCAGAAGAGGGCACCATATCTCATTATACATAGCTGTGAGCCACCATGTGGTTGCTGGGAATGGAACTCAGGACCTCTGGAAGATCAGCCAGTGTTGTAATGAGGTTTCTTGGTCCTGGGTGGCCGGAGGTCCAGACCCACAGACCTGCTGTGCCAGATCCCTTAGCCTCCCGCAGCTGCTCAGGCCCCAGAAATGACTCAGACGCTTATATTAACTTCATGCTGTTTGGTCTATGGCTCAGGCATATTGCTAGTTAGCTCTTACATCTTAAATCAACCCATTCTCATTAATCTTTCCTGCCATGTGGCCTGTGGCTCACCTGTGTTCCTTACCTGTTGCTCCTTTGGGCTTTTGTCTCGGTCTAGTTCTGCGCTCTCACCATCATGGCCCAGGCTCGAGTACTGAATAAATAAATAAATAAAATAAGTAAAAAGAGAGAAAGAACGGGGCTTCCCAACATCCCAGCAGCCCCTTATGAATGGGGTTGGGGGGAGCCCGGGACCCTGAATAAGCATCTTAGAACCTTATCAGCTGACACCTGAATCCCACCACACAGCTAGTGCTCTTAATATATAGTACAGGCTTCAGAATTCTGAAGAGCTACTTAACTCCCGTCTGTTCATGCTCTTCCTGTGCTCCCAGACCTGCTTCCAGTCCCTTGCCTTTCTGTTTGTCTGTTTTCCAAGACAGGGTGTCTCTGTGTAGCTCTGGCTGTCCTGGAACTCACTCTGTAGACCAAGCTGGCCTTGAACTCACAGAGAGCCCCTGCTCCTGCCTCTGTTGGCCATCTCCTTGCCATTGCTCAGCCACTGCTGCCATGATATAATCATACTGAGGGATGAGGTACTACTGAGTCACATTCTAAGGAAAACCGTTGGTTCTGTTAGTCTCCAGGGCTGTTCCAGGTCCTGTAAAGGATAGTGGCGTGGGATATCTCCGTAATCATGGCATTTGTTTGCTTTTTCTCCCTCTTCTGCTTCAGGATTGTTCACTGCTGTCACTGGTTTTGAACAGTTTGAGCAAAACACTGATTTTGACACACTGCCTGCCCCTTCCTCTCCCTACCCCGTCTCTCTTGCACTCTGTCACTGGCCTCAACATTTCAGAAAAATTTTCCCTCTAGAGCCATCTTACTGTGCCTAGGTCATGGCGATTATAAACATGTGTGAAAACAACCTTGGGAAGTAGCCTGCTCAAAGCAGGGAAGGAAGGTATCTCTGAAGATAGAACACCAGGCACAGCCCTTGGTCTTACCACGCCCATGGCTCTCTAAGTCTAAGGTGACTGACACCCCTTTCCCAAGGCCCCCCATGAGTGGCCAAGTCACTACTGTAGCTTCTTGCATTGACATTCCTACTGTGTGCCACTGAGGTGACTCTTGTTCAGTGGTGACTCCAGTTGACAGTTGGGAATTTCCCATTGGTTTGTTGGCAAGCACTCTGTGGGGAGGGCCAAACATTTCAGGACTTAGAAAATAAAGGAAAAGGAGTAGGGTTTGAGAAAGAAATTCACCCTAAAGATGGTAACTATCAGATCTGTAAGGCACCTTCCGGAAAACGATGTGGGACCCATGTTAGAGTTAAGTTTTATGTTCCAATCTTAAGAGTTCTAGGTTTGGGAAGGAACCTTAGAGGGATAGCCCCTGGCCAATGCTAGTGAGTGGTTGCTCCTTTTAGAAAAGGCTCGGCTCTCCTACTTGCCCTTCTTAATTAAGGCTCTGCTTAGCTGTTAGGAGCTTCAAAAGGGAAAACCCAATCATGTATAATCTCAGTTAATGGGCATCTGTTGAGCCATCAGGTCACTGGAAGAGATAATTACACAGTGCTTCTTTGTGTAATAAATACAAAAATGGGGGGAAAATGTATTTTGAAAGCAAGCCAGATTATTAGTGACTAACAGCATCCTTCTCTTGAGGGAGAACATTGGGGCACCCCTCCATGCAAGGCCATTACCCAAAGCAGCTATGGGGGAGGGGATTCTTAGAGGGCCCCTCCTTTGTAATTGCTGGTAGATGGGATACATTACTGAAGAGCAGGCATCTTAGGAGACATTGTGTGCAAACAACCATTGGGAACTTGTGAGTCTGAATTTTCTGCCACAAGCCATAGAGCGAGCGAGGATGATCAAGGTGTACTTGAACCCCACCCCACAAGTTAGCTGGTTTCCAGTCATGTCCTATTGATTTATGAAAGCTGAACATGACTTCCTGACCCAGAACGGCATGTTAGCCAGAAGCCAGAGTTTTTGGGGTTTGTGTCCATTACTCTAGTTTGAGATCTCAACGTTTATGTCTTATAGTCATTTAGGTTTTGCAGAGTTTGGCATAATTCAAATAACCTGTTTTTCCCCCTTTAGAGCACTTCAGTTATGGAAGATCAAAATGAAGATGAGTCCCCAAAGAAAAGTGCTCTTTGGCAGGTAGGCATGATAAGCTGACAGGTTACTGTAGATAAGCTCTGCTCTTGCTCGAATCCTCACTGAGACCAGAGCCCAGCCTCTGCTTTGCGCAGGGCTGCTAGATTCAGAAGCCACTCTACTTGCCCATCATTTCTTCCAGGATGTGTCCTTACTAGTAGTTAGTAACTTTGGAGTTTTCTGAAAGGCAGTATCCTAAAATACTGACTCTGTGGCCAAAGATAGACCATGTGGAAGTCCTCCACCCAGGAATGGTGTAAGCTTTTAGCTCAGAGCCAAGGGCAGATCTTTTGCTAGTCCTGCCCTGAGTGGGCTGTTTCCTCCGTTGCACCCTCCCACCCCACCCCACCGCTTTTCCTAAGGGTCCTTTCCTCTTTCATTTCAGGCTCCGTTTGTGACTATGAGGCAGGGATCTGGAGAATGTGCAGACCTTCCTGGTGTAGGGCTTTGTTAGGCGTTCTGGTGAACATTTTCCCTTTGTGAGGGCACGAGTAAAGTCACAACATATATAGATACTCCCCTCCCCAAGAACAGCTACCTGGGCTCATTTGACTAGAAACTACAGGGGTTAGTTAGCTAGAATGATGTGCGCACAAATTTAAAATGAAGTGAAACAAGGTAATAAAATAATGCCCCAGCAGGCTTTGTCTGGGCCCACCAGGGAGCTGGAAGTAGAAGCTGGAAAGTGTGCTCCTTAATGTGCATGGGCCCATTTGTCTGTTTGGAGCATCACATGTTAAAGGAGGCGAGTGACCTTTAACATCTGTGTGGCTGTAGTTCTCTTCACTGATGACCTTTCAATTTGCAGTGGCTCCCAGCCCTTGAGCATCCCAGGCTCATGTGTCCATCTCCCAGTCAGTCACTAGTCAGGACACTTGGTGAATGAAATAGCCATCAAATGAGAAAGTGCGTGAGTTAGGAAGCAACACAGATGCAGGCCATTGCCATAATTCTCTTTGACCTGCTGCGAAAGCAGATATTCTGGAAGATTATCACCTGCATACCGAGTAAAGGAGGAAGGAACACATGAGGTCTGTAGGACTCCACAGTTGGCACTTTACTCATAGCTTTTTTTGGTCCTCGTGTGATTCTTTTTCATAGATGATTGTGTGCATCACACCATAAGACTCGGCATCTGCCTTTTTTGCTCCTTCCCATCATTTCAAAAGCTGCCTTTCCTTGGTGCAGTCTTACTTTACTTAAAACTGGACTGTAGTGGTAACAATGTAGCCCTTCTGTATAGATGATGTATTAGACCAATGACTAGCAGTTAGGCAGTCACGTCTATTTTTTCCTGTTATAACATGATACTGTTATGCCTAAAATAACATAGACCCGTTGAGTTGATATTTATCACAGCAAAGAATTTTTTTTACTTTTTCTCAAGTTCTATTTAGTTGGTTAGTGATGGCCTTTAAGCAAAACTTTTTTTGCTTAAATTCCTGTTCAATGCTGCCCTCTGGTGGTAACAGGTGCCAATTGACTTATTCCTTGCTCCAGGAATTGGGGGTGACTTGGAGTTGGACATGGACGGTTAAAGTAAACTAAGTGGATGATAAATTCTTTCTGGCCTTGCCTCTAATTGTAGACATAAACACTTGTTCAGTCTAGTTTAGTTATAGAACATACCATTAATAAAAACCCTTCATTCCATGTAAGGCTTTGGGAAGAAGTTCATACTGTAATTAATGGATATTTGTAATTGATCTCTTCAGGTCTGAAAATCCTTTACTGTGTCTTGTTTCCTGTTAGTATATATGAGTAGGCTATTGGAGGAGCAGTGGACAAATGGCTTGGCAAGTTTTAAACAAAAAACACTAATATGGTCTAGTGGTGATGGCACATGCCTTTAATCCCAGCACTAAGGCAGAGGCAAGCGGATCTGTGTGAGTTCAAAGTTAGCATGGTCTATAGAGTTTAGTTCCAGGACAGCCAGGGCTATACAGAGAAACCTTGTCTCAAAAAACCAAACCAAAACACGGATGTGATTATTTTTACATAGAAGGTGCTGCACTTCCTGGCATTAGTGTTTGTGGCTTTGTGTCTAGGGATGTAGACTATTATGGTGTGTGGGAGGCCTGTATGGTTGCATACATGTGAGTATGCAGATGTGTCTAGACATGAAGCATTATCTTCTATTGTTTTCAGCCCTACTGCCTTGAGCTAGGCTCTTCTGCTGAGCCTGGAAGTTTACACTTTCAGCTCTTCTGGCCAGCCATTGAGCTCTTGGCATCTGCTTGCTTACATGCCTTCATACTAATGTTACTGGCATGTGCAACAGCGCCTGGATTTTTAATGGGTGCGGAGGAGGATTTGAACTCAGGGCCTCATGCTTACCCAGCAAGTGCTTTCACTTGCTGAGCCATCTTCCCAGCCTCTAGATTGCTGGATAGTGTCATCCAGAAGTAGTATATGCCCCCCCTTTTTCTAGGGGAGTGGTGCTATAATTGAATCCTCAGCACTTTACCCAAAGTCCCATGGTTTTAATTAAAAGTTTTAAATTAATTAATTTATTTACTTGAAAGACACAGTTTTTTTAGTTCAAGTATGGAGGCCATCGAACAACTTTCTAGAGTCAGTGATCTCTTATCTCTATATGTGTTCCTGAGATCAAAATCAGCCTAAGCCATCTCATTGGCTGTCGGAGAAGATGATGCTATGCAGGGGGAGGTAGATGGAATCACTAAGTATTATTGTAAGAAGTGCATGGAGCGTGTAGAAACTGTCCAGGGCGAATACCTTCCTGGTGCAGGAGTCACTCTGGACCATTCCCGAGAAGGAGGACAAAGGAAGGCATGGGAAATCTAAACTCTCTGGCCAACATTCATTAGCCGTGTTAGGAGAGAATTGAGCAATATAGATTGACTTACTTTCAGGTTCCTCTTTTGAGATAGACTGGGGCTCTCATTGTGTCCCTCAGGTGCAATCTGCAGCACTTGGGAGCTTGTTCGAAATATGGATTTTTAGACTCTCACTTAGACAGAATCAAAGTCTGTGTTAATAGGCTTCCAGCTATTCTAATGTTTGCTGAGGCATGAGAACCATTAGTACTGTTGTATAGTGGCCAGCCCTACTCAGGCTGTAATTGTATATAGTGCCTGTGATCAGCTGCAGTCTAAAAATATAAATGAAAAATTTCAGAAGTCTGTGTGCGGAGAATGTGTGTGCATATTCACATAACATTATAGTGTATTGTTTTAAGTATTCTATTATTGCAATATCTTAGTATGCATACTCTATAAGCTCAGCTTTACTGTAAATGTGTATGTATGTATAGACAGAAACATGTGGCATTTAGTATTATCCATGGGTCTAGGCATCTAGCCGAGGTCTTGAAACATATCTTGAGAATATAGGAGAGACATTGGCCTTTAATCTTGAGGAAGTGGGACAGACTATACTAGATAACCAGATGCCAGCTTGTCAAGTGGGCAGTTAGTTCCTCTAAGATGATCATCTTCAAAATGAGTTACCTAATGATGGGGTCGTGTTGTAGTAAGTATTGGGGAATGATGAGCTCAGACACTAGTCAGCTTTGGAAACAGCTGTAACTTAAGCAGTTACTGTGGTCATTAATGGGGCTATGCATAGGCCCTGAATACATTTTAATTGTGTAATGAATGAATGAACAAAGAAATGAATTTGGTTTACATTAAAACTAGCATTTTAAGCTTAAACGCATAGGACAAAGGATATTTCTAATAAAATTGATTAAATGTCTTTCTGGCTAATTATTTATTTTTTATTTATTTATTTTATGTTTCCAAAACAGATAAGTAACGGAACATCATCTGTGATTGTCTCCAGAAAGAGGCCATCAGAGGGAAATTACCAGAAGGAAAAGGACTTGTGCATTAAGTACTTTGACCAGTGGTCTGAGTCAGATCAGGTGGAATTTGTGGAGCATCTTATCTCACGAATGTGTCATTATCAGCATGGACATATTAACTCTTACCTGAAGCCCATGTTGCAGCGGGACTTTATCACCGCCTTACCAGGTAATTGTACTTGTCCTGACAGTTGCTGGGCAGTGCAAGATGTCCAGTCCTCTGGCCTGGGGAGAGCCAAGTGGATCATTTCTGGGGACATCCATTGTATTTATAATTAGATTTTAACCCTTCCTCAAATGCCATATGTTAAAATACAATAGAGTATTTCTAAGAATGCAGGCTATTCCTGTGATTGACCTGCGGCGTATTGGTCAGTGATGTTGCTTCTTTGCTTTTTGTTCTTAAAGATGTACTTTTTTTTGATATGTATACAGTCTATATTTCACATGTCATTAAAAAAAAATATATGGAGCTGGGCCTGGTAGCTCATGCCTGCCTAAGAAAGCATTATTTTGAGGCCAGCTAGGGCAGCTAGAGAGAGGCATATAAAAGACGTACACAAGTACACACACACACACACACACACACACACACACACACACACACACACACACACACACACGTCTACTTTTCCTTAAGTCTGTCTTTATCTTGGCAAGCCTTACAGAGTTAAGGTTGTTCACCTGTGTCTGAAGGGATAACTTAGGAAATGGCCAAGAAACTGAAAAAATTATAGTGTGTCTTTGTTGTGTCATGCTCCCCCCCCTTCTCCCTCCCCTCTCAGGACAGGATTTCTGTATAGCTTTTGAAGGCTGTCCTGGAATTTGCTCTATGGACCAGACTGGCCTCAAATGCAGAGATCTACTGGTCTCTCTGCCTCCTGAGTGCTAGGATTAAAGGCGTGCACCAACACTGCCTGGCTTCTTTTTGTTTTTGTTTTTGTTTGTTTAGATTTATTGATTTTATGTTTAAGTGTATACATGTGTGTCTGAGTACCGTGTGTGCATCTTGTGCCCATGGAATTTATCACTGTTTGGGTACCTGGGACTGGAGTTAGAGGTTGTTGTGAGCTACTGTGAAGGTGCTGGAAACGGAACCTGGGTTTTCTTAAAAGAGAAGCAAGTGCTCTTAGCCACTGGGCCATCTCTCCTGCTCTGTTGCTTTTCTTGAAACCTGCTCCTCTATCCACTCCTCATTGCCACACCCATGATCCCTTACTTATGTGCACTCAAGTACATTTTCTTAAGTTTTATTTTGATATATTTCTTTAAAAGTTTGTATTTTTAGCAGGTTTAATTCTGAACAAAATCCATTGAAAAATACAGAATTGTTATGTTCCTGCCTGTGCCCACCCCTCCCAGGCACACCCACCTGCACCTTCAGTGTCCTGCTGCTTGTGTGTGTGGTGTCTGTGTGTTCACTTCTGATACATGGTCATTCCCAATTCCATGTAGATATTAGGATTCACTGCTGGGTGCATCTGATGGGTCTGGACAATATGTAAACCTGTATCCATCACTCTCATTTAAGGTAGTTTTATTCTGCTTTGGGTTTTGACAACTTTTTCTTTCTTATTTTGAAATGTTTCGTCTTCAGTTTTGTTAGGTAAGATGTAGAGCTCTGACCCCCAAAGGGAGTGCTGGCACTCCTTGACACAGTGGCGTGTGCTTATTGCCACCATGGCACGCAGGCCTTGGAACCCCCAGGACCAGTGGGAGAAGCAGGCTTCTGGCTGTCATAGTACACAAGACCTGAGCTGTGGTTCTAGGTCTGGGATTTGGGCTACAACGTGAAGAAGCTTCTGATTTCTTTGTACCTTCCAGACTGTGTGTTTATTTTCCACCCCAGAAGTTTAAGAATATTTGAGAAGTAGTTGAGAAAGGCTTGACCCTGCTGTTCCTCAGATGCCAGATGTTGTCCTGTCTTCATTCAGTTATTTTCTGTTAGTGTTTGTAGAAAAGCAAATGGGAACCTTTTACATCCACAGTTACAGCATTTGGTTGCTAAGTTCAATTTCTCATTAGGCAGATTAGAATGATAAGGATCAGAAAAATGGGGTGAAATGCCTTTGGGTCACATGACTTACTTGCCATGTGCGATTGTAAAATGACAATGGACAGGCATTGGTTCAAAGTTAGCAGAAAGGATCAAAATCACTTAGTTAAGATTCTCCGGGGAAATCCTTACCTTAGCCCGAGTAGCAGATGTATGGATCATAAGATTCCAGTCTGCTAGATCAAAAATGACTTGGGAAGGAGAGGGCCGACTGCAGGTGAGGTGGAGAGCATGGGGGGATGCTTCACTGGCCTGCTGATTGCTTTCTTACACAGCTCTAGCCAGGACAGTAACTCTATACGAGAGACGAGGCCTTTTGCTGTGATGAGAGAGAAGGTACATTCTCTTCTCTCTCAGAAGGGTCTCTAGACTTTAGAACCTTGGCCATTGAGCAGCTCCGGGAAGGGTCAGGGCCTTTCAAGTTGATGATTATATTGTTCCGCATTGGTCAAACTTCCACTCTCTCAAACACATCTGTTTGTTTTTTTCTGTTGATTTGGTTCTATTTCCTTCCTCTACTCTGTTTTCCAAATGGTTTAGGTGCGGGTGATTGCCCCTATGTTTATAGAACGGCCACAAGGTGGCACTGTTGAAGTTTCTCTGATAGTTTCAGGTCTCTCCTCCTGGGAGTGCACAGCCTTGGAGAAGAGGCGGAACAGATGAACATGTGTTATGTATATAAATATGGTTAGGATAATTGTGTACAATTCAGTTTTCATTACAGTGAATTTTAAAGCATTGTCCATATCTCTGTTAAAGTGGAATTTTGTGGTATTGAATGTTATATGAACTGAATGGACTGTTGGCTGGGACATGGAAATATTTTTGTTAAAATGCTATTTGTTTTAACAGGATTTTGTCTGAACATATATACATATGTCAATGTATTTCATACATGAGAATCTAATAGCCAGGGACAAGCTGGCCCAGTTGATTGTGTTTGTGACTAGTAGACTTGGATTAAGCCTGGTATTAGTTCTTATTGTAGACCTGTGCTGGAGCATTAGAGGGAAAGAGGTCTGTGCACACTTGTGTATACTTAATAAGATACCCTTCTACTAGTTCAGAATTCAGTCTTCTCAGCAAGTACCTTGAGTTTGAGTTTTTACTGCTAAAATTGACAATTACTTCAAACTTTGGATTGTGAAAAACATTAGTTCTAAAAAACTGTCTATAGTTTTGGCTTTTTTAAATGCTTACTGTGAACATTGTACCTGTCAGTATAGGAAAAATGGAAAATGTTTGTGGTTTCTGGCTCCTTTTGGTTCAGTGGAAAAAGTGATAATTATGATACGCTTTTCTAAAAATCATGGCAAATGTTTAGTCTGCAATGTCAATTTCTGCAGGCTAAGTTTGTGGTTTGTAAGAACTGTTGTTAAAGGGAAAATTTATACCATTTAAAATAGAGGCAGATTGTACTTCAAAAGGGATGATAAGTCTTGCTGATCAGTTTGACGAGGTATCTGCAATTAAAAATGTTGAAATCCTTAGCTTCCTGACTATGATTTATTCATTTATCTAGCCCCCCAAGTAAGGACATAACCATCAGAGACATAAATGTGATAGAGTAGCTCAGCGGTCACAGGAGATGGTCAGGAAGGAGCTAAGACTTCAAGCTAGATGCAGGGCCAGAGACCTGGCACCACAGTGGGGAGACTCAGCCTCATCTTCATCTGTGTAGGGACAAGATTAAAGGCTGTGTGTGTGTGTGTGTGTGAGAGAGAGAGAGAGAGAGAGAGAGAGAGAGAGAGAGAGAGAGAGAGAGAGAGAGAGAGAGAGAGAGAGAGAGAGAGAGAGAGAGAGGAAATGATGATGCCTGTCACCTGGTGGGTGCTCTGTGTAGGTGTTTCCACTGTCATTTGATTTCTGAATAGTGTCACAGGAAGCCCTTGGATTTGTGACTTGTACTTCTTTCCTTTCCCCTTACAGCCCTTAGAGCCACATATTCCCAGGAAAGGCTTTAGCATACTGGTTGTAGGTGGTTGTCTTGTTTTGAAAGATTTCTAACTTGAGATTTTATAGCCAGAGCAGAGCAGTGACTAGGGAAGTAAGAAGCAGCAGAGGTGGGGAGGAGAGGAAAGGTCTTTACAGCTGTTCTTCAAAAGGTTTCTAAAGTAATGGAAACAGTGTATGATCTAAACAGCTGTGCTAAACCATCCCTCATCAAGGGCATTGAACTGACATCACACATTTCAAGTTCATTTGATATGGTGGTTTTTACACCTAGAACTTTGAAATCAGTGCCCTTTAATTGTTTGAATTTATTGCTGACATTTTTCCAGATTCTCATGTGGTGCCTGCAATTAGCACCAGCAGCACTTCCAGAATTGTGTGTGCAGTGTCAGGCTGCATTCTGAGGCAGTGACCCTTGTGCTGCCTTAGGATGGGGAGGGGAGCTCACTCAGCATGATAGAGTAATAAGAGTCAGCTATTCCGTTTAGGGAAGTATATGGATTAACACCCCAAAGCACTTCATTCAGCCCTGGCTAAAGATTGCCTTGTGCTTAGTGACGTCCTTTTTTCTGAGTGGACTTGAAACCAGGAAGTTGCAAGATTTATATGACTCTTGAGGATGACTCCTGAGGAATCTTGTATTCAGTGGACAGCGTGTCCAAATAGAGTATTTGATTCTTACTCCTCTCAAAATACTTCAGGGATATGGGTTTATGCTAATAGAGTGGAAGCTGGGCTCTCTCTCTCTCTCTCTCTCTCTCTCTCTCTCTCTCTCTCTCTCTCTCTCTCTCTCTCTCTCTCTCTCTCTCTCGTAAAGACTGAGGTAGCCTCCTTGAACATCCATATCAGCTTGGGGGGGAGTGGAGAATAAGGACATTTATTGAGTATCTTTTATATCTGGCCCTTATGTCTTTTACATTGTTAGCCTTCCCAGTGGACTTGAGATTCCTTCCCTGTAAACTGTGGGTATTTAGAGCATTTATCTTGGAGAGTTACTTTGCAGGTTATATGAGTTAAGTCCTTTCTTTTAGCACTTACGATTGTTCCTGTGTTGAGGACTAATGGTATCCAAAAAAGGCAGTAGCTTTGCTTATGGCCATTCACAAAGCTGTTGACTGAAACAATGTAAGCCAGGTTGTGTGGTTTAATTAAGAGCTGCTGTACATTCCATAAGACTGAGCCTGCTGGCTCCTATAAGGATGGTGTGATTTAAAGTAGTTACTGAGGAAAGGAGGCTAGCCTTAGGTGTCAGTAGGGCACTAAGTGCACTGGTGCCATTGAAAGAGGACATGTGTAAGTGATTTGTTTATGCAGAAACTTACTGGTGACTTAGTTGTGAGCTATCAGGGAGGAGGAAGACTATGGGTGCCCTTGCTATAAACCACCAGGCTCCAAATTGTCATATGGATCCCTAGGCTTCCTTCTCCAGAGGTTGATTCAATAGAAAGTCCTAGGGATCTGTTTGGTTACTGTGCTTTTGAAAGTCAGTGACCCTAAGTGATTCTAATCCAATACATGGCTTCAGCATCTCTTGGTTGCTGGCCCACCCTGGCTTGTTAGTAAAGTTTGGGTACTGTTTTCCTGGTTCTTTACCGTGATGGGAGCCGTGCCATTGGGACCTGAAAAGACAGCTCTCTTTCTAATACATGCTTGCCTTGCTGTTTGTTATCTCTCTCCAAGAATAGAGGATTTGGTAGGAGGATTGGTTAGGGATGCTTATAACCAATTATGTTGGTAATGTCGAAGTCCTGGTAGATGTATAAAAAGGACTGTTAATATCCTCAGTAGGAGCTAGAAGAGGAAGGCCCCATAATTAGAGAAATTTAAAGAAGAGCTAAGCATGTTACCTTATGGCTAGAGAAATGTGATTAAGCATGGTTTTGATGTGATTATAGTTGGGATAAGTATAGATTTCAGCTATGTCAGCCAAGAGATTCTAGAATTTAAATCCATAACCGTGGCTATAGTGTGGAGAGAGAGGTGCACCTGTGACCACACTTAGAAAGATGCAGGAGAGGGGCACGTGGACACACTTCACAAAAGGTGCGTGGACTTTGGAGAATGGTAGCAAGACACCGAGCTCCACATCATGTCAGATCATCCAGACAAAGTATCTACCATCTGGAGGGCAGGCACGAAGACTGTAGGGTACTGTGCACACTTGGAAGTCTGGCATAATGTTAATGAAAAGGTCTGTCTCGCTCTTGTTTAACTTAGTTCTCTCTTGTCCCCTGGAGTAATGCCTTTAAGCAATAAAGGAAAGAAAAAATTGTGACCAAGAAAGACATGAATATATTTAGAAATCCTGCAAGCAAATTTGTGAGACAGTGACTGAACTTGGTACTAATGTTCAGAATTGGGGAGTGAGAAGGGACTCGATGTGTTGATGCAGCTGGGGCTTCATCATCCTGCCTGATGGTGCCCAGAGGAGACTGGGGAACAGCTCTCCAGGTTTCTAGGGCTGAGGAAGTATTTGTAGGATGTTAGCTGTTACATTGCATATTATTCTTTAGCACATCTTAAATAAAAAGTTAACTGGAATCTGAAAAGATTAGGTGGGGTGTGTTAGCCTCAAAGGGCAAATGCAGGCTGGAAAGGATCTCTCTGATATAGGTTTTAGAGCTGGCAGTTAATTTGTGTGTGTTTTGTTGTTTTTCTCCACTGAGAATGGGTTGTATGTGTTAAGAGGGGACCCAAAGCAATTGGTACCAACCTGCAAAGGGAAGGTTACAAACCCAGTAACTACCAGTGGGATGGTGAGCAAATAGTCAGATTGACTCTGTTCCTCTTCTGCCTGCCCTTACCAGAGTAAAGGTCAGAAGAATGCTCATCAGAGCTTCTCCAGATGTCCCTGAGGACTCAAGTGACAGATTTGGACTGAACATATTTAGATGACTTAGAGAGCTGATGGTTGAGTATTATGGATTCATCAGTAATAGCCTGCAGGGAAAAAGCCACTGTCTTGGGTGCTGTCCTTGGTTCTGACCCATTTCCTATATTCTCAGCTGGGGGTAAAGATGATCTGTTTGCATTGCTCATTATGCAGATCTACTGAGGAATACTCCCATTTCTGGATGCTAGAAACCAAAGTTCTAGAGACTGAAGTGTCTGAGTCACATGGAACTTTTGAAACTGAATTATAGTGAGGATAAGCATAGTGTTGCTGACCCCATTCCACAGTGGTCCAATTAAGGGGACTTGTTTTAATAGCAACTGGGGAGAAGGGCATAAAATTCTGACTTGCAGCTATCTCAGGAATCTATCGTGATATGGCTATTAGGGGAAGGAAGTCAGTCTTATTATGTGACACTAAGGTAATTCAAGTATACAGGCTAGCAGCAGTGCCTTCGTTATCAGGGTGAACTTTGGTTTTAGATCTGGTCTAAGATAGAGTTATTATACAAAGGGCCTGGAAACTTGTCACTGACTGTGTAATCATGTCATTCTGAGATGTGCAGGCAACTCGAGTTTGTAAAGGAAGCTTTCCCCTTCTCCTTTAAGTAAAATTCCAGTCACGGACCACCACTACATCCGGCTTGGAAAGAATTCCTTATGTGCCATTTCATGTTGATACTTTCCTAGCCAGAGACGATTGCCCATACTCTGTGCAGATAAGGGAACTGTTACCACTGAGTGCTGCTGAGCTTGAAAAAGAGACGACAATCCCCCCCCTCCTGCCCCCCTAAATCTTCATCAGCCTGCTTTCAGGTATTGTGCTAAAGGGGGCAGCCGCCGCTGCCTCCAGCACTTAGTAGAAAACCAAGGCACAGGATGTTTCAGAATTGGTTTGTGTCCTAGAACACAGTGTGAACACAGTACACAATGAACTCAGGACATAGAATTCGAATGTTCCAGGCTCAGGGATGAGTTGTACTTCCTGTAGCTACAGAGGACACACCTCGAGCTACAAGAAGGAAGACACAGATGGTGACAGAGCTCCACAGGGTGATCTCCTAGCTAAAGTTCACACACAGCTGGATCTTGCATGAATCTCTTTGCAAGGACCTTTGCATTGTGTGAGCTTATCTTATATTTTTGGTGTGTGTGTACGTGTGTGTGTACGTGTGTGTGTGTGTACACGTGTACGTGTACCATAGCTCTCCTATGGCGGTCAGAGACAACTTTTGGGAGTTGGTTATATCTTTCCGCTGTGGGTTTCTCTGGGCTCTAGTGATGACCCTTCTGTGGGGTTAACTCAGTGCATAGTCCTAAAGTGAGTAAGCACGTGGCTGCTGTTTTGAGGGTTCTTACCCATTTCTTCATTGGAGGGATTGACATGAACACTTTGAATTCTTCAAATGCCTTAAAAAATGGTTCAGTCTCACCTTTTGGCCCTTGTAGCTACCAAAGATTCAAGACAGAGCATAGCTTATTGCAAAAGACAGTGAATTTAAGCACCACACACAGGTTTTGAAGCAAGAAGTCTTGAGTTCCCGTCCTGGCTTAACTACTGAGCACAGCCTGAGAGTTTTGCTTCTTGTGCCTCAATTGTAGCTTTGAAGAACCATTGGCTTGTGAGGGTTTGGCAGGAAACTGAGAAAGGGGAAAAAGGGCTCAAAATTCCAAGAAGGAAGTGTCCCAGGGCAGCTCTTACATTGAGCAGCTACTGTCAGCTGCTTCTATTTATGAGCTTTTCCATGTCTTGCTCTTGGGTGTTTCGCCTGCCTCAGGGTTTACTCACTTCTTACTTTAAAAGAAGGGCTGGTCTGTGTCCTCTGCCCTACCCATTCTTTTTGTTGCTTTTTTGTTTTGTAGAGCAAGGCTTAGATCATATAGCAGAAAACATTCTTTCCTACCTGGATGCCAGGTCTCTGTGTGCTGCAGAGCTGGTGTGTAAAGAATGGCAGCGGGTGATCTCAGAAGGCATGCTTTGGAAGAAGCTGATTGAGAGGATGGTGCGCACTGACCCTCTCTGGAAGGGCCTCTCAGAAAGAAGAGGGTGGTAAGTATGGGGTGCCTGTTTGGGCAAAATTCCCTTGGTGTACAATCAGTTTGATTACTCAAGGCAATTATGTTTGTGAATGTGTCAGTCATTTAAACAAGGAGGAAAGTGTTTAGTCAAGACTAGTTAAAACCGTTAGAATCCCCCTTCTGACATAAATGCATTTATTATTATGAAGCTCCAAATACCTCAAAAGGATAATTCATTCATATTTTTAAAGCTGTGAATTTATGCATTTTCAAAACTTAGGCAATGATCCCATCACAAAAAGATAGGAAAAGAAAATTTAAGAGTTGGAGCTGGTGAGATGGCTCAGTGGTTAAGAACACTCACTGCTCATTCAAAGGACCTTGGTTCAATTCCCAGCACCTATTTGGCAGCTCATAACTGCCTGGTGCTCCATTTCCAGAGGATCTGATGCCCTCTTCTGGCCTCCATGGGCACCAGGCACACATGTAGTACACAGGTACACTTGCAAGCAAAAGCCCCAGGCATAAAACTTATTTTTAGAGAAAAATATGTGAGTCGAGTAATGTTATTTGCTTTTGTAATTGTTGGGGATTAAATCTGGGGTCTCGTTCATGGTAGGCAACTTCTCTGCCACTGAGCTGTGCTACCCTCCTAAGTTACATCGTTTAACTGTTTATTACTGCTCATGGGGAAGAATGGAAACACAGCCATAGGGCTTTCCAAAAAAACCTGTGAACTTGAATGCAGTGTGGTAGTTCTGTGTATTGTCAGTGTCCTGGCTCAGTCAGCACAGAGAAAAGAGCGAGCTACAGACAGAGGCGCCGGCCTGGGAAGAGTGAGGGTGGGGACTCAGTTTCTTTATGGGAGGAAGTTTAATGTGGAACAAGACTTTTTCTAAGCTTCATCAGCACTTAGTATGCACGTGGGTGCAGTGTAACATGTAGGAGAAAGAACAAGGTAGGTGAAGCTGTAGGGAATAAGGAAGGACTGAGTGGAGCTAATGGGCATGAGGAATGAAGAAGGCTGTCAGGCTGATTGTTTCCTTGGTTCTAACTCTGGCATGGCATGGAGTTTTCTTTCCTTTTTTTTTTTTTTTAGTGGATAAGAACATAAAATAGATTTGATAGCAAAAGTGTAAACCCCATTGTGAAGGTCTGACAGAAGTTTCAGAATGTCTATTGGAATTTTTAATAAGCTTGTTAAGATGTATGTATAGACTTTGCAACTGGTTAATTTCAGTGTGTCCTGTTTTTTTTTTTTTTTTTTTTTAATTTGTAAGTTTTTACTAATAAAGTCTATAGGGAAACAAACAAACAAACCATGAATTATTTGTGTGAGGATACTCAGAAAATAAAAGATTAGCATCATGCCAGAACTATATTGTCTCTACCATGGAAACTGCAGTTTGTCAGAAATCCTGTTCTTGAACTGTTAACATTCAGTGCAAGGGAAGGCATGAGACATGGGCTGTCCTTGTAAGCATGCTTAAGTAAAATCTGCTCTTCTGTGTGCAAAAACGTAACATGTGTTTGTTTTCATTGCCAGGGATCAGTACCTGTTTAAAAACAGACCTACAGATGGCCCTCCCAATTCATTTTATAGATCATTATACCCAAAGATTATCCAGGACATAGAGGTAACTGTTTCACTTAATTGTCTTGTGCTCTTTGGGGTCCCGTTCTCAACTTGAAAAATTGTTTTTAAAGGTCCTTTTGTTCTAAACTCATGGAACTCATTTTTTTTTAAAGTTGAGCTTTGGAAATAAATGTCACAGTGTGTAGCCTGTGGCTCTTCTTCAGAGCTGATTGTGCCTTTTTATAGAAATACAACTTTTCGAAAACACGAAATGCTTCTGTAAGGCTGCCAGTTAATTAAAACCTTAATCCAAGATAAACTGTATTCTAATCTGATAAATTTTCCACAATCCAAGGTCCAGTGTTTTAGGTAAACACACTTTTATATTTTGAGCTATCATTGTAGAAGACATACTTGAAGTTGCCTTTCTTAAGTCATGCATAGATTTTCATAAAAAATGGCTCAGACTGTTGTTCTCGGCCGTGGTGAAGTGGGCCTTGTAAGGCAGGTTATGCTTTGGGTCTACTGTGGGGTTGAGTGTAATATCAGTGGCCAGCAGAGATCTGTGCCCTTGCTGAGAAACGTTAGCAGGATTTGATACTGAGGTTTATCACTTGGTCCTTTCCCTTGAACCAGGAAAGGCGTGCACAGGTGCTTCTCATTAACTCTTTCTCATGTGATCTTGCCTGGCTTTGGTTACTTCACCGTTTCCTTTTTGGCAGAAAAGTTGAGCTCTCATTGGGCAATGCTGTATCTTCCATAAAGTTACAGCTGGTCTCCACAATGTGAAGTAATCCTGTCCCCCAGGTGATGAACATAAAAGTTATTGAGCAAAAATTAGTTAATGGAGAAACATGTACCTTTGTAAAGTCCCAGGATGAAATTCCTATCAGTTCACATTAGCAGATGTGAACTAATGGATTCATCCCATTAACGGTGCATCTGTGTGTGACTGGACATCATTATTTAAAAGAGAAACTCTTGTCTGGAGTGTATGCTCTCTAAAATGACCTAAATACTAACCTTCTAGGAAGGGCTCAATAATTTAAAACTACTACAAGGTAAGTTTAGGAATCAGTTGACCTATTGTTCAAAACATGAACTAATGTTCTGCTGTACGTAGTGGACTGTCATTATAGGTTAGTGTTTGTGCATGTCAGAGGGAGAGGGCTGCTCTGGGTAGGTACACCAGACAACTCAAAAATGCCTTTCTACTCTTTGGCAGTAGGGAACTGTTGATAGAAACTCCCTGACTTTTCTTGAGTGGTCCCCAGAAGGCATTCCTTTTGAGGTGATGCTGTTAAAAGCTAGTTATTAATAAACAGGGACTCTGAAGAACCTTTATCAGATTGAGGTTTGATGATAGAGATTATTTTATTTAGTCGCCATGACTACTATTATAATTGACAGTATGACAGCAGTTACCATAACCATTTCCTTAGACTGAAATAATACTTTAGAGCTAACAGAGAAGGCAGATGTGATGGGAAATGGAGTCATTGGGGAAACACTGTTTGACACAAAACCTCTGCATCATGGTGGTCTTCCCAGTGGCTCTTAAAGTGTGGTTTGGGAAAACCCACTGCCTGACCACGAGAGTCTCCTTCAGATTTTTGTGGCTAAATTTCTTAGTATGAAGGATGATACATATACTTTGGTGCATTCACTAATAGGAATAGTGACAGAAGCAGTGGACCACTAATAGAGCACTTTCTTGATACTTTGTTTAACAGTTTATAGCATATTTTCTCATTAAAGAGCCTAAACAGCCTGAAAAGTAGGTGAAGTCCATATTGAAAATTTAAGAAAGACAGGCCGACATGGTAAACTTTTACCCTGGATCACAGTGAGTAGTACAGTCTACAGCCATCCACATACTCTCACATACATAGTGAGTAGGAAAGTCCACAGCCAACTAATACTCTCTGGCCTTTTATCTATGTTCTGTCAGCATAGACATATACATGGAAGTACTTCCCTCTTGTGATTCATAGGTCATAATATGAAGCCCGAAGATGAACTTGGCCACACAGCCAAGTGAAAGCCTGTGAAAGCTTCTCCTGCAGGGAGGGTGCCATGCTTATCACCTCTGTAGTCTACCATGGACTGTGTTAGGGGATTTACTTAGATATTTGCAATAATTTTACAATGCCCATGCCATATCCCTTTCTGTAGTAAAGAGAAACAGAGACTAAAAATAATTGTAGAATGTTGTTACATAGAAGAGGTGGGCTTTTAGCTGAGGTCTGTCTAGCTCTAGGCTTATAGTTAGGTTTGCCTGCCTTCCTTCCTGCCTTCCTTCCTTCCTGCCTCCCTCCCTCCCTCCTTCCAAAGTAGAATATTCAGAAGGTGAAGGAGAAGGCATATTTTATTCCTATAGGCTTCCATGTTCTCTGAGTTCGTGACTGACTGCTCAGTGTTGGTCAGGTTAACTGTTGAGCTATGGATTGGTCTTGCTCTAGTTGTGCTAAGGGAAAGGGAGCATTGCAAGGTTCTTAAGGATACTGTCCAAAGGTAGAACAACAGGATGCCAGGCAAGCATCACAGCCGAGCGTCGTGACTTCCTTGCCCTTGTGCCCTTGCACTCTGAGATTGGGCGCTTCTGTGACAGAGTCTTTGTTCTCCTATTTTGACAGCTCGCTGACTCCTGAAATACATCCATTCTCAGCCTGGGCTCTGATAGGCACAGAGGAAAAATGTTCCTCTCTGAACTTTGCCTTCCACAACTAGTCACCAGAAATTGGCTCCATTTTAAGGGAAAATAGACAACCTAGCTTTGTGTGGCTAGCTCCTGCTGTTCAGAAAATGGGGAAGTGAGAATCACAGCCTGTGGAGAATAGTTCACATTCTTCCCTTTTGCAAAGGTTCCTCTCTCCTGGGTGTTCTTGCCACACAGAGGGTTTATGGGGCCTCTAAATTGAGAAGGAACTCCTGGCAAGCCTGAGGCTTGTCCCGCCAAGAGGCAGTCACACCCTCTTCACTATCTAGAGTCCTTGTCAGTGCCATTTTCAGGGCAGCTGGCTATGCACTGCAAAGTACTTGGTTAGAAAGGTCGAGCTTCACTCCCAGAACTGGGATCCGGACCCCCAGGCCCTCTCCACCCTGCACTCCCAAGTGCTTCTGCAGGCAGGTGGCCATTGCTCTTACAACCCAACAAGTTAATGCCCTCAACTTGGAGTTTCTTTTCTGCCATTTCAGAGTAGTGACTCTCTATTTACCCGGTAAGTGGCCTTGAGGCACTCTCCCTGGAGCTGGCCATGGGAAATGACGGTGCGCTGTATCACACCTTTTAATAAACCACATTTCATTCAGGGAAAGTGGAAAGCTTTTTTTGTGGTTTGCAAACTTGATATTAACATTGTCCTGACTAGAAAATGCTGAAACTTGCCCACCCACCCAGTTATGTTTAGGCTTCTAAAAATAATGTTATTTCTCCATACTCAGACATCTGTTTTCACTCTATTGCCAATTTAAATGCCGCTGTATACTCTGTATATCATGGCTACTTTCCCAGTATTTTGAAATTTTGCGCAGGGTAAGGGGATTTTACAAGTTCTATAACGTGACATTCTCCTCTACGGTAGCAGTACCACGTGATGGCTCACGGCATGTCAGGTATTTGAGAGGGCACCTGCATGACTGGCTTTATTGCTGCGCAGCTCAGAGAATAGCTGAGCTCTATCTCAGGGCTGAGCACCTTGCTGGCCCACTATGAAATGCAGGCTACCAGCAACAAATAGCAGCCTAGACCAACACAACAATTCCTCCAATGTGGGGAGAGCCCTCCCTTTTAAATTAGAGCCCACTAATTTAATTTTCTATTAAAATAGAAACTGTTTTTTGGCAGTGTTTCCAATAGGCTGTGATGAGCACATCACATGTTTATCTTACGTGGTCTTTGTTAGTTGTGGAAACAGAGTCCTGTTGATCAGCTGTACATAAGTGGAAGCCAGTGGTCAGCTGGTACCACTGGCCGAGGCTGTCACTTGACCTGGTTCATTTCTGTCACCCAGGGCTGCCAGGGTTGAAGGTCTATATTTTATGAAAACCAAGTTTAAAAATTAAAAGAATTAAATTAAAAAAATTAAAAGAATTAAAAAAAAAGTTGAGGTTATCAGACATGGTGGCAGTGTTCTGGATAGGCATAATCATGGCTGCTGTTGTATGTGGGTGGCCTTGAGAACTAAGGAGAGGCGGTCTCAGGAGTGCCCTTGGTGGCTGCATGTCTGTCGGAGACTTCCTGTTGGGTTCCAGTAAGCTATACTTACCTTGGTTGGATTTGAGAACCTAAACATCTAAAAACTTGCCCTGCCTTCACAGAGTGACTCACCAAGAGTCTTCTGAACTTTTCCTTAAAATTTAAAAATATCTTAGAAAGTTGGGAGCATGGAGAAGCTTGGCCATACCTCAATTTCCTTTTGACTTAGATAGAAAAGAGAGTATCTGGCGCATGTGTGTCTAGGTCTAGCTGTCTGCGGTCTTTAAGGCTTGGCCTGGGTGCCTCAGGAATTTATTCAGCCCTGGGTGACCATGTGGTGTCATCTTGACTCCTTTTCCTCATCTGTCTCTTGTGTCCTCCGTGTCTTAGATACAGTTAAACATTATGGCCAGTTCATCCCATTCTAGACAATACCTTGAAGAGTAGTGGGGAAGTGTGTGTGAATCCCTCATTTCCTCTGTTTGCATAAAGCCCGCTTCCCCCCCCCCCCCCCCATGTGATGTAAATGTGCTTTCACTGTTCACTGAAATACAAAATAAAGCCTATTTTGGATTCACGTTACTTTAAAGCCCAGAGGTAGCCATGCAGTTTTGAAACAGTGCCTGGTCTGTGTATTTGGTGCTTTGGGTTCAAGTGGAATCACACATTCTCTGTCAACTCTTGTTCCTCAGTAAGGATACCACCTGAACATGAGTGACTACTACCCAAAGTCACTGGCTAGGCCAGGAGTAGACTAACTCCTTATTAGTATTCTGCCTTCCTAGGTCAGCATTTCCCTGGAATGGTTAGCATGCTGAGGTGGCCATACACTATCTGAAAATACACTTAGTTCTCTAGATATGTTTCTAAGCATTGGGTTTGTTTAGATAAGTTCTTATACTCTGGACCCCTTTAAAAAGTTGCTCATAGAGATGAATTGAGATCTGTCATGAGAGATGGTTGGACAGTGAAAGGGCGGTGGTGGAGCTGTTTTTACTAGTTTTGACATTTATCAGCCACTAGAGATAATGCCTGGCCTAGGACCTCCTGTTGGCAGCAGGTGGACACAGCCTTTTCATACTGCTGTTGTCTGGACGCGTGCTGTCCTTCTTGGTCTCTACTGGATCTTTGAAGACCCAGGTATTCTCACATTGGTGACTTTTGTGACAGATACAGGTACACTTGTATGGAAAGCTCCAACTCTTAATGTGGACAGTGGCCGGGCGGTGGTGCACACCTTAATCCAGCACTTGGGAGGCAGAGGCAGGTGATCTCTGAGTTTGAGGCCAGTCTGGTCTATACAGTGAGTCCTAGGACAGCCAGGATGTTTACAGGGATAACCCTGTCTTCAAAACAACAACCCCCTTCCAACCTCCCATAAAAATAGTGTTAGGAAGCATATGCCTGTTCTGGAACATTTAGTGAACGTTAGCATTTTAAAGAGGTCAGAAAAAATGCACTCTTCAAAGTAATAAAGGTGAGACAACTTTTTCAATACAGCAAGCAGTTATGCTTCAGCTACTCAGAAGTCATCTTTTACACTGGGCTTGAAGTCAAGTGTGGACAGCTGTTGTTCCTATTGACTACTGGTTTCAAAAGCTAAGAATCCAGGCTGGCTAGAGTCAGTGGAGGCTTAGGTCTTTTAATCTTGGGTAGTCCCATCTAGCTGATGCATGAGGCTAGACCTCCTGGTAGACACCTCTACTTCTTCATTGCACTGGGCCAGGGTCTCAGGCCAGGGTGCTTTTGGTGGCCCTCAGGTCCTCATTTGTTTGGCGTGGACACTCCCCTAAATTGTTGATGATATATTTGTGTTCTGTGTTGTCTGCCTAAGAGCTAGGTCTGTCCTTTATACCAGTGAATATGTTGCTACCAGGACCTGGGCTGATCAGAAATGGGTTTGATTTCTAAGTAACCCAGGTAGTGTTTTTGTGGCCTGGGCAGGTTAAACTGTTTCCTTAATTATAAAAAGAAAACAATGAGAAATACTACCAAGATCATTGGCATAATTGTTAGCCAAATAAATTTAGTTCAGAGTGTAGGTGTTTCTTAGTGTGCCATGAGATTACAGGTGATAAGCCCATGGTAAGTTGAACATAGTGTAGGTTGAAATGTGTTCAACATATATAACCTGATGAGCATCCTAATTCTATAACACACTTCACTGTAGATTCCAGTTGTTTTCCTGATGTGATCTAGTGGCAGACTGTGGCTTGCTGCTGCCATCTAAAGAAAGGGTCAAAATTCAAACTACATCTTCTGTTGAATGTGTATTGCTTTTGCAGTATAGCCCCCCCCCCCCAAAAAAAAAAAAGTTAAGCGTAACCATTAAAAATGAGGCATGGTGTGTATTGGTGTTGAGATAGGCAGGGTCTTGCTGTGCAGCTCTGGCAAGCCTTGAATTTGGTGTCTTGTGCCTCAGCTTCCCTAGTTCTGGGATTCCAAGTGTTGACTATCACAGCTGGCTTGATGCCCCCTTGGAATACAGCGTGCATCCCATTGATCTTGTACCCTCAGTTCTGGGAGGTTCTGGGAATAAGCTAACAGCTCATTAAACAGTGCATGGATGATGAGATCATTGGAACCTGGAGCTAAAGTATTCCATTTTTATTGTTGCTTTAGCTTTTTAAGGCAGGGTTTCTCTGTGTATTCCTGGCTGTCCTGGAACCCAGTTGTAGACCAGACACAAATCTGAGCCTGCCTCTGCCTCTGCCTCTGCCTCTGCCTCTGCCTCTGCCTCTGCCTCTGCCTCCCAAGTGCTGAGATTAAAGGCACTACCACCAGGCAAAGTATTCCATGCTTATTAAAAGTGATTTCAGTCTGTCTAGAACTTAAAAATGACAATGCATTCAGTTTTCTATGCGGTTGGCAGGTACTAGCACAGTGATCATACAACTCTTGAGTTCCAGGTATGGGTTGGAAGAATAGGGGCTTAGTAACAGGGTGGTCTTTTGCCAAGTATTTTAATTAGCATTAGGGAGTAACTCTGAGCTATTATGTATTTGTATATTGGGGGCATACGATGTTCTTTAAACATACTGAATTCTGTCTAGTCCATTTCAGTTCTAACCCAGAACTCCCTGGAAATCCTATGACAGCTGTTAGCTACGCAGGGAGGGTTTCTGAAGAAGCATTGTTGGCTGGTGTTTCACTAGGAAAAGAGCAAAATTGGGGTGTCAGTGGTATTCTCCTTCTGGAAGAATGTGAAACCTAACAGAATAGTTGACCCACAAAACCAGCTGTTGCTTCTTTCCTCCAGACCATAGAATCCAATTGGCGATGTGGACGGCACAACTTGCAGAGGATCCAGTGCCGTTCTGAAAACAGCAAAGGTGTCTACTGTCTGCAGTATGATGATGACAAAATTATCAGTGGCCTCCGAGACAACTCTATCAAGGTGAGTTACTGATTCTGTGTGTTGTTTCAGAGTGATATTCAGCGCTGAAGTGCTGCTATGTGATAGTCTCTTGTTACCACAGATAGTTCAGTGGCTCTCATGTCCTTCAAAAGCACCGGAAACGCATTTTCTGGTCTCACCTCACTTGTCCCTGGCTGAGCACATTTACATTTAATGCTCTCTGTTTACATTATCAGATTCCCTGTCCTGCCGCCCCATCACCCTTTCATACATCAGACCTCCCCCTTCTCACTTTGTCTCACAGGCGCGTGCTCTCTCCCTCCCTCCCCCTCTACATATCACATAATAAACTTGAAGCTGACTTCTTGTACTCACTTTCTTGCTTTGTTTAACAATAGTTTATTCCATGTTACTGGGTACATCAGAGCATGCTAATCCACTTAGTTCTCAAAATGTTCATGCTGCTTGTGGCTTCTCAGGATTTTGAATGAAGCCTCTGAAAATACATGCAAGCAGGTCGTTGTGGGAACATAAGTACAGTTCACCTGTGTGAGTGAAAACCTGGAAACCATATTGCTGGCTCATATGGTAAAATGATCTTGGGTTGGGGAGTGACATTGTAATGTAATGCCATAAGGGAGATGTAATATCTGTGAAAAATTAATGGGCTAGGTTTCATTAACATGACAGTTTTTGCTCTCTGAAAATACAAGCTTCAGAATGACAGGAAATACATGTAAAAGACACTTTGGATAAGGAAGTACTAGCTAAAGTATGTAAAAATTCAAAATAAGGAAATAGAACACATTTTAAAAAACAGATACAAGCTGTGTGGTGGTGGCAGCTCACACCTTAATCTTTAGCACTCAGGAGGCAGAGAAGCAGGTGGATCTATATGGTGAGTTCCAGGATGATTAGGGCTAGACAGAGAAATAAGAGTGTTTGTTCCCTAAAAACCCTAAACAAACTATCCAGAGTTCTTAATAAGAAAATACAATGTTTTATTACAAAGTTAAGCACTTAAGAATACAAAATTTGGTTATGTGATGACATAATCCTAGTTTCTGAAAATTTCTCACCCCCCTCCACAAAAAGCAGAGACCTTCATAGATACATCTCCAAAGACTATGTCTAGCCAGCAAAGCAACCTTTGAAAAGGTGACTGTGTTGTCAGTCTTCAAGGAAGGGGAAGCAACAGGGAGAAGCATCCCATTCCATTAGTGTGGCAATGTCCACAGCACTGGTCATTGGGCAGTTTCCTAGAAAGCCTCTTATCATACATTAATTAGTATTTGCTCAAAAGAGTTGAGGACTTAGTCTACCCCAGCACCCACACGTGTTTGTTCATAACTGCCAAGACTTGGAAATGAGCAGGTGTCCTAAATAGTGGGAGAATTTTCAACATTAAAAAGAATTTGCTTTACAAGACATAGAAGACACGGAGAACCTTAAATGAATGTTGCTAAGTTAAGGAAGCAATGTTGAAAAGGCAGCATGACACAAGATTCCGTGTTTGGTTTGGAAAAGGGAAGCTATGAAGACAGTAAGAGAGGGGAGGAAAAGCTCGGTTGTATGTTTTACCTCCTTTACATTTTCAGAAACTAGGATCATGTCATCACATGACCACTTTTGTATTCTTAAGTGTTTAACCTTGTAATAAACATTGTATTTTCTTATTAAGAACTCTTGATAGTTTGTTAAGGGTTTAAGTTTTGAAAGTATCAAGGGTATACATTTTGAAGCAGGCCTAGTAGAGGCTGTCACATTATTTACCACAGAGTGAGTTGACTCTTCACTGCCTGCCTGGGAGCCTGGAACTCCTTCTGTAAACTAAAGTGACCTCAAACTCAGATTGGATTAAGGGCATAGGTCACCACTCCTGGGATATTCCCTGTGCTGGGATTAAAGGTGTGAGTTACCACTGTCTGATCTTCCTAGACTGACTATGGGTAGATCCCTCTGATATCTCAGACCGGTTTTTATTAAATTTGAAACATGTCCTCACAGTCCCTGCCCGTTTTGATAACTCACTTTGTTTCCCGCACTTTGTGTGTATTATTCTATGATTCCGAGTACAGGGCTCATGAGAACCTTTGTGTATGTGGATGTACTTTATTGTTTGCTGCTTTGTTGTTGATCTTGTCTCAATAGATCTGGGATAAAACCAGCCTGGAATGTTTGAAAGTGCTAACGGGACACACAGGCTCTGTCCTCTGCCTCCAGTATGATGAGCGAGTCATTGTAACTGGCTCTTCAGATTCAACAGTGAGGTGAGTGGTCTGTCTTCATTCTCTGATCTCAAAGACCTTTTCTGAGGAGACAGCGATGCACACCCTCTTCAGGAGTTTTTGCTGCATACATTCATGTGTGCCCATATTTGAAAACACGCATACACACACCCACACGCACTGCTCCGTATATATTTTTATTTGTTGTATCTCAGGACTCTTTGATGGAGACTGTTGGGTTATTGATGTGGGAATGCCTTTCTGTATGCTGTGAATCTCAATCTTTAAATAAAGGAGCTGTTTTGGCCCATGACAGGCACCGTAGAAAAGGTAGGTAGAAAAATCAGAGCATAGGTAGGAAAGGAAGGCGGAGTCAGGGACAGACCAAGCTGAAGCCCAAAGGAGCAACATGTAAGGAACACAGGTGAGCCACGGGCCACGTGGCAGACAGATTAATAGAAATGGGTTGATTTAAGATGTAAGAGCAAGCTAGCAATGTTCCTGAGCCATAGGCCAAACAGCATGAAGTTAATATAAGCGTCTGAGTCATTTCTGGGGGCCTGAGCAGCAGCGGGTGGCTAATGGGTCTGGCGCGTGGGTCTGTGGGTCTGGGCCTCTGGCCGCCCAGGACAAAGAAACCCCACTACAACAGGTTATTTTAAAATTTTTTTTAATAAAGCTATTCTGTTCCTCTTGCTGTACTCTGTAGAGATGGCAGAGTGTTTGCCTATGAAATCACACTGCTTTATATTAGCTTGCCTCCTATCCTTAGGAGCCTGCCATCTAGAGCAGAGAGGAAAAAGTCATTGTTCTTGGAGTATGGAGAGTGCAGGAGCTGAAAGAATCAGGGAGGGAGTGAGGTCTGAGAGCCAGAGATGCTGCATTTGATTAGGGTCTGCTTGAGTTCTTCACCTCCATAGGCGTGTTAGAAACTGAGAGGATGACTGTGTTTTAGCCTTTGCATTGGGGAAGCTTGTTTGTTTTTTAGTCCCACTCCAGGGCAGAGTGGAAAAGACTTGCAGAAGGAAGGGAGCAGTGACTGGCAGTTGGGATCAGACTAAAAAGGACGCAGTACTGAGCTTTGCCCTGTACTCCAGGAAAGCCCAGCTCCTTGTAGCTCAAATGCAGTGTGGTGACAGAGTCCGGCAGAGAAAGTCTGAGATGGACCAGGGGGCCTGGAGGGAATGAGGAGCAGAAAGAAATGATCTGTCTCTGCCGACTCAGGGTAGTTAGGGTAGGGTAGTTCTCGTTCATCCCTGGGTCCCGTGATGTTCCCTTTGGGCTGCTTGTCTCCTATCATACTGTCAGACTCTGTATGCAGCCCCATCCACAGCACAGCTACTGTCCACGCACTCACTCGGTCACTAGGCTGCTGCTTTGTCACAAGTTACAGCTCAGCCTTCAAGGTCATCTGCTCTATGTCAATGTATCTCTTAGGAGGTTGCGGCTAGTTTGCATGTATGTCTCAAGTGTCAGATAAAAAAGTGCTTTGATGAAATATTCCAGCCTAATTTGTAAATATAAACAGTAGATTCCCCAACATGTCAGAGGCCAACAAAAACCATAAGCTTGGGATCACCCTGGGCTTGTCATCCAAACTCTCCTGTTGTCTCAGACTTGAGGGCTCATCCTTCCCACCTGTACAGACCTTAAGGCATTCCTGAGTTAAGTACTTAGAATGTGAGAAACCTGAGCCCAACCATATTTAGCTTCCTTCTTAAAGGCATCTTAGCAGTTGTCAGTCTTAAGTAGGCTGCTGTCCAGGTTCTGTTGTATACATGGGTATGCATACCCTATCCCATGCACCTGGGTATGGGGTTCTGCTTTCAGCATGTACTTGGTACACTGAGACCTCACCTTTCCCTGTCTCTTACTGTCACAGTTTTCTGTTCTCTTCCAGAGTCTGGGATGTGAATACCGGTGAAGTTCTCAACACACTCATCCATCACAATGAAGCTGTGCTGCACTTACGCTTCAGCAATGGACTGATGGTGACTTGTTCCAAGGACCGTTCCATTGCTGTGTGGGACATGGCTTCTGCCACTGATATCACTTTACGCCGTGTTCTGGTTGGCCACCGTGCTGCTGTCAATGTAGTAGACTTTGATGATAAGTACATCGTATCTGCTTCTGGTGACAGGACCATTAAAGTGAGTGAGTCTGTGGTCTTCATCCTGACCCTTCCCGTCTCCAGACATCAGAGAATAGGCAGAGGTGGCAAGTTCTATTTCTTATGCATTCCCCTAAGACCCTCCCATTTCACATGCTTCTGGAGCTACAGGCAAGACAGGAAGAAAAAAGTCATTGGTCCCAATAGAGAACAGTCACCAATTTCATGAGATGACGTTGTTGGTTTCTCTGTGTAAGAGCCTTTGGTTGCCCTGGAATTCACTTTTTAGACCAGACTGGCCTTGAACTCACAGAGATCCACCTGCCTCTGCCTCCCAAGTGCTGGGAGTAAAGGTGTGCAGCACTACTGCCTGGCTCTTAGTCACCTTTTTAAGGGGCAGAGACTAAGCTGAGTGTACTGTGCATAGGAGCTTTTTATTTGTCAGCTCAAACCGCCATGACCCTTCTTAATGAACGTCTGTTTCAAAGACATGGTTCACACTGGTCATATGGGGCTTAGATTTAGCTTATCCTTTTCTGAGAGCTGTTGTATAGGCCCTGGTTAGATGCTGGAGAAAGAAGGATGTATAAGACAGTCCCTGCCTTCAGGAAGGCACATTAGGACAGGTGAAAGGCAAAATGTGACCAGCAATTGTAGACGTAGATGGGAAATTTAGTTCTTATTCCCTTATCTGTATTAACTTATTTAAAATTTATCTTTCACTGTGTGTATGTACTCATGATTAGATTAATTCTTTGCCAATTTCACACACTGTCCATACTGAGCACTTTCACTTGGCCTCCTACTTCCCTATTCTCTGTTTCCCCTCAGGGCTCTTTCCCGTATTCATCTCTGTTCATTTTGTTCTGTGGTCCATTGTTGACCACTGTTGACTGGGTACCATGGTTTGGAGTTCTCTTGGAGCCTAATGGGCTCAGAGGTGAATGCACAACTGCAGACAATGCCCCCCTCTCAGAATCTGTCAGCAGCCAATAGTTTGCCAGCTAGCTTTCTTACATATTTGTTAACAGCTTTATTAATCTATAATTTTTATACCTGAATATTTGGCCTTTTCAAATGTACTATTAGTGCATTTACAGCTTTGTATAAACATTGCTCCAGCCTAGTTTGTAAATACTTTTACCTACAACACTCAACATGCAGGAGAGTCAACCACATGTTCCTGGCATTCAGCATTCTACCCTGTCTCTGAATTTGCCTGTTAATAGTCATTTCGTGTAAATGGAATTGTGTACCTTGTGGCCTTTTGTATCTGGCTTTCTCATGTAGTACAGAATTTAACCCAGGCTACTGTTTTGTTGCTTCTGGTGGCCGAATACATCTTGACTCTGAACAGATGACACTGTTTCCCCTTCTGTGCTGGCAGTTATGAGTGATGTTGCTGTAAACATTTGCCCACTTGTCTTTGCACATTTGTTTAGTTCTCCTAATTGGTTAACATCCCAGGGAACTGCCAAATGGTTTCCAGTGTGGCTGTGCCATCATAAGGCTCTGTGCTGCCTTTAAGAACATTCTTGTGACTATCACTGGGCACTGCTCTGTGATCTGGGCCATGTCACATCAAAACTGAGGTGTCTGGAAGCTAAACAAGGAGACTGTATGTGCATTAAGTTAACCACACCCCAGTCAGGACAAGAGCAGCCCGACAGTCTGGAGCATGTGGGCCTATTAGAAAACACCTCTTGCCAACACCTGATGGGGTTGTTTTGATCCGTAGCTATTGTGTGCTACAGGAGCATCCAGAGTTTGGCTTCTACTCTTCAGGGCCTAGTGGGGCCTTGTCTTGCCTGTTGCTCACTTTGTACTTGTTCTGGTTAAATGTGTTTAGATCTTTATTCTTATGGTTGAGTTATAATTTTTTTTTAAGATTTTTTTTTATACATTCAGGAGATGAGACCCTTAATCAGATAAATGATTTTTCTCTCATTTTTTCACTTTATTGATATCATCCTTGGAATTACAAATAACTTTAATTTTGATGACCCTAGTTTATTTTTGTGTGTGTGTTGTACTTCTGTTGTGATTCCTAAGAAACTGTTGCCTGACACAGAGATTTACTCTTCTGTGTCCATGTCTCGTGTGTGTGAGAGTGTGAATGAGTGTGAGTGATATCGTCCTCGTCACACACCATTGTATAATTTCTGCTCTTCCATTTAGATTCTGATATATTTTGAATTAAATTTTTGTATATTGCATCAGGTTGGGGTCTAACTCCGTTTGGAGGGGTGGGCATAGAAGTACCTACTCAGCCCATTGAGCTGCAAATGCAGCTGGCTCCCTGACTCAGCAGCATAGCTGCTGCTGTGTCTCCTTCTTTGGTTCATCACATAGTGTGCCTGTGTGTTGTAGGAAATGTATGGCACAGCTTATCTCCCACGTCTAAATGAGTCTCTCTTGCCTGCGGCCTGGCCTAGCATGAGGTTCAGACCCACAGCCTCACTTTCACTTGGTCTTAAATAATCACACAAAGGCTTATATGAATTACCCACTGTCGGTTTATGTCTCAGGCTTATTACTAGCTAGCTCTCACACCTTAATTTTTATTAATTTGTCTTGCCACGTGGCTCTTGGCTTACTCCAGTACATATTGCTTCTTGGGCGGCTGGATTACAATTCTTGTGACTCCACCCTCCTTACCCTGTATCTGTGCTGGGATTTCCTACCTGCTTTTAAGCTGCTCTGCCATAGGCCAAAATAATTCCTTTATTATCTAGTGGTATTCACAGCATACACAAAGACATCCCATATCATCTGTGAGCATCCACATCTTACAGACAGGTTCATAAGAGGCGAGTGTTTATGTCATGTATGGAATATTAGGAATCATGAGACAAAATATATGGTGCTACTCAAGTGGCTGGTGAGGAAGATGCAGGAGGTGAAGGTGTGACTTGTGAGCTAGTGTGAAAACAACATGGCACAGGCCTTTTTCTTCTCACAAATACCTGAGCCTTCCAGGACATGTTGTCTTTGTGAAGATCTCAAAGTTTAGAGACTTCTAAAGTCCCCTGTATTCTACCTCAGTTTTATTACCCATAGCCACAAAAGCTCATGCTGTCCAGTTTCTACCCCAGCCAGTTGTTAATCAAGAAGAAAGTTTATGACCAGTCATTTGGAATCATTCTTGGAGTGTGCCACTGCCTCCCTACTGTGTGGCCATCCTCCTGCCTCAGCCTCCTGAATGCTAGGCTCAGTGTACGTGTCCCTGCCCAGGTCTCTCTGAAGGTACCTCGGGGCAGGGTTTGGGGTCTTCCTCACAGCACTTCTGTCTGTCCACAGGTGTGGAGCACGAGCACTTGTGAGTTTGTCCGAACTCTGAATGGGCATAAGCGGGGCATCGCCTGTCTCCAGTATCGGGACCGGCTGGTTGTTAGCGGATCATCAGACAACACCATCCGGTGCGTACAAGCTGGAACTGGTTTATTTTTACAAAAACTAATCAGTAGAAAACAAAACAGAAGGAATCCCTTACTTCAGAATTAGAACACATTGGAGTTCATGCCCTGTAATTCATGCAAAGGAAAAAGACTTAGGAATCAAGCAACCCTGGTAAATAGTACACACAAGGCACCACTGAGCTCCATCAGGGTTGGGAGACCACTGAACTAGAGTCCCTAGCTGGTTCTTAAAGATTCAAATTACATAAAACAAAATGGAACAGAAAGTGAGGCTGAAAGCATACATGTTAGAAATCAATTTATTATCTATACATATGTGATATGAGCCAGGAGTGAGATAGGATCATGGAATTCAAGGAGAATGAAGTCTTACCCATATGGAACAGGTGTACAGAACTTGAGAGTGTGAGTCACGTGTGAGAATTTGTTTTATAGATGACTGCTTTTTGTTTAAGGCTATGGGATATTGAATGTGGTGCCTGTCTGAGAGTCCTCGAGGGGCATGAAGAATTGGTTCGATGCATCCGCTTTGATAACAAGAGGATTGTCAGTGGCGCGTACGATGGGTATGTATTTAGTCTGCATCTGCATGGCTATATCTTTGTCCAGAGTAAACTGTAGTCTATTAAAAAGCTCTGTGCATACTGGACTTTGTTGAGAAAGATCTATCATACCAGGGGGTCAGGTGAGGATGCTCAGGCCCAAAAAGGTGAAATAAAGCACGCCTCAATCACACTGTAGCCAGGCACTTGTGCTCTAGCTTATATTCTAACTATTACCAGAAATATAAAGAGTCAGGCCTGCAGGATGGCTCAGTAGCTGGAGGTGCTTGCTGCATAAGCCTAGTGACCTGAGTTCAATCCTGGAACCTTTGCTGAAGGAGAGAACTCACTCCAGATCTGTGTGCATGTGAATATGTATGCATGTACAGATACACACAGATTAAACTACGGGGAGTTCTGTTCTTTGTTTAATTGTATGCAAACCAGGGACACCTTTACCCCCTCCTTGAACTCAGTAATAAAATTCCTCTTTTCTCATTTTGTTTTCAATGACAAATGAAAGCTATGGTATATATGCTGGGTCACTGGGTATTAGTGCTCTAAACATTTCTTCATTTGGAGAAAGGCATTCTGAGATTCTTATACTCAGTTCCCCAAGTAATGAATCTGATGATAAAGATATCTAGCTAGGAAAGTGAATTTGGTAACCCAAAATCCTCTGCCTGTTTATCTCCTTAACAGAACATCCCTTCAAAGTTCAGTCTTAAGTTCAAAAACTTGGAAACAGTAGCATATTGCCCACTGGTTTGGTGGAGACTCACAGGTGCGCTCTGGCTTTTCATGAATGTGCCCAACGGCGTACACAGTGCTAACTTTTGCATTAATCTCAGCTTCATTTTTTTTTTTTTTTGTAGGAAGATTAAAGTCTGGGATTTGCAAGCTGCTCTTGACCCTCGGGCCCCAGCAAGCACATTGTGTCTGCGCACATTGGTGGTATGTTCTGTTGGGGTGGATGGGGTACCCAGGGAAGTTTGTGTCTTGTACCATGCTTTCAGAGATTCGTGGGTAATTTTGGTGAGCCATAAAAATAGCACCTTTACACTTCTGCTGTCCTCTGTGAGGCAGGCTTCCTCATAGGTTGTGCTGCATTCCTCATGTAGCCTTGGGGGAGTCTTTAGTGTGCGACTGTGTTATGTTTTATAACTGTACATTTGTGTACTGTTACGTAGAACTTCCCCTCAGTCTCTATTATATGGATCATTGCTTTGGCACACAGGGACACTTTAATTTTTAAAATTTATTTTGAATTAATAAGTGTGTATTATTAAAGAGTATAGTATAATATGTTGATCTAAAATATATCATAGTAAAATTGTCAACTAATTAATAAGTCCATCAATTTTAACTTTTTGTGGTAGAAATATTAAATACCTGTTTTTAACCAAATGTGGTAGTTCAGACTGTAATCCCAGCACCTGGGAGGTGAGGCAGAAGGACCAGGAGTCTAAGGTCATCCTTGGCTATATAGTTTGATGCCAGCCTGGGATACATAAGACCCTGTCTCCCACCTACAAAAACAAACAAGAAAAGCAGAACTGTTCCTCATACATTCTGAAGTATAACAGCATTTGCTCTGTAGTTCCCTGGATGATTGATAGGTTCTTACAGTCTAATTGAAACTTTGGAGCCTTTGGTGAACATTCTCCTTCAAACCTTCCCCATCTCCTCTGTTATCCTCCTTTTTGCCTCATTTCTGTAAGATTCCACAGTCTTCGGGATCATTGTCTTTCTGTGCCTAGCCTATTCCACTTACCTAATAATCTCCAGGTGAGCAATCATCCATGTTAATGTAAATATGTAAATGGCAGACTTTTTATATGTCACTCTTTTGTAATATTGTCAAGGCTACATTATACCAAATACCGATTGTTGGATTTTTTTTTTTTTTTTTTAAAGAAGCTATTTGAAAACAGTGATGGGCTTTTCAGCAGTTTTCTTTTTAAAAATATTTTTAGAACAGGGTGTGGCAACATATACCTTTAATCCCAGCACCTGAGAGGCAGAGGCAGGTGGATCTCTAGGTTCTAGGCCAGTTTGATTTATAGATCCAGTTACACAGAGAAATTCTTTCTTGGGATACACACACAATTTTAACTTTGTGTGAATGTTTTATTTACTTGTGTGTACATTCACCTTGTGCCTGTTGCATCCTCTGGAACTAGAATTATGAATGGTTATAAGCCACCATGTATGTAGGTGCTGGAAACAGTCCTCTGTAAGAGCAACAGGTCCTCTTAACTTTTGAGTATTCATTTCAGATCGAGTAATTGTATTTGCATTTCTTCCCTCCTGCATTCATCAGCCCAGACAGGTGGGACTGTGATGAGGGCAACTCTTGCTTTTCCCAGATATCTTCTGTGCTTTAACATAGAGTTCTTGCTTATACTTTTTTTTAAAAAAAAAAAAACAAAAAACAAAAAAACAGTGGCACAGGCCTTTAATCCCAGCACTCAGGAGACAGAGGAAGCCAGATCTCTAAGTTTGAGGCCAGCCTGGTCTACAAAGTGATCCCAAGTGGATATTAACTCTGATGGCCTCTGTGAGGGGATCACATAGCTTTTCTTCTGTGACATATTACTAGTTCGCAACATAGGACATAATGTTTATAACTTAAAAAAGAGAAAAACCTAGGAGGCAAAGCAGAGCATTTGTTCTCAGCAAGGGCGTAGCTCAGTGGCTGGGAGGTCATGCCAGAAGCTGGGATGAATGCTAACTTTGCAACCTGAGTAAAATCCTGGTTCTGGAGGTGGGGGCTGTAAAGATGGTCCTGTGAATCAAGCTTCTCTTTTGCAGGAACACTCTGGGCGTGTGTTTCGGCTACAATTTGATGAGTTTCAGATCATCAGCAGTTCCCACGATGACACTATTTTGATTTGGGATTTCTTAAACGTGCCTCCCAGTGCCCAGAATGAGACACGCTCTCCCTCCAGAACCTACACTTACATCTCCAGATAGCGGTCTGCACTTTGGCCCAATCTGGTGAGTATGCCCAAATCCCAGCCCTACCTGGGCTCTTCAAGGCCTTGCTCTGGGCTTTACCTTCCTTCTGGAAATTCCTTTGTGATGTGTGCAAGCCTTTTCTGGATCTGTTGTGAGGTTCCCTAATTGTCTCACGATAGAACCCTGTACACTGTGGACTTTTCACATCATTGTTAACAGGAGATAAATGTGGTTGATATCTTAAAAAACTAGCTTCCTAAGTAATTTCCTAAATGGTCATGGCCATTACACACTGGAATAGTTTTTCGTGTTTGATTTTAGTGTGCAGAAATCAACCTTGGTTCTATGGTTGGCAGCTGAATAGATGCATGTATACATGTGCACCCACAAGGGCCACAAGGGCATCCAAATTTCTCTTCTTCCTACACCACAGTCATTCTCTATTGCCATCTCCGAAAGGAGAGATCACTGAATTGTGCCATGAGCCTTGAAAGCCATCCTTCATAAGTAAGGACAGCAGGTGCTTAGGAAGCAAGTCCTTTGCTCTGGTTACAGAGCTATTACACTGTTGATGACAGAATGCTTTGCTCACCAGTGTACTCCCTTTAGAGGGATGAGAAATGGCAGGCTTGCCCACGCTTGCCCACATCCCAGATATTCATAGCTATGGAGAACAGCATTCCCAAGTTGAAGATTTGCCAGAGATCACTGGATTCTCTGTGTGTGTGTGTGTGTATTTATATATATATATATATATATATAAAGACTTGTGGTTAAAATTCTCTTAATTTAAAAGCATTACTTAATTCTTTGTAGCTTTTTACTAGTTTTTTTTTTTATTAAAAAGTATAAAATTGAGAAATTATGGGGATGGAAAGATTGGAAACCCTAATACCAAGTCACCCAAAGTTCCGTCACTTTTGATATTCTTTAGTCAGTAGATAATCTGAGTCCCATAAGTGACTCTCAACAAGTTTCCTTGCCCAGGGCTGACCCACTGTAGCCAAGCACTGAATTTGACCTGCTGTAAGCTTTTTGTTTTTATGCCATTGCAGGCCAAAAATAGTTCTTATATCTTATACCCTTGAAAAATATCAAAAAGAAAATTAGATGCCATGTAAAAGTCATATAATTAAAATTCCAACATCCATAAAATTAGTTTGATTGGGGAATAGCTCACTCATTTGTTAATGTTTACTGTGGCTGCTTCTGTGCTTCAGTAGCCGAATTGAGTAGTTAGAACAAAGCTCACACAGCCTGTAACATGTCAACCAATTCCTATGTAGCCCTTTAAGAATCAGAACTCTGCATCAAGAATGGCAGATCTCTGCTGGCATGGACACTTTGAACAGTAGTGTTGATTGAGGGAACATCTGCCACCCCCAAATGACTACAAGGAAGACATAGTGGGCTGGTGACACATGCTGTGTGTGTGGGAGGGCCATCAGCAGGGACCTCAGAGCCACTGTGTCTGTCTACACAGCCATTCATCTTTTCCTCCCTGTTTTCTCTTGGAAAAACCCACCTGGCAGAATCCTTGTATCCACTGAGTAAAGTCTTGAAAGTGGCCTCCCTCCTGGTCTTTCTTTCTCTTCTCTTCTTAAGCCTGCCCTCTGTGCCTCTCCCATACTCTGTCTAATTAATGCCCGTTCCCCTTTCTTCTCCAGGGTTTCCTAGTCTTGAACTACTGGCTACATGGCTACCACATGCCTAAGGGAGTTGGTTCACAGCTGAGTTTTGGGGCTGGAATTGGTTCTCGATGCTGGGTAGACACAAAACAGCCCCATTCTTCAAGCCCCAATGTTTCCCAGCGCCGCCCCGGCTCTACTTGGAGAAGGACAGCTCAGCTTACCAACTGCAAGTAGAGCAGCAGCTCATGCCCCTCCCTTGAGTGAAGAGCCCAGCGCTTCCCTGCACATGTTCACGGGAAGGACACATGCCTGTTCTTCAGAAGCAAAGCGACCGACCGTCCGGAGAAGACTCACCTCTAATTCACATCGCTTTGCACCTTGGTTTGGTACTAAAAACAGCATTGCATTCTTGGTGAAGTGTTGGGTGTTCAGGGCTTTCCTCTCCAGCAGCAGCAGCTTCTCCTTAGACCTTCAGGTCACTGTCATTCTGACGTGCATAGGAATGTGTCGGACAATGGACAGCTCTGGATTATTTTAGTATTTTTGGATTACATTTCCTTTCTGTACTGGTTTGTTTTAATTTAAAGAATAAGTGAGTTATATTACCTCTCCATGGGTAATACAGCTATTTTCTTTTATTAACTGTTCTCTGTACCCTTATCATTTCCTGATATTTGGTAGAGTAACACCTTTATCCACATGCTTGCCTCCTAATTTAAAATACTGTACCCGCATGTAGATATAATGTACATAACAATTCATGCTCAAGATTGCCAGATCGGGCCCTCTGCATCAGAGACACTACTTACTGTGGAATGTGCACTTGGCTGCAGGTGGGCCCAAGAACTTGGCTCCAGGGTTGCTGTGATTCCCTGACCCCTCCTGCAGTATTCATTTGTGTTTTATTTGTCACTGTACTGTGTGTACTGTGTTTTCAGATGGAACTTAAGAAGTTTAACATCTTCGCGGCCTCATTGTCACTGAGAGCTAGTGGTCACCTCACCATGGTGACCATTGGCTTCTCTGTCCAACATCCTTCTATGTGGCAGTAACCCTGAGACAGGGAGAGGGCAGCCCTGTTGACAGGGCTCCTGGCTCTGGGCTCCCTGCACTCCGGCAGGGTGTTGGAGGCTGCTGATTAGAGCCTGTGGAACAGGTGCTGTTCAGAACTCACATTAAGAGCAAGAGCACAGCCTCAGACCCCATCAGCTCTGGTGTCACCCATCCCTTCAGTTCTCAACGCTCCTGAGTGTGACAGGCACACAGACAGGACCTTGGTCGACATTATTTCCCTTTTTCAAGATTAGGTTTTGATTTGCCCCTCACCATGGTTTCCAAAGATCGAGGAATGTTAGTACTCTTTAAAAGGACCAATCCGCCTCTCCCTGTGAATGGAGCCTCTTCCCATGGAAGCTCACTCCAGGAGAGAAGGCCTCTGGGCTCCGCTTGCCCTGGCATTGTGAATGCTGTGGGGATCAGTATGTGTTGGTGATTGTTTACTGGGTTGGAGGCTGCTTTTTAGTTGTTGGCTTTTCCCTCCCTCCCTCCCTCCCTCCCTCCCTCCCTCCCTCCCTCCCTCCCTCCCTCCCTCCCTCTCTCCCTCCCCCCCCCCCCAGATACATCATTCTCACAGGATTCTACATTTGTTTCTGAGGGGTGGGGGCTCAAATGTATAGAAAGTAGGCCCCATCCATAAGTGGAGTGTGTACAAACCATCTCAGCTCATCACCCATTTGACAGGAACGCCCAGGGGAGGGGGAGGGGAGGAAGTGAGTTCTGAACAATTGGACTTTTTTTGTTTTGCATGTTAAATATAGAAGTTCCTGTTGCTCCTTGGGAGATCATGGCCTTCAAATATGCACACGACCTTTGAATTGTGCCTACTAAATGATAGCAGGGGACTTGGGTACCCAAGGAATTCTAATTCCTGGGATTACAGTAGTAATTCCCAGCTGTACTCTGGACTTTATTTTGCTAACCATAATTGAGCAACTGTAAATTACTGCTATATTAATGTGTTAAAGCACTGGGCTAGTCTAATTCTAACTGGTAATGAATTATGTTTGCCATTTATCTGTTTGAAATAAATGTGTCTGAACAGCTATTGAAACTGTTAAATTGTACAGATATTATCATGACGGCTTTGTACTGTGGAATGTGCTTAATAAAAGTTTGACCTTTGTCCAATAAATTGCTAAGTAATGTCAGTAAATCAAGATGAGTATTATGCAGTACACCTGACCTGGCTTCATGGCGATTGTTACTTCCGCTGCTAAATCAAAGCCAATACTCTCAATAAAGTGTTGCAGTACTCTGCTGTTCTGTTACATTTTTCAGAAAAACAGTTTTGTGCTATCAGAAATTAGCGACATACCTAAAGGTGGATTTTCAAAGTCGTCTGGCCCATAATGTGAAGCTGAAGGTGGTGTTGCTTCTGGCCTGTGGATTTTCTCACCTTCTGCTTTCCTAGAAAGCTTCAAAAGCTGAGGACTTCTTGTCAGCAGATCAGCATCTCCAGTGTGATGATTTCTTCAAGAGTTCTGCAAACTAGGAAGGTGGCCCCAGGCCCTCCCAGGTGAGGGGGTGCAGGAAGAGCACTTGCCACCAGAGCGGACTTTTGAGTGGATTAGACCAGTATTTCAGTGGGCTTAGTCCATGAACTTGGATCAGAAAACTAGTACAGTGCTGCTTCCTCCACCTCTCTCCCTTTTTCTCCCTCCAGCCCCCTTCCCCCTTTCTGGGATCATTCCATGCCATTCTTGTTCGCTGGTTTAGGATTTGGTTATAAGGATATCTCTTTTTTGCCAGTTCAATTGAGAGTGGGGATTGGCCAGCTGTTAAATATAGTAAGCTGCCCCCCATGGTTTGGGCTAGTCCGTAGGAACAGCACAGGAAGAACTCTGTGGGCTGGGGGCACGAGAGTGAAAACACAGCAGCTTGGATCTTGTCCTGGCTGGTTTTATGCCAACTTGGCACAAGCTAGAGTCGTCTGAAAGGAGGAGCCTTATGGAGAAAATGCCTCCTTAATATCAGGCTGCAGGCAACTGATTGGTGGGGGACAGCCCCACCCACGGTGAGAGGCCCCATCCCTGGTCTGCTGCTCCTAAGCAGGGCCCCTCCATGGCCTCAGCATCAGTTCCTGCCTCCAGGTTCCTGCCCTGTCTGAGTTCCTGCCCTGACTTCCTTCAGGATGAACAGTGATGTGAAAGTGTGAGCCAAATAAGCCCATTCTTTCCTAGTTTGCTTTTTGGCTATGGTGTTTGATCCCAGCAGTAGAAACTAACACAGACATCCTGGCCTCTTCTCCCATAGCTGGTAAAGACTCCCTTCCTCTCTCCCTTCCATTTTCTCTTCCTGAATGCAGGTGCATCCCCTGGTGCTGGGGATTTGAGGATTCTATTGTACTACTCAGAGATGAGCTAGCAGCCTGCTTGTCTTTTAAATAATAAAGATCCCAGTGGGTCATTTGGCTCACGATCCTACTCCCTGCTCACTGCCTGGCATTTCTGGTTGGATTCTTTGCTCCCTGTCCGGCTTGCTATTCAGAAAGGCACATGGCAAGCTCTGAAGACTGCAAGAATTCATACCCAGTGACGCCAGAGCTGATTTCAAGGTAACCTGGAAATCTAGATTATGTACTCACCCAACTTCTAGAAGCACTTTTTCTTTAAGATGTGTTTCTTTTTTGTGTCTTGGGGTTTCTATCACCACAAGAAAACCATGATCTTAAGTGACGAGAAAAGAAAAGGCGTAGGCTTACGACTCAGGTCACACTCCATCACCGAAGGAAGTCGTGACAGGAACCTGGAGGCAGGAACTGAAGCAGAAGCGGGGGGAGGGGGGGGGCTGCTTGCTGCCTTGCTATTCCTGGCTTGTTTAGTTTATCTGCCTGCTGGACACTGCCACATCAACTTTTAGTCAAGAAAATGTCTCACAGGCTTGCCTACAGCCAGACTGGAGTGGAGGCATTTTTCAACGGACTCTAGTTTGTGCCAAGTTGATAAAACTAGCCAGCACTGCCTGTCTGTCTGTATGACTGGGCACCAAATTGTTCAGTGCCTACAGAGGCCATAAGAGGGCATTTAATTGTGAGTTGGAGACAGTTGTGAGCCACCATGTGGATGCTGAATAACCACCTAGGTCCTCGACTAAGCCAGCATCTCCTCTGGCTTGTGTCTCTGAACTAGAGGGATGGTAAGCATTTTTAGTGATCTGCTGATTCGCTGTCACGGCTTTGGGGCTTATAGAGGTAAGGGACAATATAGATGATAAGCTTCATAACATCATGTGTTGTACACAGTAGTTACTCAACATGTTTGTGAAGAGGTATTTGACGAAACCAGAGGAGGAAGGAGCCAAGAACTGAATTCCAGTTTCCTGTTGCTAGATGTGTTTAGATCACCTTCTTGCTTCAGCTGGACTTGGGTTCCCCTTACAGCAGGGCTGGGTTTAGGTGGGGGGTTGGCTTGGTCTCAAGAGACTACTCTTGCAGGCTCCTTTACTAAGCTGTCTAGTACCCAGTGGATCTGCCATCATGGAACATATGGCTGCCTGTTTTTAGGGTGCTAGCATCTGCCTGAGGGAAGGCAGTGGGCCCTTCAAATTTTTTGTTTTTGAAATGGTTTCTATAGCCTAAGCTGTCCTTGAACTCAGCAGTCCTGCCTCTGCTCCCAAGAACATGCATCACAGTGACTGGCCTGGGCCTCTGATGATCTAGGTCACAGATCTAAGATCTCGGCTGCTTAGGCATAGCTGTGTGACTGTGGCAGGGCAGGCATGCAGAACTTGATCCTTGTAGGATCTCTGTGGCAAGACTTGAGTGAATGGAATTGTACTGCTTCCTGGATTCCCACTCTCCACTCAAATCTGATCCTCTCCAGGAGTGGTTTGATTTTGTCACTGAGTCTAAAACTTTTTCCTGGGTTGGCTTGGGAAAACCCAGGACTCAGAAGACCCAGGGTTAGGATCTAATGTCCCCTGGGGAGGTACCCCCTTGCCCATCCTCAGTACACTTAGTACCAGTTGTTTCTCTTGCAGGCTGTGCTCTATAAGGGATACTTGGCTAGCAGCTGGCGGAAGAAAGGGCAGTTTTGGGTCCAGAGCCCTCCCCCAGGACTGGAGCTCTGACATCTGGGTACAGGTAGGCCAGTGAGCAAAGACATTCATTGCCTAGAACCTGAGCTTTCTACAACTAGAAAGCAGAGTTTTTTGAAGTGCTGTAGCAATATAACTAGATGTATATAACCTAGATGCCTGGTAGCTCTATTGGTGACTTAACATAGCTGACAGCATGCTCAATCATAATGGAGTCTGAAATGGCATGGGAGGGGACACGTGCAGTCTACTCAGAGGTATTCTACTCTACGTGAACTGATGGTCCCGGGAAAGGACTCCCCCACAATGAAGGCTTGAGTTTGCAAACAGGGCCTAGGATGTCCATTATGTCCTCTGTGGACAAGATGGGAGAGTGCATTGCTTAGATTTTTCTTTTGCCCATATTGGTAGCCTGATGTGGGAATGTCTTTCTGTATGCTGTGTATATCAATCTTTAAATAAAAGATTGTTTTAGCCATGGCAGGCACCGTAGAAGAAGTAGGTGGAGAATCAGATTAGTTAAAAGGAGGGCGGAGTCAGAGACAAGTCGAGCCAGATGCCCCCCCCAAAAACAACATATAAAAAACATGAGCCACAAGCCATGTGACAAGACAAATTAATAAAAATAAGTTAAACTAACAATATGCCTAAGCCATAGGCCAAACAACAAAAAGTTAATATAAATGTCTAAGTCATTTTTAAAAAACTAAACAACAAACAACTAAAAAGTCTAACACTACAAGTCTGTAAGTCTAAACCTCTGGCCGCCCAAGACCAAAAAACCTTATTATAACAGTAGCCACAGCTGATATTTCTGTAAGTGGCCTTTGCTTCTCTCCATGTTCTGTGGGTGCCATGATGCCAGCAGACACCTACTGCCACCCCTTGTAGAGGATCCAGGCTTCAGGATGTGTGGTCCCTGCAGGATGACAGACCTCTGCTCATCTTCTCATCTCACCTCCCTCCCTTCCTCATCCTTGGCATGCATTTTGGATTTTTTGTATGTTTTTGTTTTGAGACAGGGTCTTATTGTATAGCCCTAGCTGTCCTGAAACAATGTAGACCAAGTTGGCCTTGAACTCACAGTGATCCACTTGCCTCTGAAATTAAAGTGCTGAAATTACAAGGCATATACTTTGGTGATGTATTGTATCCCAAAGCACTATGACATCTGGCTTCTGGCATGCATTCTTGATCATAACAATGTGTGTGATGTGCCTAGGCCACCACTTAAAGTGTGTGAGCTGCGTGTCTCTGTCCCAACTTTGGAGAAGGATGCTGAGGTCTGGAATAAGGAAAAACATGGTGGCAGGGGACTGGTAAGATGGGGGTGAGGGCTTGCCTGTGGTGGGAGGTAGAGCAGGTAACAAGGCTGCCTCCCATATTGTATGCATGTGGCACTGTCACAGGAAGGGGACACGGTTCCTGCTCTTACACAGCTTGCATTCCAGAAGAAATCGTCCCCTCTACTTGCTCCAGTGTGCCAAAACATGACATGGAATGACAAACTAAATTAAGGTGAGTAAGAGCTGTGAACAGATCGTGTGGGCAGGTGGTGGAGGATGTTTAGGACATCTGACCAAGACCTCAGTAGTCAGGAGTCAGATACAAGCTAAGCCAAAAAAAAAAAAAAAAAAGTTCCTGATGAGGCTATGGAGGTGCAAAGGCCGTGAGGTAGGAAACCCTTGGAGTGGGTGGGCATCCTAGAAAGGAAGCTTTGGGGAGGGATGTGTGTGAACAGATAATGCTTTTGAGTTTAAACAGTGGAAGTATTCAGAGAGGGTCTGACCTGAGAGATACCTAGAAAAGGGACTTCGGTTGCTCCTGAGTCTGGAGGAACATATGGGTTTAGGAGAAAGGAAGGTAAGCCTCGGTACAGACAGAACTGGAGTGCAGGCGTCTCCCTGGACGCAGTGGCTGCCTGCTGATCACACACTGGACACCTGAACTTGCTTGCTTATGCTCCTTCCAGGACTCCAGGGATTCCATGGCAACCTCCAGCCTCTCCTTCCTGGCTTCTGCCTGCTGGCTCCCTCCTTGGGAATGTTCCTGAGGACCATCTGCAGAAACAGCCTAGGGCCAGGTCTGCACCTCAGGAACAGGAGATAAAAGGGGCCGTGGGGACTTTTCCACCAAAGGCAAAAGCAGTTTGTAGAATGGGCTGTGAGGTTTTGTTTCAGGAAATTTCATCATGTCTCCAAGAAGGGGGTGGAGGGGGAAGGGTGGGGTGGAGGAAAGATGGAGGGGGGGGGAGAGAGGGGGGTAGAAGAAGGGGTGGAATCAGTCCCAGACTTCCTTGCCCTTTTTCATGTTGGTAACACAGGTGGCCCAGGTCAGCCTCAGGTCAGCGACAGTTGGCTCTTTAGTGCCCCTCTGTGAATACCTCACTTCTGTAATAGTTTTTCCTTTAAAAACAGCTCTGCCTTCTTTGGCAGATGGTGACATTCCATTAGCATATGGAATATTTTTCAAAACACATCCAAAAGTGTGTCTCTTATGGAGGAGCCAGGGTAAAAGCATGCACAGGCTTCAAAAGTGTACTGGAGCTACTTGGCATGAAAGGCTATACTCTCCCTACCCGGGCACCATCATCTCTGGTCCTAACCTGAACCAAGAGGTCTGTCCTCGAGGGTAGCCTGCCAGCTCTGCAGAGCAGGCACAACCACAGATCAAGGCCGGAAAGGTGGCCAGAGGACAAAGTGACATGTCCTGATCAGCTCTGATCAGCCTGGGATGCTGTGAGCAGCTTTGCTGTTGCCTTCTCACTGAAATGCATCTGCCGGCGAGTCTCTCATATTCACAGATAAGATCAGATCACTTCCCTGCCAACACTCTAGTGGCAACTACTGTCCTCAAAATTTCACAGGAACTCTGCTGTGGACTGTGGGCCTCTCACTCCTGCTATTGTGGATTAGGCTTCTCTGCCCTACATAGCAGCTACATGAGTGTTCTCCATCTCTGTCCCTGCCTCAGGACTTTCACACACACTATTCCTATGCCTCTCAGCATGTGCATGGCTGTGTACGTGGCTGCTTCGTTTTCATTCAGGTCTGAGCTGAAGCCCTCCAAGAGAAGATTGTCTAAGCAGATAATTTATGAGTCTGGTGCTGTTCATCATGCCACGGAGATACCTCCAGCAGGTCATCTAAGCAGTCTGTGTCACCATCTAGTACATTCTGTATTACTCTAAGTCTTACTAAAGTGTGAGTGAGTGGTGTGTGTGTGTGTGGTTTGTTTGTTTTCCATGACAGGCTTTTACTGTGTAGTCCCTGGCTGTCCTGAAACTCACTCAATAGACCAAAGAACTCAAGATCCACCTGCTTCTGCCTCCAGAGTGCTGGGATTAAGGGTGTATATCACCACCTCCCGGCTTCAAGGTATACTTCTTGAAGGCCTACTGTGTGTCACATACAGAGCTGGAAAAGTCAAAACAAATATCCCTGCCCTTAAGGCAACTGTGTTATAACAAAGGAAGGCAGACAATGAATGTCTCACAGTCATCTCTTGCTATTTTTCAGGTGATAATTCTAGGACTGTTCAGGTACCCAAATCCCGGCATACTTAGCCCCAGTCCTGTGCAATGGCTCGGTGTTTGCACAGAACCAAGTCATCATCCCAAGAGCCTGCACTCATCTCTAGATTCTTGACTCCTGTTGAAAACACTGCACAGGCGGCTGTGAACGGCACTGCTTAGGCTGCAGTGACAAGGTGTGGATCAGATATAGAGGTGTGATCCTCCCTGCCTCACATGTCTACCCAAGGTGAATTGAACCTGTGGGTGCAGAACTTGTGACCTCAAAGACCCAACTATCTACAACTGTGTATAACTGACTTTTTTAGCCAGAAACATGACCTTGAGGATAAGACAGAGCTCAAGGCATTATGGCTAGCTGGAAGGCGGCTACACCCCCATTTGATAAACAGTCTTGAGACATAGGTATTGGAAATATTCTGCTAGTAGAACAGCAAATGTTTGGGGTGGTGTTGTGTAATTCCTTATCTGCTCCAGTATCCTCAGAGGCTGTAGTGAGCCTCGTGGCCACACCTTAAAGATGGTGCTGGCTTCCGCCTTCCACCTTCCCAACGGTGAGAGCTCTCTGAGATAAACAACTCCTTATTTGGATAAGGCTAAGCTCGTGGCTTGCTTCCAGGTGTGGCTTGCTTCCGTGCACCTGGATCTATTGGCATGGCCCACGTGGTGCCCCGTGACTAGCAGTCCAGAGGGTATATAGCTAGGAGCGGGTTTTCCCCAGTAGGAGAGGCAGAGCAGAGGCAGAAGAAGTTTCAAGGTCCTGAATAAACCACTGAAAGAAGAGCCTGGTGTTGCGTCGTCGTCCTTGCTAGCGAGGTTGCGCGCAACAAGAGGCCACTTTTGTTCACCATTTTACAGATAGATAAGTGAAGTCTCAGATAGGAGAAATGTGTTGATGGATCCTTTAGTTGTCCATGACTGAGACATAGGATCAGAATATCATTAACTTCCCACTGGGTACCCTCCCTGAGTTATTCATGTCCTGTTGCTGTGATGTATACCTGAGGGAAACAACTCTGTATTTGGCTCCATTGGCTTGGAGGGCATGATGGAGCCCCTCACAGTGCCCAGGAAGCAGAGGGGCACGAATGCCTGAGTAGCAGGATCCTGCCTGTGGGAATGTGCTACCCACATTCAAGGTGGGGCTTCTTCCCTCAGCTAATCCCCTCTGGAAGTACCTCATGGACACAGCCAGGTGTGCTTTACCAGGCTGAACCAGACACACTATCACATTCCCCAAATGGTCCAGGTTATGCAGTCTCTTTGGTGACGTCATCTAAAAAGGAGAAGCGACAGCTGGGGCCCACCTTCAGGCCACTGTCCAACCTTATCAGTCTGATGCTAGTCTGTGGCAGTAATCCTTGAAGGGCCGTTCTGACCCAGTGGGGCAGGCAGTGCTAGATCTGTACCTTCAACTCCTCTGAGTGTGTCCTGCTCATCAGACCTATTGTTCTGTCTCCCACAACCCCAGAGACCCGCAGGGGCTGTCTTAACAACATTTGATTCTACATGCTAACTGCCAAGCATGCTTTTAAGGAATTGGCATTATATTATCTCATTGAATTTTTTCACTCAGGATGCTCCAGTGGAGCATCAGGTCCTGGAGAAACCCAGGAACTTGTCCGAGGTCCCTCACTAGTAGATGAAACTGGTCCTGCATCCAGGCTGGTCCCATCATCTTTATCCCTGCCCCAGAGTTTTGGAAATCACAAGCCTAGTAGATCTGCAGAGAGCTCAGTTCTCCTTTGGGTCCCAGTTCTTCCCTGCCCACTACCAAACTTGGAATTGGAGCCTGTTGAAGGTAAATTTTACAGCAATGTTTATCTTGGTTGGATATGTGACCATTTTCCCAATTTCTTCCTCCTCAGGAGACACTCATTGAATGTCATGAAAACCTGACCGTGTGATCACAAGGCTCACCCTTTCCAATTCAACATCCTGGTCATTTCTGCTGGGTCTTGGGGCCATTGGGATGGGCCTTGAGGCTGGCTATATTCTATTTGAACTCTTTACTGCTAGGATGCTGCTTCAGGGGCAGAGTTCATGGTGCTCTCAAGAAGAAGGTCTAGCCTGTTATGGGGAAAGGCTTGCAATCCCACCTCATTATTGCCAGGTGCTCAGGAATGTGAGGCCTGGTGGGGAAAGAGCTTCTTGGTCAAGGCTCTTTTTGCAAATGGAACTTACAAGTCCTCCATGCCCGAAAACAATCAAGGCTTAGAAAAGCGGCATCAAACTTGTCACAGGGTAAGTCAGAAAGGATGAAAGTGAAATGCTTTAAAGTCGCAGGCATTTGCATGATATGACCATGACCCTGTCCCCTATCTTGAACACTTGGTTCCTAGTTGATGGTATCTGAGAAGGTTGTGGCACCCTATAACTGTGGCCTACCTGGTGGATGCCAGTCTATATTAGTAGGCCTTCGGGAGCATAGGCCAACTCCACTTCTGATCTTTCTCTATTTTCTGACCTGTAAAGATATAATAAGACATGCCACAAGATCTCAATGCCTTGGATGGACCCCAGCTACTATGCCTCCCCTGCCACAGTGTACTGTATGTATCCCTTACAAACAAAGAAACTTTCCCCTTAAGTTACTCATGCCAAAAATGATTCTTCCATGGTGATAGGAGAAGTGACTCTTATAGTGATGGTGTTTAGTCATGATGATGGTGGTGCTGATGGTGAGGTGATGATGTCAGTAAGGATGGGAGTGGTGGTGGTGGTGATGATGACGATGGTGATGATGATGGTGGGGTTCCTGATGACGTTGCCCATGGTGATGTAACTGCTGATACTGATTAAAAACTGAAAGGTCCAGTTAAGTCCTTGTAGGTATAAAGGAATATGGGCATTGATTCATCAAGGCTTCTGTGTTATTTTTGCACACCTTCCTCACTTTTCTCATCTTGCAGAATGGTCAAGGTCAATATTGGCATCAGCATGGATATGAAACTGAGTTCTGGCCCTGCTGGTGAGTGGCTCAGTGACCTTACGTGACTTACCTGACTCCAGAGAATCTAGCTTTTCTCTTTGGCAGCACAGAGCAGAAGAGCTTCACGAGCATCTTTGTGAACCTGCAGGAAATGATGATGTGCACAAGGCAAGGAGCTTTGTGTCAGTCTATATGTCTTGCTGAACAGCTGTACCCCTCAGCATCCTTGTGAAGCCTCAGCGTAAGGCTTTGTATACTATGGGGCCTAGGGAACACTCCTGAACTCAGAGTCCTTGGTGGAGAAATCTTGAAACCAGGTTCAAACTCCAGTCCCTTAACTTCTTGTCACTGCACAGAGAGGAACAGAAGAATCACCACTCAAGAGGCCCCTGAGTCATCTCTGGTAAAATGGGTAAGAATGGGGTTAATAATTCCTGTGTTAGTTAGGGTTTCTGTGGTGGAATAATCTTTTTGTACTCTGTGAATATTTTTCACTCAGATTGGTTTAATAAAAAGCTGAACAGTCAATAGCTCGTCAGGATTTTTGGAGTGGAGAGGATTCTGGAGTGGAGAGAAGGGCAGAGATGCAGAGCAGCCAGCCAGCCAGAGAAAAAGCAGGTAAATGCAGGAGGACAGGTAAATGCCATGAGTCACATGACAACACATAGATGAATAGAAATGGGTTGATTTAAATTATAAGAGCTAGTGGAACAAGCCTAAGCTATCGGCTGAGCTTTCATAATTAATAAGAAGTCCTTTTGTGGTTATTTGGGAACTAGGAGGCAGAACAAAAAAATCTGCTTCAAATGTCATCTAACATCTGGTCATGTATTTCCATATAAGACCTGAGAAAGCTTTTTTTAAAAAAAGTTCCTGACACACAAAAATGGAGGCAAACACAGCTTCCTGGTCTTTTGTCTTTCATGCTAGCCTTGGTACAGAGACACCTCTCTACAGCTGCCTGTGTGCTTGAACTGCCATTGTGCCACAAACTAAGCCACGTGGCAAGTTTAAGGTTTTGCTCATGTACACAGAAAAGGTACAGATATGCAGTAAAGCAGGTTCAGATGGAAAAAAAAAAATCCTCTAAACAGGTTTTAGTGTGTTTAAAAATGTACAGACTGTTAAGAAAAAAGAGATAGACAGTCATAAAAAACAAGTAAGTAAATAGTATAAAATAATAAACTCTTTAAAGAAAGAGTAAAATAACAATAATAAAAAAGAATAAGCCGTATAGAGATGGGAAATACAGAGTCTAGATCCTGTGTGTTTTGTGTTGTTTTTGAATTTTTTGAATGCTAGTCAACAGATGACAGTTGCTGGAAGACATTAAATTATGAAATAAACTTCTGAGTTTAGTCAGACTAGATACTTTTAAAATGCCTTACTTTAAAATGTAAGTAAAAAATGTACTAAGTTGGGGAAGAGGCTATGCTTCTGTTTTTACAGGATACTACCAAAGGCTGTGGATTCCTTCCAGATTAATAGAGATCAGATTTGGCCAGTGGACCTTCTGAGTATCTTGGCTATAGACATGGGAGAGGAAGCCCAAAACAAACAAACAAACAAATACAGGACAGATGTAAGCTGAGCTCTTGACATGGGGACAGCTCTGAGATGAGTCATCGTGAGCCCTGTTGGCTACAGAATTCTCATGACTTATCATTACATGCCATTCTTTCATATGGCATAGGTAGAGGTTTATATTACGGTTTGATTATACAGATTATACGGTCTTAGAAAGTTGGTAGATGCCTTTTTACCTGCTCAAACACACACACAAAAAAATCATCTTTAACTGATTTATACACACTGCACACTCCATACTTGTGTTAATGCAGATATGTATGCTACCTTTCAAAGTTTATGTGTTTTCAGAACAAAGGGACCAGACACCAATGAAAATGGATGGCCTGGGTGATCCATTATCTCAGAGCACTTTTGTTACAGTTTCCTCAGGGATTTGCATCCAGAACAGCCGCAAGGCTGCTGGCTGAGATGTTCTGGCCTCACAGTCCATCCAGAATTTCATATAAGCCTTTCACTTTCTCATTGCAGAGACTGGAAAACAAATAATACAGTTAACTCCCCCAGGACTTGACCATTATTCCAAATTTCCCAGGGTATCTTAAAGATTCTGCCATCCCCAGACAACAGAAAGTAGCCTAGAGAACATGACACCCATACTCCCAAGAGGTGGAGTGAATGGCTTTTGGTCATTTGATGGGTTATAGATTTTTGTCATTATGGGGGTTAGTTACAAGTTGCTAGTAGTCAGGTCATGAAAACAGCTAAACAAAGAAAATTAGATTCAAGGATCTCTTTCTCAAGGAAAAAAGGGGATATAGTACAGAAATGATGAGATAAAAGGGTAAATTGTTGAGTATACTTTTAAACAACCATTAGTCTCAAGTATTTTACATTGGTATGGATTTTTGTATATTGACACAAATTTAAGGTTATTTTTGTCATATTGTCTATATGTTTCTATTCTTGTTTAAGGTATTGTACCTGTGAAACTCACTTTAAAAAGATATATAAATTTATAGTCCTTGAAAACTCTTTAGGATAATAAATACAGGTTAATAGTTATCTATAACTATCAAACTTATAGACATGTTAGGTCTGTTTTCTAGGTCATACAGAGATATATTTTAGATATATAGATAGGTGATCTTCAAATACTTCAAAGACCTACCAAATTTGACATTTAAAATATTTTAATAACATAAGGCTTTTCATGGCAGTGAGACACATTTGTTCCTGGCAGTACCAATTCACTTAAAAACAGAATGATGGGCATTGAAGAATCCCTTGGAATTTGCTTTCTTTATGGAAAATGCTAGACATTTGAGCAAAAAACTGCCTTTGCCTTGACTGCTGACACTAGACTGTCCAAACAGAAGCAGCAGGACACAAGGAAAAGCAACTGCTAAACAAGACAGAGTAGGACAGTTCTTCAAAAATTTCTGCTTCATAACAGAGTCTGCCTGGTATTCTAGGCCTGTAGGCTGAAGATTGGATGTCCCAACGTTGCAGAGAATCCTTGGGTGACTGTCCAGGCAGCCAGATTTCTGTCATTTCTATAGGTTTGAAAGTGGCTGACAGTGAACTTCCTGTTTACTCGGGTAATATTATATCCTTCTGGGGTCTTTGATGGAGTCTTAGATAGTCATAATTTTCCTTAGTTTTGTTAGAAAGTAAATTAGGTATATAGCATTAAACTTATCATAATAAAATAAATAATAAAGTATTTTCTTTAAATATGACAAATACAAATAGACTGGACATTGTAATTCTTGCCTTAAAATTGTTCTTATTGTTTATAGTTTTATTTTGTTAGAGTTAAAAAAAAAAAAACCTTTTCTTTTATTTAGACCAAAAAGGGGAAATGTTGTACATTGTGAAGATTAGTCATTCTAATTGGTTTGATAAAAAGCTGAACAGCCAATAACTAGGCAGGATTTTCAAGGCAGAGAGGACACTGGGAAGAAGAGAAGGGGGGGGAACAACACTTGGAGTCACCAGCCAGATGCCAGTAAGACATGCAGGACAGGTAAATTCCATGAGTTACCTGGCAACATGTAGATAAATAGAAATGGCTATAGGTCAAGCTTTTATAATTAAGTCTCTGTGTGGTTATTTGGGGACCAGCTGGCAGGACAGAAAAACCCACCTGCAGGTTTCTGTTGTTGCAATGGAACACCATGACACACACACACACACACAAAAAAAAAAAAAAAAAAAAAAAAAAAAAAAAAAAAAACACCAGTTGAGGAGGAAAAGGTTTATTTGGCTTACATTTCCACAGCACTGTTATCATTAAGGATGTCAGGTCAGGAACTCAAACTGGGGAGGAATCTGAGGCAGGAGCTGATGCAGGAGTCATGGAGGGCTGTTGCTTGCTCACATGCTTGCCTAGCCTGCTTTTGTTCTTTATCCCTGCTTATTTTTTTTTTTTTTTTTTGAGCAGGATATCTCTGTGTAACCTTGACAGTCCTGGAACTTGCTCTGTAGACCGACTGGCCTTGAACTCATAGAGACCCACCTGCTTCTGCTTCCTAAGTGCTGGGATTAAAGCCTGCTTTTTTATAGGACCCAGGACCACAAGCTCAGGGATGGCACCACACACCATGGGCTGGGTCCTCCCCATGGATCACTAATGGAGAAAAGGCCTTACAGCTGGATCTCATGGAGGCCTTACCTCAGCTGAAGTGCCTTCCTCTCTGATGACTCAAAATTGGCTCAAGTTGACACAGAACCAGCCAGGACACCTTCCTTGCAGGTTTAATGCGGATTAGAGGTGCTGTCTGTGAGATACTTAGCATGCAGTAGATCTGTAGCCAAGCTATTCCTATCATGACTTGGCCATTACCAGAGCAGACCAACCTCGGATGCGTGAGTGTCCCACTCATTATTCTCTTTCTCTGAGGACAAATGAGTGGGAACCTTCTTAGAGACATTATCTGTAAACTTGGGCTCTACCCACGAGGAGCCATGTTTCAGGAGAGAGACAATTTTGGGAAGCTTCCTTTTCAAGGAAGGGCCTGTAGTATCCAGATGCCTTGCTTCCATCTAGAACGTTGGTTCCTCAGCTACAACTCTGGTCTGTGAAAATGCAGCCTTGATTCCAGAATGTAGATTAAGGCTGGTTTCTGAGCTCCCTCATGAGCTTCATGGCAGACCACATGATGCAGCCACTTTACAGCTCAAATTCCAGGAATTAAACCCTCTTGATTTGGGTTCATAACTCAGTCCCCTTCAGGTGTGACATCCTCTCCCTCTCAGGGGAGCAGTGAGATGAAGTTTGATGGTCCCAGGCCTTCCTGGCCACTTGGGATGACAAGCCTAGGGATGACACAGATGTCCACTGGTCATTATTATTTCTCTACCAAAAGCGAGGTAAGTGTTTTCCTTGGCAGGGGACTGCGATTCTCTGCTTTCCTGGGCTAGAAACTTGGGTCTGGGATGCTCAGGTGTGGCTTCTCTCCTTCCGGCTGGTAAAACCTGCTTCCTGTTTTCCTAGGGTGGGGAAAGTCCTTTGCAATCTGAGTCTCTGACCTCTGACCTTTATGGCCTTTCTTCAACCCTTCCAGCTCCCCTCCAGCCTCTGCCCAAATCCCAGGCTTGGAGAAGCATTACTAACTCTCCCATCCTGCTCTCCAAATCCTCACACCCACCCCTCCTTACAGGAAATGTTGGCTTCCAGCCAGCTGAGCTAAGAGTCAGGCTTACTAAACAGCAAACTCTGAGTCCCACCTGCCTGTGTTTGCTGGGAGATTGCTGTAACTGAAGCAAACAGGAATGTTCCTGGATGAAGTGGGAGGGGTGCTGAGCCCAGGCTGGTTGCTCTTGTTGAAGTCTGGGCTCTGTGTTGAAATTATAGTCAAAGGCTTTGTAGCCAGCTGAAGGAGCACAGTGGGTAGAGATGGTGGTGGAGACAGAGGGCACATCCTATCAGAGTGCCAAGGCTTGAAGGAGCCCACTTGGAAGCCCATAAGGTGAACAGCAGGGCTAGGCAGGAGATGGCAGGCTCACATCACAGAGAAGAGCCTCCTCAAGGTGGACGCTTAGGGTTCCTGCCATCACCCACTCCACCTTAAGCATCCACACTTATCCCTACCACCCCCAGGCTGAGGGAGAGGCTGGAACAGGCATACACAGTCGTTCTGTTCTGCTACTAGGTAGTGGCCTGGGCAAGTCTGCTGACCTACTCATGTGCCCTTTAGAAGTCATCTGGGATCCTAAGTAGAGGCTTGGAAAAACCAAAAGGACTGATCTGTCCAGAAGACTGGATGATGATGGCATTTATAAACAATGTTCATTCAGTGACCAAGAGAGCAAGCCAAAGGGAATGAGTCAAGGGTCCCACCAACCACCAACACACACCTGGTGTTCAAGGCAGGTGGGGGGCATTTTGTCAGTTCTTCTGTGAGATGCTGGGGAGGGTGTAGGAGAGGAGAGAGGCCACCAATGTGCCCTGAAGATCACACCCATCTTCCCATCCTCTTTCCACTAAGTCAGTGGTGATCAGAGGCTGGGAAGGGGAACATGATTTCCAAGAACACAGCACAGATAGATGTTGTGTCCACAAGGAAAGCCAGGACCCTTCACTCTGGAGCATGGTCTTCCAAGATGGAATTTTCTTGTGTTCATCTGTGGAATTTATTAGGATGCATTTGGCTGAAAGCAACAGTGTAACCAACTGATAGAACTATAAACAAGACATCATCTGTCAGACAATCACAGCCTGGCAGCCCGAGGTGGCTCAGTGATTCAGAATTAATATCCAGAACTCTCTCTTTATTCTACCAGCCTCAATATATTTTCTTTAATACTGCAATCTGCCTCCTAGTCCTAAGATGGCTGCCATAGCTCAAAGCATCACATCCTTATCTGTTGTATTCCAGGTAAAAGCAAAAATGTGTCATTTATTAATGAAGGAACCTATTTCCAGGGACCTTTGGAGACATCTGCTTGATCCAAACAGGACACATGACCAACCAGAAATAAAGATTATCCAGAAATGGGGCATAGCTCAGTGATGTGTCTCCTAAGGCTGGATACATCTTGCCAAGTCTGGAAGAGGACCCTCATCTCCTGTCTGGATGGCTGCATTCCAGAAGTGGAATATAAACCCCACCCGGACTCAGGCTAGTCCTGCCTGCCTAGTCAGCTGAGGTTGGGAATGGAGATGGGGTGGGCAGAGGGAATATGGGAAGCTTGGATCTTCTCTGTGTATAAGCTGACAACATGGCTGCTCCATCATATGAGAAGATTTTATTGTGGACACGAGAGAAAAAAACAGCCAGAGGCATCTGGAAGAGTCCAGAGCAGAGAGAGAAGGTACACTGGATGTGCCTAGCAGACTGGGCAAGGCTGTGGAGGAGCAGAGGATACAGAAAGAGAGACAATGATTAGTATGAACAGAGCCGATAGTGAGGATATCTGGATTATAATAAGGGTGAGTAGTTGGCAAAGGGGTGACTCTGGCATGGAGTCTTTAAAACATACAAATGCTTGTGAGTAGGGCCTGAGGTCTTCACGTTTCCTCTAACTCAGCTATTTTCATTATTTTCTGAGCTGCAGGCTCCACCAGCCAAGGCCAGGCAGGCAGCAACAGCAGATATTTCTGCCTGAAGGAGCAAAGGAACCACAGATGAGGAGGATGAAGCCACCGTGGCAGGACCTGCCCCTGCCACCAGTGCTCTGTGTTTTTGGAGGTTTAGCGCTTGTCCTGCAGCACGGTCCAGTACAAATGTCATCTCTGCCGAGTGCTGGACGTGCTGTCGGTTGTCAGCATACGAAAAAGACCAATATATGTGTTTCTTGCTCCACTTTGGCTGCCAAAGCCAGGGCCAAATGTACAAGATCCAGGTGCTCAGGGCTGGCTCTCGGTGATCTAAGCATCCTCTGAACCTCTCCCTGACTCTTGCCCTGCTCAGAGCCTCTGGGCATCAGGGGACCAGTGCAGTCTCTTGGAGAGTCCCTAGGAGACCGTATTAGGCTCCGCCCTGTCCTGTCTTCCCTAATCTCAGCCTAGACAAAGCAGGACAAACTGGTCCAGGAAGTCAGAAAGCACACATCTTGGCCATCTCGTGGACCACTGAATCATGGAGCCTGGCTGTTTTTCCACTGTCAAGGGGTTTCCGGCTGAGCTGCCGGGAGAGCCGCCCTTCCTGGATTAATGGCCTGGGTGTCAGGCAGTGGGAGGAGGTCTGCTGACTTCTCACAGGGAAAACAGCGGTTTTAACAGTGGGAGGATAGTTCTGTTAGTAAGCCGGTGATTTATCTGATGACCAGTATTTGGGTTTCCCTCGCGGTTTGTGTGGTTTGCGCTTGAATTTGGGCTGATTGGAGCAGGGATGACAGGGTGGAGGTGGTTCAGAGTGGAGGCTGGCCCAGCCCGGTCCACACTTCCCCAGCTCATCTATGTACTCGGCTCCTCATCAGCTCCCTCCTGCCTTGTTGGTGCCACTGTACATTTGGTACTAGGGCAGGCCTCCCTCTGACTATTTGTGCACCCACCTGATCTCTAGAGGGATGATGTTTGCATAATGTTTGCAGAGTCCTCAGGAAGACTTCTTTCTGCCGCACCCGGAACTTTGTGCTTCCAGGCACGAGAAGATAATATCTGTTGTTTATAAGCTACCAGTTTCTAGTATTGTTAGAACAGCACAAGCTGCCTAAGAAATGCTTCTTTACAAGATCCCAAGCTCCCAACAAGAGTGGACATGGTTGCATCCGAGCTACACAAAGTACCAATAGGTGGAGCTATTCACATCCCAGCACTCCGTGGGTACTTTCTATGTGGGAACTCGTAGTCATTTCTATCAACAACCCTAGTATCTACGTACAGAGGTAGGAGCAACTTACCCATGATCACACAGCAAACAGATTTTCTCCACCTGTCACCTATCCAGTTCCACTCCAGAAAGGAGCTAAGGACTCCCCAGAAGAGAAGGATATCCAGTGTGCTGATGAGTATTGTTTAGAGGATAAACTTACTGTGCTAGGCTTGTAAAAACAAAAGTGTTTTTTAAACTTGTATAAGCCATGAGGAAGTTGCTCCTACCTTGAACTGCCCCATCAGCTGGCCCGAGATGGACCAGGTGTAGTTGGGCTAGTCTTAAAAAACTGCTGATTGTTGCAAAATATTTCACAGTCAGATTAAACAGGCTAACTGCTAAGTTCTGCTTTTGTATGAAACCCTTGCTGGCTTGGATGGCTGAGGTACCTGTGGGACATCTGTTACAAAATCAAGCCTTGCCTGCACCAAGACAGGATATGAGTTAATTTGGCTCTCCAAAATGATCACTGTTTTATGGTTTTTGCCTTTATAATCCTTTGACTAACAATAGCCAGGGCTTTACTTAGAGAAGTCTCTCTGGTTTGGTCCTGGAGAGTCTCTTAATAAAAAGCCTCTAATTTATTGAAACCAAAGTTGGGGTCAGACTAGCAAATCTCTGAATATCCACAGAGTGCCCCGTTGACTCTGGAACTTGAGAGATGGCATTTGCTACCAAGTTCCCGGTGTTGTGGCATTTAGAGGTGGGGCCTTTAATCATGAGAGCCCCTTGACACAAAGCTAGCTCATGAGACTTGGTCCTGAAGAAAAGTCTCTCCTAGGGCTCTGAGCCAGGCATGTCCACCTGCAGCTGTCATCCTGTGGGGCTCAGGCAGTTTGACTGCAAAAGAGTCAGTTTCTGCATTGGTTACTTTTCTGTCCTGGTGATAGAACACCTTGGCAAAAAGGAACCTTAAAGGAGAAAAGGTTTTATTTTGGCTCCAAATTCCCAAGGAGACACAGTCCTCAGAGTGGGGAAGGCATAGAAGGAGTGAGGTCAGCCTGGTAGTCATAGCACTGGCCAATTACATTTCATCTCCATAAGGAAGCAGAGGGAAGAGAGGGAGGGAGGGAAGGAGGGAGGGAGAGGGAGAGGAGAGGGAGAGAATGGGAGGAAGCAGGACCAGGCTGTAAAACCTCCAAGTCCAGCATCATGATATAGTTTCTCCAGCAAGGCTGCACCTCCTAAAGGTCCCAAACAGCACCACCAGCTGTGGACCAAGTGTTCAAACCTAAGAGCCTATGGAGACACCTCTTTGTCAAACCACCATAGTGTCCATGGGTAGTGACCAGGGGCAGAATGGCGGAAGCCACAGAACAGTCTCTCTCCACAGTTCTAGCAGCTGGAATCCAATATCAAGGCATCTGTAGTCCTGTCCCCTCCTTTAGTCCCCTGTAGCCTTAACAACACCCAATAAATTCACTAATCATCCATTTTACAGATGGGAAAGCTGAGGCTTAAAGAGAGACAGGATGGAGGACATACTGCCAGGAATTCAGGATAGCCAGATTCAAACATGCTTTATTCCCCTCCCTTCTCTCTCTCTCTCTTTCTCTCTCGTCTGTGTGTGTGTGTAAGCAGGCACACAAGTGTGTTGATGTCAGAGGACCACGTTTGAGGGTCAATTCTCTCTTTCCTTCTTTATGTGAGTCCTGGGGTTTGAATCTAGCTAGGTCTCAGGATTGAGTTGGAAGAATCCCTTACTCACTCAGCTATCTCATTGATCCCATCCACTTGCTTTTGAACAGGGCGTTGAATGGAGGGTATGGATCTCAGCTAGAGGGCTGAGATCACAAGGCAGGTCCTGAGCTGACACACTGGGGTCTCCATCAGTGAGCTGCAAAGGCAGAGGCCTAGTGCTCTGGTGACTTTTGCCTGCAAAGAGAGTTCTTTTGCAAGTGACTTGCCCAATCAATCAGTTCTGTGAGCTAAAATAGGACCCCAGAGCCTCTTTACCAGAGGGAAAGGGGAGCAGACATGGCCTGCCCCAGCCAGCACTGGCCTTCAGGGCAAATTAAAACAGCTGACATTGGGACCCAGTGCCTAAGCTGCACTAAAATCTACCCCATAAATAGTCTCTTTCCATGTGAAACCACAAAAAGCATAGAGGAAGGTGGCTAGGGCCAGGCAAAAATATTTCTGCAGTGTGGCTGACTCTCCAAGATCAAGGGTAAGTAGAACTTCTGCCCAAGAAGTGGACTCCTTGCTCAGCAAGCCTGTACTCTGCCTGGCCCTTTAAGAGGGACTAGGGTTGGCCGCTGGGGCAGAGGTCATGGCTGTGCTGAGGTAAGAAATAGGTTTAGAACAACTCCAGTGAAGAATGTCTTCTCAGGGCAGGAGTTTCTCAGGTGATGGTCAGGAAGCTCTCGGAATCAAGGAAAGGGGAAACTCCGCGGACCCTGCTCAGCGGCGGCTCCTTTCACAGGCTGCTGCTGGAGCTGTAGCGGTGGGAGAAGTTCTCGAACCTCCAGACTGCAGGTACTGCTGGATCTTGAATCCACACTCTGTACTTTGGGCCGATCCTCCCAAAGTCCGCTCAATCACAGATAAGATTGGCCCTAAAATGCACATCGCCTGGGAAGATTAGAATTTTAGATAGTAAATTAATGAAAGAAATGGATATTTATGTGAAACCAAGACTAGGCATCTTGTGCTTCTATTTGCTAGCTCTGACGGCTCTCTCCAGAGGGCTGGACTCTGCCCTAGTGAGTAATGGACAGAAACCTATCCACACTGGTTTGTTTTTCTCTTCAACTGGACACAACTCAGAAGAGAGAACCTCAACTGCAGAATTGTCTCCGTGGGTGTGTCACCATGTGTGTGAGAGATTGTCTTGATTGCTGTAGGAAAGCCCCACCCACGGAAGGTGGCATTATCCCCTGGCAGGTGGCCTTGGGCTATAGAAGAAAAGCTAGCTGACCATGAGCCAGTGAGCAACGTTCCTTAATGGTTTCTGATTCAGTTCTTGCCCTGAGTTCTTGTCTTGACTCAGTGGTGGACTGTCTCTTGGTTTGTTTCCTAATGCTGTTCTAAAACACCACGACAGAAAGCAATTTGGGAAGGAAAGGGGAAGGAAAGGGTTTATTTCAGCTTAGAGCTGTAGTCCAGGGAAATCAGGGACTCAAGGCAGAAATTTGGAGGCAGGAAATAAAACAGAGTCCACCGAGGTGCTATTTATTGGCATTCTCCTCCAGGCTTGCTCAGTTTGCTTCCTTGTATATCCCAGGACCATGTGCCTGGGGATGACACTTCTAACAGTGGGCTGCTGCCCTTTCCTTGCCAATCAACAATCAAGAAAATGCCTGACAGTGGTACATGGTGGTGGTATGTGCCTTTAATCCCAGCACTCCAAAAGCAGGAGGATCTCCGTGATTTCAAAAGATCAGTCTATCTTGGGTTACATAGCAAAGTCCAGGCTAGGCAGAGCTACATAGTAAAATCCTGTCTCAAAAAACAAACAAAAACCGCACGCACGCACGTATGCACAAAACAAAACAAAACAAACAAAAACCCAAAATGGAAGAAAGAAAGAAAAGAGCTTCACATGTTGCGTACAGTCGGATGGGATTTTTTTCAATTGATGTCCCTTCTTTCCAAATGACTATAACTTGTATCAAGTTGACAAATAACAAAACTTCTAACCAGCATAGACTGTGACCTGGAAGTGTGAGCCAGACAAACCCTTTCCTCCCCAGGTCAGGGGAATTTGTCACAGCACAGAGAGGATACTAGGATTCTGTCTTTCATCTGTTTGCCCGGTGCCAGCCTTAGGAAACCAGGCCAGTCTCATTGTTTGGAGGTAAAAGAGCCCTAAACAGAAATGCAGGTGTTCCTGAACTGGAGGTGAGCTGCCACCCCTGCAAACCCACGCCATGCTGCAAACCCTGCAGGTAGGCAGTGACCGACTTCTCATCTCTGCAAGCTCAGCTAGCTACAGCTGCCCCTCAGCACCTACTGTGTACTCCCTTGAGCACACAGACAGGTAGTGGCTTGCTGTGGCCACCCAGTATTTGGGGAGAGGATTGTATCACGCATTGATCTTCCGTTGCTATAACAACATACAACATATCTGAAGCAGAGGGAAGGTTTTTTTTTTTTTTTTTTTTTTTTTTTTTTTTTTTTTTTTTTTTTTTTTTTTTTTTTTTTTTTGTCTCAAGGTGGGATGTTCCATTGCTTTTGGGCCTGTGTTGAGGCAGCATACTATGGTAGGGTTATACTGTGGCACAACTCAGGAAGCAAAGAGAAGGTCAGGAGGGACAGGTATGGTGCTGGTCCCTTCCAAGACATGCCCTTAATGGTTACAGCCTATCAAAAGATTCTACCATCTCCCAATAGTGTCAAGTTGGGAACTAAACCTTTAATACAGGTGCTTTTAGGAGGTTGAGATCCAAGCCACAGTTGCACACATTACTAGCCCAGAACTGGACCCAATTTCAAATTCCAAAGTTCTAAGTGCTTCCTATGGGATGCATTATTTTTGCATACCGTAAGATGGGAAAACTGGAGGCAAGCCATCCTCACTCAGGGACTATTGCTACCAATGGCAATGCCAGTTAGTTCTAAAGTTAATGGGCATGGGAAGGCTGGTCCACAAGACTATTCTCTGTTCCCTTGTAGAACACAGAGGCCTCCTGCCCCTCCTGCCCCCTGCCAGTCACCTTACAGTCAGGTCACTTAGGATCTCCCCAGTCATGTGCTCACCGTCACGAGTGGGTGAAGAAGGGAGCAAATTGACAATGGAAATGATCTATGAGATTGCCTGTCTAGACAGGGCTGACCCACTAGACAGACAGGAAAGCAGACAGGAGCGAGCTTTGGCCAAAGCTGAAACTCAAGACACCCTGAACCATCCTCTACTGAGCTGGGGCTGTCTGGGCTGCAGCCAGCCTCACTGCTACTCCCTCCAGAATTAAAGGGTCTGTGCTTCCTGAGTTTTTTCAGTGAAAATTTTAATAAAGGAGGGGAAGCCTAGATGCCTCCTCTCTCTTACTCCTTTGTGTGGGGGAGGCCATGAAGAGGAAATTAATATTTTAGCTATAAAAATTGTCTTCAGATCTGCTGTAGAGAGACATATACTAATTGAAAACATCATTTTGGGGGGCCCTTAAATCAAGGGAAACAGGTGTAGTCTGGTGGGTTCTAGAGAGAGTATTTATCTTGGAAAGTAGCAAACGTGGCCTAGATAAGGTCTCTCTAAAGCCAGCACCCTGTTGCTTCTCAGGCTTTCATCATGTAGAAGCTGACTGAGAAATTAGTGGAGATGTAAAGGGAAAACCATACCTGATGTTTCTGGGGAACACTCTAAGTCAACACCTCTCTCCCTCTCTTCTTATGCTACCCCAGGAAGGCAATACTTCCCGCAGTTTTCATAGCATCCCACGCCTGCATGTAGACCCCTGAAGTGGAGATTAATGAAGGAATCACTGATGGCAACAATATCTACATTGCCAGAATTGAAGGCAGCCCTAGTAACCAGGTACCAATATAATTAAGCCATCTACTCTGGCCTTCACCATCCTTTCTTAGGGATGATGCTGGCAAAGCATAAGAAATTGCTGCTGCTGTCTTATTTTACTTTTTGGAGGATAAGCCTGGCTTTCTCCCTACACACACACACACACACACACACACACACACACACACACACACACACAGAGCACAGTACAGTTGGTCTTTGCCATTTCAATGCCATGGGTCTGAGCATTTTATCTGTTTCTGAAGGGGAGTACATTTAAAAAAATTCAATGGATATATGAAAGATCGTTTTCCACAATCAAATCAATTCATCTGCAGGGTGCAATAGTATTTGACACATGTAAATCAATAAGCCTGACTTACCACACCATAACAGAAGTCATGGGATCGTCTCAAGGAAGCATAAAAGACATTTGAGAAAATCCAATCCTTTATGATAAAGACTCAACAAATTAAGTGTAGAAAGATACATATAATAACAGGCCCTCAGATGATGGCATTGTACGCAGGGCATGACTGAAGTATTGTATGATTCAGGGCAGGGTGCCCACCCTTACCACTTTATTCAATGGCTCAAACCAGTTGCCAAGGCACATGCACATAATGTACTTCCTTATGAGCCAACCTGGAGTTTGCCTGAGGGCCTAGCAACACGTGCTATCAGAGGTCTCAATCATGCCCAGCCAATGAGGGGCAACTGCACTTGGTCATCAAATCGGGACACAGTGTGGCTGTTGGGAGGAGGGTATATAAGGTTCTCCCCACTGCTGAATAAAGGAGTTAGCCATTTGTTTTCACCTGACTCTCCCAGGGTCTGTGTCATTGGCCCTGTGTGTGTGTGTGTGTGTGTGTGTGTGTGTGTGTGTGTGTGTGTGTGTGTGTGTGTGTGTGTGTGTATGGACACACTGCAGGCTGGGAGCTTAGCTATGTGATACTTTCTTGAAAGAAGTTACAGGCCAATGCAAGACAGTAATCCCACTCTCAAAGTTAAGTCTATGACCCTTGAATCCTCCCTTCCACTGTCGTACAAACTTGCCTTACATGCTTTGTGTCTAGTATAAGAAATGAACTCTGCTATAAAAAAAAAAAACAAAACTGTGAAACTACCAAGAAAACATAGTCTTCTGTTGTAAGAAACTACCAAAATTTTATGTTCAGTTGTACCAACAGACCTTTACCTAGGTCATCTCTAGTCTGCCTGCCTGCCTGCCTATCTTCTATCTATATCTCATTCCCATGTTTGAGGAGGGGTAGTCTAAGCTTTAGTTAGTGATCAAGAAAATCAGTCAACCATGTGGCTCAGTGGGTAAAGTGCCTGCTGTAAGCCTGAATACCAGACACTGATTCTTGGAACCCACATACGGGTAGAATGAGAAACACAGCCCTACAGAATGTGTGATGTAGCCTACACATGTGTGATGCGGTACCCACATCCCACCAGTCCACATTTTAAAAAAAGAAGTCCTCAATAGAACCTGTTTTCCAAGGATATTTCCAACATGTATGTATCAGTTAACAGTTGCTGTGTGACGAATCAGCCCCACTCTGATAACTTAATATAACATTCATTATCTCACACTCTTTTAGGCATGAAATCTGAGCATGATTTAGTCATGCCTTCTTCAGGTTTCTTGTAAATTGCTGTCATTATCAGAAGGCTGGTGAAGAATCTGTGTCCAAGTTCACACAATTGTTGACAGGATTCAGATCTTCTTTGAGTGGCACAGATGGCTCCACCCAGTTCCTGCTATGTGAGAATTTTCAACACAGCAGCTCATTCCTTAAAGTGCACAAAAGGAGAAGGCAACGAGGAGCCACAGCCCTTCAAATCGACCCATTGGGGTGAACGCCACCCTTTTCTTGTGTTCTATTCATTTGAAACAAGTGCAAGGTCCAGTCCCCACCCGAGGAGAAAGATAACATGGGGGATTGTGGAAAACTGTGATGACAGTTACGTAACAGAAATGTTGAAATGGCAATGATAATGCTAACAAATAACAGGCTGGTAAAGATCACTGGCATCTACTGGGTAGTTTGGTGAAGCATTTATCTAAGTATTCTTTATGAATAAAAACTCAGGGGTCATATATCAGGATTTGAACCTATATGATTATAAAAGCAGTGGAAAAGCAACCAGTGATCTCCTCTCTCTCTCCTCAATTCAAAAGGGCAGAGAATATTTCTAAGCTCCTCCATAATATTTTCTGTGTCTCTATATATATCCCTGGTCCTCCAAAAGCTCTATGGCAAATTTTGGCCAGCTAATAGCTAGCCCCACCATGATTCATGCCTCTCAACCTTATATACTTCATACTTCTTTTGTGAGTTTCTTTTCTGAATTTCATAACCAGAAAAACTGTAATTATAATGATCTAGTCTTCAATCCCACAGACCTGAGAAGGATATAATATTACCTGAGTAAACATAAAGTGTAGAGTAAGTAAATTCTAAAACTACAAAAGTGAAAGCAACATCTGTCTGTCTGGACAGTCACCCCAAGGTTCCTCTGCAATGTTGGGCCACCTATCTTTGGCCTACGAACCTAGAATATCAGATTGTTTGCAAATCAAAAAATTTAAAGGACTGTCCTACCTTGTCTTGGCAAAGTATATTAGTTGCCTTTTTTGTGTCCTGCTTATCCAACTTGGACAGCATCTGTCAGCACTTGAGGCAAGGGAAGTTTTTTGCCCATTGTCTAACTTTACCAAAAAAAAAAGCAAACTCCATATGGAGGGTCTTTGATACCCATCATCCTTTATTGAAGTAATTGGTGCTTCAGGAGCAAATGTGTCCCACTGTCATGAAAAGTATTATGTTATTAAAACAACTTAAATGCCATATTTTGTAGGTCTCTGAAGTGCTTGAAAATCATATCTCTAAAATATATCTCTGATTGACCTTGAAAAACATACATAACATGGCCACAAATTTGATTGTCATAGATGACTAACTAACCTCCATCTCTTAATTATCTTACACAGTTTGTAATGATAGTTTTTAAGGACTAGAACTTTACATTACGTTTTAAAATGCACTGCATAAGTACAATATCTTAAACAATAGTATAAACATCTATACAGTATGTTAAAACAAAAATAACCCTAAATTTGTATCAATACACAAAGTATCTTTAACAAGAGTAGAAACATTTATATAGTATAATAAAAATAACCTTAAAATTGTATTAATATACAAAAATCCACACCAATGTAAAATATTCAAGACTAGTGGTTGCTTTTTTAGTTTAAAAGTATATTCAATAATCTACGTTTATCCTCTTATTCCTATATCCCCCCCTTTTCTTTTCAGAACAAGATCCCTGAGCCCACCCTCCCTGCTTAGTTTACTCTTACCATGACCAACCAACCCTCATAAATAATGATGAACACCTATAACCCACCAAAAACCCAAACCAACTCATGTGGGCATTGTGTTCTTAAAATTACTTACTGTCGTGTGCAGGTGACAGAATCTCTAGGGAACCCTGAAAAAAATTGAGATAAAGGTCAAGTCCTAGGAGAGCTTATTGAATCATTTATTGTCCTGTCTCTGAGTAATGGGAAACTACAGGGCTTATCTGAAGTCCTGGATGGGGTAGTCAGTGAGGCTGGACCATCTCAGCTTTAAAACTGTCCTGAACAGTTTGTAGTCCAATGTTGTGGGATTCAGGGGGAAGTGATGTGGGAGTGCCTTTCTGTATGCTATGAATCTCAATCTTTGAATAAAGGAGCTGTTTTGGGCCATGACAGGCACCGTAGAAGAAGTAGGAGGAGAAATCAAAGCATAGGTAGGAGAAGCAGGGCGGGGTCAGGCAGATTGAGCTGAAGCCCACAGGAGCAACACGTAGGAGCACAGGTGAGCCACGGGCCACGTGTCAGACAGATTAATAGAAATGGGTTGATTTAAGATGTAAGAGCAAGCTAGCAATGTGCCTGAGCCATAGGCCAAACAGCATGAACTTAATATAAGTGTCTGAGTCATTTCTGAGGGCCTGAGCGGACGGCTGGGCAGCTAAGGAGTCTGGCGCGGCAGGTCTGTGGGTCCAGGTCCCTGGCCGCCCGAGATCAAGAAACCCCACTACTACAGTCCAAAGCTGATCTTCAAGTCATGTTTGTCAGCTTAGTGACATAAACACAATCCATGTGGAATCATCATTATGGGCCCCCATCATCTTTTTGGAGATTTCAAAGGTTGTTGTTAGGGATGGTCATGGTTCGCTGCAGAATACTTAAACATTTTAAATGTTATATACAGCAGATCTCAGCAAAGCTAAATGACCACAATCTATTAAATACATCCTGGGTACATATGCTTAATTCTAGTTACCTGCTTCAGACTCCAGCCCTAAATCATATATAAGATGCTAGATAAATACTATCTAGAATTAGTTGGTGTTCACATTATCAGAAAGTTTAAATATAGTTATATGTAAATCTTATGAATTTTGAGATAATATTTATACCTTAAGAAAAGTTTTAAAGAGTCAAAATAAAGCCAAGGGTTTTGAAATTAGTGGCAATAGAATCTATCTAACAGAATAACCCCTTAATTTTAGCTATTCTTCTGTCCCATACCCAGTGATTCTTATGACATGAGTCAGAGATTTTCAATTTTTCTTTTACAAGTATGCTTAGATTTAAAACTATGCTGTGACTTTAAATCCAGCTTTAATTTGTAATTGAATTGGGACTACAAAAGGACCATTTTCCTTATATGTCTGTATAGAATGTAGGAGACAAACATTTAGGACAATTTATGGAATTTTTATCCTGTCAGAAATGTGCTATGCTATTAGGCCAATTTATGTTTTCTTGGGATGTTTTCTCTAGATGACTTGTTCTATTTCTTCAGGTGTCTTATTTGTTCAGTGGTCATCAGATTCCTTAGTCAGATGCTTTTATTCTCCTGGAAAGACTAAAACAAAATCCTGCCCCAACCCTAACTTTGGGGAGTTTCCCTTTTTGGCAGGTTATATCTAATAAACTGTAAGAAATTTGTTAGTCTTATGAGTTAATTTAGATTGAATGGTCACTCTGTTTGATGAACTACTGCCTCTCCTAATCAAAAGATCTCTCCAGTTTGAATCTAATCTTTATCAATTGCTGATATCCACAGCTTTTTTTTTTTTTTTCTCCTGTGGATGGAAACAAAAGCAAAACCTCTTCCCCAACATAACACAGATCCTGGTTTTCATTCTGAGGTCAGCACATCTTTGAAGTATAAAGGCTGATTTAATTCAGCAGTTTAAAAAAATTATTATTCAGTGTCTCTTCACAGTTGTTCCTTTCTCATTAGCATTTGAAAATTTAAAGTTGATAATGCATTGTGCAATCTATCTATTGAGGCCTTTATTGCCTCTTTCTCTTTATTAAGCATACCTTTTAAAGTAAATTTGATCTTTTTATAACTGCTTGTCCTATAGGATTGTGTGGTATACCTATAATATGCTTTATTTCATAGTATGCAAAAAACTGTTTCATTTTACTAGAGACGTATGCTGAAAGAATTGTCAGTCTTAATTTGTACAGGTATTCCCATGATGGCCATAACTCTAATAAATGTGTAATTACAGAATCAGCCTTTTCAAGCTCAAAGCAGTTGTCCATTGAAATCCTGAACATGTATCTATGGTATATGGCACACACACTTAATTTTCCAGACTCCACAAAATGAAACACATCCATTTGCCAAATTTAATTTGAGTCCGTTTTGGGTTACTTCCTGCAGGTAAAGGAGTTTAGTATACAAAGAACAAGTATCATATTTCCTTATAATTATCTCGGTTTGTTGCCAAGTAATAGAAAAAATCTTATTCAAACCTTTGCTATTAACATGGTGTTTCCTATGAAATTCTGGGGCTTTGAGTACATTTCCTACCAATAACTCATCGATTTCATCATTATTATTGTCTTGTGCTAGAGAGTCTGGTAGACCCATATAATATCTGGTTTGTGTAATATACAGGGGATGATTTCTATTTCTGATTATTTCTTGCAATTGAATGCATAAAAAGACAGAGTTAATTATGAATCATTCAGAATGAGTTCAGTGGTTTCAATATGTAAAACAACTCTTTCTGCATATTGAGAGTCAGTAACTATATTAAGAGGTTTGGGAAAGCCTGACAGTACCACGAGAATAGCATATAATTCTGACTTTTGAACAGAATCATAAGCGTTTTGAGCCACTTTACTTAAGTTTCCTGACTTATAATATGCCTTTTCTGATTTATTTACATCAATATAGAATGCAGGGACTCCAGAAATTGGTGTTGCTTGTACAATATGAGGAAGGCTCTAATTAGTTCTTTTTTATAAACCAAAGTCTTTTGCTTTTGAGATATTTGCTGCTAATCTCTTTTAAGAAATTACTACAAGCTTTCTGCCAATGTTCTTTTTTTCTTGTTTATGAATGAGACAATTTCAGCATTAGTAAAAGGTCCCACAATTTCTGCTGGGTCTATTCCTGCTAATTGATCAAGTCTTAGTCTTCCTTTCAGGACCAACTCAGAAATATTTTCTACATAGGTATTACTTTTTTATTCTGTTTATGTGGCAGAAATATCTATTGAAAGATATTATCTTATCTCTGGATAAGAATTTCTGTGGGAGAATTCATAGGAGGCAGAATAGCCAGAATATAATCAGGTTCTAGATCTAAGCAATCCACATGTGCATCCTGTAATTTCTTTTCTACCAAAGCCAATTCTCTTTCATCCTCAGCTGACAATTTTCTTAGACTATTTAAGTCTCCTTATCACTTTGTAAATTTTGAAATAAATTACTTAGTTCTTGAGTTATCAGCCCAAGTATATCAGCCCAGTTAATATCTCCCAGCAATTTTTGAATTAAGAGTTTGCAATTAATCTGTCCTGATTTGTACTTTTTGTGGTTGTATTCTTTGTAAACCTATCTTATATCCTAGGTAATTAATAGAATTTCTTTTTTGTATTTTTTTCAGGAGCAATTCGTAATTTCCAAAAATGCATTTTTTTTTTTTTTTTTTTTTTTTTTTTTTTTTTTTTTTTTTTTTTTTACTTTTCAAACAATTTTTCTAAGGTAGATACTTTAGAAAAGGTATCTGAGTCTGAATCAATCAACTAGTAAGATATCGTTAATATAATGGTAAATTATAATTGAGGAAACTGTTTACAAATTTATTTTCAATGGTTGTTGTAGAAAATATTGACACAAGGTGGAGCTGTTTAACATGCTTTGTGGAAGAATTTTCCACTGATATCTCTTAACAGGCTGGGAATTATTATAAATAGTTACTGTGAAGGCACATTTTTCTCTATCCTTTTCTTGTAAAGCTATAGTAAAAAGACAGTCTTTTAAATTGATCACTGTTATAGACCATCCTTTAGTAATAAAGGAGGCAAGGGAATTTCATGTTGTAAAGAGCCCATTGGCTGGATCATCTTATTAATAGGTCTTAGATCTGTTACCATTCTCCATTTCCCAGAGTACTTTTAAATAAAAAATATATAATAATTTAGCTGCTCCTGTACCAGCTGTTCTAAGGCTGTGATTTTTCTGATGTCAAAGGCCATTGTTTCATCCACATAGGTTTGTCAGTCAACCATTTTAAAGTTTGGGCTGTTCGTACCTTTGAAAAATCACCAGCTGTTGTGCTCTGCTTATGTAAAACTTGAATGGTCTGTAACTGTTCTTGAGAATACCTTTCAACATTTTTTCCTCAAAGCATTCTTTATTTTATGGTTTGTTTCTGAGATCAGAGGAATGTTAATCTGGGTTTTCAACTGTTGTAACAAATCATGTCCCCATAAATTTATTGCTATGTTAGGCACATATGGCTTTAATTTTCCTATTTGTCCTTCTGGTCCTATACATTTGACCCATCTTGCACTTTGTTTTACCAATCCCTAGAAGCTGAACCTCCTGAGGAGGCCAAACTGGATTCCAAGATTCTGGTGAAATTATTGTTACATATGCATTTGTGTCTACAAAACCCTCAATTTCAATGCCATTTATTTGTATTTTTAGCTTTGGTCTCTGATTATTTACAGTAGTTTGCCAAGTTTTATGGTCTGTCCTGAAAATTTTGTTTTATCTAATGAGGTTGTTATGTCATGCAGGACAGCCTGGCTTTTAACCACAGGTATTAAGTATTTCAATTGCTCTGAGGAGGGGTTTCCCCAACACTCACAGGGAATCACTGAATCAAATTTGGCATGGGAGGCTTGAGAGGCCCCCTAAGATATTTCCCAATAGCAAAGAGTAACCTTGCCTGTCTCATGCTGATCTGCATTCATTAGCCCAATGTGGGCCTTTGTCATACCGTCTGCATATTCCAGAAGGGTTGGGCCTTCGGATTATCCCTAGGAAAGTCATTGTTTCTAGTAGGAATGCCTTGCCTACAAATTCTTTTCTGATGACCTCGTTTACCACAATTAAAAATCTAACTTTTGAATTTTCTTAAAAATTTTTTAGAAATCACTTCTATCCAAGTATCATCATAAGTGTGATATCCAGTATCAGCTGTATTTCTAACCCATTCATCTATTGGTGCTGATATTGCCTTTAAAGGCAAAATCATCCTTTAGCATTCTGAATTATAATTTTCAAAAGCCAAAGATTCCATTACTATTTGTCTAACTTCTGGATATATCATTCTATTTACAGCTGAAGTCAATCTTTGTAACAAGAAGCAGTGAAGGGTAGAATTTTAGTAAATGACCCAGACCTCTTCCCCGGCTCTTCAGTGCTCTCCCAAGCCTTCAAAGTTGCTATGTGGCGCAGGGCCAAGGAGTGATCATCAAATCTAAACTCTCTTTGAAAATCAGCATGCTGGACCCCATCCAGAAGCTGGTCTTGGGAATTTTCCATACCTCTAGTCCTCCTTTATTGTCTATGACTTTAGCTTACTCTCTTCACCATGTTTTCCATTGTAACTGAGGACCAGCGCATGGCTGCTTCGTGATCTTGTTCCCCATTCTGAAGAGTTTTGGGAGTCAGATATTGGAGTAAGAACCTGAATGATCAGAGAGGCAGTGGAGAAGTGATCAGTGACCTCTTTCTCTCCTCCCTTTGTCCCAAAGGGGCGAGAATCTTTCTAAGCCCTGCTCTACTACTTCTTATGGCTCTCTATCTATCTTTGGTCCTCCAAAACCTTTATGGCTAATTTTGATCAGCTATTAGCTAGCTCCACTCTCTGATTCAAAATAAACTTTATTGTTAATTTTGGGAGTGTCAGAGTGAGATCAAAATATCCCACAACAATTTGGATTTACCAAGCCTTACCTGACCCCTTCCATCCACTTGCCTCAATTCCTGAAACAGAAAATAACATCCAACTCCAGTGCCCCTCACCACAGAGATGATATTTTATGTGGCACCATGTGACAGTTTTCTAAGTTGCTGCCCTCCAAAGGCTTTCACTCAGCAAGGAAGCAGAAACACAAAGCCAAATTTCCAATTTATCAGAAAAAAAAAAAGAATGACCACTAGCCAGTAGATTGAAAACCACATTTTCAGTTGACGAGGGAGTGGGAAATTCTCTCACTCTACAGAGAGACTATAAATTTGTGTAGTCACTTTGGAGGAAAATTTGACATGACCTATTAGATATGTTTAAAGGGCATAAAAATATGCATAGCCTATGACCCAGAAATTACACTGTTGAGCATCTACCCTAGAGAAACCATTATATGTGAGCACAAAGAGCTGAATACAAGAATTTTTAGTGAAACACCGTTTCTTAGAGTAAATAATTCACTGAACACAATCAAAATATTCATCATTTAAAACTGCCTCGGTAGGTTGTGGAATACTCATAGCATGGAATAGCATGCAACAGGTAAGAAGACATAGAAGTCTGTCAGAGCCTGAAGGGAAAGTGAATTGTAGAGTAACAACCTGGCATTTATGTAATCTCTAACATCACACACACACACACACACACACACACACACACACACACACACACACACACACACACACACACACACACGAGTATATTCATAGAGGCCAGAAAAGTATGTCAAATCCTCTGGTGCTGGAGTTAAAGGCAGTTGTAAGTCACCCTATATGGGTGCTGGGAATTGAACTCGGGTCCTCTGCAAGAGCAGTTAGTGCTTAAACACCAAACCACGTCTCCAGTTATAAATCTTTCCATTTGAAGCTCACTGTCCTTTGTGTCCTGCTCACCTCTTTAGCCCCTAGCCCTTTGTGGGTGAGAGGCTAGAATCAACTCCATCAATTTGTCTGTGTGTTGGTGCTCCAAATCTGGTGATCCAGATGCTGATTACCTCCCCCTAACTAGCTCCTTAAATGTCAGGGTCCCAAGACAACCACTGGAAAATGCCTGGATGTCTCACCCACCTTGGATACTTTCTGTCATTTTACATGAGTCCTATCAGAGAGGTCATCTTCAACAGGGGCCAGCCAGCCTTCAAGGCAAGGCTAAGGATACACCTTTGCAGAGCAGCACCATAGAGACCAACTGAGGACCTCACACATTGAAGTCCTCAGGCAGCAGCATGGACAGTGCTGATGAAGCTGCTTCTTCCAGGGAAGAATGGGGGTCCACAGACCAGGGGAGGCTCTATGCAGTGCCCCCTGCTCCTGCGTGATTGCTGCTCCTAGATGCTAGAGGCACACAGACCTGGGGAATGTATGTTTACATATGTGCATGTGCTTGTGCATGTGTGAACACATACACACTCAGTCACACACATGCTCACTTTGGTCTGTTTCTTAGTCAGCATTTATTCATCTACGTCTGTCTGTCTATCATCATCCACCATCTATCCATCTATCTGTCATCACCCATCCATCATCTATCATTTATCTATTATCTATCACCTATCTATCCTGCCCCTTATCATCATCTATTCTCTCTCTGTCTTTCTTTCTCTCTCACACACATTGCTATCTGCCTACCTACCAACTATGTATTGTCTCTTCACTTAACCGGCTGTCACCTACCCATCCTCTCTTTCTGTGTCTCTAGCCGAACACACAGAAACAACTCATCCTCACTTCTGGTTTATCTGCATCAGTAACAGTACTTCTTGGAAGTAAACACCCAGAGTCTATTTGCTGATTACTATTCCTGCAAGGAACCTTACCCTCTTTCTTATCATACAGGGGCAGGTTGGGAGCCCCCCCCCCCCTCCCAGAGGGATCTACCTCTAGCGTGGTTCCATCATCACATCTTTGACTCATCATGATGACCACTGTCCTATATGACTAGCCCTCACCCACTCAGGCTCTGACTCTCCGTGATGTGGCCACCAATACCATCACCTGCCTGGGTGAGATACCTGTACTGGGTCACTCTTGCTTAGACACATTGAGGCCTTAACACCATCTATTTAACATCTGGGGGAGCCCAGCCATGGCTTCTGCACTGTTCATGTTCCTGCAGTCAGACCTCTCCATTGTCTGCAGAAGTGGCTTTTACAGCCAGCCTGGTGGCTTTCAGATTGAATTTGTGAGGAAGGCCCAGGAGTCATTTTAATGGTTGTGAGTATGTCACACAGGCATGAGGCCCAGTAGCATAACCAGCTTCAGCGGGACTAGAGAGAAATGGTCCCTCCTCTTCTTTTGGTGAGACTCTGTGTAGTGATGGCTATCCTGGAACTTGCTCTGTATACCAAGATGGCCTAGAACTCAGAGGTCCAACTGCCTCTACCTTCTGAGTATTGTGGAATATTATTTGTTTGTGCTGTGAAACATTCCTTTAATGATGCAAAGATGTGCTGTGTTCTTTTATGCTGCATTTGTTTAGCTCTGTGAAGCTGTGTTACTTTGCCTGTCTAAAGCATCTGATGGGTCTAATAAAGAGCTGACCTGCTAATAGGTAGGCAGGAGAGGATAGGAAGGGCTGGCAGATAGAGAGAATAAAAAGGAAGAGAAAAGAAGGCGGAGGACCCAGCCACACTGCCAGACATGGAGTAAGAAGGAAAGAAAGATAAACAGAATGGAGAAAGGTAAAAGCCCAGAGGCAAAAGATAGAAGGGAAAATTTAAGTAAAAAAAGCTGACAAGAAACAAGCCAAGCTAAGGCCGAGCATTTATAAGAAAAAGTCTCCATGTGTGCACTTATTTGGGAGCTGGGTGGCAGGCAGGTCCCTCAAAGAGCCAAAGAGTTAAAACAAAACAAAAACAACCCCCCCCAAACTATACCTGAGTGCTGGGATTAAAGGTGTGTGACATCACTGCCCAGCTGGGGACAGGAATCTTAATGTATCTCCTTAGGCCCCTCCCAGGGGATTTTTTTATTGGTACCAATTGCTAGAAAGGGACAGGACCGTGGGGTTGGGGGAGGCAACAAGCATTTTCTCAGCTCCTGGTCTTTGTTGTACAGCATTAATATCCATCTGTACAGGTTTGGATAAAGAAGCACTGGGCTTTTTCTACAGATGACACTTGTTTTACCACTCAGTGACATCACCTCCCATTTTAGACTGAGATTGATGTGGGAAATTCCATATAAATACTCAGCATCAACAAGCCACTGTGTCAGCCAGCCTCTTGGAGATGGGCTGCTGGCTCAGCACAGCCAGGCCAGTCTGTGGAGACAGGAACCCTAGTTTCTAAGGTCCAAGCATGAAGTCTTGGGAAAACTGGTAGAGTGCTTTCTGGGTCACCCATATTTTTCCTACTGTAGATGTCTTGACTCACAGAATTCCCTGATGTCATTCTCTCCCTAGCTTAGTATTACTGAAGCAGAAGAAAGAGTTACTGTAATGGAGGCTGAGTAGTACCAGGAGGAAGTTTGTGATTTTTAACAGAAAAAAGAGGATGAACAAAGGCGTGTGTGTGCACATATGTTTGCATGTGTGTGTACGTGTGTATATATGTGTGCATGTGTGTGTACGTGTGTGTATGTGTGTGTGTATGTGTGTGTGTATGATGTGCACATAATTAGATACACACTGGCAGGAGAGATCAAGCCCTACTGTGTCACATCTACTGGTACTCCAAATTAAACTTGCAGAAATTTCTTGATGGAGTATCAGAATCAGGGACAAGTCTCCCATTAAATGGTCATAATCCACCTGCCTCTGCCTCCAGAGTGCTGGAATTAAAGGCCACCAAACTCAGAAGGAAAGTTTTATTATTTATTTACTTATTTAGACTGAAAGGGGGCTGGAGAGATGGTTCACTGGCTAAGAATGTTTTCTCGTCTTCCAGAAGATCAGATTTAGATTGTAACTTCAAGGTTGGGTATTCACAACCACATGTAACTCCAGCTCCAGAGGATCTGATGCCTCCTTCTTGGCCTTCATAAGTACATGCACACACACACACACACACACACACACACACACACACACACACACACACACACACAGGAGTCAGAGGATCACACAAACCCACGAGGATTTTGTGAGGCTGTTTCACGTGCCCAACACTGATACAGGATCAAAATAGAAAGTAAGTTTCCTAACTCAGACTTGACCTGGGAAGCTGTTGTGCAGTCTGTGACCCAAGCCTAGGGAACAGTGCTGCCCACATTTAGGGTGGATTGACTTCTTTCCTAAACGTCTAATCCAAGCATCCAAGGCTGACTCGGTTGACAAATGGCGGCATAGGCTCTGTGACAGGTGACGGTAAACATTTATTGTCCTTTCCTTACATGTCCCTGTGGGCTAGCATGTGGTCGGCAGGGTTGGCTAGACACAGGCTGAGTGTGGAGCTCCTGGCCTTTCCTACCCACACCAGCTCCCAGAGAGCAAGCAGGAGGGGGGAGATACTTACAGCGCGTTCCTCCTCAGGTCAAAGCGATGGTATGGTACAGCACCCTCTGCTGGCTGTGACAAGGATGGGCTTCCCATTGGCCCCGAAGAGTCATGTAGCCTCATTCTTCTGTTCTTCCCATACCTTTGCTAGAGACACATAGGCTACCATTGTCCTTGGCATGCCATAACCTTTCACATGCCACTATTTGCATCGACCATCTCATGGGCCTAAAATGTCGTCTCAACCATTAGGTCCACTGCACCCCAGCATTCCCGACTAAGCTTGCTGGTGGCTAGGAGGACTTGTCTGCCTTCCCTTTCCTTACTTTTCCTGATAGGATTTAAATAAAAATAAATGTGCCCACAGGCTCACTCGTGTGTTGAATGCTTGGTCCCCAGCTCAGGGAGCTACTTTGGAAGATGGTTGGGAGCTTTAGAAGGCAGGTTCCAGCAGGAGGAAGTAGGTCCCTGGTGGGGGGCATCTGATGACTGTACCTAGACCTGACCCTGTCCTTTCTGTCGGCAGACAGAGTCTGCTCTGCCACAAGTCATTGCCATGACGCTCTACTGAAGTGCATGGCTTCACAGAGTCATGGGCTGAGCCCTCTGAAAGAAAGCCAAAGAACCTTCTTTTACGTTGTTCTCAGGCATTTTGCCCACATCCTTGCAAAAGTGATTAACACAATATGGATGTGCAGGTAGAGGGGATGTTGAGCCCTTCTTGATGCCTGGTTCTTTCTTGTAACTATCCCCTCCTGCCTCCATGCCCTGTCCCCTTTCTGTTGTTCACAGCACAACAAATTTAAAAATTCTGATCTGGCCCAGAGACAAGCATCTTTGCTTTGATGCTGACTTTGTATTAGGATGCTGTACTTTATGAGGGTCACTTGGAAGTCAGGCATAGTGGTGAATACCTGTAATTCTAGCACTGGGAAAGCTGCGGGGCAGGAGAATCAGCCTCAGAAATACAGCAAGATCCTGTCTCAGAAATGTAAAAAGAAACGTAAGAACAAAGCCAAGATTCCTGAGGCTGCTGCCATGTTCTGCAGTTTCCCTGTGTAGGGAGCATGCCGCCGGGACAGGCAGGGCCCAGTCACTCCAGCCTCACGGGTGCTGCTGTGATGAAATACTGAGCAGTTGAAGGAAGGGGTTATTTGGGGTCACAGTTTGAGGGGACACTGTCCATTTTGGTGGGGAAAACACAGCGGCAGGAGCCTAAGGCTGCTGGTCACATTGTGTCTGCCGCCAGGAAGCAGGGGGCGATGGTTGCCCACGCTCAGCTCAATGTCCTGTTTGTGTGCCGTCTGTGACTCCAGACTGTGGAACAGTGCTACTTACATTTAGGGTGGGTCTTCCCTCCTCAAACAACCTACTATAGATAGTCACTCACATATGTGCCTGGAGACTTGTCTCCAAGGTGACTCTGGAGCCTGTTAAGTTGACAGTCATTATTAACCTTCACAGGTTGTGACACCTGTACACAGTTGTCTACACCATTACCTCAGGCATGCAGAAGGCCGCCCAGGTGGCCGCCAACAGGCTTTAAATGAGAGGGTGTGTGGAGGGAGACTTTTCTCCTTACAGCTTTTAACTCCTTCTGAACATCAAGGTGAGTCGAGCAGTTGGGTGTGTGTGGTGGAATATTCAACAAAAATAGCCTGAAATGTCAGAGGACACAGCCAAGCCAAGGTCAGGGAGTGGTGACCTAGGTCTTTAATCCCAGCACTTGGGAGGCAGAGATCCTCTGGATCTCTGTGAGATTAAGACCAAACAAAGCCAGGCCATGATGGCACCCACCTTTAATCCTAGCTCTAGGAATTTTGAACAAGGAAGTAAGATGGCTGAACGGCAAAGAAATTTAAGGAGAAGGCAGAAGTTCTGCCCTTCTGCCTGTGTATTCAGTCAGTCTGAGGAGTGGGCTGAGACCTATTCAGCTTGAGGACTTGGCTGGGTGAGGAGTGGCTGTGGCTTGTTCCCCATCTCTCTAATGTTTCAGCCCCAATATCTGGCTCCAGCTTTATTATATACTAAATAGAATTTGTGCAGTAGGTGTGCCAGGCAGAAGGGGGAGGAGCAATAGAGAGACACTATGTGCTGAGTGTGGACACAGTAAGCACACTTACTCTGTTCACAGAAGTGACAGAAGGCAGTTCCAAGGCCTAGGGCACATGGGTTTGCAAAGCAGGCACAGATTTAGGGAGGGGATTCAGCTCCGAGAGGTACACTTGCAGAAGTGCTGGATAGGAGCCGGCTTGAGGCCACTTCTGGCTCACTTAGCCTGAGTGTTGTCTCAGATTCCCCTGTTTTCCACTTCACAGAGCCCAGGCACTGTCCACTTTACACTGAGCAGGCCAGGGCCGCCCCACCCATACAGGTCATAAATGAGATCTGCAATGAGAACAGTCGATTCATTGGCCCAGCAGGCAGCATTTTAGGGTCTAAATTGTGATTGCATTTTAACAGAGGAGAAAGCAGGTTGGGAGAGACAAAAGGATTTCCCCAGGGTCACTCAGGTAGAGAGATGAGTTTGAAGTCAGTCCAGTGGCAGAGCTGAACACCTGTGGTGGGCCTCAGTGGCGTGACAGCTTAGACTCAACCCAGGCCATGGGGGAAGCAAAAGTTAGTAGGGTGGTCTGAGGCCCAAGGTCACTCTCACACAGGAAGCAAGATCTCGGAGGCAGAGGTTGGAAGGATTTGGCTTTGCAAAGGACACGGGGCAGAGCAGTATCCTGAGAGGAGGGAATGACGTGTGTGAGACAGGTTCTAAGGTGGGGCCAGGCAAAGGTGTATGAACCTCCAGAATACAGACATTTGGGCCTCTTCTGCCCCCAGGAAGCCCTACCTGTGGAAATTACAAAGGCCTCTCTTGCTGCTCCACAGAACTCAGAAGTCCTGAGCCCCTTCCTCTGAACATCTGTCCACCAGGAGCTGCATCTGTGCAGAAGGAAGGGGTGAGTCAGGTTTTTCCCGCCACCTTCAGGAGGGGGAAGAGCAGAGTGAGGTAGACACACTTGGATGGCTCGGCTTTGATGGTGAGCCAGAGCGCTCCAGCCTATCTCAGGATCTGTACCCTGTTTTTATTTTCTTTTGCATACCATCTGTCACATAACCCTGGTGCTTCAAGGAGAGAGCTGACCCTACTCATTCTCCAGAAGGCAGAGATTTGCTGGTCTGAGTTGGCACTTTCTGCTCAATGCTCTGGACTCAGTCACTGGCCGGTGTCCTGTTTTCTGGGGACTTTGGAGATGGTGGCTTTCTGCTGACTGTTCTTTTGCAGGAGTTTGCTTGGAGAGCTATTTCTCTACTGGACTAGGAGGCAGTTGTTGCTGCTGGCAGCCATTTTGTGGCCAAGAGGAGAGGCAGACGTTCACAGAAGGAGACAATGGAGACCTAGAAAGAAAGGCTCTTGGAGACTCGACTGGGCCACTGACTAAGCTTTGCTCAAACCTCCTCAGAAGCCTCTGGACTTCTTCTCAGTTACAGAAGCCTTTGAATTCTCTAAATTCATTAGTTTTGTTGTTACTTGGGAACAAACTGTGCTTAAGTGATTTAGGAAGCCGTGTTTCTACTGTGCTCTACTATCTGGAAGCGGTTCAGGCCATTTGCTGACGGAGTCTCTGAGTTATAGGCCTGGGTTAGACTCCAGGGACGTGTAGGGGAGGTCACTGAATCTGAGTGACTTCTCAGAATCAGCCTCCACCCCCCAACCCTCCTCCTGTCATGATATATATTAGACCAACCCGGTGGTTATGACAAACTCTCAGGTCCGGGGTCAGAGAATACACTTCCCAGTGTTTTTGTTTTTAGTAAAAGTATTGGTTTTCCCTTTTTTGAGACCCATTTTGGATGAGGTCAGCCATAAGACAGAAGCCCTGGGATCTGAAACCACTGAATGCTCATCTAAAAGTTGGACAACATACTTGCTGGTTATCGCCAGCTCTGACATACTGCAGTTCTGTGGAAGCTAATCCCACTGTGGTAAGGAGCCTCACGAGTGGCCTCTGTGTGCCAGGCACACTCTCTCTTTTGTCTTACCGTGGAGCCAGTCACTACACCATTTTGTGTCTGTGGAAACTGATGCTCTGAGGGAGTCTGGTCTCACGGTGACTCAGGGCCACACAGAGGCCAGATCAGGACTGGAGCTCAGTTCTAAGCCACTCCAAAGCTCTGGCTGTGTTGGGACACTGTCATGGATCCTTGCTGAGGGCTGTTTTATTTTGGAAAGATGGCTGACTTCCTTTGGAAGAGTTCAGGGGAGGGTCCCAGATGCATTCAGGTCAGCCAAGGGTACTTTCGCTACTGTCACTGAAGCGTGAAAAACTGGATGATGCCAGTGAGCCTGAAGGATGACAGGGAACCAGCGGCACCAGTCAGTACCACCCTATTTCTGCTCATTGTGAGGTTATTGGAGTGAGCAGAACCCACCACAGCAGATGAGCCCTCTGGGACTATGCAGTCTGCAAGGATCCAGGTATGTCCAAGTCTCTGCAATGTAGAGGCAGGAAATCCCAGGCTGACTGCATACCCTCCTGATGAGCACATGAGCCTTTAAGGAAACCTTTCCTTCCAGACTGTCTGGAGTTTTATTGAGCACTTACTGTGTTCCCTGGACAGTCTCTAGTGAGAACACAGCTCAATTTTTGTCTGGCAGGGGTTTCAAAGTAAGGAGAAGAACCTGAGGGTTGGGAATGAGTGTATATGACAGCATCTGCCTCTTTCCAGAGACTCTTGCTGAGTGTGGGCACGCACATCTGCAGGACAGCCCTGTGAAGGCTTCATCTCCTCTTCTCCAGATGAACTTGAGTTTTGTGCTGAGGTGCTGGCTCTCCTAGGAAAGAGGTTCATGGATGAAGATGTATGGAGGGAGGGTTCTGGGAGGAAATAAGGGAGGGAAGAAGATGGGTCACCACTAAAATTGTGAGCCAGTTTTTAGGTAGTCCTCTCCAGGGCCCTGAGGCAGAATGACCATGTAGAATTGTCCTGGACTGAGGGAGGGGCTGGGGGCTGGGACAACCACAATGACCCAGTGGTGGGAGGCCATTAGAGGGAGTCGGGGTTCTGAGCTACTTACAACCCGTGTTCCCAGGCCTGGGGGTAATAGCTGATGTTGACGCAGAATTGTGTGCTTTGGTGTATGCCATTAGGACCAGTTACTTAGGAATTTTGCTGGTCCTGTTTAAGTTGATGAGAAGGTATGACCTTCAGTCCTCCACCACAGCCAATCTAAGGGGTAAAGGCCATGGTCATCATTTCCTTCCCCCTTTAACTCTACCTCAGCACCGTCTCTGCTAGTCTTATGCTCGTGACTTCAGACTCCACCATGTTTTCCTGGGGACCAGAGGGTGAATTACATTCCTGCTCTGTTACCTCTTTGAGGGCACCACTCAGGACATGATGCTATTTTAACATCTTGACCAAGGGAAGGTGCAATGTTAAAGGCTTCTTCTTGGCCGTTTTCACTAGCCAAGATCATCTGCCAGGGAGCCCTGTGGGATTAAAAGTGCTGCAAGTGTGTATTCGACTTATACATCTGAGAGGCAGGAATTGACCTGGAGTGTCCCCTAGGAGCACTCATCCCCTGCCTCTCTCTGCCTCTGTCCTCTGTCCTGTCTTCATTGACGCTACATTCCCCAGAGACATGGCTTTGTGCCTGGCCCTGGATCCCTTTGGCAGACAGCTGAGAGGGTCAATACTCTGTTCCCTGTGATCTTCCTGGGCACATCTTCCTCACGGAGACTACATTAGTTATTTTAATGCATACACTCGACAAATGCAACTTAAGGGAGGTGAGGTTCAGTTTGGTTTGAAGATTGAGGATCCATGGAGGGGAAGGGATGTTGGCAGCAGGGTGAGGTAGCCGGTCACCTCGCATCTGCACTCAGGAGGCAGAGAGATGAAGGCTGCAGGCCCAGTGCTCCTTTTCATTCAGTTCAGGACCCCAGCTCATGGAATGGAGTCACTCACATCCAAGGTGGGTCCCTTCTCAGGTAAGGCTCTTTGGAAACATCACCCTGGGTACCTCAAAACTCCATCAAGTTGATGGTCAAGACTGACCATCACAGGACCCAGAAGCACCTTCAGTCGGTAGGTTTCAGGTCTTTGTGCCTAGTGAAGTTGTACATAGCTTCCGAGTGAGGCAGCTTTCTCTTCTCTCAGTTGTATACTTAGAGAAATCATGTCTTTGGGGCATCTTTGTTTTGTCATAAGGAACACTATTCTCTTCACCATTTTGTTTTGTAAAGATCTCTGTTGTCCAGACTCAGTAGCAGACATGTTGGATCCCCTAGAGCTGGAGTTACAGGTGGTTGTGAGCTATCTGATGGGGATGCTGGGATTCAAACTGAGGTCCTCTGGAAGAGCAGCAGGTGTTCTTAAGATTTAGCTGTCTTTCTAGACCCTGCCTCTATTATTTTATGATCCTATTTTCTTTAAACTCGTTCATGACCTCCAATAGTCTTGATCTGTCCATCGGTGATCTTCTGTTCCTGTCTGGGACATTGTTTATTGCATGGTTAAATGGAGTGTGCTCTGAGCCCCTCTGTGAGCAGTGGGAATGCATGGCTGAAGAAATGCTTACTCCAAGCTTGCTCACGTCTGAGCCTATTGGTCCTTTGTCCACCAGAAGTATGACATTCTCTCTACACCTATTACCAGCCATTCAAGATCAGCAGGCAGTGTACTGAGTATCCTTTCCCTGGGGTCCCCACAAGGTGTTAAATCCTGTATCATAAGAGAGTATGGATACATTGATAAACTGTATCCAGCACATGTTTTATTTCTGCTGCTGGATGACATTACTGAGGCTCTTTAGAGTTTTCTGCCCTTAGCTCTGATAGGGTCTGGCTCTCCTCTGCCTAGGGTGCTGAGAACACAGTGACTAAGAGAATCATGAGCACATGGTCTTGGGTGGCATCTTGTCCCATGTGGAAGAGCCTGTGTAACACCTTCAGGTGTGGAAAGAACTGATATCTCTAGTATGGAGGTGTGGGCCACTTCTGCGGGCCTTGGGATTCTGGGTTCTTCAGCTGTTGAATCTAGAAGTTTTCAGCCCAAGACTCAAAATTCTGATCTTTGACAGTCAGGTCCTTGACTTAGCATTCTGCTTGTTTGTGAATTTTACCTCCCCATCAGAAGCTCTGAGTCCAGGTCTCAACTTCTGATGTTTCTCTATTAGAATGCTTTTGCCACAGAGGATGGGTGATCATCACTCTCAGCTTTTCATCCATCATCATCTCTGTGACAGTCATCCTGATCTGTCGTCCCAAACTTCTCAAGAGTCTACAGCCATGTAGTGTGACCCCCTGCCCAGCTACCATCCCATAGGACCGGTGAAGGACTTGGGCATAGCAGAGAGGTCTTCCCGCACCGATACACCCCTTTGTCACATGTAATCCAATTATCCAGAAGTGTTTAGCTCGAACCCCCCACGGTAGAGTCTGACTCCACCCACCTTCTCAGACTGGATGCCTAGAAAGAGACAGCTGGGCAGATGACACTCACTGGAGAGAACTCTTGGGAACAGCACCTGACTAGAGAGAAGGGAGCCATATAGAAAGAGTGAGCTTGAATGGTGATGTGATATAGCCAAGCACCAGATGATGGCTCTGGGTGGCTTTGCGGTGGCATAGAGGCATGCCCTCCACAGACGGCTTAGTTGGAGGTTGAAAGTCTGGAGTCCCCGTAGTAGATACTGCTGAAAAACACTGTGACGCTTGCCAAGAAGAGAGACTACCTGATTTAAGATTTATGGTAGGGAAGAGGGATTGACGCGATTCTGAATACAATGGGGACCATGCATATCCTGGTTGGTTTTTCCTGTCACCCTGAAGAGGAACCTCAGCTGAGAAAACCTGCTTCTATCAGATTGCCTGTAGGCAAGACTGTAGTGCATATTCTTGGTTAGGGATTGATGTTGGAGAACTAGCTATGGAGGTGAGGAGGGAGTATCACCCCAGGGCAGGTGACTCTGAGCAAGCTGTGAGGATCAAGCCAGTAAGCTGTGTTCCTCCATGGTTTCTCCTAGAGTTCCATTCCTGTCTCTAGGTTCCTGCCTTGCATTTCTTCCCTGACTTCCCTTATTGGCAGATTTTGACCTGCAACTGTAAGATGAAATAAACCCTAAGTTGGTTTTGGCCATGGTGTTTAATCACAGCAATAGAATTTTTAACTAAGACAGTAGGGATTTATAAACCAGTCTCTGTGGGAGATTGGTAGCTGGCGAATTACTAAGAGGGCATACAGAGGACGGGACAATGCTTGATTGATTGGCAGGCCAAAGGCTTAGATATCAGAAGTATGAAGCAGGCAGACACTCAGGATAGGTAATTCTTGCTAAGCCAACTTACTGAGATTCTTACTGTCACTGTTTATAGCAAGGGCAGATTTAGTCAAGAAGAAAGCCCAGGGAAGTCTAAATCAAGCTTGTTCCAGACGAGAGTCTTGGTCAAGGGCAACTCACAGAACGGGTCTCAACCAGGAGCTGTCGTGAGGTATTGGGTGTTGAGTGTCTGGGTCTTTTAGATAGCTCAGAACCACTAATGTCTCATTAAGGATTCTCTTTGCCTATTGCCTGGTGGTTTTGAATGAGAACTGTTCTTCATAGGCTCATGTGGTCCCCAGTTGGTGATGCTGTTTGGGAAGGTTATGGAAGGTTTAGGAGGTATATCAATGCTGAAAAAAGTCTACCACTGGGGGTGGGTTTGGAGGGTCTGCAGACTTTCCTTACTTCCTTTTTGTCTCTGCTTCCTGTGTACAGATAAAATGTGATCAGACAGCCTCCCATTACTGCCCCTGCTACTATGCCTTCCTTCCCCTTATGGACACTATCCCTGTGGAGCTATAAGCCCAAATAAACTGTTTCTTTGTCAGGTCATGGCGTCTATCACAACAAATGCCTCTGGCTTGGTGGGGGGGTGGCCACAACCTGGCCTTTGCATTCCCCTAACCAACACTATCTGGGTGGAGGCAAGTATACTCAGAGTGAAGAAAGAAGTCATGGGGGTTGTTGTGATGGTTGGAACCAGCCTGGAAACTGGGTTACTTACGCCAACAATCCTTTCTTCCAGTGCCAGCTAATGAGTAAATTGACTTGATTGGTGTCTGAGCCTCACCCAGCCGGGAGAGAGATAATTGACCATCTGGAATAGCTTGTGCCATGGGGCTGGGGGGTGGCTTTTTTACAGGGACAGAGGGGGCATGTGTGTCTGGGAGAAGCCTGTATGTCAGGTATGGAACCCAGACCTCCCAGGGCTCTCTGGCATTCCAGTACAGAGGTGTTCTACTTTCACAGGCTTCTATCACTATCTATCCAGTGTGGGCTTTAGTCTCCCTAGGGTTTGTCTAGCATTCAGAGAATCCACGGATGCTCCATGTGGATCCACAGTTGATCCTTCTAGGTGATTCCATGATAATGGCTGCTGATTAGAAAGCTCCGCGGGTTGCTCAGGCCCAAGTCAGTGCCACCAATGAGCCTAAGATACAAGGGTGAGATGAGAGTACAGGACCCTGACTGCTGCACAGTCATTTGTGTGGGGCTGGGATGACACCAGCAGAGGGGGGAGGGGGCCTTCGGAGAAAGGAAGCTTTCTAACTGCTTCTGAGGGTCCCAGGAAGTGGGGCTTATCTTCACATGAATATGTTAGAGAATATGCTCACCATAATAGCAGCTCATAGCCATCCTGCATCTATCAAAGCCCTTTCTCAGGATGGAGCTGACACTGTGGTTCAGGGACAGGAAGACCAAAAGATCTAGGAAGATGGATGAAACATGAAGTGCACCCTGCTCCCCAGCTCCATTTTCTATAACAGACACTTGGGCTATTTTAAGCTAGTTAGATTTGTTAGCAGAAACATTTTGATTTTTTTTTCTTTTTAAAAAGAGATAGGATTTTTTTTTCTCCAAATTTCAAATTTACTTATCTATTTACATATGGGTATGTGCTATGGCATGCATGTGAAGGTCAGGAGACAACTTTCAGAGGGAACTGATTTTCTCTTTCCGCCATAGGGGCTCCAGGGCTTGAACTCAGGTCATCAGACTCAGTGGGAAACACCTTTAGCTCCTGAGTCATCTTGCCAGTCTAGAATTTGGGACTTTAATGTTACTAAAACCTTTTTAATCCTTGTGCTTGGCTTCTGTAAACCTCAAAATTTGGTTCTCTGTTTGCAAGTATCTCCTTCTTTCTAGCTGGAACCCCTGCTGGCCATTTCTGCTAGCCACACCTAGAGGCTCAGCTGCAATTCAATCTAAAGCTTCCAGAAGAGCTCTGACAGCTCATGATAGCCAGAGTATGGCTCAATGGTTTAGACAATGGGGACTCAGGATGGAAACTCAAACTGGCCTCTGGAATCTACCTCAAATCCCATCTCTGTTACCATACGATCAGGGAACAACACACTCTCTGTTTGCATGCCTGTGTTCTCAATGGGGCTTGTAACGGCAACTTTCAGAATGCTTTTGAGGACTAGGTGAGGTTATACATGGAGCTGAAGCGCAACATCACCGAGAGTTGGGTCCAGGATCCTGAGATTACCCAGCCCTATGGATATTCATTTTTCCAATAAAGCGGTTTATTTGCATATAATCTGCATGCCTCTCTATGTACTTTAAATAATGTCGGATTTCATATAAGGTGCATGCTGTATAAATAGTTATTAGACCTAACCTCGTCAGGAGAATAAAAAAGGAAAAATATCTCCCCTGAACATTTTGTGTTCACAATTGTCAGAATCATAGATGCAGAATGCAGATATGAAAAGTTGCCTATGTTGATTGCTCCAACAGTAAGTACTCAAGCAATGGCAGCTGTGGTTGGCTCTTCTAAGAGGTCCCCTGATGGTAGCTGGGTGCATGGTGAGCATAGGTTACACTTGCTATTCATCCTATGGCTCTAGCTCTTCCCTAGGCCCGCTGGGTGAGGCATCTTGGCCAGAGAAAGAACTGGCAATCCTTCCTTCCTGCCAAGCCCTTCCTCTGCTGCCTCCTTTGTACTTTTTACAGTGAACCCAAACAGTTCAGCGGTGGCAGTGGGTGGGGCGGGGTGTGTGGGGGGGTGGTAAGTGACGGGCTGTTATTTTTGAGACTCTGCCCCTTCTGAGCGAAGAATCATTCCAGATTTGAGTGCTCTGAAGGCGTCAGAAGGTGGCTGACCACAGCCTCAATGCTCTTCTTTTCTTCTTGCCTGGCCCCTGTCACATCTTTATTGGGTTTATAAACTCTTTTTCCCTTTTTCTTTTAAAAATCACTGTTTATTTGGAGAGTCGCTAGTTTTTAAAACTTGTGCAATCTCTTAAAGGCCATTTTTGCCTTAGTCTGCTCCAAAAGGCAGGGACCAGCGTTCTTACATAACGCAGCTCGAGGCTTTGGAAACAGATTCCCAGCAAGCATTTAGCAGGACAGTCATTATATAATGGGACAGAATAGCTCCTGTCAATCATTTGGCCTGTCATTCAAAGTGGAGCAATAAAGCCCACAAAAGACTGTGATGATAAAGCAATGTATTATTTCAACTCATTTTGCCTCAGTCTACTGAGGACCCCAAGGCCACACAACCGGATTTGCTGCTGCCCAGTGAGATGAAATAACCTGGCAGATTCAGTCCTCAACTGGGTCATCTTCTGCAGACACTAGCTTTGTTTATTTTCTCTTTCTACTTCATTGGTCAATGAAATTGTATTTATTGGTCTGTTGGCATTGGGTAATGATACTTACAGTCAAGTTGTTACCCAATTTGGTGGGGTAACATCTGTCAAGTATGTTGTTCCATACTAGCCGGTCCAGAGTCTTACGGGGACACTTCGGCTATTGTTAAAAATGAGAACTATAGATATGGTGAGTGTGGTGGCAATGACCTGTGCTGCTTCGATTTACACATCAGTGTCACTCCTATAGCCCAACACTCACTGGCCTCTTCTTGTTTCAAGGTTCAGGGATTCACTGTCCTGTTTGCTGGATTGAGGGAGTTACTGGGATGTAGGACTTCGGGCTTCAGGCATCCAGTACAGCTTGAACATAGGTGGTGGTGAGGAGCAGTCAATTTGAGGTTAGAATGTGACAAAAGGAAGGATAATAGGGCCCAGATCATGTGCTAGCCTGGTGTCTTTGTCTATTTCTGTTGCTAAAACAGAAAAACTGAAATGGGAAGTTTGTAACATATTGGTAGATGTTAAAAAGTCCAAGGTCAGACGGTCTCAGGCAATGTTCAGCTCATGGCAGAGAGGGGCAGGGTAAGTGGTCCATGGAGGGGAGGGGGAACAGAATGGAATGCAAGTAGGGCCTACTGGACAGCAGTAAGGCCCTCCTCAGGACCTAATGGTCTCTCAGAGGTCTCACCTCACAATCAAATCTCTTTTGAGTCTTAGCAGGTTTGAGCCATTTTCATGAGTTCAAGACCAATTTGTCTATAAATTCTGGGCTAAACTGGAGGGTTGCAGAATGAGACCCTGTTCTAAGAAACAACAACTAAACACAGTCAGTTCTTGGAGTTTATGGATTTCCCTGTCTGTGGGTTTGATAAGATCTGGTTTGAAAGTAGAATTGAGCCTGTAAGGATTACAACTGAACAGTGGACAGAATTCTCTTCCTTGCTAGTATGTCTTAAACAATACATAAGATCTAATATTTTGTAATGCTTACATTGTACTGCATTGTGTGAGATGTTAAAACCTGGAGGTGATTGACAGTATCATGAATATGTGCACTGGCCATGAGGATCTGACTCAACCCTTTGTGGATCCTGAGGGACAACATCCCAGAGGATCCTCATTATTTACTGACTCTTGGTGAATTCATCTACTGTTGAAATCAGCACTGTGTATATCTGCTATTTCCTGGACACACAGGAAACCATGAAAATGTGAGTTTCCAATACCTACTGGGGCACGTGATCATGGGTAAGGCCTCACAGGGGGAGGGGAGGGTAAGGGGTGAAGATGGGGGATGATTCACTTTCCTATTTACACTCTCATACTGTAGCTGTATGTCTTTTTTATGGCTTGCTCTTCACACCATTGTTTATAGAGGCCCAAGAGGCCAGTGAGATGGTTCAATGGGTACAGGCACTTGCTCCCAAGCCTGTTGACTTGAGTTCCGTCCTGAAGGCCCTCATGGTAGAAGGGCAGAACCAACTCCAATCAAATTTTCTCCGGCTGTGTGTTGTGGCATGTGCAGCCACATGCACTCATAGAGAGAAATAAATAATAAGTACAGTAATATGTCACCCAAACACAGTACTGAAGTACCCTCTAGTGACCCTAAACACTGGAAGGTGGGGGTGAAGCTTATTGAGAAAACACAGCAGAGGAGATTCTGTAGGCCCGGGTTGTGGTGCAGTGAGCCATGGAGAGTTCAATGTAACCATCAGCAAAAGCAATTGTTAAATATACACATTATACCCATCTATGTACTGCATGTGAAGATTTAAAAGAGGAACAGACATACACACATTGCCCAGCTCTGCTGAGAGAATGTGATACAACTTTACTCTCAGTGCTAAGAAGGAGGACTGTAGATGAGGGAACAGTCCATACATACAGTGGAATACTATCCGGCCATAAAAACGGTGGAGTCCTGTCGTTTGTGACCACACAGATGAAATGAGAAGATGTGATGTGAAGTCAGCCAGGAACAGGGAGACAGACGACAGTCCCAGATCCCCAGGAACAGCGAGACAGACGACAGTCCCAGATCCCCAGGAACAGCGAGACAGACAGTCCCAGATCCCCAGGAACAGGGAGACAGACGACAGTCCCAGATCCCCAGGAACAGCGAGACAGACAGTCCCAGATCCCCAGGAACAGGGAGACAGACGACAGTCCCAGATCCCCAGGAACAGCGAGACAGACAGTCCCAGATCCCCAGGAACAGGGAGACAGACGACAGTCCCAGATCCCCAGGAACAGCGAGACAGACAGTCCCAGATCCCACTCTTGTGTGAAGTCGGAAAAGCTTGACCTCCAACAACTGAAAGTGGAACCATGGTTACTGGATAGTGAGGGCTGAGGGGGAGGGGCAGGAGGAGGTATTCAGTTATGAGGAGGCAGGAGAGAGCAGCTCCTGTGCTATCACTAAGAGCACAATGGGCTGGCAAAACGGGTTCAGCAGTTAACAGTGCTTGCCACGGCACACTGAGGGCCTGAGTTCAATCCCCAGATGCCATAGTAGAAGGAACTGACTCCTGAAAATTATCCTCAGACTTCCACACACACTTGCACACCCACATACAAACACACAATAAGAATTTTGAAAAGCAAATGTTTAGGGCCGTGGCTCCATGGTGGACTTGCCTGTACAAGTCATCAGTACCGCTGCAAGAAGAATTTGAAGAAACACATCCTTTTAACTCAATTTAAATATCACACGATGGGCACACATACTGAAATACAACACAGTATCTGCTGATATGCATACATTTTTTTATGCTCTGAAGTATATAACAATTTTAAAAAGAAAGCAAAATGTGACCTCAGAGGCTGCAGAAGTCTGCAGAGGAAGAGGGATGTGATTTCGCTTGTGAAAGTCCCTCTTACTCCTGGACGAGGCTTGGTGGGAGGAGCCAAGACTCAGGATAAGACTTCAGAAGGGGGTTCTAGAAACCTGAGGGGATATAGTGAGGCCCATGCCAGGACTGGCAGCAAGGAGGAAACTGTATGTGTGACAGATCAGTATGGTCGTCCCTCTGTATGTGTGGGGGACTGGTTCCAGGCTAGCTGTAGATGCCATGTCCATGGGTGCTCAGGCCCTGTGCATAGTCTCTGAGCACCCTAGCCTGAGTCACTTAGGAGTCTTGACACTGTGTAGCAGTCAGTATTCCAGTACTGAGGCAATGGCAAACCCACATATGTTCACTACGCCTATCACTTCTTTCTGAGTATTTTCATTTTGTGATTGGTTGATCTGAACATGAAGAACCTGGAGTAGTGGGCTGAGAGTAACAGTTAAACTAGATGAGAACGTGAAAGCAGACAGCGGGGCAGGGCCCTGAACAACACAGAGTGTCTTGAAGGTCTCTATTTTTTTTAATTAAATAAATGTCTCATTTCTGCACCATGTGTTTCCTTCTGCAAGAAGTGGTGGGGACACTTGGCCCCCAGAGGTGGGCTGAGCAGCTGTGCAGGACTGGTGGCTGGGGACAGCACACAGTCTGCCCCAGCCTCTGTAAACGCTGGCAGAACCAGCTGTGTTTTTCCTACCCCCTTACATCATCACCATCATAAAAAGCCATGGGGAGGAGGGGGGTTGTGCTGAAGATCTCAGCTGTGATGAGGGAGACAAAGGGGTCCAGGAATTCAGTATGGAGTGTGCAGTCACTACTGAAGCCACTGGGGTTGGGAGGCAGGCTGTACCAGGTGACTTACATTTACGACCACTGACCACCTCACAGTTCAGGTCAGTCACCTTCTTGCTTTAAGTAGACTCTGTTTCAAGCCTGGTCTTTGAACTTCATTGGCATGCTTGCAGCAAGGTGCTGCAGCTTACAGGGGACCCCAGCCCCTTGTCCCCCCTCTTCCTGCAAACCTCTGCCCTGAGCTTTGCTTGTCTGCACTTGGCTTCTGAGGAGACCCAGGGTGCCTCACCTGAGAATGTCTTGGTTTGCTCTCTAGAGAGCTCTCTGACTGAAGTTAGTCATACTCATACATGGCCCTCCATCAATATGGTTTCCAGAACCCATTTTCACAGTGTCTGATGGACTCACCTGCAAAACCCATCGGTTATGGTCCTGGGCCATGTGCTTGTTTAGAAACACATACCTCTTTGGAAGTATTGGGTATCAATAACATTTTTAGGGTATCCACCATGTGCCAGGCCCTGCGCTAAGTGATTTTACACATCTGCGTCACCCCCATGGCCACTTTATCAGGGGGCTTTCACTGAGGGCACAGAGGTCAAGAGAGGTGTTGTCAGACACGCTGCTCTGAGTCAGGATGTGAACTCAAGCTGGCCGATCCAGAGTGTGTTCCTAACTTGATTTTGAGTCACATTATTACCACTGATGTACATTCTCTAGGATCTGCAGTCTTCCCACTGTGCACCAAGGGCCAGAAGATAGAAGAATCAAGGGGATAAGAAAATCTGATGTCTTAGACAAAGCAGGATGCTCTGTCTCTCAACATGTTTTCCCATGTTGTAATATTATGGTTAGGTATCTCCGTTCACCCAAGTCACGTGTGACTCTCCTTACTGTAAGTGTTTCAAGCACCAGGACCAGGAAATACTACTCCTCACTGTTCTATCTCTGAAGATGGCATCTGTCCCTTCTCCAGCCTTTCTCTGTGTTTTCTGATACGTGTGTCTGTCTGTGAACATGTCTCTGTTTCTTCTTCCTTTTTATACAGAACTCTCACATCTGTGTTGGTTTTTTTTTTTTTTTTTTTTTTTTGTCAACACATGTATCTTAAAAGTCTTTTACCTGAGTCCCTGGGGGTCTTGCTGGCTCATATAAATGGTCCGGTAGTAGTCTATCCTTGGGGGTGTCTCTCATTCACATGATTGGTCACATAGGATTCTGGATTTGCCATGGTTTACTTAACCCATGTGACTGGGCACTTTCTCAACAACACAGATCATTGGAAAAAGTTAATTTCCCATGGTTACCAAATGTTAATAAAATAGAAGGAGGAAGTCTGTCAGAGACAGAATACTAATCAGGACTGTAAGAAAAGAGAAGCACGAGTCTCTGGCTTTATCTTCCACGTTACCTGCTGTGGTATCTGTTCCGTTTGAGAGGGTGGGTCCCCTGTTGTGTTTAATATTAGCCTTTCCATCTAGGCTGTGAAAAAGACCTCAGAGCCCCAAACCCCAGCATCTCTCTGCTGCCCTGAGAGGGAGGACCAGCTGCAGATTGCTTGAGTTCTTGGACCCTCTTGGCAGCAGGACAAGAGCTGGTTAAACTTGGTCGTGTGAGAGGTGCCAGAAAGCAACTCAAATTCCACACAGCCATCTCACTCAGTTTTACTCAGTAAAACCCAAACACCCATTTTTGTTGAGACGTTGGCGAGCCCTGGGACCCACCAAGGGCCTGCGCGCCTCTGCACATGTCTGAAATATGTCAGGCAGGTGTTTCCAAAGAGACCTCCTGCTCCAGGGAAATATATCCTGATGTAATCTGACTAATTTGGCTTTTGCCTGACTTTCAAGAGAACTGTCTGTTTGTCATGCTTGTTATGGAAACAGTTCCTGGCCACTTCAGTCGGGGCTTTGTAATGTGAGCTGGTAAAACCTCACAGGTGCATTTACCCATTTACCCTGTTTTTATTCCACATCTCACATTTTGTTTACCTTAATGTGTTTCTTGGGAAGAAGGCAAAAAAAAAAAAAAAAAAAAAAGGAGGTGGGATGGGCTTAACAGGTCATTTTTTAAAACTTATTTTATTATTGTTGTTTTAAAAGGAGGTGGATTTCTAGCATTTTTGCACGGGGCTTCTCAGGAATCCTGTTGGTAGCAGGACAGACAGGTCCTAGGAGGATCTGTTTCTCAGAGTGATGTCCCCAGACATGCTCAGGAGTAGCCTTGGCACAAGCATCAATTAGAGAGCTGCCATCTTGTTAATTCTTGCTTCCGCACAGGGGTTACCCAAAGCTCCCTCCTCAAAGTTAGGCAGTTCTGAAAAATTGTAAAATTATGAATTCAACTTCGTTTTCAGCCAAAGGAGAGGAAGGTGGTTCCTGAGACGTAAAGATCACGTGCAAGTGGAAGGGCTGCACCCCACACCCCACTCCTATGTGTTTACAGAGCATCCACAGCCACCTTGTGAATGGGAAGGGTAGAATGGGGCCCGGTGGGGACCAGAAGGTAACTGCAGCAATGTGAGGGCTAGTGAGGGGATTTCCCTGAGGATGGAGAGGAGACCGATTGCTGTGAAGGTGCTTGCAGTGTTAGCCTGGGTGACCTCAGTTCAGTCTCCCGTGGAAAGGTGAAAGAGGAAACAGCTCCACAGAGTTGCTCTCTGACGTGAGCGCATACAAAAACACATAGTAATTAATACTAACAATAACAATAGCCATAGTAGAGGTAGTATATACTTTTTTAAGTTACAAAGTGAGAAGAAAAATGAAATGTGAGGCCCGGCTGCAACTTGAGGTCTGCTTCTGACCGGTTGCTGCCAAAAGTTGTCATCATTAATGTAGAATATGTGATGTGTCTGTCACCGTGGGCTTCCCTGTGTCCTAAAAACTGGTTCGGTTGAACCCATGTCCCAGTTTCCGGTTCTTTGTGAGGAATTCCTTGGTCTGCTCTCACCTAGTCCTGTGTGTGTGTCTGTTTGCTTCCTGTTCCTTTCATCCTTATATTCTCATGAGCTGACCTGGATTTGCTTCACCTCTGTCTGTGAGGGAAGCATGGCACCGTCGCCAATTCCCACAAGAGAGTCTGTCCCCAATATGTCATGACTTTAGGGACATTATTGATGATTGGTGAGGTCATTGGAAGCAGCTGCGTCCCAGACCACACAGCCTTTCGCCATCTGGTTGCTCTAGATTTTTCTTTCTTAGAGAAATAAAAGGCTCTCTCTTCCTCTTCTGAGAGCCCCATCCTGGTGTCTGTGGGTGTTGTCTTCTTGAAGCTTGTATCCGTTGCCTTACCAAGCTGCAAGAGTAGAATGTTTAACTCATATATGAATGACTCCACAGAGCATTTTATACAATTCTGCACAGTCCTAGATCCACATGTGATCACAGCCAAAGGCCACTGCAAAAAGGCCTTTATAGATCAGTAGGCAGCTGTCCAGGGAGGGGACGGTGTTACGTTATGATAACACGTGTACACCCATGTGGCTGATGGATGGCGATGGATGGGGGCCCTATGCCTCATGTGGGCGTGGCAGAAGGAGGCATGGCGACAGACACTTCGACTGGGCCCACGCGGAGAGACTTTATTATTATGGAGAAAAGGAGAAGGGGTGGATAGAGAGAAAGAGCAAGCGAGGGAAAGAGAAGAGAGAAAAGAGAGAGGGGATTAGGGGTTGAGTAGTGTTCCCTCTGGCAGGCTAGGGAGAAGAAAAAACGAAAAAGGAAGGTAGGAATCCTTCTTAAATGGAGCTTGACAGGCCAGAGCTCAGGGCAAGGCCAGGCTAATTGCCATTGGCCAGGTGTGGCTTCAGGGGCTCAGACAGAATCCTAACAGAAGGTTCTTGCCAACAGTCACTGTGAGGTACGTGAACCAAAACTCCTGATTCCTGTCCTGGCGCATTTGGTCCCAGGTGGCCTCCTTTCCATTTCTGCGTGGACATCCAAGGCTGGCATATTGAATGCAATCATTAGGAAAGCTAAGAGAATGCTCAAAACTGACCTTGCAGGAATGCAATTGCCGTACTGAGAAAAGCTCATTACAGTTTCAACTCAAAGACTTTGATAATACATATCATGAGCACCCACAAAGTATGCATGCTGTTTCATTGGGCTCATTAAATTAATTGTGATATGATCCAGTTATATGCATGATCCTTAAGAGAAGAGATGGGTAAATTTATTCTGGGCACACCTGTGCACCCTACACGTAAGGAGCTAGACACCTGCATAGTATGCCAGCATACCACTCACTGTATGAATGGATGCAATATTATCAATGCGCTCTGAGAAGTTTTGAATGGCCTTTAATGCTTCAGTGCTAAGAGAGATGATGCTTTGGTAATTTTGATCATTGTTTTTGGTCCCTATATACTGTTGTCCAAGAGAGGTTAGCTTCGTGATCCCTGTGGATAACAGGATATAAGGATTGAAGAAGTGTATAGAACATATACATTCACACACACAGAGGCACATCCACACATGCTGACACACACACGAACACACATGTGCACACACAAATGCACATGCGCACACAGAGGCACACACGTACATAACCACACACAGATATGTGCATATACACACACACAAGCACACAAAGGTGTTCAGACATACTCAATTCCTTGTTGTTTAAGTCTTCAAATAAATTATTTACGTATAATGCCCAACAATGTAAATGTTAGGTAATAGTTTTTAAGCATGTTTATTATTTCTTGGGGGAATGTATTCTGATCATATTAACTCTCCATTCTTGCCCTAACACCTCCCAGATCCACCCTCCAGTTCCCCTGCCCCTCTTAACTTTTTTTAAAGTTATTGTTGGCATCTTTGTGAATCCTGGTTGTCCTGGAATTTGCTTTGTAGATCAGGCTGGCCTCAAACTCACAGAGGTCTGCCTTCAACTTTGTACCCTATTGCGTCAATTTGTGCTGCCCACATACTCATGGGTGTGGGTCATCCTCCGGAGCTTGTTCTGTCTACTTGGACTACACCTTTAACTAAAACTTACCCCCCCCCAGAAGCCATCAACATTCAACATCTCGATCTCTTCAGCTGGGGGTGGGGCTCATGAGTCCCTCCCCCCATCATGCCAGATGCTGACTGTCTTGATCTTGTGTTGACAGTCGAAGCTGCCGTGACTCCATGAGTGCAGAGATCCTGTCCTTCTCAACCTCTGGCTCTTAGAATATTTTTCTCCAGTGATGCTTCCTGAGACTTGCAGATATGTCTGCAAGGGCGATACAGATGTCCCCTTTGTGGCTGAGCACTCCACTGCCACTTTACGCCCTCACTTTGAGCATCTGTGAGTTCTGCATTAACTGTTCCTCACTACACAAAGAAACATCTCTGATGAGGTTTGCCAACCCTTTACCTCCCGGCTAATCTATGGGTGGAAAGATACAATTCACAGAGCATTTTGACACTATGTTCATTTAGCAAAAAGTAGGTGGTTTCTCCGGGGGCCCATGGGCTCTGCAGCCATGGGTTCTTGGACACTTTTAATGCATAGGTTTTGACCCGCTCCAAGAGCATTTGTTGCTTTGGTACTCATTATCATGACTCCCAGGATTCACAGCTGGGTCAGACTGTTGATGTCGTGCCCCCCCCCTTCCTCCCGTCCCACAGCAGCATACAGAACACCATCTGGCCAGTGGGGCAGCTTCCTACCAGCACCAACTTGGTTTCTCTATGTCCTGTGACCACAGGGTTTGCTGTTTTCAATAGGTTCTTACCATTGAGTCCTGATGAGCAACCAAGAATAGTGGCGATAGTCTGGATTGTTTTGGAGTGTCCTGGACACCCTTGACTAGCAACTCAAAGGAAGGTATCCCACACCCAGCACTGGGCTTTTCATTTGGCAAACTGTGGCTTCTGGGAAGAACACTATCTCTTGTTATACTGTGTTCATTGCCTGCATGGATATCTGTATGAGGGTGTCAGAAGCCCTGGAGTTATAAACAGTTGCGAGATGCCATATTGGTGCTAGGAACTGAACCTGGATCCTGTGGAAGAATAGTCAATGCTCTCAATGGTTCAGCCATCTCTTCAGCCCCAAATTCTTATTCTTTATGTCTATCAACACTTCTAAGTCTAATTTATCTAATGTTAGTAAAAATATATCTGCTGTAAAAATTATTTACAATCTAATTACATCTACTTTTCAGTGCTTTTATAGACATATTTCTTCAACCTTCTTACTTTCAACCTCTCTGGATCTGATATTTGAGTGTCTCATAAGCAGCATACATCTAGCAAATGAAAAATCTTTATGCTTTAATTCAGAATATTTAATCTGCTTTCAGATCTGGGTTCTTTCTTTTTCTTAATGCATTTACTAATATCACTGAAGAGTTCTTTGAAATGTCTAATAGTTCATGAGAGAAATGGAAAATGTCCAAAGGTGCATGTTGGTAGGTTGGAGGACACAAAATGTACTTTAAATTATGACCTCAGCTATTTAAAAGTATATTTTGAAAAAAAAAAATACTGGGAGACAATGCATGGGGCATTGGGTCCAGCTAGGATTGTTCTCACATGCAGTAGAAATGTGTACAGCCCAGAGGCTTTAAGTCCATTTCACATGTTTCTTCTTCCGTGTTCTGTGTTTCTTATCCCCAATGTGTTCTTGAAAATAAAAAACCAACCAAACAAACCCCAAACTTTTCCTTTATCCCCCCCCCCCGGGGGTTTGCTAAAAAGCATGTGTGGATATGGAGCAGAAACTATGAACAACAAGGAATGATTTCTGGAAAGCACATAAGCAAGTGTGAGGTGTGGACACTGAGCCCCGAGGGGGAGGGGCTCAAATGGGGACAGTAGTTCACGGGTCTCTTAGCTACCCAGGCAGGCTCTGATAAGATGCCTGCTGTGTTGTGTGAGCTGCCCAAGGTCTAACCAGGGCTCAGCGGAGGGAGCCAGTTTCTTCTGCCTTCCCACTCCTGGGAACTTATGAGGTCACAGATTGTGTTGATTCCAGTCTCCCAAATATTTCTACTGCCCACTGTAGCTCTCACTCACCCTGGTGCTCCCTAGTACCATCTCATGATGTTCGCACACGTGCCAGGAAAGCTCCTGAGCTAAAGTCCCACTGCTTGACTGCTTCTGTTCTGTGGAGCTTCTCTGTCCCCTGAAACCAGCTGCCCCCAAGGAACGACTGAGGCTACACTCTAGCTTTTATGGTTAGCCGCGGAGTCAAAGCGGGCTGGAAGGAAGTGCAAGCCCAGGGGTCAGCACAGACCTATGGGAAAATATCTGAATGATAGATTCATTGGGTCTCTCATGGCTTTGAGGACCAAGGTGGGAGGAGAGAGGTAATAATGAATGACATTTATATGGTGTGTTGCGGTTTACGTAGCTCTGTAGCTCTTGTGTGCATATTACCTCATTTACCCCGGATGGAGCTCAGGGTGGGGTCCAAGCAGGAGGCAAGACTTTGCCTGTCTGAGTTTGCACTCTGGCCCTGCCACTTACTAGCTGTGTGACCCTGGAATCTTTTTGCATCTGTATTCCAGTTTCCTTAAGTGTGTGGTGAAGGTATGGACTGTGACTACCCTGTAGCCCTGTGATGACGAAATGAGCTAATGCCTGTAAAAGACTCAGCATAGTGCCAGGAGCATAGTAAACACCAAGTAAAAGTTGGCTTTTATTACTTCATCTTCTCAATGGGCCCAAGAGATGTGTAGACAAACCCCATCTTACAGGCAAGCAGAATAGAGCACAGATGATGGGGTGACCTGTCTGAGGTCACCCAGCAAAGAAGTGGGAATGGGAGGTAGGCTAGGATCAGGCCTGCCCGAGCCCAAAGCCCTGTAGCTCTTCATAGTAACTCCTCTGGTGTCCGTTTGGCTCAGCTCATGAGCAAGCGATGTACATCCTATTGCAGTGGGGCATGTTAAAAAAGATGATTTGTCTAGGTGATCTCAGGTGTAAGTGAGGTCAGCATAGCTGGGAAAGCTCTTTTATCCTGTCTGAGTGGGATGGAGATGAGGGCAATGTACCAGGGCAGTTCTGTTAGTTTAGAACATGTTCTGACTGTGAATGGTTCAGGTCAATCACTTGGCATGGCCACGTGGTGCTTGCTATCAAGAGACACAGTGGGCATGAGGTTCACGAGGTGGTTCTGTTTAAAATTCTTTTTGGTATAAGCAGGAAGGTTATTTAAGATGACAATAACAAGTGACAGTCTGGATACAGAGCAGAATGGCGGTTGCTAAGTGCCACTTCAAGTTCACACATGGCACATCACTGTGCTCTCCTATAGCAAACGTCACCGTAAATGTGAGTAATGCACTGAACAGAAACCCAATGATGGCCTCAGTGTTACTAAGGAATAGTACACAAAACGGTATGTAGCAAATGGCTTAATTCTCATGTCTTCACTTTCAGCAACAGCATCTTGATCTCTTCTATCCAATCCACACTTGGACAGACCTATCTCCATCCCTGGCTTGAGGTCTGGCTAATCAGAGAGCACGGGCACTTGTCACAGTGTGAGATGGCCACAGGCCACAGCCACTGGAGAAGAGGCTCTTCCCTTCTTCTGCAGAGACCTAGAGCTCTTGAAGCGTTCTTGCTATTGCCAAGAAAGCCTCAGGTGGCAGGGACAGCCTGTCTGGGAATGGGGCTAGCCCCCAGGTAAGCAGTCACCAGGCTTCTGCTGGCTTGGCCTTTGCTATGATTCCACCTAGCACTAAGACCTGCAAAGTGTCAAACTCTGGGCAGTGCAGACATTATGCCCTCTCAATAAAGGAAGAAACTGAGGCTCTGAGATCTGGAGTGAGTTGGCTAGAACATACAGGTGACTCCCAGCCCTTTATGGGAAGGACAGAGTTGCTCTGCTCAGAAGGGAGAGTCTACCTTCCGCCTTTCCCTGCCTGCAGGCCAGGAAGTGTTTGCTCATGGAAATGTCTCAACAAAAGGGACTGTGGTGCCTTGGGGAGGCGTCTTTGACTCTGTCCCTCAATTGTCCTCCTGACAGCCAGATCAGAACCAAATTGGATTTAATGCATTTCACAATTTTGTTGAACAAATTTGTGGATTAAGAGAACAAATTAAATCCACATTTTTTATTTGGCATCATCAAAAATGTGACATGCAGACTGGAAATGGACATTCCCAGTCTTGGAATAGAAACAGTGAATCCCAAACCCGTCCTTCCCAGAATTTTCTTTCCAGGATGATTTTTCTCTGAGATTCTTGGGAAGTCGGGTTCCAAATCTTACCTGAGAGCTGGGATTTCATTCTCAGGTCAAGACTGGGTCTCAGCATCCCTCCTTGAGATGTGGATGTTTTCTATCTTACCTTGTTTCAATTCTACTTTCTCCACCTTTTCCCATGGCCGTACGATGCTTTATGTTCCAAACCCTGTAGTTAAATTAACAGATATGGCATGTTAGAGTCAAATCCAGTGTCCTATCCTTTCTCTGAACTCTGAGACGAGCCAGTAAATATTTATATAGCTCATTGGTAATTAATTAGGTGACTTTGGCACTCCATCCAATAGCTTATAAATCAATGCAGATATTCCATTTTCTCCACCTCTGTTTCTTGGCTTCTCCAGAGCAAGGCAAGCTATTAGTGGGCAGGGAACATGATTTCCACTTGGCTCTATATGTGCACTACATGTAGTAGCATGCAATGAATATTTATGCCCTTATAAATTTAATTGACATGTGATTACTCAACCCTAAAATGCAAATTTTTAAGAGAGAAAGGAGCTTATCTTGGCCAGGCTGAATGGGAAGGAAAGCCTGGAGAATGCCAGCTTCTGTAAGGGCTCCAACGTCAAGCAGGCTTGAACCATGCTTCCCATTTACAGGTAGGAACTGCTAACGGTGACGAGACTGCTCAGGTGCCTCAGTTTCCACTTCATGAACTGGGAATATCTCTAGCATTTGACCAAATCTCTATCATAGCACCATGGTACAGGAAACAGCCTCTGAGTGCTAGCCACCCCTAGTCTAATGGAAGGACACACACCCGTGCCCAACTAGACATAACCAAAATAGGGCTCATCCACAGTAGAGGTTCTCAACCTGGGGGTCACAACCCCTTTGGGGTTAAATGACCCTTTCACAAGCATTCCTTAAGACCGTCAAAAACCTCAGATATTTACCTTACAATTCATAACAGTAGTAAAATCACAGTTATGAAGTAGCATTGAAAATAATTTTATGGTGGGGGTCGCCTTAACATGAGGAACAGTTTTAAAGAGTTGCAGCTTTAGGAAGGTTGAGAAGCACTGTCCTAGAGTGTCAGAGTCTCATTTATTTATGGGTCTGTATGTGAGTATGTGAGCCCTGTGTATGAGGCTGTCCATGGGGACCAGAAGAGAGCATCAGAGTCACAGGTGTTTGTGAGCCCCGATGTGATGAAAATGTTCTAACAGCTGAGCCGTCTCTCCAGCCCCAAGACTCATTTTCTTAAAACACGAAGTCTCAGATGGATTGCGGTTTTCCTTGCTAGGTAAGCCAAAGGAATTAAAAAGGAAAAGCTAGCCAATCCCAAACAAGAAAAATCTAGACTATCCGGTGTTAGCATAACAGAAGAGCCAGAGAGACTATAGAGAGCATTGTTTAAAGTATCTATTAGAGAGAGGGGAGACTCCATCAGTTGACTAATTAAAAGGTTTTAATTCTATGCGATGCTGAGAAGATTCCTGAAACAAAGGAAAAAGAAAAAAACAGGTAATTGGGGTGTCTTGACATTCCCCCACTGACCACTTTTCACCCAACAAGTATTTCCATTGCTCCACCGTACGATGAGGTCAGGAACTCAAATCATGGCTCTGTTTATGAGCAGAAGAAAGCCAGTCCCGAGGCCTGGACGGCAGCTCTCTTTACCCACCTCACTCTGTTTCTTCTTAGAGCATCCTGCTAGTATTCGCTCAGGTGGTCCTGCCTGGTTGGCACTTACCGCGCAGGGTCCATGCAATTCTTCCCTGGAAATTACAGCTGCTTGCTCGTAGTTTTCTTGTTTGTTACCCTCTGAAGTTGCCTTCCTTTTCTTTTTTATTAGCCTGTGATCTTGTTCCTCTGTGTGTGATTGACATACACACCCTGATATGCAATTAAAAAATAAATGTGTGGTATGCACTGGCACTCTCTTCCCCCTCCCTCCCTCCCTCCCTCCCTCCCTCCCTTCTCTCTGAGGTAGAGGGGGTTGACCCTGGGGATTAGGAATCTTCCCTGATGCACTTCACCTTATTTGCTGAAACAGAGTCCCTCAGCTGAACCCAGAGCTCCTGGACACAGCCAGTCTGCCTAAGCAGGTTGCTCCAAGGATGCCTTTCTCCCACTGCACAGCACTGGATTTACTTCAAGGGACTGTGAGGTCACTTTGTAGTGTGTAATTGTATTTTTCATACCCAGGAGCAGAGGGTCAAGATTGAAAGGATACACAATTATCCCTGCGGCTTATTTTGTACTTTTGTTTTTAATTAAAAGTAATTTATTTCTCATACAGTCTACTCTGATCATGGTTTCCCCTCCATCTCCTCCCAAATCCTTCCCATCTCCTTACTCATTCAACGTTCTATCCTTCCTTCCTTCCTTCCCTCCACCCTCTCTCTTTCTTTCTTTCAAAACAAACAGGCCAATAAACAAACAAACCAGAATAAAACCACAAACAGAAGAAACAAACAAACAAAAACTATAATGATTATCTAAATTATTCTATTATTAATAAAAACTCGGGAGTCAAATGTGAGGTTAAAACCTGATTGATCAGAGAAGCAGCAGAGACGTGTCCAGTGGCCTTTGGTCTGTCTCCTTCTTTGATCCAAAGGCCAGACATTTTTCTAAATCCCTCACTACTACTTCCTTCTCATATCTCTCTCTCTGTCTTTATGGCTGACTTTGGTCAGCTAGTAGGTAGCTATGCCCTCTGATTAAAGGTAAACTTCATTGGCACACCAGAATGACAGTGTGAACAATTCTCCAAAACAAAACACACACACACACACACTCCAAAAAAATACAACTGAATTCATTTTGTGTTGGCTATTTTCTGCTGGGCATAGGGTCTACCTTAAGGGTGGTTTGTATACCCAGTGACACTCTATTGGAGAAAACTTATTTTTATTTGTTGTCAGTTGGATAGCTTCTGGGTTATGGATGAGGGTTTGTGTCCCTTCTCAGCTTTGGGACTCTATCTGGGTTGGACCTATGCAGGCAGGCCCTGTGCATACTGCCTCAGTCTGAGTTCATATGTGCACAAGTCCTGTTGTGTCTAGAAGACTTTGCTTTCTTGGAACCACCCATCACCTCTTGCTGCTAAAAAGCTTTCCATTCCTCTTCCACAGAGTTCCATGAGCCCCGAGTGGGGGCTTGATGAAGACATTCCATTTAGGAATGAGTGCTCCAAGGTCTCTCTCTGTTCTTTCTTTAGTTGTGGGTCTCTATTTCATTTCCTTCAGGAGTAAGCTTATCTGATTGTAACTGGGTGCTTTAGAGGCAAGTCACCTATCCATCCAGATGACATTGGGGTGTGAGCACCTCCTACCTGACTCCCAGCAATCATTAGCTGCTGTGCTCCTAGATGACCTTGTTTCATCTAGGCTGTGCCCTGCTCTGAATTACTCCAGATTTTACCTAATAGTGTTTCTCAGTCTGTGCTTTTGACTCCATTTTGAGGATGGAGATGACTCTGTAATGGTGTGCTGGATAGTTTTTATGTCAACTTCACACAAGTTAAAGCCATTTGAGAGAAAGAATCTCAATTATGAAAATTCCTCCATATAATCAGGTTGTAGGCAAGCCAGTAGGACATTTTCTTATTTATGATTAATGGGGGAGGACCCAGTCCATGGTGGGTGCCATCCCTGGGCTGGTGGTGCTGGGCTCTATAAGAAAGCAGGCTGAGTAAGTTATGGAGAGCAATCCAATAGGCAGCACCTTCTACATCAGCTTATACCTCTAGGTTCCTGGCCTGTGTGAGTTCCTGTCCTTATGTCCTGTGATGATGAACAGTGCTGTGGAAATGTAAGCCAAATAAACCTTTTCCTCCCCAGTTTGCTTTTTGGTCATGGCATTTTATTGTATCACTAGAAATCATAACTAAGATAAGTTGGTACCAGGAGTGGGGTATCACTGTGACAGACCTGACCATATTGTTTTGGGGAGAATTATGGAAGGAGTTTGGAACTTGTTTAAGAAGTGTTCAGTGCTTGGTGAGATGTTCTTTAGAAGCTTGGAAGATAATGTTGAGGGCAATGCAGAAGATGGTGGCTTGGCTTGTGAAGTTTCAGAGGGAAACTGACTCTATTGTGGTCATTTGTTATTTTGAATTAAAAGCCTGTAGTTCTGGTTAGCTGGGGCTGAAGAACCAGCTATGATGATCAAAATGTCAGAACTACTGGAGTGAAACCTTTGCTTGTTGGGATACTTGATACATGTTGTCTAGAGCAGGGAAATTAATGGTGATTAAGAAGAGACCAGAGTCATCGAGGTAAGATCTTCTAAGGAGTGTTTTCTGACAGCACACAAAACTGTGATCCATAGGCAGCCATGGTTGTACCTTATGTTGGCAGCAGGACTTGGTAATGTGTAAGTATCACCCAGGTAGTTCTGGTTTTGAAGATGTGAAGGGATCTTGGAGGGCAGCTGAAGCTTGGCACTGTGAGAGCCACAGTAGCAGTTGAAGACCCAGGACTGAAGGAGTCATGCAGAAAAGTTGATGCTTGGCACTGTGAAGAGAGCCTATGAGAGGCTATTAGTGAAAAGTGAAGCCCAGTTGCAGCAGAAGACCTTAGTGTTTTGGAGATGCCAGTACCATGGAATGGACACCAGGAACAGCGTCACAGTGGAGTGAGACCAGCTGGAGCCCAGAAGACAAGCTGTGTGCACTGCAGGGGGCCGAGGAAAGGAAGTGACCCAAGCTCCTTGGAGGAGCCCAAAGATCATGAGTAAACCCCAGATAATTGGATGTTGACTTATTTGGAGTCTGGTTTTGTTTTGTTCCGATTGTGACTGGGCCCTGATTCTTCCCTCTTAAAGTGAAAAGTTATTTAATTTAATTTTGATTTTTATAGGAGCCCGTAGCTGAAAAGCTTTGAATTGTTAAGAGATTTTGGACTTTAAAAGAGATTGGATATTTTAAAGAGACTAAACTTTTAATGTTCGAGTTTGTAAAGACTGAGAGGCTATTATAGTTATGATTTTAATGTGTTATCTTGGTGATGGATGAGACAGGAAAGGTTGTGGTTTCATGGCGATGTTTGTATGTCAAGTTGACAAGGGGTCAATCATGCTGGGTGATTTTATGTCGTATTAATACAAGATAAAGTCATCTGAGATGAGGGAATCTCAGTTTTAAAAATGTCTCTATCTGATAGGGCTCTAGGCAAAGTTGTAGGCCAGTGGTTCTCAACCTTCCTAATGTTGTGACCCTTTAGTATAATTTCTTGTTGTGGTGACCCCCAATCACAGAATTATTTTCATTACTACTTCATGACTGTAATTTTGCTACTGCATGAATCATAATGTAAACATCTGTGTTTTCCAATGATCTTATGTGATCTCTGTGAAAGGGTCTTTTGACCCATTTGTGACCCACAAGTTGAGAACCACTATTTTCTTAATTAGTGATTGATGTGGGGGGGCCCATCCCATTGTGGGTGGGGCCTTCCCCGGGCTGGTGATCCTGGGTTCTATAAGAAATCAGGCTGAGCAAGCCACGGGGAGCAAGCCAGTAAGCAGCACCCCTCCATGGCCTCTGCATCAGCTCCTGCCTTCAGGTTCCGCCATGTTTGAGTTTCTACACTTACTTCCTGTGACGATGAACAGTGCTGTGGAAGTACAAGCCAAATAAACCCTTTCCCCAGTTTGCTTCTTGGTCATGGTGTTGCATCTCTAAGACAAGTGGGTAGGCACATGACTGGCATTATCTAAATAGACACTTATCTTTATGAATTGAGACTATAAGGGCACATGTGCATATTAAAAACATATGGGGGGGGATGGTGTAACTCCCTCTCTTGGATCTCTTAAGAAGGTGCTGCAATGACAAAGGCCCCTCCCACTTGTCATGTCTTAACATGTTAAGGGATTGGCAGAGAGCTCCCAACTGTCCCAGGGCTTCAGCTTAGTTTACTTCAGCTATTTGTGCAGCCTATTTGAATTTCTGTCTGAATCTGCTGTCTGTCTGTCTCCTCTTCCTTCCTTCCTTCCTTCCTTCCTTCCTTCCTTCCTTCCTTCTTCCTTCCTCCTTCCTTCCTTCCTTCCTTCCTTCCTTCTTCCTTCCTCCTTCCTTCCTTCCTTCCTTCCTTCCTTCCTTCCTTCCTTCCTTCCTTCCTTCCTTATTCCTACCTTTTCACCTCTGCAGCTGGACTCAGCGCTGTAGTTCTGCTCAAGCCTATGACTCTCTCAGCTTGACTCCACAAGGGCAGACCTCCTTCTGAGACTTCTGCAGACCCCTGTGGGTCAGTTTCCTAGGCTCGGGCCTCCGGACCATCTTTGATACTTCCTGACTACTTAGTCCTTTATAGCCACTCTACCATGTACATACACAAGTGTATGTCAATGTACTTACTGGGACTGGTAGAGTGTAATCTGAGAGTTAATACTAGTAATTAAGCTAGAAAAAATAAGAGCCATGTCTGCCCTGCTTGGGGCCATCAAGGAAAGTGAAACTATACGGCAAATGGGCTTCTGGTGTGTGTGTGTGTGTGTGTGTGTCACTGTGGAAAGGCAAACATATTCATCTCTTTCTGACATAGTACACTAATGGCAGCTCTGGAAGCTTTCTGAGCCCTGATTCTCATATAGCATGTCTCATAAGTGTCTGTAACCCGGCTAGTGACTCTCGGGTTTGCTGACCTTGGAAGCCAGGTTGTCATAGCATAGTTCAGACTGTTTCTTTTACCAGTTAACTCTAAAGTACAGGGTCCCTTAGTATCCACAGGACACTGATTTTAGAATTTCTCCAGATACCAAAGACTGAGTATGTTCGGGTCCCTTGTGTAAAGTATGTATGTGACCCCCACCCCTGCTTTCAGTCATCTCTGGATGGCTTGCTGCACCAGTACAAGGAAAACAGATGTGAGCAGCTGCCATACTGAACGATTTAGAGGATGTGGACAATACTGAGGAACAGTTACATTGATTTTCTTCAACACTTTTAATTCATGGATCAGAGCCTCCATGGGTACAAGAGCTGACTGCACTTGGTCCTCTCTGTCCCTCCTTTCAGTTAGTACAAGGAAGCCATCACAGTATCAATCCAAAGGCAGGCTGGGATGTAAGACTGGCTTGGCACAGCCAACAAGATGGGCCAGTCACCCACTACCCATCCTCTTGGGATTTTACCTGGGAACCACAGACAGAATCACGTGATCAGTAGGAACTGAAAACTGTGGCAAAGAGAGCAAGGAGCCAACAGAGTCTGAATAGAGTGTTGAGATGCGATGGCGGAAAGCTTGAAGCAGGAAGAGTTGGGACAGACACTCGTGAGGAACAGCAAGCAGAAAGAGGTGATGGCGGTACACTGGGGAGGTTCCAGGAGCTACTACTGTTGGGTCCATGGGAGTCATCTTGAGTTCTTGAAGACCTTCCTGCTGAGTTCCCCACTTCCATGGTGTGCTATGAGCACCTAGATGTAAAATGCACACAAGCAAATGTACACATACTTGCATATGCATTCATAAGAACATATTTTATAAATACAAGTTGAATATCCTTCTCTAGATACTTGGAACTATAAATATTTTGGGTTTGAATGTTTTGAATTGTGAAATATTTGCATTACCTAAGGAGATGATTTAATGATGGGTCACTGGCTAAACACACAATTAGTTTATGATTTGTGTTCTACAAACTAACCCTAGGGTCACTTAATGCTATATTTGTGTTTTTCATAAGGACAGGTGTGAGCCCTCCCCACTAGGAATGCTCAGAAGTCTCAGATAAGAGAATGTTCCAAGTTTGGGATTCCCAGATTCATAAATGATCTTGTTAAAATATAAAATATTACATAATATAATGTAAAATATCTGGATTATGTAATGTAAATACATGTAAAGTGACAGGCAAACATAAGCATAGGCACATTTGTGTTGCAGATATGGTCAAATTTCTACTCAGACGGAGACTCTGCTGTAAAGTGTGTGTAGTGGAGATGACGCTTGAAGAGTCTTTTAAAGTCCATACAGTGCATGCATGCTTTGGTATAGCTACAACCCTGAATGGCAATGTGCAGCTATACATGCAAATAAGCCCAATCCCTTCCTGGAGAAAACAGGCTTTGCCTCCAAGTCCCTGCCAGATACCCAAAGTGAAAACCTCGTGATGGTAATTTGCAAGACTTTCCATCCCCAATGGCAATTGATTATTTCCCCTGGGCAAACCAACCGCGGTGCTATTCCCTGGATGGAGGCTGTCTGCTGGGATTATGTAGTTGGAGTCCTTATGATTTCCCAAAGGGCTAAGTACTTTCAACAACTGGCACACATGTAGCAACTGTATTAAAATAGGAAAACAAAAATCACAGAAAGGGCACTGCGGATGGCTGTGGACAGCAAGGCAGACATAATTCCAATTAGGAGGGACCAAACACTTCCGTTTCCTGGAGGTAACAGAAAGGGGGAATCCTGGGTAAAAACAAAGGCTGTTTGATCTTCTTAATTGAAAGAGAGGGCTATTTCTCTCTACACTTTTGAAAGTCTCCACTGCTCATGGTTTCGTCACCGGTGTCCTGTCAGTTTTCTCACACCAGAGAGAGACTCAGCACTTTCTGCTCCTGTTTCTATTCAGCAACACTGTCAACAGCCATATTAACAGGGTACATGCCCACCCTACTTGGTACCTTGATTGTTTTCTGGCGGTACACCAGGGCTTGCAGGCTTCTTCACATCAGGTGAAAGAAAATGTCTCCATTCATTCAGGCAGCTACAGCACAATCCTTAGTCTGGAAGTTCATAAGCAGTAGTAATGTATTACTAACAGCGCTGGTGTCTGTTGAGGTTTATTGGTTGCACATATATGTATATGCGTATGTGTCTATGTATATATACATACCTGAGCACCCATGTGACCACACATGTGAACATTCATGCATACAAAAATACACACGGGAATATGTGTTCACACACATGAGTATGTGCATACATGCATATACGAACAGGTGTGATTTTTCATGCATGCACATAAACATGCATGTGAATATGCACACATGCACATATATATGTATACTTTCTTTTCTTTCTTTCTTTTTTTTCAAAGAGAGAGCTTAAGGAAATTTGCCCAGTGTTTTCACTGAGTGTAAAAGGAGATGAACTCCAAGCCACTGGGAGCCGCACTGTTCAGGTGGCCACAGGCATCGTCCCCCACCCACAGTACCCTCCCCCACCCTCGTTGCTCCTCAATGTTCATGAACACAAGTGTACATATCCTCTCAGCCATTTTATTTGTTCAATCTGCCTGAGGCAGCGAGTGTCAGAGCCTGAGCTCACTACGTCCTCTTCTGCTTCCTAGGTCCTAGCACCTGCCGGTCACACATGACCCCTTGTGGGTGGAGCAAGGGTCTTCTGGGCGTGGCTCTCCCAGCAGCGCATCAAGCCAGAATTCCAGGTCCCGCACCAGCTGTTCCAGATCTCTCACTTCTTTTTCTAGCTTCTCCAAAAAACCATGCAAGTTTGTCGTTAGCCACTTCCCGAGGGTCCTTACTGGCTCTTCAGCGGGTTCATTGGTCTGATATTCTAAGCCCTGGAAGGCAGACATCAAAGCTGTGTCTTCATACTTTTCAGGAGGGTTTCTTGGTTTGAGAAAGTTCCCTATGCTTTTGCAAATGCTGTTCATTCTGCCTGGGTTACTACACCATACCTTCTCCACCTGATTATGTATCTTGCAGGTGACATTTCCGAGAAGCCTTCCCGGGGACCTCTTAGCACATCTCTGAGTGTTACCTGGGATGCCGCAGGAGTCTGAGGGTGGTCGCAGTCCCTGATCCGTCCCGATACTTCCCAGCCACTTCCTGAAACAGGCACAGGCACGGATACTACCTCTTAACAAACAGTCCAATAAATGTGACCGGTCTCTGTAGCGGGAAGGAGGTAGGAATGGGCAGGGTGTGGGGCATCCTTCCTGAGGACCTCCACCCCACTCTGTGGGCTTGATTTCTCCTTTCTTGAGTTCCACAATGCTTACCTGATATCTCCGTGCCCAGGTACAGCACCAAGACCAGCAGTGCTAAAAGCGTCTGGGGTAGGAAGAGGAAGGAAACAGGAAGGTGAATTTCTGGGTGCAGAAGACTCTGTACCTCTGACAGGTTCAGTCGAGGGGGAACTATCAGTCATCTGTAGACATTTCCCCCAATTTAAGTCACACACGCTCCCAATTGTCGCAGAATCAGATGCCAGGGCAATGCCTTGGCATTTATGCCCTTACCCTTCCTCTCTTCCCACTCTGCTGTCCTTCTGAATCACTTAAAATCTTTTTATTCCAGTTGAACTGTGAGAGGACCCAACTTTATGGAGGTAGAGTTCACATACCACAAAATGCACACATTTTCAATGCACAGTCTGATCAGTTTTGATAAGTGTCTGTATGTGTCCTCAATGAAGATCTAACTCTTTTCATCTTGAAGTCTTCCACACCCTTATCTCCACTGGGGCACTGACTGTCACATTGTGTCCATTTGTGAGTTCTGTGGAAATGAGTCAATGGTGTAGTGTTTCTGATGTGACTCCATGGCTCTGTGTGTTCAATTTATTGATGAGTATGTTGCATGAGCTCAACACAATTAATCCTCACCTCCTAGTGAGTTGTTTACAGTCCGAGGTAGTCATGTACAAAAGTTCTTTGGACATGCATGCACCCCATCTTTGTGTGCACATGTTTCTCATTTCTGCGGGTGACTATTCAGACATGGAAATGCCAGGACATAGGGTGAATGTGTGCTAAATTCTAGGACAATATGCAGGACTGATTCTCAAGCTGATTACTCCGCTTTGTCCCATCTGCCGGTCAGAGAATTCCTGTTCTATATCTTTGTCTGCACTTAATATTGTCAATCTTAATTTTAGGCATTCTATTGCTGTTATGCAGAGACAGCTCAATATATTTTATAAGTGCTTTCCAAATAATCAATGAGGTTTAACGTCTTTAGATTTTTTAAAACTTATTTATTTTATGTGTATGATTGTTCTGCCTGCATATATGTACATATGTGCAAGCGTGCGTATGCCTGATATTGGCAGAAGTCAGAAAAGGCCTTTGGAACCTCCAGAACTGGAGTTACTGCTGGTGCTTAGCTAGCATGTGGGTGCTGGGGACTAAACCTAGGACCGCTCCAAGAATAAATGCTCTTAGTTGCTCAGCCATCCCTCCAACCCAGACATTTACTCTCTCATCATGGCTTATTGTGACTATTAATCTACATATCTTTGCTATGCCTATTGAAGCCATCTGCTCATTTTTTTTTATTGCACTGTCTTGTGTTTTAAGTTGTCGAGATTTTTGAATATTTTGGATCTAAATAGTTGGAAAAATATTCACTGTGAATATTTTATCAACTCTGAGGCTTATTTGTAGGGGATTGTGTTGTTTAATGGTAAATAACTGTCCCACCCACTGGTTTAATAAAAAGCGCTGATTGGCCAAAGGTAGGCAGGAATTGTGGGCGGGGCTACCAGACTAAGAAAACTCTTGAGAACAGGAAGAACAGAGAGAATGCCAGAGAGAAGCAGGAAGAAGCAGAGGACAACTATGCTGCTGTGAGAAAAGGTACTAAGCCGCATGGCTGAACAAGAGTCATGGGTTAGATTAAGGGCAGAGAGCTAGCAAGTGATATGCCAGGGTCTTAGACCGATCAGCCTAAAACAATTGTAAGCATCTGTGTGTCTCTGTGGGACTGTGGGACTGTGGGACTGCAGGTCTGTGGGTCCTAAACCTTGAGGTTAGGCCTGAAAGCCTGGGCCAGAAACCTCATACTACACTTACCTTTTAATTTGCACAATTAAAAGTGAACAAGAGTGAACAAGTTTCTATTTATAAAGCTCAATTCATCCTTTTGGGAGTGTGCTTTTGTGTGAAGTCTAAAACATTTTTCTTTTCTAAACTTTGATTTTCTCTTATTTTCTTCTAAACATTGTTTTAACTTTTACATCTATGTGTATGATCTATTTTAGAGTAAATTTTGTATATAATGTGAAATATGGCTGGGGAGCTTCAAAAACATAGGTATCCAGTTGTCCTGCAATTATTTTTAGGACTATTTTTCCTCATTAAATCATATTGATGCCTTCAATGTGTCACATGGGTGTTCCTGGGTTCTGTTGCTTCATTGTTCTACATATCTATCTTTTGTTGATGTTAATCTATATTAGTCCATATCTGTTAGCACTGCTAGGCCACACTAGCACCACCGGGCCATGCTAGTACCACCTGGCCATGCTAGCACCACCACACCACACTAATACTACCAGGCCACACTAGCACCACCATGTCATTCTAGTACCACCATGCCACACTAATACCACCAGGCCACCATACCACAGAGTAGAGGCTTTGGACAGTAGACACAGACTTCCTATCAGTTTATGTTCTTAGTTGCAGTCTCTCTCTTGGGCTTTCAGTTGTCACCTCTTACTGTGTTCTCAGAGGGCTCATCTTTTGACCCATGTACCCCCTGCTGCCCCCTGCTGCCTCTTCCAGTAAGGGTACAGCCTGCCCGTGAGACCAGAGACTTACAGCATCCACCTCTCAGGGGTTAGGTAGGGCTTTACTGTATGAATTGTTCTGTTTCCATACGAGACACTGACACTCTCTTGTCTGGTATGAATGAGAATGTGAAGAGAGAGTATGTGAGGGATAAGGGAAGGGATGCTTGAGTCCCTGTGGTGGACTGTAGGGGAGTGTGTCTGAAGTGGGGAGGGATGGGGGGCGACACAGCATGCGCCCTGGCCTTACCTGCTTCCTGTCATCACGGTGGCTGTTCCTTCTCTGGTCAAGCAGCTCATCTGCTCCCTGCCCCCTGCCAACTGTCTTCTGGATTGCCATGTCTCTGCTCAGGGTCAGACTGCTTGGGTGAATGGTAATGCATTCAGTGGACAGGCAGGTGGGTGCTTCCCCTCCCCCACTCCTTGTCACCAGCCAAGTGTGAGTTCTGATGTCACAGAAGGCAGAAGACAGCAAAGCTCACCACTCTGAGTTCATAGTACTGCCTCTCATAAACACACACACACACACACACACACACACACACACACACACACATACATACACACACCACACACGTCACATACTATACCATATACACACACCACACATCACACATGCACAGACCACATACACACACACATACACACACACACCACATACACACACATACATACACACCACACACATCACACACCACACCACACACACACACCACACACACATACACACACATACATACATACGCACACCACACATATCACACACCACACCATACACACATACCACACATGACACACAAACCACACACATCACATACCACACCACACACACGTGCATGCACACACACACGCGTGCGCACGCATGCATGCACGCATGCATGCACATATGCACACATGCACACACATGCATGCATGCACGCATGCACGCACATGCAGAAAGCAATGGTCAGGAAGAGATGCTGTGAATATTCAGGTTTCCAGATAAGTTTTCTATCTTCTTATACAGATTTGCAATTATTAAAACCTAAATCCTCAAGTAGAAAAAAAAACAATAAAAGCCATTTAAAAATAAATTGAAAAATTTATGGAGATTATGGAAGGTTCCCACCCAGATGTAAGTAGTAACATGGAGAGATGGGCTACACCTTCCCAAGTCTCTACCCATGGTTTCATCTTGCTGTGCTGTAGGAGGCTTCAGTACCTGGGGTATGTGTTAAACTTACTCAGGCTTTCAAATTTTATTTGTACTTGCATGTGTGTATTTATATTTGTGTTTAATTTTCAATATTGATATAAATTCTGTAGGTTTTGTACCTGCCAAGATACAGAATTCTAAAAGAACATGGGTCCCAGGGATCCATGGGACCTTTGTATAAAATAGCACCAGACCTGCATGTAACCAAACACACAACTTCCCATGTCCTCTAAATCATCCCTAGATCATTGGCAATCCCTGATGCCACATTAGTATGGTATGACTGGCTGGTAGAGGGGATGATGGCAAGGAAAATATCTCCACATCCAGCATAGAAGCCATGCTTCCTGAATATCCTTATTTATTGGTGCTTTTGACCTATGTTTACAGAGGTAATCATAGTGTGACCCTTGGAGATTCATCCAGGTTATTGTCCCTGTCCTTTGTTGTAGGATTTCTTTTGCTGTTATAAAACACCATGACCTAAAGATACCTGGGGAGAAAAGGCTTTACTTCTGCTTACAATCATAGGTCCATCATGGGAATGGAGGGGGTGTCAGGGCGGGAACTCAAGGCAGGAACCTGGAGGCAGGAACTGGACAAGGCCATGCAGGAATATTGCATAATGCTCAGCTTGCTTTCTGATAGCAACCAGGATCACCAGCTCCGGTGGCACCACCCACAGTGGGCTAGTCCCTTTCATATTAAACAGGAGAATGCCTTCAAAAGCTTATCCATAGGCCAATCCAGATGGGTCCAGTTGGGGCATTTTCTTAATTGAGCTTCCAATGATTGTAGCTCATGTCAAGTTCACACAAAACTAAGACACCCTCCCCCCTTTCTGCTGAACAGTATTTCATGTTACATATCTGTGTCTTCTCTCTTTCTCTCCCTCCCTCCCTGCCTCCCTCCCTCCCTCCCTCTCTCCCTCTCCCTCTCCCTCCCTCCCTCTCTCTCTCTCTCTCTCTCTCTCTCTCTCTCTCTCTCTCTCTCTCTCTCTCTCTCTCTCTCTCTCTGTTGCATTTCATGTAGCCAGTTATTTATTCAGCTAACAAAGGACATTCTCTCTACACTCACTATAGCCAGACTTTTCAGCTTGGAATTCTTATGATTGAAGGTAATATGAACATCCTTATATAAAGTTTTATATAAATGTTAAGTTTTCATTTCTCTGAGATAAATGCATAAATGTACAATTGCTGGGCAGTATAGTAATTGCAATATTTTAAAAAATATTATTTACTTTGTGCTTACATGTTTGTGCCTGAGTGTGTAGTGTGTACCTCCTGCTTTCCTTCAGAGCCTGTGGAGGCCAGAGAGGCTCACATTCCCTGGAGCTGGAGCTGGAGGTGAAGGCAGTTGTGAGTTGTGGGTTCTGGGGGCCGAACCTGTGTCTTCTGCAAAAGCAATTTATGTTCCTCCCTGCTGAGCTGTTTCCACAGCCCCACACGATGGTTTTAGAAGGAACATGGGAGTGTCTCTTGGGATGATGGTACCAGATTGCAGCAATGCACATGGAACTCAGTTTCTCCCTATCTTCACCAATAGCTAGTGTTCCCATTTTTTAATCTTAGCTCTCTTATAGGCACTATCTTGTTTAAAAGTACATTTCCTAGTAGGTAATGCTTTGAATATCTTACATGTGCTCATCTGCTACCCATGGGATACTTGTTAATGAAAATCTATTCCTGTCTTTGGCCCACTTTCTAATTGAACGGATTTTTTTTTTGTTTACAGTTGAGTATTAAAAGTTCTTTTTATATTCTGGTAACAAGTCCTTTTCTTGATAGAGCGTCAACTAGGATTTCTTTCCAGTCTATAGACCATCCAAAAAATTCTTTTATTGTGGACTTTTACAGACAAGAAGTTTGAACTTTTGGTGAGGTCCAAATTCATTATTTTTTTCTTTAAAGAATTGTGCTTTTCTTTCTTTTGAAAAAAAATTTGTGGGCTGGAGAGATTGCTTAGTAGTTAGAAATACTGGCTGCTCTTCTAGAGGACCTGGGTTCTTTTCCTAGCACCCACATTGTGGCTCATAACCACCCGTAACTCCACATCCAAGTGATGCAGTATTTTCTTCTGGGCTTTGTAGGCACTGTATGCATGTGGTAAACAGATACACATGCAGAAAAACACCGCATAAGCTATAGACTAAAAACAGAAGTGTGTTTATATGGTGCACATGTGTGCACACAGCTGTGTACTATGGATGTCCAATGACTCCAACAGCATTTGCTAAATGTGCTTCTTCCTTTGAACTGCCGCACACTTTTATCAAATCTAGTTGAACATATTGGTTCAAAAATGTCTAAATTCTGCTTCGTTGGTCTGTGTATCAGTCTCTACAGTGAACCACACTGTCTCGATCACCACAGCTGTACCACAGACCTTAATATCAGCCACAATGCTATCTCTCACTTTGTTCTTCCTTGTCAAGATGGTTTGGGTCTGAACCTTCCATATAAACTTTAGAATAAATGTTTCTGTGAGCAAAAGGCTTTGATGGCTGGTATTGACTCATCCTACTGATCTGAGAGCTCTGACATCTTTACTATGTTGTCAGGTCCATGAATATGGGATGCTTTTCTGCTTATTTAGACTTTTCTCTTTGTAACTGGTGTCTTAAAATTTCAAGCACATAGGTCTTACATACATTTTGTTAAATATATCTTTTATTTTCTTTGGGCTTCCCTTACATTTCAAATATGTGAAGACATCATTAATTTCTCATATTTTCACGAGTTTCCCAAGCTATGCATAGCTTCTAACTAATACACATGACACCTGCTGTTGGCCAGGCATTGTGCCTGACTATTGGAGCTTCTATAGACTGCAATTCTCTGGGCACTTGAGTGCCAATTGCTTTACCAGCCTTCGGATTTCTAATGTCCACTGTGCAACCTGTTATGTGATATACATCAGGTAAAAACATTTGCTAAAAGGGTGAATAGTGAGCAGCATCGGACTGTGGGCTCTGAGAGGCAGTGAGTGAGTGGTGAGCACATGTTTGTCTTCAGTATTTGAGTTGCTAAATGAGTTATGCAGATTAGATATGTTGTATTATTATTATTTTACTTTCTCAGTGATCAAGGCTAGGCTAAGGAAGGACACTATTAACTGCTCTTATTGTGTACTGAGGACCTACTGTGTGTAAGACTCACACTAAGTGCTTTCTGTACATTGAACCTCCTTTTGTCCCGACCACCACCTTGCAAGAGTAGCAGGGCTGGTCTGCTGGGGACATTCCTCTAGAAATTCTGCCTGACACACCTTTCCTGAGTATAGGTCTACTTAACTCCAAAATCTTTCAGTTTACTGTAAGGAGTCTGTAATTCCAACCCAAAGCAAAGACCTCTGTCCTTCATGTCATCTTCTGCTTATCGTGCAGACGTGGATTTCCACTTTAGTTTTGAGCTGCCAATCATAACTACAGGTCCTCTTTCCTCTCTGGTCCCACACCCATTCCAGCTGGCACCTCAGGAATTTACGAGTTCTACCCAATCCTTTCTCATCTTCTCTTGTGCATTGCTAATATCACACTCAACTAAGCCGTTTCAAGAAATTTCTAAGTGCTGCACCCTGTTCAAACTGCTTTGCATATTCTGACTTACCATTTATTGATTCTGTGTGGTGAAGAACACTGTCCCTATCTTGCAGGTGGGGTGACCTAAGCTTAGAGTGGTGAGTGACCACTTCATCAAGTTGCATAGCTGACCAGAAACGGGATTTGATCTGAAATCTGATCATAGGTCAGGTCTGTGCAAGCAGGTATGATTATAGCTGGTTGCTATCGTACGCTGCCCTGTATATATTTTTTTGTGAGCCTAGCCTTTAACTGCTGAGCCATCTCTCCAGCCCTGCCCTGTACATAGTAAACCTCAAAACAGTTAGAGGAAAGGAACCTTATTTCAAGCTCTTGCATCCTACCTGAGGGCAGAATTTAAAAGGCCATTTGCATCATGTCTACGATGGTCTTAGTGTTCCATTGCTGTGAAAAGACACCAAGATTAAGGAAAATGTTTAATTATTATTTTAGGGGCTCATGGAAAGAGAGAGAGAGAGAGAGAGAGAGAGAGAGAGAGAGAGAGAGAGAGAGAGAGAGAGAGAGAGCTGGGAATGAAACTTTAAAGCCTGAATCCAATAAGATTCTTTCCAAACAGTTCTATAAACTGGAGCAAGCAATCAAACATAAACATAAAAGTCTATGGGGACCATTCTTATTCAAGCTCTCACGATGACTGTATATATGTCTACACATATATAGCTGCTGGTCTCTTGGGCGTTATCTCTTAAATACTTCAAATGTCAAGTGCAGATATGGGAGGACTGCCCTCTGAGCTCATTGTAGCCCACTGAGACTAAGGGGTTAGAGTCAAAGAGAAACCTGTTCTAGGAACCTGGTGAATTATTCCAGGAAACCACACTGAAGAGCCTCGGAGATTAGCTTTGAAGGTCATTTCATGGGGATTTGGCATTAGGGCAGGAAGAGCATGCCCAGCAGTTGGCTGAGATGAAGGCTGGGGGTTGGACCAAGGAGGAAGAGCCAGGGAGAAGGAAATAGGGCCCCAGCAGCTTCCTAAGTGATGTCTGGGCTGAACATGGAGGAAAGGAATGAACAGAAAACCCATGAATGCATATGGCGGCCCAAGTAAATAACTAGTCTTGCATGCTACACACCAGCAGGGGAGAAATCTGCATCATGCCTAACAAGAGGAAATCAAGCAGGACTCGGGGCTGGAGCCCTGTCTTCTAAACATACCTGGCTCCGTTTCTGGTGCCACTGTAATATGACACTTGGAAAAGTGACCTTATGTCTCTGAGTCTGTACAGCAGGCTGACCTTGGAGGATCACTTGGGAGGTCACTGGGAGGCCTAGTGAGATGAACTCTGTCAGCCTCTTCCTCCTCATCCTCATCCTGTCTCACCGTTCTCCAAATACTATGATTTCTCCTGAACAATTAAATTCTCCAGATAAAGCTCTAAAGGCCTTGGAGGAATGAGTCAATATAGATATCTGAGAGGACAGTCTGGGTAGGGGAGGAGGGATGAGTGGAACAGAGAAGGGAGGCAGCATCATAGGAAGGGACATTGACTAACTGAATGGAGAAAGAAGGGGATTTGGGAGAATGGGTATTATTGGCACAGACCTCATAAGCTGGGCCTTAAGATAGAACCTAGTCCTAGACTGGGCCTGGTGCCTTGCAGGGGGTCTATGGAAGAAGGCCAGTGTTGATGACAAAGGCTGAAGGCATTGCCATCAGATGCATACAGCTATGGAACGACACATAGAATGACATGGGCTACAAAAGCAGGGTAGGGATTGAGGCACATCAACAGTGCACGGTTTCTAAGAGGGCAGCCAGTTGTAGCTCTAAGAATGAAGAGCGGGTGTCCTCAGATCTTCTGATTATGTTTAAGAGAGGCTAGAAATCTTGTATGCAAAATTAATTGATCGATGCACGTTGGCAGCGACTCTAACTTCAAAAGGAAATACACTGTGTGGACTAAATGCAGATGATGCTCATGAACTTGGCTCAATTGGCTGTCTGCTGTGACAGGGACAGTGCTGAATCCATACATGGCTTGTCCCAAATCTCCACTATAGCCCCTCTCCCCCATGGAGTTACTCAGGATGACAAGCCGCAGACATCCACTTTGTTACATGAGCCCTAAAAACGGCCGATCATAAGGGATGTATCAAAGTATTTTTGGATCTTATGGAAGGGAAGAACCCAGGAGGAATGGTGACTCACTGGGAAGGTGCTTCTGGATGCAGAACTCTGTACCAGGCCAGCTGTCTGCTCTGGGTGGGTGGGATTTCATTGCCCTGGAGGAATTCTAGACTCTCATGGTGCCTATATTCTGTGAGTTCTGTTTCAAATTCTTGCAACTAGCTGATCTTAAACAAGAGAGAACAGTTTTCTTCCAGCTCTGAAGACCACAAGTGCTAGGTCATTATTGCTGGGCTCAACTACTTACTGTCTTCATTAGGAAGTCTACTGCTGGATTCAAGTACCATGACCTTAAGCAACTTGGGGAAGAAAGGATTTGTTTTGCTTCGAATTCCACATCACAGCCATCACTGAGAGAAGTCGGGGCAGGAAGTCGGGCAGGAACCTGGAGGCAGAAACTGAAGCAGAGGCCATGGCATGCTGCTTGCTGGCTTGCTCCTTGTGACTTCTTCAGTCTGCTTTCTCATAGAACCCAGGACCACCAGTCTCGGAGTGTCATCACCTGCAATGGCCTGGGCCCTCCTGCAACAATCAGTAATTGAGAAAATCGACTACAGACTTGCCCACAGGTAAAGCTTAGGGAGGCTTTCTCAATGGAGTTTTCCTCTTCCCAGATGACTAGAGTTGGCATCAAGTTGACATGAAACTGGCCAGTAGAGCGAGGAAGGAGTCAGCGAAACCAGCCTGACTCCTCGCTCTATGAAGGTCTGGGGGGTACCCTTTCCTTGCCTCTTTGGGCTTCTGCTGGATGTCTTCATTTCTTGACTTCAGACCACGCCACTCACTTCTGCCTGTGTTCACATCACCCCCCACCCCGAGGTGTGAGATCTGTCATCTTTTCATAAGGAGTCTAACAGAGAATTCATGACAATTTTCTTAATTGCAAAATTCTTAAAGACATATGCATTCTTTATAGTTATAGGGAACAGGATGTAGCAATATTGGGGAGAAGTTTTCCCAGCCTGCCACTGTGTCTTGAGGATAGTCTCCCAAGATTCAATATTCTGAGTAGTGAGAGTCTCTAGGCTGGCCTTTGCCCTCACCATGCCTGACCCTTAACAACAGGTAGTAGAGAGGCTGCTAACACCACCCCAGGTCCACTTCAGGGCTGTGCTACCCTTCAAGGCTTCATGGATGAGTTATGTCAAGGATGAGTATCTCATGCTTGCTTCTTTCATCAGCTGCATCAGAGAGGACCAGCAGGAAGACTAGGTGTCCAACCCCTCAGCATCTCCCTCCCCACTCTGACACTTCATAAACACTGCCTGCTGTCCACTTGCTCCTCCCAGTCCAGTCTACCTTCTCTCTCCTCCTGTGAATGCAGCAAGTGGATCCTCAATGACTCAATGCCCACAGCAGCTGAGGGGACAAATGTATATGTTTGTTCACAGCTCCAGCATATGCCTGCCAAGAACACAGGCCACACCAAAAAAAAAAAAAAAAAAAAAAAAATCTTCCGTATGCTCCATTAATCAAAAGGCCAAGAGAACTGAAGAGTGGACCAAAAAAGAGAGAAAATGCAGGATTAATTTATGAGGCGTTCCGCTGCCTGGATGGCTCATTACACCTCTGCTCTGGCACTGCTACTCTGCAATGTGCTTCTAGACTTACTGTACTTCAACATCCAGGGGCTCTTTTGTAACAAGCCAAATATTCCTGTGTTATTGTTCTAGGCACCTCCCGTTGGTCATTGGGCTAATTTATTTCAGTTGGAATTTCAGGACCAGACACAACTCTTATTACTCACTGCTTCAGAGAGGGAATAAAAAAAGCAATTGATATTTGGAAAAATGAAAAATATGTCCAGAACACTTTAGGTCCTGAGGCCAAGAAGGAAGGGGGGGGCTGGGTGGAGGGGGGAGCTGAAGGGAAAATCAGGCAGGCTCACCTCGTCACGCACTCTGTTGTGGCCCGTCTCGGAGACAGGGAGTCTAGAATGTCTACAGACAAATGAATCAAGGACAGGGTGCTGAGAATTCCTGACACCTGAGTCCTTCTGCACATGACTTCAGCAACCACCTGTGGGAGTATGGGAGGTGGAAAACACACAATTGGAGGGAGAAGGAAAAACCTCAGTGGGGCTCTGAGTTCCCCATTTGCTCCTCATTCTGAGATTTCTCATAGAAAATTAGTCTAGGAATAGGGCATGAGGCAAGATAATCCAGAGATGCTTGCTTTTTAAGAGTGACATGATGCCAGGCGGTGGGGAAGGGGGGCTCCTACTTGGTGGAGACATGATGAAGGGTGTCCCTGGAGAGTATAAGTGTTCTTCCAGAGACTGGAAAGAAGGCCAAATGTCTATTTTGCCATGAGAGATCTTTTGCTGGGACTCAGTATGAAATCCATGGCTTTGCTGTTCCTGGGAACCCTGGCTGAGCACCCAGGCTTTGGCAGCCAGAGTGACTTCTGTGGACATGCAAAGGGAAGGCGCAGGCTTTATGTTTGCAACAGACACTGTCCAGAGAGGCAATGTGCACAGCTGAAGGCATATGCATATATGCCTTGGACTTTTGGGGATGGCATTGAGTGGAGGGGCCTTGACTGCATAGCTAAGCAGCATGGAAAGAAACCCTGTCCTTCTCTATTGTGAGACCTTGAGCCACACTCTGTATTTTGTGAGCTGTTTCCCCATCTATGTGGTAAAGATAATGTGCTAGTCCGCTATTGTAAGCTCCATGCAAACCTAGACATATCTGGGAAGAGGGTATCTAAATTGAGAAAAATGCCTTTATAAAATTGGCCTATAGACAAGTCTGTTGGGTATTTTCTTGATTAATGATTGATGTGGAAGGACCTGGTGGTGGTGCCACCCCTGGGCAGTTGATCTTGGGGGGGTATATAAGAAAGTAAACTGATAAAACCATGAGAGAAAGCCAGTGAACACCATTCCTCCATGCCCTCTGCTTGGCTTTCTGCCCTGACTTCCTTTTATGATGGAAACTATGAGGTGAAATAAACCATTTCCTCCCCAAGCTGCTTTTGGTAGTGGTGTTTATCACAGCAGAAAAAAACAAGAAGAAAAAAAAAAAAAAAGAAGAAACTGGTACCTGGAGTGGGGTTTTGCCGTGACAAATCTGACCAGGCTGTTTGGGGGAGGATGATGGAAAGACTTTGAAAATTTGAACTAGAAAAACCATTGAGTGTTTGGAACCTCAGGAGCTATTGTAGCAACTTATAATCTCGAGAAGAGTGCACTTGATGGAGGCATGGCTTGTGAAGTTTCAAAGGGAAATTTGAGAATCCCTTAAAAGATGCTGTTGGGTCATTGAATATTTTCAATTAAGAATCCATGGTTCTGGTCAGCTGGGGCTGAATAGTTAGATGTGACTAAGATGTGCTGGTGCAGTGTGTGGTGATGCACAACTATCATCCTATTATTTGGGAGGTAGAGGCATGCAGGTCTCTAGTTTGAGGCTAGTCTGATCTACAGCCAGGGCTACACAGAGAAATACTGTCTTGAAAGATGTGGGAAGTACCACTGAGGCAAATTCTTCTGAAAAGGTTTCCTCTGAGTCAGCACACAGAAGCTGTGTTCCAGAGGTGGCCAAGTTTGTACTCGGTGCTGGTGCCAAGCTTGGCGACGTATAAGAATTCTCCAGGTGGAAGAATGGGGTGAAGTGGTCATGGAGAACAGCTGAGGCCTGATGCTATGAGGGGGCCAGGAAGGGTCACTGGTAAAAGTGAAGCCTCAGTTGCAGTAGAAGCCCCAGGACTGAAGAGGTCACAGAGAGAAGGTGAAACTATGTGGTAGGGCCAGAGTCCCTAAAGAGAGCCCAGGACAGGCTATTAGTGAAGACACATCCCAGTTGAGACCCCAGCATATTGGAGATACCAGTACCATGGGATGACAGTCAGGCACAGCAGTAACTGTGAAGAATAGCTAGCCTGAGCCTAAGAGGCAAGCTGTATATACTTCAGAGGGAGCTGCCAGCGAAGTGAAGCTGCCCAGAAGATCACGAGTCTCAGATGCCCAGCACCGAGCCCTACACTCTTGGACTTTGGTTTTGCTTTGATTTGATTGTGACTGTGCCCTGGTTCTTCCCTGCTAGAGTGAGAAAATAATGTGGGATGATGCTGTGAATACTTTCTCACGCTGATTGGACAGAAGTCAGGCAGGATGTAGAGGCGGGACAACTAGACTAGGAGGATTCTGGGAGAGGAAGAGCAAAGCAGCAGAGGAAGCAAGATGAGAATGTTACACTGAGCAAAGGTACCAAGCCGTGTGGCTAAATGGGCAAGAATTGTGGATTAGTTTAAGAGTAAGAGTTAGCAAGTAATAATCCTGAGCCATGGGCCAAACAGTTTATAATTAATATAAGCCTTTGTGTGATTATTTGGGACTAAATGGCTGTGGGACTGGGGGGGAGAGGGAGCGACAGAGAAACTTTCAACTACAACTTAGCCCATTTTTGACTTTACAGGAGCCCACAGTTGAGACACTGTATTCTTTTAAAGAGATGGTTTTTAAAAGGTAAGTTGTACTTTAAAGGTATTGAAAAATGTAAATACTGTGGGATTTTCAAAGTCGTGTTTATGTTGTGATATTAATGTGGGGAGGAACAAAAAAGAAAAGGTTGTAGTTTAATAAGAGACATATTTGTGTATCAAGCTGACAGGTGGCTGATTATGCTCCTTGGTTTTTGTCATTTAGATATGGGAAGAGGGAATCTTAATTGAGAAAATGCCACTTAGATTGGCCTATATACAAGCCTTTGGTTATTTCCTTGATTAATAATCGATACAGGGAGGCTCATTTCACTGTGTGTGCTACCATGGGCAGTTAGTCCTGAGGCATATAAGAAAAAAGGCTGAGTCATGGAACAAGCCGGTAAACAGCATTTCCCTATGGCCTGTTTTTTCATTCCTGCCTCCAGATTCCTGCTTGAGTCCCTGCCCTTTGGAACAGACGACTCAGTTGCTTTAGGTTATGGAGTTTTTCATAGCAGCAGGAAACAAAACCAAGACAGATTAAAATTCCCGTCTTCTAAGAATTTGTAAGAACCAAAATCTGCCTGTGAAAATCTGACAGTGCTATCTGTCCCCTGTGCTGCACTTCTATATCTGGGATCAGAGCACTCGTTGTCTTGTGGAATCATGCCCGCAACTTGGGGAGGCAGAATCTGATGTCCTTGTTCTACATATAAGAAGCTGAGGTCTCATTTGAGACCCTCGAAGCCGAGGTTACAGTATCCACCGCTTTTCATGATGATTTGGGTCTTCAAGGTGGATGCAAGAGAGTGGAAAGAGACTGTCTCCCGAGAAGTCTGACCTGATCCTTTTTAAGGATTCATGTCTTATGCTGAACATATGTTGAAGTTGTAACAAGAACATGTTGAGTTCCAAGGTCCTCAAAGCAAGTGTGTGTGGGGGGGACACGGGGGAGGGGATAGGAAATTTGAGAAGGACCATGTGACATCACAGCCTAAGGGGCTGGGGCTCAGTCCTGGCACTGGGTGATGATGTTCATGGTCTGCCAGTCTCTGTTCCTCTCTAAACTTGCACATGTATGACTATGGGTGGGAAAGATGAACTAGAGCCCATGAAAGATGGATCCGCAGGTGCTAGGGGTATATTGCCTTCCCAGCACATAGGAGAGAACTCTGTCAAGCCAACATGGCCAAGAGTGAATGTCTGGCTTGGTCACTAGCCGCTGGAGGTTGAAATGGCTTCAAAACAAGATCCAAACACCCATGTCTGGTACATTTCTGAACTCATTCAGCTGTTCCATCTCCACTCACTAAATTGTCCCTCATGCCACACTTCCTCACAGGCTCTGAGGCTGTCAGGGTCTGTCAGGGTCTGTCGGGATCTCCTGAGGAGGCCTGCATTTGTGCTGAGGATTCCTGGTGGGTGTGTCACAGCTTGAAAAGAGGCTTCTGCAGACCTCAAGCCAGGTTTGGTTTCAAGCCGCTTTGGGTATTTGGCAGCTAGAAACAGAAGGATCACGGACACAATAGCTGTAATGTCAGGTTGTGATTTTACAAGGAACATCATGAAACTCCTCACTGTGGTCAGGACACTCCCCAGGCTTGGTGGATGAGCTTCAGAACCAAGTTCAAAGGCACCAGAATGGGGCAGGACAGGAGAAGGGTGACTAAATCCAGAAGAGGTTTCAAGAAGTAGGAGAGGAGATGTATGTTCAGGAGACCTGGGTGCCACGTTGCTTTACCAATTCTCTGCAGAGCTCTGGGTTGTTTTGCCTATATCCCCTGCTGCCTAGGTGATAGCAATGTCACTGTGTCATAGAGCAAATTTATCAAGGTGGGGGTGGCCTCGAGTGGGAGAGGCTAGAGCAAAGAGTGCCAGAGCTGTCCAGCTCAGTGCTAAGCATAGTCACAGCAGTCAAGACAGTCAGGATAACAAATGGATGCAGCCAAACTTTGGAGTGTACCAGATCTGATGACCTTGACCCCACTCAGTCCTCAACCTTCTGTTAGACAGTTGCCATTTTTCTTTCTGCTTGATATACCAGGAGTCAGACACGCACTCCACAGCTATAAGGACCTCAGAGAAGGACCTGTATAGTAAACACACATAGATGTGTTGAAATTCCATTCATCATGTCCGGCTGGCTGGAGCCCTATCTACCTTGGCCCACAGATATCTTTCTCTACTCATGGAACTGCAGAAAGTGTGAATTTTAAACATCAGCAGTTTTCCCACACATCCAACATGAACCCAAGTTCTTGTATGATACACTTGCCCTGTGCTGGGTGCTCATCAGGCTTTCTTCGGGTGGTTGCTCCTGCTGACTACTAGGTATTGACATCTACCTGCCTGGCCCTGATGGTTCCTGGCTGCCATCCCTACCCCATATCTTCTATAGATATCTTCTATCTAGTTATAGAGTCCCACTGCTTTGTATTATTCATAGAGCCTTTCCATGTATTTTTTAAATGCACCTTAGAAGGGTCCCAGCATCTCTATAGGGGAAATGCCTCCAGACAAGAATCTCCCCCATTTGGATCTGGGTGGGTCTCATGTCTTGGATCTGTGACAAGCAATCCCAGACAAAAACTGTTCAGGATTCAGTGACCTCAGAGAAAGATACTTGTATGAGGGGCTGTTCTTTTGCTCTATTAATACTGTGAGCTGTGGGTATGAAATGTACTTATTAAGTGCCCAATGTGTACTAGGCCTGGGGGAGGGACTATGCAGATTGGCTGACTTACAAATGAAGAAGGCTTCATTTAGATGCCATGACTCCCACTTGCTTCCCTTGTCGGAACTGACTTGTTGGTATTAGAGCCAGGATTCGAACCCATGTCTGTTGGTTCCCACGTCTGATTCTTTCCATACACTCCTCGGGCCAGCTCTCTGTGCCAGGCACCTCTCTGCCAAAGAGAAGACCTTTTCGATGTTTTGTGTCCTTGAAAGGCAAACCAAAAGAATTCCCTGCTCGCAGCTGGCATTCCAAGTATTGGTTTATGGGTTTTGGTAAGAGCGCAGCCAGGGGCCTATCGCCCTTAGTGAAATAGATACTTTTCCAATCAAAGAGTCAAACCCGAACTTGGCTTCTTAGAAAACCACTCGTCTGGAACACTTGCCAGCCACCAGACGCCCCTGCAGTTCAGATTCTTAAAGCTGTCTCAGACATATGGAGAGACCTTTAGGATGGAGGGTGGGAAAGGCACAGAGCTGCCTATGAAAGTATAACGGACGGTCAAGTCCTCAGGACTTTGTGGCTGGCCAGAGGCAAGCCAGCCCTTTTGTGGCAATCACAGAGTCTGCTGCCTCCCTGAACCCCAAATGGGTTTTTATTTTATGAGACTTCTTTTTCATGAAACAAAACAGCAATTAGAGAGAGAACCCTTGTATAAACAAGTGTCTCTAGACCTCGTTTGCTTAACTTTTTCCAACCTTAGGAAGAAAACTAGAGCCGAACTGGCCTTCTGAAGAAAGATTCGGGAAGTATTTTCTTTCAGGTTCATTCAAAATAGTCACATCACCCCCTCCACCCCTTCTCGAATTTAGAAGTTTCCAGTGGCCTCCACCATATCCTGGAGACTCACAGGGCAGGTGTTTTCATGACCTCTGGCCACAGTTATGGGGGTATGTAAATGACTAGATGCCATTGTGATCAAAACCCTCATCCCCTATCCATATGGAACTGGAGACCCCATATGGCCCTGCTGTTTGCATGGCAGACATCGGTTACCATCATCCAAGAACCAGCTGTGAGCTGGTTAGAAACTGGTTAATCCAATCTGAATGGTCAGCCGAGGGTGGTGAGCAAATGCAACTCATAGTTCCCGAAGGTTTTCCTTAACCCTTCTTGAGTTTTGATCTGAGGTTTGTACAAATAGAAGTTATGTGCGGGGTGGAGCCCAGCCAGAAAGTCTCTGAGAAACCTCCATCTTACACATTTGGTTTGAGACAGCCAGACATAAATCTTTGAGGATATCCGTCTTCCTAGCAGAGCGGCTGGGTTTTATGATTACTACACCCTGGTTAGACTGGAATGGAGAAAATACTTTCTGGAGTCCAAGGAGAGGGCTAATATTCCCTGAATAGCAAATGCAGTCTCTCAGGCAGAAAGGAAGGAAAGCCTGTTTCCAAAAGTCAGTGGCTATATGTGTGTGTGTGCGTGCTTGCGTGTATGAGCGTGCTTATGTGTACATATACTCAAGTGTGTGTGCACAAGTGTGCATGAATTTATATACATGCACAAGTATGTCTGTGCATGTGCATATGTGTGTACATGGGTATGTATGCGTATACACATGTCTATGTGTATGCCTGTATGTATATGTGAGTGCTCATGTGTATGTTTGGACATGTAGCAAGCAGAGATAATCAGCTTTAGTTTTTCTGTCTCTGTAGTAGAAAGTGAAGCTGGGGTACCTTAGCTACCTCTCTGGTAAAGTGAGGCGAATCCATATTGCCAACCCTCTCTGTGGTTTGAAAACCATCAGTTCGAATGTCAGACTTCACCTCCCTGCATTTAGTATTGAGCCACTCTGCTCATTTGCTTTCTTATCAATACTTCCCCGAGTGCTCATTGTACACCAGACACCGGCCTAAGTTATTTATTTGGATTTTGTGACAGGGTCTCATGGAGCCCAAGCTGTGCCCTAGATTTTGTCAAAGTTCCCTGTAAATCTGGCCAGGGAAGTGTATTGGTTTTACCAATCTGGGTTTATAATGTTTGCTGAGCAAGTATGAACCTTATTCTGAGAAAGTCTCAGTCTCAAAATGGGAAATTAAAGACACTTATGAGGCTTGGGAAATGGGCATTTTAAGAGTGCTCTTTGAAGTACAGGGACTCAAAAGGGCCAGTTTGACTTTTGGGAGGTTACAGTCTGCAGAGGGAGCCAACCCTGTGGGCAGACTGTCACACTCTAGTGGGAAGATACTGGTGGACACCAGGAAACACGGAGAAGAGCCCCATCTCATCTTGTGGAGAAAGAGCCCAAAGGAGAATTTGATTCTCTTCATTTCTTTTTATTAGCATAAATGAATTATACACAATAATGGTTTTGTTGTGACATTCCATACATGTTTGTAATGTGTTTTGATCCTTGGTGCCCTTTGCCCCTCTGTCTTTGCCTCCATGTACTGATCTCTCTGCTCTTCCCAGCTGGTTCCTGATCTCTCTTCTGCCTACGTGTCTTTCTCTGTGTATGACCCACCTTGCTGAATTAGAATTGCGTGTATAAACACAAGTGAAGGGTTGCTTACAGGAACATGGACGACACCACTGAAGAAAATATGCTCCCCAGCAACACTTAACACCTGTACATCCTCAGGGAGGGGCAGAGTCTTAAGACCTCCTCCCCTATCCACATCAACACTAATCTCACCTTACCCACATAATCACAGCTGCTGTGAGTCCAAGAATATAACAGCTGTGCCCTGTCTGGAAGATAGCAGCCCATAGTACTCTATCACCTTGGAGGGGGTGATATAGATGTCGAGCTTAGAGCTGTGCACTCAACAGTCACTTAATCTCACCACTTGACCAGATATGAGTCTCTTCAGTAACTTACTACACAAAGAAGCTCTCTGATGAAAGCTGAGAGCTGCACCAATTTCTGGGCAGAAACATATCTATTTAGAAGGCCGTCTGATGGACACAATATGTCAACTAAACATCGGCAGTGGTGGTTTTTCTAATCAGTGACCTCTCCAGCCATCCGCCTTTGTTCAGGGGTACAGGATCCAGCATGAATTCCTTTCTGTGGAATATCCTCAGATCCAATGAGAAAGTGGTTGGTTAACTCCTGCAGCAAAGAGCTAACTCTTAAAAGAACTCATTAGACTGGGCATGGTGGCACACACCTTTAATCCCAGGGTGCAGGAGGCAGAAGCAAGCAGGTCTCTGTGAGTTCAAGGACAGCCTAGTTTACAGAGTGAGTTCTAGGACAGCCAGAGATACATGGTGAAAGCTAGTCTTAAAAAAAACTAAAGGGACTGGAGTGGGAGGGGAGAAGGCTTGGGCACAGGGGACCTCATGTGAGAGACATGATACTCTGGAGAAATTTCTAGGTGTTCAGATTGGCTGCAGGAGGGCATCTGAGGAGGTGAAGTTGCACAGGGTAGGAGAGGCCCAGAGCAGTGGTGGTGAAAATGGCTGCAGGACCATAGGAAGACAATCCCAGCTAACAGCAAGCTCCAGGAAGTGCTCAGGAACACAAGGTGGGCGGGGCTGGTAAGAAGTCATGAATATGGTCAGCATCACAAGGATTCTGTTGGGAGATTCAGCAAGGTCAGTAGTCACCCCATCTTTCAGCTGTACATTCAGCCAGCAGGATTCCCATCTCAGGGATAGGATATAAATGCCTCTCCAAAGGCTAGTGTGCTAAAGGCGTGGCTACCAGCTGACGAGCTCTGAGAAGTGAGCTTTACCAATGGAGTAATCTATTGATAGCTTTATTGTGACCCATCTGATGACATTTTGGCGGGGAGGTATGGTAGAGGCTGTGGAGGTAGAACAAAGTTAAAAGAAGTAAGTCACAGGACTGTGACCTGAAGGACATGTCTTGTCTCTGGCTCCTTCCCTGCCTTTTCTGCTTTCACCAGTTATGAGGGAGCTGCTAGCTTTGGCTCTCCCTGATTTTCTGACTTTTTGTCCCAACACAATGGAGCCAATCAACCACAGACTGCAATCTCCGAGACCGTGAGCCAAGATGGATCTTCCTCACTTAAAGCTGTTTCTCATAGGTATTTCCTGGTGACAGAAAACCAGTCCAGTTAACCTGGATTGACACTGCCTTTTCTTTTTAAGACGCTTAAATTATAAAATAAGATACAGATTTTTTAAAAAAAATCCCAAGACAGACATGTGTCTTAGTGCACAGTTATAACCCAGATGTGAGGTTCTTGTTTGGAACTGGGCCTTGGTGAGGTAATTGGGGTTGGATGAGATCATGAGCGAGCCATACCCAAGTTGACAGTGGCATTGTGAAATGGGGAGAAAGACTCATTTTACTTTATCTCTCTCTGTGAGGCCCTCTGTCATGTTCGGGCTCAAAGGGACGCCCTCATCATGTGCCTGATGCTCTTAGCCCTCCAAACTGTAAGCCCAAACGTCCTTTTATTCTTCTTATATTACCCTGATTCAGTTATTTGGTTATAGTAACAGAAAATGGATGGTTTAGTCTTTTTTTTTTTTTTTAAGTGGTATCTTTTAAAATCTCCTTAGGTTTCCAATATTTCCTTTTATCTTTAAATTTTTATTTTATGTGTATGAATGTGTTGCTTGCATGTGTGTCTGTGGTATCTGAAGAAGTCAGAAAAGGGTGTTGGATCTCTTGGAACTAAAATTACAGACAACTGTGAACCTCCATGCAGTCACTAGGAATTATACCCAGGTCCTCTAGAGGGGCAGCTGTACTCCTAACCTCTGAGCCATCTCTCCATCCTTTACATCTTTTTCTTTGTTCTGTACTTTATGTTCATGAATCTGATTCAATTGACATATGTGTTCTTTCTCACTTGGGGTCTGCTCTTCACATTCTGTGGGGGCAGGGTACCATGCTTCTTTCTCGTTTTCTGCACATCGGCAGCTGGTAGAGACCTGGTCAAATTCAGGTCCAAGCTCTTTGGCAGGGATAGAGGTGAGAGCGAATCTCATGAGGTTGCAGAGCTGCTACTTTGTTGCCCAGTGCTCGATCTGTTAATTCCTGGGAATTGGAAAAATGCTGTTATGAAACTTTGGCAGGGCTGCAGACAAGGGGGGGACTGCTCACGTGTCTGCCAAAGAACAGGAGAACGGGGGATTGCCTGCCATTTGTTTTGTCCCACTAGGGGACACCAAGGGAGTGTCCATGTCACACTGCCACATTAATCTGTATAAGGTCTTGCTTGGTCCCTTTGTTTCTGGGACAGGAGGCAGAATGTGACTCTGGGATCCTGCCTGTTTCAAGCTTAAGCTGCATCCATGTATCTGATGCTGGGCTGCAATAAGAGGAAGAGGCAGAATAGCCGGGGGTGGAGGTGTGTGTGGGGGTGTGGGGGAGTGCCATGAAAAGTCCAGACATTCAGAGGAAAGGAGGCGAACTCAGAATGAAGAGAGTTGTAGAAGACTAGCTACCACTTTCCCGAGAATTTGCTGTTTGTTTATTAAACAACTTAACTCTGGTGTGTATGTGTGTGTCTATGTTTATTTATTAAACAACTCTCGGGTGTGTGTGTGTGTGTGTGTGTGTGTGTGTGTGTGTGTGTGTGTGTTTTGCTGGGGATGGAATCCAGGACCTCACACATGCTAAACAAACAGTATACTACCAAGCCATAGTCTCTAATTTTTTAATGCTAGAACAAAAGTAGTCACCCCTTGGGATGCATGGAGGGACATGGGGGGTTATTTCCAAGAACTTTCCCTACCCCCAAATGCCAAAATCTGCAGACATTCAAGTTTCTGTATAAAATGACCTGATAATTGTTTAGAACCTTCACACAACTTTTCTTATTCATCAAGCCCCCTCCAAATAACTTCTTTACCTAATGCCACTCAGATGTGACTACTGGCTACAGGAGTCACTTGGGGAATACGGACCATGAAAAACAGTTTGTACTTATTCTTATGACAAACCTTTTTTTTCTGAATATTTTGGGCCCATAGTTGGTTGAGTTTGTGGGTTTGGACTTGTAGATTCAGGGGGTTGAAAATGTTTCATTCAGCTCACAGACACCCAAACCACAGGGAGTTAGAGGCTGACCCACACGGTCACTAGAGGGTTGCCAAACCTTCCTGGCTTCAGAGATCAGCTGGCTCCCAGGACTGTCACTGAGTGGTTTTGGACGTACAACCTACCCTGCCTGGGAAGCTGGCTCAGGTGGAGTTGGTTGTCAAGTGGGAAGCCTGGGCTGGGCTACTGTCAGCTGTCCCTGTCTTGGACCTTCTGGGACCCTGACTGGATCACCTGTCTTTCAAAGCCATAGATGGGAGGTGGGGGGGGGGGCAACCTGTTACCTACTCAACCAGTTGCCTTACCTCAGGAGCTCACCTCATGGCTAGAAATGGAAGGGAAGAGAGAAACCTGTTTCCTCTTGCTCGCCACCCCTAGCCATCTGTGAGTGGGATAAACATGGCACTTCAGGAAGGTGATTTCTACTGAACCCAGCCCCTGCCCCAGCTGACGTCCACCCATCTCTAATTTTCATATGACTTATATTAAAGAGTCTGATGGGAAAGTATGTCTTGGTTTAAAAATAGAATAATATAACAATAAATCAAGAAGAAAAAGCAACCTGAAAAAAAAAACTACAGAAAACAGATCAAAAGAAAAGGGAAAAAGTGAACGGTATAAAAATACCCTCCACGCCAGGCACTTCAAATGCGATTTCCTGTGGCCTGGACTTTGAAAGCCGGCTGCTCCGCCATGTGCGGCGTCTGAAGGCCAGCAGGGCAGACCAGAAAGGCGTGTTGAGACTTGGAGGCCAGAGTGACATCTGACCTGCTCTTGCTCCAGACGCGTCCACGAAGGACACGTCAGAAGATTTTCCACTTGGTGTAACCGAGCCCCGTGGGTCTGTCCAACCCACCCAGCTCTGACATGCTTCCTGTTATGGGCGGTGGAGCACACAGTGGGGCCATGGGTAGAGAGGCCAAGGCGCTGGCTTCTTCGTGGGTTGGTGCAGACGACTTCAAAAGCCATGTCTGGCATACAGAAAAATGATTTAAAAGTGGACTTGGGTGACAACCAATATGATCCATTCTCAGTAAGGAGAAAGAAAACATACATTATTTCATGTTAAAGAGCAGGCATCTTTGAGATCTCTGCCAACGATTTATGAAATCCTAACTTATTACTGGAAAAAAAAGCCCCTCTAACAACCACTGTCGAGGCCAAGAGGGTATAAACATGATGTCAGGAAGCCAAATTCCAAATTGACTGGGATTGCATGACAAATTTGTAATTCTAAATCAACCAGAATCTCAAATATATGCCCCAAGAATATACTTTCTGCATCAAGGATGCACTTGTCTGATATTAAATTATGCCAAGGCAAAAGCAAAATAAACATCTTTTCCAACAGGCCAGTTTGGGAGGGGTGTGAGGTGGTGGCGAACAAATGGAAAAAATAACATTTCAATAACACAGAAGGGGGAAAAAAAGAACAGATCAAGACAGGAGGGTGCAGCCAGTGACACTCCCCAGCACACATATTTGGGGCTTTAGACTTTGTTGTGCATCATGGGACATGGAAGGCTGGTGGGTGGAGCATGGGTATGGGTGGAAAAAGACTTGAAGTCTTGGGAGCACCTGACACAGATGGGCTTGAACCTGAGAAGTGTCCCAAGACGAATTGGGACCATATTTATAAGCCACTAAAATGTTTCTGGTTTGCCAGGCCAGAAATTGGCAGCAGACATCTCGTGTATGTGTGTGTGTATCTGTGTATGTATGTGTGTGTGTATCTCTCTTTCTCTGTATCTGTGTATGTGTGTGTGTGTATGTGTGTGTGTGTATCTCTCTCTCTGTATCTGTGTATGTATGTGTGTATCTGTGTATGTGTGTGTATCTCTGTATCTGTGTGTGTGTGCATGTCTATGCGTGTGTGTATCTGTGTATGTATGTGTGTATTTGTGTATGTGTGTGTATGTGTGTGTGTATCTCTCTCTCTGTATCTGTGTATGTATGTGTGTGTATGTGTGTGTGTATGTGTGTGTGTGTATGTGTGTGTGTATCTCTCTCTCTGTATCTGTGTATGTATGTGTATGTGTGTGTGTATGTGTGTGTATATGTGTGTGTGTGTATCTCTCTCTCTGTATCTGTGTATGTGTGTGTGTGTATGTGTGTGTATCTCTCTGTATCTGTGTATGTATGTGTATGTGTGTGTGTATGTGTGTGTATGTGTGTGTGTATGTGTGTGTATCTCTCTCTCTCTGTATCTGTGTATGTATGTGTATGTGTGTGTGTATGTGTGTGTGTATGTGTTTGTGTGTATCTCTCTTTCTCTGTATCTGTGTATGTGTGTGTGTATGTGTGTGTATCTCTCTCTCTGTATCTGTGTATATATGTGTATGTGTGTGTGTATGTGTGTGTGTATCTCTCTCTGTATCTGTGTATGTATGTGTATGTGTGTGTATGTGTGTGTGTATGTGTGTGTATGTATGTATCTCTCTCTCTCTGTATCTGTGTATGTATGTGTGTGTCTATGCGTGTGTGTGTGTCCTGGCCATCAGTGCGAGGACAGCTGCATTTGATTAGCGATCCCCAGCATGCCTGCTGACACGCATGTGACGAAGGCAATGGCATGTTATAAAGTAAATGTGATTTGTTAATGCCATGCTGTGGCTCTGGCTTCTTCTCCTGCCCCTCTGCAACTGAGAACAGCATCTTGGAGGGTTGCTATGCAGGCTGCCTGCAGAAGGTAGGCTGTACAAGACACTGGCACAGGGAACAAGACAAAGTTGAACACAGGACTCTAAGCCCCCCCCCCCACCTCTGCCCCACAGGAGCTACATGCACTATTGGTAGGATCCAGATCCTCACAGCAGCATTCAAAAACTCCTAATATAAAGTTCCAGCTATACGAAGAAGAGGAAACATCTAACTTGGACAGCAGGAGAAACACCGTGGGACTGTGCCACGGAGAATCATAGAGAATCAGCTCTAAAGGACATAGTGCTTGCCATGGTCAATATAACCAATCAGTGAAGGAAGAAAAACTTGAGCATGACAAGCTGTCCTCTGTATTGGTCCTGCCCTGGAGTGTGCAATGATTAGCTGTTTGTCACCTTGGGTTAAACTTTGAAACTTCATGTTCAAATGCAAATCTGTCCAGAAAGGAAGCTTAGTAAGGCTTCTGCTCATCTAGGCCGACTATGAGATGGGATGCTTATTTAGTCCCTTGTGACTAACGTGGGCCACAAAAATTGCACAGCTATACCTTCACATGAAATTTACTTGTGATTTCAAAATGTTAATGGAGCCATGGAAATGGGCAATCAGGGACTTCGCATTAGGAAAATCTCACATAGTTAGATACATTCTGAAGAAAGTCAAGGGCAGTGAGCCCATTCTTGGCAGGCAGATGAGTATGGGGAGGCCTGGAGGAGAGGCATGTTGAGGATCTCAAGGTTACAGAGCCAATAAATACTAAAACAAGGTCCAGAACTCAGGGCTAGTAGACCCTGGTCTAGACACGACGTGGCCCCTCTTGCATAAACCTGAACATGTCTCTTAATTTGCATGGGCCTTCTTTCTAATCTCTAACTTAGGACTTCTCACCTGTGACATGCTACCATATCATTACGCATTTCATCGACTGTCTTAAATTACATACCATCTCTGTAGTTATAAAGTTTGATACAAACTGCTGGTCAAAGAACCTTTGTGTGCAGAAATTTGTTATCTTCAAAATGTCCTAGGCGAAGTCAATGTTCATTGTGCTGATGTTCAGGGAAGAGGTGGCCAGGTGACAGGGCTTAATGCCCTTACAGAAGTCCTCTGAGGGTTTACTTCCCCTGCTGCTGTGAGAATTCAGCAAGGAGGTGGCATCCATGAGGCAAAGCAGCCCCTAGCATCCACAGGCTCTGTCCATGCTTGGTTCTTGGATTTCTTAGCCTGAAAAAGTGTAGGAGATAACTTTCTGTTTTCAGGAGGTTTCCAGCATTGAGGTATTTTGTTACAACAATCCAAACAAGATCTGACAAGAGCAAGCATAAATATGACATTGTTTTCCACTGGAAACAGTCCAGCTCCAACGTACATAGAATTGAAGGGAACCTGTCTGAGTGGGGAAGGGCTCTGAATGTGTCAGTGAGGAATCTGTCCTTGGTGGGACAACTGTATTCTCCTGGAGAATTATCAGCTCACCCAGTTTTTCATTGTTTCCCTCTGTTTTAGTTATATGGTCTTATCTCTTGGCATGCCTAGGGATTGTTACTTCAATATTAGACATTATTTATAAAATAGTTATCAAGTCTCTAGACGATGTTATCTTCCTCCATGGACGCTCATTAACTTTTTTCTATTTCAGGTCACATGGAGGTCGACTGCCCCAACCTCCTCCAAAGGGGCTGATTGGGGAGGACCTGAGGGGCTCTCCCTGATTCAAGACTCCTAGTGGAAACACCAGTGTGTTCTCTGGACCTTCCTTCCCTGCCCAGGCCTGACCTCAGCCCAGTCTTCAAGCACCAAGACACTGGAGGGACACATCTGCCTTCAAAGACTTTCTTCATGTTTTCAGAATCTGGTGCTGCCTGTCACTCCGTGGTGAGCTCTGCCCAGGGAAAGTGAATTTTTATACTCCCTCTGTCCTTTGAATGAGCGGTACAATAACCCCCCAGTATCTTTACACAGACCCTGCCCCTGACCCCTGACCTCAGTTGGGGCTGTTCAGGTTTATAAGGCTTTTAACTCAGTTGCAGCATGAGCAGCCCGTGCTTCCACTTACTGAGGGAGAGGGGGTGTGTGCTGCTGTCTGCTCTCCAGGTTGGCTATAGGGTGTCTGGTCTACAGTACCCCACACTTCCAAGCATGGATTTAGAATTCAGGAGCAGCTGGATCCAGAGGGCACTGAAGCATTAAATACCTACTGGTCTTTCTCTCTCTCCCCTTATTAACTCACTCTGTAGCCCATGATACTGTAGGAAAAGCTTCACCAGCTCCAGATTTATATTGTAGCACATAGACATTCCTGGCAGAAAAGAGAAATTGGGTCTTCCTTCCTTCCTTCCTTCCTTCCTTCCTTCCTTCCTTCCTTCCTTCCTTCCTTCCTTTCTTTTTCCCTCCCTCCTTCCATCCCTCCCTCCCTTCCCCCTCTCCTTCCCTACCTCCCTTCCCTCCCTCTCTCTCCCTTCCTCTCTCCCTCCCTGCCTTCCCCCTCCCTCCCTTCCTCTCCCTTCTCTCCCTCTCTCCCTCCCTCCTCTCTCTTTCTCTCTTTCCCCCTTCTCCACCTCTCTCTTTTGTTCTCAATGGATTCAACAGAAATTCTAGGAAAGGCTCTCACTGCCTGGTTTGAGTCGTATATCTACCAATTACTGTGGCAGGAATATGAAATTGATAATTTTAAAGGTCTTGTCATACGTACATCATAGAATCTGGGTGTCATCCACCTTATACAACCCCTCCAGTTGGGGAGAATAGATGCAAGCCAGGCACCATCTATAGACATTCTCTGTTTTACTCAGTTTTCTGTTGCCATAACAATACCTGAAGCTGGGTACTTTATAAAGAAGAGATATTAATTTAGTTCATAGTCTTAGACTAAATTGAAGCAGAAGCCCTGGCTGCACATGCTGGACTAAAATTGAAAGTCCAGTATAGGTGGCCTCATCCATTTGGTTTCTGGTGATGGCCTTCATTGGAGACTCAGAAGGGCACATGCTGCATGCTGACAGGTCATACACAGGTGACAGGGAAAATCACCAGTTGGGACAGAAGCCAAAGGAGGGTCTTTCACAATGATGTGCTCTCTGACAGCAAACTCATTCCAACAGAACAGCATTAATCTCTTCTGAGATGCTGCCCCGAGTGACTAGTCCCCTAATCCTTTTACTTTACTAGGCTCCAGGAACTCTGCAACACCACACTGAAATCCAAGCTTCTAGCACATTCACTCATAGGGACATGCTAGAATCCTACCCGAAGTAGTGAATATGCAAATGAACATGCAAATTATATGCAAATGGAGACAGCATCATTACTGGAAAACAGTGGTTTTGCTTATTGCTTTTCCTGGTCACCTCAAACCCTGCTGGCTCTTCAGAGACTCTGTGCTGGCCAGTTTTATGTCAACATGACCCAAGCTAGAGTTATTTTGGAAGAAGGAACCACAATTGAGAAAATGTCCCGCCAGACTGGTCTGTGTGTAAGCCTAAGGTATATACTCTCCACTGGTAAATAATATGGGATGACCCAGATCACGGTGATAAATCCTTGGGCTGGTGGTTCTGAGTTCTATATTGGGTCTCACTGAACCAGAAATAACTGCTGAGGAGCCTGCAGGGAAAGGAACTAAACCCTCCAAGTTTGTGGAGCCTCTTGCAGTAGGACCAGAATTTATTCCTGGTGCATGAACTGGCATCTCAGGGCCCATTCCCTACAGAGGAACACCTACCTCAGCCTTAATACTAAGATGAGGGAATCGAACCTACCTCAACTGGATATGCCAGAGGGAACTGAACAAATTTGGGACTCCCGGTCCTCCTTGGGGAATGGGTGGGGTGGAGGGAGGCTGAGGGGGGACTGGGAGGGACGAGGAGAAGGGAAGAGAAGGCAAGCAGTGGTATATATGTGGAAAAAATCTTTTAAAATAAATAAGAAAGAAAGCAGACAGAGCAAGCCAGTAAGCAGCTCCTGCCTCTAGGTTCCTGCCTTGAGATTTTGCTTTGACTTGGCTTTAGGATAAACTGATGCGTAGGCAAAAACATGCTCCTTTCCCTAGGTTGCTTCTGGTCATGGTATTTTATCACAGAAATGGAAACCCTAAGACAGATCCAGTTTCCTTGAAGCAATTCAGGTGTTTGGCTTTTAGCCTTCTCTTGACTTCTGAACTCTGGTAATGATTCCTGACACTCCTTGGACTTGGTCAGTGCCCGGAGATGTTCTAGTGTACCTCATGTCCTCATACCTTATAGTTCTCATGTCTCATGCCTGTTCAGTATCCTTCTAAGATTCCTTCAATCCTTGGGTGTTCCCCATTCTCTTTCCATCTTTCAGCATCTGTCACTGTAATCTCATCATGACCATCAAGTTCTTTTTTTTATTCCCCAGTGTCTGCTTTCCTTGTGCCCTGGCCTTGCACACCACCCCCTTTCCAATGGCCAGCTCAGGGACACAGTTGCTTTCTCATCCCCTCTAGGGTTCCCAGTTAGCTCATGTCTAGAAGAGCTTGTGGGGGGCATCATCATGAGAATTGTAGATGACAAGGCTTCATGTTGCTCCCACGTCCTTTGCAGATACCTCAGAACTTCCACAGCCCCATCATGAGATCTATGAAGACCATCAGGGGAACTCCCACAGCTTTCTGTAGATGGATTTTTCTCAGGGTTGCCAGCTCACAAATACTGATACAGAGACTTATTATTAATTATGAAAACTCAGTTGTAGCTTAGGCTTGTTCCTAACTAGCTCTTATAACTTACATTAACCCATGTTTTTTATTCTACATTTTTAAAACATGGATCAGTTAGTTTATTTGATATTTCCCATCATGCCCTCTGCATCTGCCTGGCGACCCTAACTTTCTTCTTCTCCAAGTGGCCTCTGTTCCCAGAAGTCCTGCCTAACTTCTTCCTGCCTATCTAATGGCCATTCAGCTCTTTATTAAACTAATCATTGTGGCATATCTTCACATAGTGTAAAGGGATATTCTGCAACATTTCTTTCTTTTTTTCTAAATGAAAAGAAAGGTTTTTAACTCTAATATAATAAAACTATAAACAATAAGAATAATTATCATATTCAAATTATATTTACAATGTCTCATCCATTTGCATTTGGCAAATTTAGAGAAAATACTCCATTATCTTTATCTTAGTCTACAATTTAGTCCAAACTAAACAATTTTTTTTGTCATAACTTGTATTACCATCCTAAAAATATCTTTTTAAACCTTGAAACATCTTTTTAGATAAACAACTTAAATTTCTATGTTTTTCTCAACCTTAAAAATTTTACATCTTTTATGTAAGTTTCTTTTCTGAATTTTGTAACAAGAAAAACTATAAAATTATAACTATCTTGTCTTCAACTCCCCCAAAGACCCAACAAGGATAAAATATTACTTGAGTTAGAAGGAAATGCGGAGAAAGCAACTTCCAAAACTATAGAAATGACAGAGACATCTGTATTGCTGATGGGAGTGTCAACTTGTACAGCCACTTTGGAAATCAGTATGGTGGTTTCTCAGATAACTGTGACTCAATCTACCCAATGATCCAGCAATACCACTACTGGACATATACCCAAAGGATACACATTCTTACCCTGAGGGCATTAGCTCAACTATGTTCACGGCAGCATTATTCATAATAGCCAGAACCTGGAAACAACCTAGATGCCCTTCAACTGAAGAATAGATTACAAAATTGTACATCTACCCAATGGAGTACTACTCAGCAGTTAAAAAAAAAAGATGACATTCTGAAATCAGCAGGCAAATGGATGGATCTGAAGAGTATTATCCTGTGAGTTAACACAGACTCAGGAAGACAGACATAGTATGTACTCACTCACAAGTGAATTCTAGACATAAAGCAAAGAATGTAAGCCACAACCCTTGAACAGCTAGCTAACAAGAAGAACTTAAGAGAGACATCCAGGGATCCCTCTGGGAAGGAGAAATAGAGATAGTCTTCTGAGTAAATTGGGATCATACAGGGGAACTAGCAAGAGGAGGTGGGAAGAGATCATGAGAGAAGGAGATGGTCAAGTGGGAGGAGCAACAGAGAGGGAGAAAAAAGAAATGTGTATCCTGATAGAGGGAGCCATGTGGGGTTAGAAAGAAACCTGGTGCTAAGGAAACCTCCAAGAACCCAAAAGATGTCCCTGAAGGGAGGGAGGAGAGAGAATATGAACAAAGGGATCAGGATCATGAGGAGGAGACCCACAGAGATGGCTGACCTGAGCTATTTAGAGCTCACTGACTCTGAAATATTTGCTGAGGTTCCTTCATGGAAAGGAACTAAAACCTCCAAAGGTAGACGACAGTCAAACGGTGTGGGCAGTTTGTGGAGCCTCTTGTAGTAGGATACACTATGTTCCTGGTGCATGAACTGACATCTCAGAGCCCATTCCCTACAGAGGAATGCCTAAACCAGACTAAATACTGGGATGAGGGACTTGGACCTACCTCAACTGGATGTGCCAGACTGAAATGACCCACCTTGGGATTCCTTGCCCTCCTTGGGGAGTGGATGGGGGATGGGGTGTGGGGAGGTTGAGGGAAGGCTGGCAGGAAAAAATTGAGGGGGAACAGTGGTAGATATGGAAAAAAAACTTTTTAAATAAATAAAATAAAAATGATATGTGAGGAAGATCAAAGGGGAAACAGAATTCCTTGATGGACATATAAATCACTTTGAGTGATTTGGAAAACAACTCAGAAAATAAAAGTTTTGCTACTTTTTCAAAAAAAGAACAGTAGACTCAACAATCTACCCTTTTATCTCATCATTTTAATACTATTTCAGCTTTTTCCTTTTAGAAAGAGATCCTTGGATCTAATCTTCTTTGTTTAGCTTTCTCTAGTGACGATTTGCAATCACCTAATGATAACAAACATCCATATCCCACTGTAATGGGAAGATGCAAGGTTTATCTCCAGTCCTGGCTAGAATAGTCTGAGGCTGGACCATCCCAGCCGGCAGCATTGAAGCTGTTCTGGATATAGAACTCTGAGCCAACTGTAAGGCGCACTCTGAGAGGCTAGACCACCTAGCCACCCATTTTTGTTGGTGTCTGGTCTCCTTACTCTGAAAACATAATGAACTTTTTAAAGGTATTTAAAAGGTGTTAACACAAATATAGACTGGGCATTGTACGTAAGTCAGCCCGAGATGATTTTTTTTACTTTATGTTTAAACAGGTAAAATATATGTTACCTGTCTTATAACCTTTCTAGGTTTACTTCTTTATGTCTGTAGCCATGATTTTAGGGGAGTCTTGCCCATTCAAACCTGATCCTCTTTAACCTTGTGTATGAATCCACAGCCTTTCATTTTCTGTGCAAACAAAAACCATAACCTCTTCCCTAAAGCAATACATTTTCTGACTTCCATTTTAAAGCTAAGACATTCCTAAAGTATCTAGGCTGAGTTAACAATCTCTTCTACAATCCAGTGCCTCTCATCAGCTGTCATTCTCTGTTCATTAGCATTCAATTATAGGATCCAGCCTTTCTATGTATTTTCCATCTTTATGTGGCTTATTCTATTCTATTATTTTATTTTTTTCTTTAAAGACTTTATTATTTATGAACTACTTATTTTTCTTTGACTGTCTATACCCAGTTTCTTTTCTTTTTTTAAGTATACACACATTTTAAAAAACACGTTGTTACCTATTTATAGGTTTCCTTTTTATATCTGGATCTGTCTCTGCTGAGCATCTGTAGTATTCATTGATTGCTATGTCAACCACATGTAACTCAGCTTAGCACATGATGCTGGCACATGACACTAGCTGCTGGCTCCAACCTACAGGCAGTGGCCAGTAGCTGCAACTCTGTATGCCATCAAACCTACCCAAGAGATTGTGGTCACCAGGAAGCCACATTTGACTTTGTGTTCCGAACTTTTTAAAAAGCATTTTCAGGCCTTATGTGTATATATGTGGCCCCACATTGAGTGCCATATGTATCCAAGATTTTTCTTTTGGCTGCTAACCCACAAATAATGATGTGTAGACTTATTGTTAATTATAAAAGCATGGCCTTAGATTAGCCTTGGTCCTAATTAGCTTTTATAACTTAAATTAACCCACATTTTTAAATCTATGGGTTTTGATTTTTGTTTTTTATATGGCTTGGTTACCTATACTTTCAACTACTCACCCTGTTTCCTCCGTGTCTGGTTGGTGATTCTCTCTCTCTTTTTTTCCCCCATGAGTCCTCTCTGTTCCCAGAAGTTCTGCCTAACCTCTTCCTGCCTGGTTATTGGCCATACAGCTCTTTATTAAACCAATCACAGAGACACAACTTCATACAATGTAAAGGAATATTCTGCAACAGTTTCCTGTTTCTGTCAGCCATGAAATAGGTTCCTCTGCACTGGGTCTCCTGAGAAGTACAAATGCCCCTTCCTTTGGTTCTGCATAACACAGAAGCCCCCATAGCCCTCAAATGACACTGTTACTGTTAACTGTTCCTGAAGGTGGCACTGATTATAGACTTTTTAGTTACAGGTACCGTGATTTCTTCTTTCCTTTTATGTCAATTTACTGGGGTTTCTTTTATCACCAGTTATGTCCTGATCAACATGCAACCAGTCCTCGTTGTTGGACCTCATTCCTTCATGATTAGGCCACGCCCACTTATGCCCTTGACACATAACAGCCAAGCCTACTTGAGTCAGTCTGTCCTAGGCACCTCAGATTCCACTGCCAACAAGTAGGAGAGGGCTTCCCTAGATGACAAGGAAGAGGGAAACAAAACAAAACAAAATACTCGCCAGAAACATAGGAATCATAAACCTCCCAATTCAAGCGGTTTGAGTGCTTAGATGGGCAAAGATGGTGAGAGACTGGGTGTGAGGGATGGCAGGAGGCTTCTGCTTCTATCTCAGGGGTAATTCTACTGTGATTTTAAGACACGTTTATATGAAGTCATGGCACTGATGTTTGTTCAGATTCTACAAACACTTGTGTTTGCTTGCCACTGAGATAAATACCTGAGACTAGCCATTAGAAAGATCTGACTGTATCCCACAGTTTCAGGGGCTCCAATCCTGGAGGGGTTTCTTTGCAATCCCTGGGTGGTGGTGAGGCAGAGCCAAGTTGCACATATGATGTGCACAAAGCAAAGAGACAGACAGGAAGAAGCTGGACCGATATGAAATCCCCCAGTGACACACTTCCTCCAGGTAGGCACCATCTCCTAAAGTTTCCAGAAACCCCCAAAGTATCCCTACCAACTGGAAACCACGTGATCCACGAGGGCTTTCTACTCAAACCACAGCACCTTTGAATTTTTTTTGGTGCATGGATATGAATTCTGAAACGGGGTGTGTTCTTAAGGAAATGGTGATTGGGCTGATGACTGATTACGTCTGCTGGATTTAACTGACTTTTGCCCACCTGCGCCACCTTTCTAGAGACACATGACAATGTGAGCTGTGCTTGTGAGTTCATTCATTCCTCCTTTTCCCTTTTCAATATAAATTTGTTATATATGAACACACACACACACACACACACACACACACACACACACACAACACACACATATATTAAATGTGCACAAACTTAGAATCATCTTTAAATACATTCTGGATAAATGTTTTCTGGTGGCTTTTTCTTACATGAAGATAACAATACAATGTTTCCCTTAGTGATTGTATGACATGGACTTAAGGGGACATAGCTGTAGTAGGAGGTTTCTGGTCTGGACTTTCGGGCCTAACCTCAAGGTTTAGGCCCACACACCTGCAGTCCCACAGAGACACACAGATGCTTTCAATAGTTTTAGGCTGCTCAGCCTCAGGCCCAGGCATATCACTTGCTAGCTCTCTACCCTTCATCTAACCCATGATTCTTCCTGTTCAGCCATGTGGCTTGGTACCTTTCCTTAGAGCAGCATAGTTGTCCTCTGCTTCTTCCAGCTTCTCTCTGGCATTCTCCTCTGTGCTTCCTGTTCTCAGAGTTCTTTTAGTCTGGTAGCCCCACCCATACTTCCTGCCTGCCTTTGGCCAATCAGTGCTTTTTATTAAACCAGTGAGTGGGACAATTATTTACAATGTAACAACACAATCTCCCACACATAGCTGTTTCCATTTTCAGTAAGGCCTAAAGGATCCCCTTAGACAAGCCATGATTTCACACTCTGTGAAATGGTCCTTTATGCTTAACCATAGCTACATCTTTATAAACTTGTAAACTCAAGGGTTCTGAGCCCTTGTTGCCCAGCAATGTAGACTCATCATCTTATTCAGAAACACATATTTTAGAAGTCATTTATCAGGAAATCTTAGGATATGTTATTCTTAAAAGTTGAATTTCTGAGTCAAACAAACACTTTTGTATTTATCTCTGTGGGGAAGTGATATTTTTTTAAAATACTATTCAGTGTATCTTCTTTGGAGAAACGTCTATTTGATTGCCTGTTCTAATTTTTGTGTATGTTTTACCTGCCTGTATGTGTGTGTACCAGGGGTGTGTAGTGTCAAGGAAGGAATTGAGAGAGCATCAGATCCTCTGGAACTGGATTTATAGGTGGTTGTGAGCCACTGTGTGGGTGCTGGACACTCACTCTTGTCCTCTGCAAGAGCAGCCAATGCTCTTAACTGGTGAGTCTTCCCAGCTCACCCTTTAGAGCTGTGGAGCTGTATACTCTTCATATATTCTGGATATTGCCAAATGCTTGTCAGACACACAACCTGCACTCTTCAATTTTGGTGATCTGACAATGTCTGGGTTTTGTTCATCCCTTTATACAAGGTGGTTTGGCTGAATATGAAAATCCCAGTTGATAATTTTCTTTCAGTTTCAGAACTTTACATGTATGTCACTTCTCTCTTGCTGCCTTCAAGATTCTCGTTGGAATTGTTGAGTGATTTCAGTTAAACTCAGGTTTCCTGAAAGCTTTGTCTCGGACAAGTTTGGCAATGTTCTTAATGCTCTTCAGGTATAGCTAACCCAGAATTACTCCAGAAGGACTTCTTCCAGCCCATTTACATTTAATATAACAATGCTTTAGGTGGGTTCTGAAGCGGGAAATACATTGGCACATTTCAGAAACCGAGGTGTAGATCAGCATGCATGGAGCATGCAGAGAAAAAGAGAAAAATGGAAAGAGCTGAGATTGAAGAGGTCAGGCTGCCCAACGTAGGCTCTGAAGTTCACAGTGAAGAAATTAGGTTCTTACATCAAGGAATCAAAAGGTTTTGGAGGTGTCAATTAGGAGTGTTACATGAGTAGACTTAGGCTTAGGAATATTGCCAGATCTGCTTGGGAAGCAAGGGCTCTGGGAAGAGGAGGGCACAGGGCACAGGGCATCAGGAGCCTGTTACCCTCACTGGGTGAGAGATTAGGTAAGCCTGCTTGGAAGTCTTTTTCTGACATCTCCTCCTACTCTGTGCAAGACTGTCTCACAGCTGTCTGCCTCTGTCATCTGATCTCTTCCTGATCCTTCTCTGTAGGTCATATGCATGATCCAATCTCTCCTACAGACAAATCCCTCAACTCGTCCTCCTTCATGGAATCTTCTAGATACAGTGCAGTCTGTTTTATTTCAGGACACGGTTTCCAAACAATAGATCAACGGTTGCTTGACTTTCAGCCTTTCCTTTTTCCTGTCTGGCTCTCTGCAATACTGATAGTTTCTCCAGTCACTCTATGATTGCTAGCCAATGGCTGCCTCCTAAGACTCATGCTTCTTATCGATAGCTACTCCCTTCTGGGAATGGCCTGCTCACTGCTGTCTCTGTAGATAGCCTTGACTCACAGAACACACCAGGTCTTGAGTTTATCCTTTTACATAAATAACTGTTCTAGATATATTACTCCTTGATACAAAGAGTGACCAGTGCATTCACACTTCTATCTTTTTTTCTCAGCATCTCCGCCCTGGTTTGAAATGAATCTTTTCACCCGTGCTAGTTAGTAATTAGCTCAATCATTTACCCTACATTTATTGATGGCCCACATTGTGTCATGGAGCACTTATAATTGATATGATTTCTATAATAAGACATGTCTGGAATCTTGTACAGTTTCTTAGGGATGTTGGGCACCAGGAAATGTGTACAGACTTAAAGTAATCTAAAATGTTCCAATTCTCTGGAATAAGATTAAAGCCAGGCATATTTCAATTTTTTTAAAAATTTGTTTATCGCTTTAACATTTGTAATTTATATACGTGTATGTGCATGTACATGTGCGTGTGTGCATATGTGCATGTGTACATATGTGTGTCTGTCTGTCTATGTGAGTGTATGTGTACATATACATGCAAGTGCTCGTGTAGGCTGAAAGAAGACATTGGGTTTCCTGGAGATAAGAGTTATAGGTGGCTGTGAGCTCCTAAAGTGGGTGCTAGAAAGTGAACTCAGGTCCTGAAGTATCTCTCTAGCCCTTAATTAGATATCTTATGTATGGGGCAGAGCACAAGTCCCAATTGATTCCCTTTTCCGGGCATGTCCTAGGTGAGCGCTCTTCAGGCCAAGATAGAGAGACTCCTGCACACCCTGCTTCCCTACTCATTTTAGAGCATACAACACAAATAACAAGACATGTTTATCAGGCATTTTCTTTTATAACTGGCCACCAATATCCTAGGGCAAAAAAAGGAGACACCCAAGGAAGGTAATCAGGATATTCAAACCTTTGGTGCTAATTGACGGTGGTGATTAAATTGATGGATTATTTAGGATCATGAAGTTTTTACTTAATTGAAGGGATCTGACCCAGCAAAGTCTGCCACAAAGTGATTTTTTTCTTTTTGTATGTGTGAAACATAATCTCTTGCTGACAACTTTTATTATAGAACTGGTTGCAACTTCTATTTGGGAAGACATACTCTGGCCTCTGGCTGCAGGTGCACATTTTCAAATTTCATCAGGAACTCTCAGAAAGTTAGCAGAACTGGATAATCCAAAACCAAAGCATTGGAACCAAGTATCCTAGGCTCCCTCTGATAATGTGATGGCTTTATGTTATGACCCTCTTGGTGCCTGACCACTCCTCCAGCTCAGGTCCATGGCGCTGGCCTTGGCTCCCTTACTACCGGATAAGTCAACATGCTGACATTTTGAAGTTCAATATATCAGAGTAACACTAGACCAACTCTATCCATCCGGGTTTCCCATGAGCAAGGCTCACACGAGACAATGCGTAGTGGTTTTTGCCTACTTTCTTTCTTCAGTAATTCATCCACTTGAGATCTGGTTCTGTTAAAGCATGAAGGAGTGCAGAGAACAGCCACGCTTCCTGCTTCTGTGAAGTTTATAGTCAACTGCCAAACATTCAGAAAATGGTGTCAAAGCCCTCTGTGCAGGTGACCAGGACAATGGGCCAGTACAAAGATCCCGGGTGACAAAGAAATTATAAAAGCGATACCCGGGGCTCATTTGGGATGGCTCAGTGCTTAAGAGCACTTGCTTTTCTTCTGAGCTCAGATCCCAGGACTCATGTTGGGCCACTCACAACTGCCTACAACTTCAGCTCCAGAGGGGTCCTATGCCCTCTTCTGGCATCCACAGGTACTGCACACTTGAGCACACAAATAAGAATAATAAACCAATGATACTTGTCCCTCTCAGCATATCATATTAACAAAAGCCTTCACATATATACTCTCATGTGTGGAAGGGCTTTTTCCTAGAGTCTGAATTTTCAGTGTGAAGTCCTGTTTTGTTTTGTTTTTCCAGCATAAACCGCTTTCTTTAAAGTGAAATGATGAATGATTGCAAGTGCATGATCCTTCTAGAGTTTTATGAAAGTTTTTAACCAGTTTAGGAGATTTTCTCCTCAATTCCATTCAGCACACTTGTTTTCTGGGGCCTGCTCATGGTGGTTCCTTGGAAAGCAGCCCACTTAGAAACAGCATTTCCCAACAAATGTTTGCATTTCAGACATCTGCATATTAGTGAGCTAAACAATGATGTAATTCTAATACTGCAGATATCTCCCATCATCAACAGAGACAAGAAATGCTATAGTCCCTAGGCTGGTAAGCTGCTGGGTTAATGGAAGAACTTTTGTGGGCAGGGTGGCAGGATTGCCTGAGATAAAGACACGTTTGGCTCTAAGTAACAATTTCTGCAACTAAACTAATGTCTCAAGATTTGCTTTGCAAAAACTCCCGGCACAGAGTAAGACAGATGCTCTGTGCTGTTATGCAGTGTGACTGCACATGCATGGCATATGAATGGAAAGTGACTTCCACAAAAGACAGACTTCCATTACAAACTTGGCTTTGTGCTACACTACCTGGTGTTTTCAAGCTCTGAACTTTACTATTCCATTGGAAAACATGCTGATTGTGATATATCAGTCACCCTATGCACTAATAATGGGGTGCAGCCACCGTGTGAGAAACAGTGGCTTAGACAAGATAAACATCTGTTACTTCAAAAAAGGAACGTGTTTGGAGAGCAGGGAAGCCTTTGAGAGTCTGCAGGGACTCAGACGTATCTCAATACCACAGAATTTTCCATAAATCTTGCTCTATCACCTGGAGAGAATTAGGAATGTCTTCCCATTGGAGCTTCTACATTCATCAGTTGGCGTGCACAGACACAGTTGTATCCAACAAAAGAACAAAGAAGACCTTTTCTAAAAAGCCCCAGTCAGCTTTGCTTGATGTCCCATTGGTGAGTACTGGTCACATGACTGTGCCCTAGCTACAAGGGAGGCTGAGAAAACTGGTGAGTAGCCTTTGTAGCTGCTCTAAAGGGGCTTGGACTCTGTGTTGGGAAGGTAAGCCAGTGTGGGGAACTTTCAGAAATAAGCATCCTACATAACCTGGGCAATGGTTGAATATTTCACCCAGGGGGAATGGAAAATATTTCTTAATTTAGAGGCTGAGTAAGAGGAGTCTGGGGAGATGGCTGGGCAATAGAAAGAAGACGTACAGCTGTAAGTGGTCCACATGATAGTGTGCTTACAAAGGGGCTCTCCAGAAAGAGGCTCTGTGAAGCTGATGTAGAGAGATGGGCCATGGGGATGGATGGTGGGAACAGCTAGAGTAGGCAGACAGGAAGGGGAGATCTTGGGCTGGATGAGGTGTGTACTTTACATTAGCTGTCTACTCCTGGGGACCTAAATTTGTACTAACACTGCGGGTCCAGAATGGCCTGGGCAGCACCCCAGGAGTAGGCAGGATGATGTGTGAGACTCAGAATGAGATACCAAAGCAGAGAACATGCCTTCTACATGCTGCAGTCCCTTCCAGTGGAGGTGAGGCAGGGAGCTTCGTGGCAGGGCCCAGATGACTGAAACTGTAGCAGACAGGACTCCAAGGGGTCCCAGTGGGAGCCCATTCCTCTAAGACAGGACCCTGGAGTTCTGGGCTCCTGGAGCGAAGTTTAGGAGATGGACCAGGCCATCTTTACTTCTGATCCTCACACTCAGCTCCCACCACATGTGGCCTTAGCCTTGGCTAACCGTCCTGGCAGCAGATTTGACACACTCAGGCTTTGCTGCTGATTAGGGTTATCTCCACCCCATGCTCCACACAACCGAAGTAGGGTGACTCCCAGAGAATAGCCTGTCCCTTGGCATCTGTGAAGACACCTCTGCTGTCTCTCTGGGTAACCCAGATTCTAGATCCAGGAAAAGCACTATCTCCTGTGGAGATTAGAGCAGCTCAGGCCGTAGACCACAGGCCAGGACCTTGCATTTCTACCCATGATATCTTGGATGGCAGCACAGCAGGATTGCCATCTCAAAACAGATCAGAAACGGTGGCAGGCACAGTGGTGGACGAAGTCTTGTGGGTCCCTGGGGGCTTTTGAGGGATGGTAGATATAGACTATGCTCCTACTATAATTCTGGATTCTCCACAGAGACTGTGGTCATTTGGAGCTGGCCGGGTCTTCCCTGGGGGCCTGCCCATATGTTCAAGAAAATTAAGCAGCATTTCTACCCCATACCCACCAGATACCAAAGGTATTCTTCTTCTGCTGGGATGTGGTAGGATAGCCCGGTGAGTGGAAAAATAGTCCTAGGAAGAGAGCCAGGGCCTCAAGGTGAGCGGAGGCCCCCTGGATCATTCCTGTGCACTGGTGGGGCCTAGAACACTGACTGCTTGGCAAAGGGTAACTTAACCCCTGAAGGGGCTGTTGTGGAGGGGAAGGCAGTCAAGAAGCAGGAGGAACAGATATAATTGGAGAGGAGTGAAGTGTGGCATCTTGTGTCTGGTGTGGACCATGGTTCCTAGCACTGTGCCAGGGGCCCGAAGGGTGCCTAGCCAAGGGGACGCTTGCTGAATGCCAAGGGAGGTGACAATGTCAGTGACACCGCCAGGCTGAAGTCACCCCCACTAACATCCCCAAGGACTAGCCAGCTCTCATTGCTGCTGTCATGACAGGCAGGCTTGTGGATGGAAACCTGCAGGGTCACCAGAGCAACCTTCCTTCTTTCCAATTGTTCCCACAGCTCAGCTGCTGGAGCAAAATTGCTAGGCAGCATTTGAAGGGCGAGGGCAGCCCCGTGAGTGGCTGTGGAAAGGACCAGGGTCAGAGTCTTCCTGGAGCTTCAGGCTGGTCAGTATGGGGGAGAGGCCTGGGTCAGGAGGAGCTGGCCCCTTAAGAACTGTTTTCAGGGCCGGGGAATGAAGTACCCACCATGCAAATGTGAGCACTGGAGATTTGATCCTCAGAACATATAAAAGCTAGGCCAGTGTGACAGCCACCTGTAATCCTTGCACCCAAAAGCAAGAAAGACACAAGAGATTCTCGGGGGCAGGCTGGTTAGCCAGACTAGGCAGAATTTGTGATAGTCAGCAAGAGACTGCCTTAGTAGACGCAACGTAATGGAAAAGGCATCTGACATTAATTTAGGCTTCCACATGCCTGTTTACAGACATGCATGTGTGTACGAGAGAGAGAGAGAGAGAGAGAGAGAGAGAGAGAGAGAGAGAGAGAGAGAGAGAGAGAGAGAGAGAGAGAGAGAGAGAGAGAATACATAAGGAAAAGAAAGATACCACACTTCTTATGGAGCCTATGGTTCTTGCCTTCTACCTGGGAAAGGGTAGGCTGTATACAGAAGGCCCCTCCATGGCCAAAGGCCAGAGGCAGACCCTCTGTAAATATAATGTGTGTGTGTGTGGGGGGGGGGTTGGACAGGATCTGAGCATGGGCTGCCAGCCAGGACTCTGCTATAGAGGCTGGTGGCTTTTTGCTTGGGCCTACCATTCCTTCCTTACCTTCTCTTTTCTGTGGCCCTTCCGTCATGCTCACCTCCTCCTCAGCAGCGATGCAGTCTTGGCAACCCTCCAGGCCTTCCAAGCTCCATCAAGAGCAGAGTCTGCCTTTGCAGACCAAAGACACAGAAAGGCAAAGTTTTGCAAGCTGTCTAAACAGCCTTGGGAGTTGTAACTCAGTCCCAAGCACACTCCAAGGAGGAGGCCATCTCCCAGCACTGTGCCAAGGTACACGGTGCTTCTCACCTTTCTGAGGCTTCTCCTCCCTGCCTTAGACACTTCCTTCATGGGTGAGTGACCATGTGACTGTCTTCGGCCACCCAGTACCTGCGTGTTCTTTTTATCAGTCTTCAAATGGACAGAGTCCATCCTCCAGAACAGTACCCCAAGCTTTCAAATCCAACGTTCCCAGGTCTCCTTTTGGCTGGGACATGTCAATCCCACACACCACCCTGTATATACTTGTCTTCATCTGTCCTTGACAATAGTAAGAGTCTGAGGAAATCTTGGGCTTCTCTCGGGTGGGGGTAGGAGAGGGGTGACCTGTGCTGTAGAAGGTGGGAGTGTTAATCCTTGTTGGAATGTTTTCTAGACCGGTGGTTCTCAACCTTCCTAATGCTGCCATCCTTTAATACACCTCCTCATCTAGTGACCCCCCAACTATAAAATCATTTTCATTGCTACTTCCTAACTGTAACTTTGCTACTGTTATGAGTTGTAATGCAAATATCTGTGTTTTTGGATGATCTTACGTGACACCTGTAAAAGGGTCACTCAAGCCCCAAGGGGGTCTCTACTCACAGATTGAGAATCATTGTTTAAGGGTGATGCTCTGTTGCCTGGAATGTGTTTGCCTGTGCCTTTCTGACATCCTGTCATCTCCCATCACCGTGTCTCTGTTTTGAAGAGCACCTGGACTGAACATGAATTCTGCTCAGACCAAATGTTTATGTCACTGGGATTTCTGTGTTGTAATCTAGTACCAGGTGTGATCGTATTTGGAGGTATCTGGGGCACAGTGGTGGAGTGGATGGAATTAGTGCCCAGTCAGAAAGACAGCTGGGCTCCCTTGTTTCTTGTGTCCCATGAAGACAGTGAGGTGATGGGGCTACAGGGGGCACAGGGACACGGGACAGGCCTCATCAGTTAGGGTCTACCCACACCTTTGTCTTGAACTTCTTACCTCTGAAACTTTGAGAATGAGTTTCCATTGTTGAGAGCCACCACGTGGGTGCTGGGAATTGAATTCAGGACCTCTGGAAGAGCTGCCAGTACTCCTAACCTCCAAGCCATCTCTCCAGCTGGAGTTTCTATTGTCTATAAGCCACCTAGTGTCACATAGTCTGTGATTTTCACCATAGAAGCCAGAGTAGATCAAAATTCTAGCTGTTGTCTTCCATTGCTCACTAAACTCCAGGTCACTTATAAACCTCAGACTCTCTTCCAGGAAGCCTTCTTTCATTGCTTGGCAAGAAGACCAAGCACCCGGGCTCCCAAGTGCCTATGAGATCTCTGGAAGCATAGTTCAAGTATGAGAACTGAAAACTTGGATCATGAGTCAAGTCTATGGAGTGGGAGGGCTAGGAAGCTTTGGTTTCAACGTGAGTTCAAATCCTAGCTTAGCCACACGTCAGCTATGTGGTTTTAAAAGCAGATGATCCCAACTCTCTGACCGCCATTTTTGTCTTTTGGAAAATGGGATTGTGTGTGTGTGTGTGTGGGGGCTCTGTGAAGGATTGTCCTGAAGCTTGGAAGAGCTGCACCTGACTCTGCTTATGCCAGGGTGGCTATATAGGGCTGTGCGGCAGTGGGTCAGGAAGTGAGAGCTCTATCCCACTGAACCTACAGTCCTCTGCCTCTCTGCACACACATCTCCAAGTTTACAGGTAAAAATGATCTTTATGTTTCTGAATCCTAGTTCTCACTCTCCAGATGAGAGAGCCTCACATGGACTATTTGGGTGAGGAGTCTGCCTTTGGTTCAACCAGCTGTGGCTAGGAGGTGACATGTGACCCAAAATAACTGCAGCATTACAATAAAATTTACTTGCAATATATCGTATAAAGGATATAAAGCAGCCCTATCCTTGTAGAGGGGTTTTGGCAGACCTCTGCCTGGGTCTCACACTCTTTCTTACCTGTGCAGAGTACCTTCATAGAATGTAACTAGTGTGGTTTTAGCTACTGGTTTAATTGTAAATAGGTATATTCTCTTACAAAGCAAGAAGGTAAGCATATTAGTCTTGTCATGTGAGGTTGGCGTCTTTCTAGCCTTAGTATCTACCATCTTTAGCCTGCCATGTTTAGACTTCTCATCCCATGGTTACATAGTAGCCACAGCAGCTCCAGGCAGCTCCAGGCAGCACAACTTCACAGAATACCATCCAAACCAGGAGTAACAAGGCTTCTCTTCCTGCGAGGATCTTTGGTCAAGGGATGTGTTAGATATTTCCTTCAGCATTTTATCTGTGAGTACTGCAGAAGCAAAGGAACCTGGGAACACAGCTGTTATTTTTAACTTGTATTATTGGAGAGTCTGCTGGCCAGCTTTCCTTGTAACTTGACACAGCCGTGAGTCGCCTGGGAAGAGGGTGTCTCAAGTGAAAAATTGCCCCCATCAGACTGGCCTGTCTGTGATAGATTGTCTTGATTCATGGTTGATGGAGGAGTGCCCAGCTCACTGTGGGCAATGCCATCTCTAGGCAGATGGCCCTGGGTAGTAGGAGAAAGCTGGATGAGCATGAGCCTGTGAGTGAAACAGTCAGAGGTGTTTCTCCATGGTGTTTTGTTCAAACTCTTGCTTTGAGCTCCTGCCCGGACTCCCTTCAGTGATGGATCATGACCTGCAGAAGCTGAAATAAACCCTTTCTTTCCCTGGTGTTTATTACAGCAGAAATCAAACAGTCAGAGAGAGACCTCACCAGCGTAGAAAAATGTCCATGAAGGAGAGACCCCAGCTTTGCCAGTCAGGATGAGAGGCAGATACAGTTATCTCTAGGTAGCATCACTTTTAGATGCTCTTGGAAATTCAGAAGCTATGTACACATTTATGGGTGAAGGGCTTCTCAGATCCTATTTTTTCCATAAGCCCAGGGAGACGTCATATAGGAGGCACCACAGTCTGTGGTGCTGAGCAAGGTCAAGTTTTTCAGAGAGCCAATGATGTGCTGGCAGGGATCTGCCTTTCTTTGGTCCTTTTTTAGCTCTTCAAGGAAGAAAAGGATCCAAAGATGTTTTTACTTTGACTTTCTTCTTTTCATGCTAAGAAGATACTTCTTTTAAAAGCTTGGGACAGCACTAATGGATAAGACCATGGCCATAGCTGCACTGGACATGCATGACCACCTCATACCATTTTCAGGAGCCAACCAAGCTGGTCTGTGTCTCCCTGTGCAACTCTTTGTTTACATATATATATATATATTCTTTGTTGTTAAATATTTTTATTTGGAAAGTGTTTTTTTTCTATATCTACCACTGCTCCCCCCTTCCCTCCTCCCAATCCCTCCCACTCCTCCCTCAATCACCCCCAACCCCATTCTCAAGGAGGGCAAGGAGTCCCAAGGTGGGTCAGTTAAGTCTGGCACATCCAGTTGAGGTAGGTCTGAGCCCCTCATCCCAGTATTAAGGCTGGGGTAGTTGTTCCTCTGTAGGGAATGGGCTCTGAGACATCAGTTCATGCACAGGAACATAGTCTGATCCTACTGCAAGAGGCTCAACAAACTGCCCACACCATTTGACAGTCCTCTATCTTTGGAGGGTTTAGTTCCTTTTCCCGAAGGTTCCTCAGCACTTGTTTGTGATTCAGTGAGCTCACAATAGCTCCAGTCAGCCATCTCTGTGGGTCTCCTCCTCATGATCCTGATCCCTTTGCTCATATACTCTCTCCTCTATCTCTCTCTTCAGCTGGACTGGAAGCTTGACCTGGTGCTTAGCTATCTATCTCTGCTTCTGCCTCTATCCATTGCTGCATGAGGGTTCTATAATGACAATTAGGGTGGTCATTCATTTGATTGTAGGGGAGTCCTGTTTAGGCACCCTCTCTAGTACTGCTTAGAATCCTTGCCAGGGACATCTTGTGGGTTCTTGGAGGTTTCCTTAGCACTAGGCTTCTTTCTAACCCCACAGTGGGTCCTTCTGCGAATTAGTTTTTAAATCTTTCATTCTGATTAGGAAACATGTTACTCCGGAAATACTCAGTCTCTTAATGGTGTAACTAACAATCACACATCTGTAGTAGGATTATATTGTTATATTGTATATAATTGTCCTGCCTACTGGTTTAATAAAAATGCTGATTGGCCAAAGGCAGACAGGAAGTGTGGGTGGAGCTACCAGACTAAGAACTCTGGGAACAGGAAGAACAGAGCAGAAATGCTACAGAGAAGCATCACTAGAGACACCACAATGAGATGCCAGCCGATGTAGAGGAAAGAAGTTGAAATGCTACTCTGAGAAAAGGTACTGAGTCTCATGGCTGAAAGATAAGAATCTTGGGTTAGATTAAGGGTAAAGAATTAGCAAGTTCTATGCCTGGACCCCAGGTCAATCAGCGTACAATAAATACAAGCGTCTATGTTTTTCAGTGAGACTATGGGACTGTGGGTCTGAAAGTCCGGGCCAGAAGCCTCATACAACAAATGGTACCCAACGTGGGTAAAATACACCCACATAAAGCCTTAGGAAGCTTAAAAATGGTCTAGAGCACAGAAATGAAACCAAGAGCAGCTTTTGAGCTGTGTCTCTCAAGTGAGCCATGGTAAGGAGACTGAGTTCTGTATTGGTTTAAATTACAAAATGGTGTGTTTGCTGCTTGCAACTTAAACTGAACAAGGCCAGTTCCTGGGCCTCAATGTAAGCAAGGAGCTGTATATGTTGGGTTTAAGGTTTCTATTAATATAGGCCAAAAGGAAACAGAGGCAAAGATTGCTTCTTAGTAGCAGCAGCATTTTCTCGGGCAAGTTCTGTTTGCTAGAGGCAAGCAGAGGCTGGCTTTTTAAAGAGAGCCTTCCTGATTCAGCCTTAGAGGTAAAACAATTGTGAGTCTTTTAAGAGGCCCTACTGCCAAATACTTAAATGGAGTTCATGAGCAGCAGATGGCTGTGCTTTACTTGATGATTATATGGATCCTAAATTCTCCAGAGTGGTAATTGTGGGTCCTACCTGGGCTAAAATGATAAATCCTATGAAGCTAGACTAGGAGCTGGGTGGAGACAATCAGCCACCCATGTGACGCCTTTAATCCTTAGCCATACCTTGGCAGATTAAAGGCATGGTCAGAAACAGAAAGAAACAGAGGAAGCTGGGTGGAGTCAGTCACTCTAACCAAGCAAAGGTGTGGTCAGAAGCAGAAAAGGATAAGAAATAAGAGCTTTACAGTAAAGACAGTTTCAAAAAAAATGTCTAAATGGTTTAAAGTGTGTTAAAAGATATACGGTGGCTTGAAAGAGAAAATGAAAAAAAAAGTGTAGAGAAAGCCCTTAAAAAAGAAATAGAGTTAAAAAATAGTAATAAGCCATGTAAAGATGGAAATTACAAGGAGTGTCTGGATACTGTATGTTATTGTCTTGTCTTTAAGTTTTTTTTAGCTGAATTGAAGTAGTAAAAGCTGCTAAACAACATTTGATAATAAATATGGCTGGATTAACTCAACTTATATATTTTCTGAAGGAGCTGACTTTAAAATTGAAATCAAAAGACATGCTACTTTGGAGAAGAGGATTTCTTTTTATTTCCACAGAAAATAAGAAGCTATGGATTTATTCCTGGTTAAAGAAAATAAGGTTTGATCAAGGAAACTCCCCTCCCCAAGAGTCTCTTATGGAAAAGGATGGCCCAAATGATACAGTATTTCAGAGCAACTCTGTTGAAGTTTCCTCTGAGCTCTACATCCAAAACTACTTCAAGGAGACTGGCTGAGATGATCCTTCCTTAGAGACTACTCCACTAAAGACTTGTCCATAATCCTTAATTTTTCTTTGAGTCCCCATGAGATTGCCAGTGCCCCCATTCAGCAGTAAGTAGCCTAGAGAATGACACCCACATTCCCATAAAACGGATTACTGATGTTTGTCTTTGTTTACAGTGTTGGTTACAAGTTGTTATAGATAATAGTGAAAAAAACTATACAAAAGAAATTAGATGTGAGGTTCTTGTTTTAAAAAGAGAAAAGGGGATATGTAGTGGAATTACATTGTTACATTGAATATAATTGTCCTGACTACTGGTTTAGTAAAAAATGCTGACTGGCCAAAGGCAGACAGGAAGTGTGGGTGGAGCTACCAGACTAAGAAAACTCTGGGAACAGGAAGAATAGCAGAAATGCCAAAGGGACACCGCTCAGACACCACAATGAGATACCAGCAGATGCAGGAAAGAAGTTGAAATGCTGCTCTGAGAAAAGGTACCGAGCCCTATGGCTGAACAAGATAAGAGTCATGGGTTAGTTTAAGAGCAAGAGCTAGCAAGTTCTATGCCTGGGCCCCAGGCCAGTCACCATACAATCAATACAAGTGTCTGTGTGTTTCAGTGGGACTATGGGACAGTGGGTCTGAAAGTCCAAGCCAGAAACCTCATACAACAAACATCAGACAGCCTGAGGTGGGTGTGTGCCTACTGCACAAAGGTACTTGATGAATGGGAATAGTGATAAAAATGGGGGAAATTAAAGTCGGTAAGCAAAATTTAGAAGCTGAAGCTGGATGGCTGTGCTGCATCACTTTAATGCTGCCACTTGGAAAGCAAAGGTAGGTGGGTCTCTGAGTTCAAAGCCAGTCTGGCCAACAGTGTGAGTTCCAGGACATCCAGGGCTGTTACACGGAGAAATCCTGTCTTGAAAAACAAAAACAAAAATTAGAAAACGAAATGAATAAGAGAGTGTGGCAATGAACGGAAAGTCCTGAGACAAACTAAAACAGCCAGGCTGTGTCCTTTTGGATAAAGACTAACACGGGTTAAAATAGATGGGAATAGGGGTTTTGACCATCTAACAACACGAGGAATAGAAGCAAATCGGGCTGGCCGAAGCAGAGGGAACATTTGAAGTTGATCTCTCCCCCACCTCCTTTGCCAGCCACCTGGATGTGAGGTGTGTGTGTGGAGCAGAGCTGGGAAAGGCCCATTTTTGTTGATCTGGATGTCCAGCCCATCATGGAGCTCCCTGTGTTGGGAAGGCTGTTCTCTTCCCTCTGTCATAAATGAAACCCATGCGCACAAGGGTCTCGGTCTGGCTCTACTTCTATTCTCTGTGATTCAGCATGTACCAGTATCATACTTTCTTAATCACTGGATCTATGTCTTGATAGGAATCAGAAAATTCTTTCACCTTCTGTTATTCATATACAATTTGGTTTTTTCTTTATTTTATTTTTTTAAACAAAAACTTGGTTCTTATCTGTGGGTGTTAGAAAGGCATGCATGCGTATGTGTGCAGTGCAGATGTGAAATTGTTCTGGGGATGTGAGTGACACTTGTGAGCTCTCTTTTTCTGTTGCCAGACTCATGGAGGAGAGAAAGACAGCCCAAAGAAAGAGGTGAGGTCTCGTGCTCTGGTGTCTCCCTCCCCCGAGCATGGGTACAGAGATACAAGGTCGTAGGTGTGCTTGCCTGGAACCACTGAGTACATTCTGCTAGACTGAAGGAGTCGTCACTACCCTGGGTGGCAGCAAAGGCATTGGAGCCACTAGCTTGGGACTTCCCTCTCTGTCACATACTTTCTTGACTGACAGACCTCCAGCAAGGTCTTGTAGCTTCCAAACCTCCGTTGCCCCAGCTTGGCCAAAGCAAAATACTATCTTTCAGAGAGTGGATTGTAAGAGGTGGCCAAGATACTTTCTAAGGTCCTCTCCAAAGCCTGGAATCTACCTGAAGCATGACTATCCCTGTGAGTTCTTTTCCATCATACTGATATCACCCTCACCATCTGCTGAGTGTTCTGCTGTCATCAACATGTCCTGAGTCTTCTACCTGGGTGACCCGCTGAGCAATCTGCAGGGTGGGATTGCTGCTGACATCCTCACTAGGAGACTGAGTCTCGATGGGGACAGGGTTTGTCCTTGACACCTAACTGGCAGGTGGTCAGTGGAAGACTGAACTTCCATCCTGGCCTTTTCTTGTTGAGAAGTGTAATATCTCATGCACTGGAGTCACGGGCCAGGTCAGAACCTCTGCTCAAGATCTGTCTCCTCTGTGGTGACAGAGCCCCAATTTTCCTCTTACAGGAATCAGTTTCACTTCACTCTTGGCCCAGGTGTTTGAGGAGATTGATATTTGCCCATTATGAGAGATGGTCACGTGATCTGGTATTGCGCAATCAACCGGTGTTTCTCCCACCTCTCTCAAGTTCAAAGTGAAATGCTCAAGTTGTCAAATGATCCCCCATCTTTGGGGAAACCTTGCCAGAAATATGTTGGAAAAGGACCAATAAGCAGACGTTGAGCTTCCAGATGGCAAAAAGCCCACCAGAGAGGCAAGGACAGGAAGCACAAATGACAGATGCTGGGGGGCACGTGAAGCACAAAGCTGTCCCTGAAGCCACCTGTCTCCTGCAAGGGGAAGAGTCATTGCGGAGATGCCTGTGGTCATACAGCACCCGACAGCATGAACCACAGAGACCATCATTTAGCAGGGTTTCCAGCCTGTGGATCTTCTAGGTTCCTGGAATCTTCTAGACTTCTATGTGTGTAGGACATACGTGAAATGCATCCCATCTACCCACCAAAGCTGGAACATATTTTTGGTATGGAACTTTGGCATGGAGGATTTGGTGGAGCTTCAGCTTGGCTCTTTTGAGACAAGTAACTGCCAACTGGAAAGGGAATACCACAGAGAGACCCTGATGGGACCAAGTGTTGGAGGGCAGGCAGAACCCTAGATGGCCTGTGGATGGGCTCACGGGTCCTCCCTTACAGAGATTTTATTCTACTTTGTTCTACCTTCTATCCGCCAACGGTGCCTCCTGAGTTTCACTCCCTATGATATTCAAGAGCAGTTGGTACATCAAGGCACCAAGTCCCCGACGTGATCTGCCGTCTGCCTCCAATCTCTCCAGAGGGTCTGGAAAGAGAATAGGCTTAGCCACCCTTTGCTGACACACCTTGGCTGCTGGTCAGCCTGCAGGGTCCTAGCCCTGCTATTTGACTCAGGTCTCAATGGCTCCAGGGTGTGCAATCAATGTGGCCTCTCAGGAGGGGTTGAGAACTGCCTCTTTAATGAGGAGAATTAACTTCAAAGTACCCCAGACTGCCCTGAAGTCAGAAGCTGAGGATCGTCACACGTGAAGGTTTGAACTAAGACCAAGGCCACGGAGTTTAAGAGCTGTGCTAGTCAACAGCCGCTGTTGAATGGATAGAATGATTAACTTATGGGAAGGAAGGTTTATTTTGACTTAAGCATTAGGGGTGCAAGTCCTTATGTTGCTGGTCCATTGTTGGAAGCCTGTGATGGGGCAGCACACAGTAATGGGAAAATTTGATGGAGTGAAGTTACTCATCTAGTGGAAGCAGGAGGGGGTGGTATCCAGTGTCCAAAGGTACCCTCTCAGTGTCCCCACCTCCTAAACTTCTCTAACCTCCCAACAGCACCACAGACTGGGGACATATGGGTCTTCTGGAGACATAGGTACAAAGTCTAGGTGGCCTGAATCAGGTAGGTGGACAAGAGAAGAGAAAATAGTGTCATAGAAAGCAACCATGGCTGTATCAGACCAGATGCTGCCCAGGGAGCAGTGGTGGGGTCGGGGCAGCAGCCACAGACACTTAAGTCAAAGAAGAAGCTTGGTGTTAATGGCCAGATGGTCAAAGCAACCCATGTAGTCATTCTTTAGCATAGAAAGGTACTGCTCCAAAAATCCCCCACTGGCAGTAAGTTGGTGTATCTGAGGAACTGTCAGGGGACCATGAGAGGGTCCCAGCTGTGGCCAGTGTCCCCAGCAGGGCACAGCTCATGCACAGGTCCCGGTAGACATCTGCATATTTTATTCTGAGCTCAAACAGCAAGATATCAGAAAATGGGCTCCCATTCTATTCCTAGGTCCTAGGCCCATGAACCGTGGGGAGGGGGGATGACGGGGGGGGGGGGGGATTAGAGTCATGTTATGTCTTTGAGCTTCAATTTTTTTTTTCTCCTGTGCAAAGTGTAGATAGGAACAAGGCCAAGCTTTGAAAGTTGCTGCAAAGTAAGAAAATGGGCTTTAATGAGATAAACCTGCTTGAGAATGGCTGGACTCTGGCAGACCTCTGTGTGTGTGTGTGTGTGTGTGACGTATGTGAGCATGTGAAGGGCCAGAGGTTGATGTTACATGCCTTCCCCTACTGATATCTCCTTCACTTTTTGAGACGGGGTCTCTTACTGATTGATGTAGCCAGGCTTGCTAGTAAGCCCTGAGGATTGCGATCTCTGCCTCCCCAGTACCGGGATTACAGGGGCACACTGCCATGTCTGGCCTTTTATGCAGATACTAGGGTTCCTCACGCTTGTGCAACAGTCCTGTTGAGCCACCTCCCCGGCCCTTTGGTAAAAGTTTAATTTTTCTTTTGTCTTTGGTGGAGGAACTGTGGAGGATCCCTGCTCTGCAAACTGGCCCTCCTTTGCCCTATCCAGGCTGGCTTGGTACCCTGTTTTCTCAGTTGTGCTAAGCTTATACCTAGCAATCCTCTGCCTCCCCCTAAGTGGGATACTTTGTACACACATTGGGTCATTTCATGTCTCTCTTCCCATGGCCAATCATCCTAAATCCCCTCTCCCTCCCCCATCCCTTCTCTCAGGGCAGAAGTTTAGTGTTTAAATAACTCATCTTATGAGTTCACTGAAGTGTCCCATAACCACCTATTTCCAAAGAATTTATCCTTCACCCCATGGGGGAAGAGAGATCAACTCTCTTATCTGATGTTGAAGGGAACCTCAAAGCCAGACATAGTAGGGTCCAAACTCTAGATTCTTTCAGTTGTGACCAGCAAGTGAGAACACCATTCTGACACACCTCCACAACCCATTGTTTTCACATGGAATGTTTTCACATGTGGGTTATTCATGTCTGGCACATAGGTACTCAATAAAACTGGTTCATGGTTCTGCAGACTAAGCATTCCCTGGTTCATGGTTCTGCAGACTAAGCATTCCCCCAACCTCTACACTTCTAGGTTAATTGGCATGTACCTTACCCTCTCTTAAGAGCCTTTTGATAACTGTCTTTCCATGTTCCATAGATTGTGATCTCAGGGTTTGTATTAGCCTGCTTTCTATTTCTGTAAGAAAATGCCCAATGTACTATACTTTGTAAAGAAAAAAGGGTTATTTGAGTCACATGTCCCTGTGAAATCCAAATAGTATGTTGCTGTTGTCCTGGCAAGGGCCTCTCTGGCTAAGTTACAGCTCATTAAAGATGTGGAAAGGACCTAGTCATCTGCAGGAGAGACCAAGTAATGGGGGTAGTCTTGCTTTACCACAATCCTGTCTCCTGAGAACCAATAAGCCTCACTCTCTGATGAGGGCAGAGCCCCCCACTGACATAGTTACCTTCTCCTATATCTGTCAACACTACCCTCTGAGGGACCAGCTCCCCAAACAGAAGCCTTTGTTCCAAACCATAGCAAGGTTATGTGGAGACTGGGTTCTGTGGTTAGCTGAGGAAGGCTTGAGTGTGTAAAGGCCTCTGTGAATGACATGGACACAGCCACATCTAGGCCCTTGTCTTAGACCTAACGGGGAAATGGCAAAGTCTTCCTCCTAGAGTGAGGCCCAGAGAGATGGCAAAGCCTTCCTCTGATCTGCAGAAAATGTCCCCCATAGCTTTTCACTGTTGGATATTTACAGTATGATTACAGCTCCCTTACAGAATTTGCTGACAGTAGCCAAACCTATCTCCTTGTCCATCTGCATGCAATGACTATGCCTCCTTGTCCATCTGCATGCAATGACCGTACCTCCTTGTCCATCTTCATGCAATAACCATGCCTTCTTGTTCATCTGCATGCAATAACCATGCCTTCTTGTTCATCTGCATGCAATGACCTTTTTCCTTGTCCATATGCATGCAATGACCATGCCTCCTTGGCCATCTGCATGTAATAGCATCTCCTTGTCAATCTGCATGCGGTAACCTATCCCTCTGTTTAACTCTAAATAATAAACGGTGCTGAGGTGTAGCCAGAAGTTTTTCTGTCCTGTCCGGGGCCCCTCAGTTCGGAGGAATCTCTCCCACCCACAGCCCTGTAGCCATTTATAAAATAATTATTCAGAGGCTTGTTTGGCCTATGGCTCAGGCTCATTATCAACTATCTCTTGTAACTAAACCCATTTTTATTAATCTGTGTATTGCCATGTGGCTCCACGGCTTTACCTCTGTTACATTACATTTTGCCATCTGGACTGCAGCCTTGAAGTGTCTCTCTGACTCTGCCCTTCTTCATCTTTATCTCTGCTTAGATTCCCTGCCTGCCTCTAAGCTGCCTTGCCATAGGCCAAACAGGTTTTTTTTTTTTGTTTGTTTGTTTTTTTGTTTTTTTAAATTAACCAAAGCATATTCACAGCATACAGAAAGACATCCTACATCACTGTGATTTCTCATCAGAGAGAAAGCCCAGTTCACCCAGTCCCGGCTTTTCTGTGTGTCTGTCTTAGTCTGGTCTGTATGGGGGGCCATACCAGCCATGACAGGTCTTTATTCCCCTACTATGTGACTTAGATCTTCAGAGACTCCCTTTCTTCATGTGCTAGTGGGAGATACCGAGAGTACTTCTCATAGACTCAGTTAGTTGCCGAGTTCTAGAAGGGCTCAGCTCAGAGCCCTGCACATTGAAAGTGGTTGTAAAATGGCATTACCACAGCCTGTCCTGACACAGAACTCTCTCTACCTCTTCCCACAAGTGCAAGAAGCTGCAGGTCTACAGCCCCATAGAGAGCTGGCAAGCTGAGGAGACTCATCTGGTCTCAGTGCCTTCATCTCCTACAACCAAGATAGGGCTGCCTCGAGGCCAGGCTGGCCAGGGCACCAGTCTCCATGTAAAGTAGTACCTGTTTACGCAAACGCCACTTTCTAAGCTTTGATGAGACAGGGCAGGACCCTGTGGTGGAAAAGCCTCTGGTCTTTATTGAGCAATCAAATTACTCGCCACATCTCCGGAGAGAGGGCTGGAGAAAGCCATGGCCTCTCTTGGGATGGGCTACACAACTGAAGAGTCCCTTGTCTTATATGTCTCTCTTCCTTGACTATTTTGAGAACCTTTTTAGGATTTTATTTGGAGTTAAAAAACAAAACAAAACAACACATACACACACACACACACACACACACACACACACACACACACACACACACACACACACACACACTTGGCCAAATTTGGAGACCTTGCTTGTAACCACAGGGCCAGGCCTGGTGACCAAACCAGAGCCTCCTGGCCCTGCTCACTGTTTATTGCTGGAAAAAAAGCATGTTGGGTTTCACAGTAAAAAGGGTTAGAAAATTGTATGAAAAGGCTCAGAAGACCCGTGGACATCAAATAGCTCTTACAAAACCAACACTGTAATTAGCTAAGTATAAATGAATCAGAACCATATGGCTCAAAAGTTAAAAAGAAAAAAGCTGAAGGAAAGAAAATGCCCACTGGGATTTAATCAAACAAAAAATGCTGGAAAAATTGTTGATGCTCACCAACCCTAGATCCCAACTGGGTCCCCTGAGTTCTCTGGCTCGTCCCGCTTCTGATTCTTCCAGTGAAGCAGGAAGGTGAAGGGTGGGCATCCAGGCCACGGAGCAGGTGTGGTGTGGAGGTTAAGCTGGAGAGAGGGTCTGTGATGGGGAGAGAGCACAGAGAATGGGGAGGCCAGGCAGCCTCGGGCATATTTGGAACAGTTTTCTTGTGACGATGGTGTGGGTGCCTGCCTTGTATGGGGGAAATGGTTGCTGGGGATGGGGCAGACATTCTGGAGGCCGTATACCCAGGACAGGCTGCGAACTGAGCCATTGCAGAATTGCGAGTAATTTAGAATGCCTGGTCTCAACTCATACATGGCTGCCTTCCCTGACCACCCACTCAGAGCCACCAGGACCCTCCCCTACTTTCTTTTAGCCACCCTGAGACATTTGCCTTGTGGGGCTTTTCAAAGTCTGACATGTTCCTGTTTCTCCCGTTCTTTTAATGCCATTTATGTCTGGGGCTCCCGACAAAAAGGGAACCCCCTTTGTCTTGTCTTTCCTGAAGTGTCCCCAGTGTCTGATTTGGAGTTTATAGGAAGTAATTGGAGAATGAATGAATGAGTGATGACTAGAGCCAAGAAGGAATGTGGGGAGAGAGAAGATGGGCTGGTGAAGAGGCAGGAGCCAGGCCTTGTAGGGCTGTGTGATGCTGCCGAGGGGCTCCTAAAGGAACTGGAGAATCAGGAAATGGACCAAGCTGTCACTGACAGTGAAAGGGGCAGGGATAGCGGGAAACCTGGAAACCCCGAGAAAGCCAGTGGCAAAGTCATGTTTGCTTGGCCTTCTCCTGCCGGCTCTTAAAGGCATGTAATTCAGGGCTCTCTCTAGACGACGGGCCCAATAAACGCTGTGGAATTCATAAATGATAGATACTCTGGCTTGCAGCCGATTCATACAACTCATCATTTTCTCATTTAGAAAATGGATCTTGAGGCTCGCCGTGGAAAAGCATCTTCCAGAAAAAAGAAAAAGAGAGATGTGTATGTCTGTGCCGACTTAGAATATTTTCCCCCCCGAACCACCTTCTCTTTCCGGAGGGTGGCTGTCCTTGGCAGCCATCCGGTTACTTGAAGCTGGGCTGGGATTTCTTTGACATTTTAGCAGTCACGAGTGGGTGAGATGAAGCACTGAGAAGCAGAGCGGGCAGGTTGCTCAATGTCCCTGGAAGGCCTCCGAGGACAAGACTGTTATTCGGTGGGTGTTTTAGGTGCAAAGCCGTCTTTATGTTAGGGGAGAAGTACACAGCCCAGGCTGCCCAGCAGTTAACAGCTGTGTTATTGCTGGAAGCCCTGGAGGAGCTGGGATTGGGCTCCCTCATAGATGGCGGTGCCTCGCTGAGAAAGCCATTTCCTAGCAGCCATCCCACTCAGGACCTTATCCTGATCCTTGGCTTTAGGGGCCCAGGCTGTAGGGGACACCCCTTTAAAAGGCACCCCGTCACCAGCACTGGCTTTTGTAGAATTTGGTAGGCCCGTTTACACTCTAAGTCCACCCCCAGCATACTGTAACAGAGGCTCAGAGAGATGTTGTTTGTCAAAGGTCAGGATCAGTGAGGTGATGGGTGCTGCCTTCCTAAAGCATCCCTCACCCTTAGTAACAAAACCCATAGAGCTGGGAACCTGAGCCCATCCCTTGGCTCCCATGCTACACTGCCTACCCTGTTCCCTCTAATCAATAAAGATTTTCCTTCCTGGATCAGAATGGCAGTGCCCACAGCTGAGCACCTGTGGGTTGGGATGCCTCAGGGGACAGCATGCCCTCCTTAAGGCATTCACCTTCAAGTGGCTACTCTCCAGTGCTGTCACTCATCACCATGGGCATCTCCTCCATGTATGTCCCCTCTCTGCCCCAACTGCTAGCAAATAGTGATTATCACCCAGGCAAAAGCAACCAGATCCTACCTTCAGGGGCCTGGAACCGTGGATGATTGATTGGAGCTTGGGAGAGATGGTTGGTGGATTCTCTAAGCCAGAGGCAGCGGGTGGCGTGCAGGCCACCCATTCCCATGACCTCGAGAAGGCCCCTGTTGCAATTCCTTGGTCTCTGGCCATTTTCCAGACTTCATCACTGGTCCTTGCCAATCCCATGAGCCCCTGATAGCTGTCCAGTAAATTCCATCTGATTACCACACAGCTTGCAATCAAGAATCTTGACTACCATACAACAATTTGTTAAACAGGAGGAGTGAGCCAGATCCTGGCATGGGGCATCCCCTTGCACCAGTAGACAATGCTTGTTGAAAAATGATCATTGTACCTATTTCCCAAAGGTGAACACTGAGGCTCAGGAAGCCACAGGCTGTGTCTGGAGGTGTCCTGCTGCCAAGTGGCTGTGGTGTATCTTCTGATTCCAAGTCCCACATTTTTTCCCTCGAGTATCTCATCTGCTATGGTTTGTAGGGAAGTGCCACATAGAGGCAGTGTTGGCTAACCTGGAGGTAGCCTGCAACCTGCGTTGCTGGCCTAAGACTTGGGGGGAGAGGGAGCAGAAAGAAAAAAACGCAAAGCTGAAATTTGCTCACGCACATGAACACCTGCCAGGCTGGAATCTGAGGCTTTGGTCTAAACACGGAAAAGTTGAGTTCACTTGCCCCAGAGAAGCACCCGCGGGCAGGGGAAACGTGGTTTAACCCTTCCCTCGAGTGAGAGAATGAAGCCGCCAGCCTCCTCCCCTGGCCATGGTGAAGGCCAGTGCAGATATGACCCACGGGAACGACAGATGTGTCAGCCTTGTGCCTTTTCTCTTATGACTTGAGGGCATTTGAAAAAAGTCTGGGCTGGTGAAGACACCATTTCAGTCATTGTGCTTAAGGAAAATGTACACGATCAACAGATTCAAGAATTTGGGGGTTCAGAGTCTCTGAGAGGCCTGGCCTGTTAAATCTCCTCTCCACTCTGCTTCTTCGAAGGCTCTCCATGGTTGCGGTTTTCCACAGGACACATCTGAGTAAGTCTGTAGCCAAGACCACAAAATAAGGAAACAAACGATGTCCCACTCTCTCCAGTGAGATTCAGATTCCTGGGCTCCTGCTTTCTCACGAGCAGCTGGGTCCCTATTTTTCTCCTAACTGTCCAAACCACCTCACCCTCTGCAGACCTAGAAGAATCCACAATCATAATGGAGGAAATGACAAGTTTGGGGACAGTATCTGGGCTTCTGTGGAGGTCCGGCTGGCTGAGGCATTTGTAGTAGGACCAGGGTAAGAGTGATAATAAACCTTGGCTGTTTGTGCAGCAGAGTCCCCAGAGAGCCTGCTGGAACAGAGTGAAAGGTGCCTTTGCAGAAGCCACATGACCTTGATCTCAGATGTAACTAGTTCCTGATACTTCTGGCCATGCGGCTGAGCTCTGGACATTTTTGGCTCACAAATACACACGGAGTTTCTTGTTTGCCATAGGATGGATTGAGATCCAGCTTCTTCACAGTAAGCAAGTGACCGGGAGGAACAGAGACCCATTCACAGTAACTCAGATAAAGGGAGTGCATTGGACACTGATAAGGGATCCTTAGGAAAGAGCATACAGTGACATTTGCCCTTGTAGAAACCAGAAGGAGGCTGCTAACAGGGCTCCTGCTTTTTGGGATGGCTGGTCTTTCTCTGGAAGGAGCAGGCTATCCTTTTGCACTTGTAGATTCTATTTCTCCATAGTTTTGATTTATGCCAAGATTTTAATACCACCTCTCTAAACACTTCTCCTTGGGACTAACAGTTCAATACCACCTGACAAAGGTTGTTGTCTCAGAGACTGACTTTTGCAGAGAGTATGCATCAGCTATCTAAAACCTTGGTAATGCTGGGTAGCAACCAGTGACAGCTCAGGAAAATCACTGGCTTGGGTGAACAATCACCTGGGATGCTAGGCAGTTCAAGGGGGCTCATGGAGCACAGAAGAAGTTTCTGGTCACTTGGGCTAGTTGGGTGGCTCTGTGAGCCTTGGACAGGCTTTTTCATGTGCTAGACCTCTCATGGGGCAGACAGGCTGTTCTGGTGCTGTTCTATGTGTCTCAGCTCTAAGAGGTTGGCTGGGTCATGCCTCCCGGAAAACCAGAGCTACCAGTTGGAGGAGGGGGTAGAGGATTATGCCATGGCTTCTGCATGTTGTTGTCATGTTTGAGTCATAGGCCAGCCAGGGGAAAGAAAATAAGATGTAAAGCCACACTCCAGAGAGCCCGGTTTTGGGTGTGAAGAACTGGTCGCTTGTGCCTGGGTTACAGGCAGGTAGATTCGTTGACTCTCCCAGCCAAGCCTCTCGGTAGGTAGCCTTTGGTTCAGGTGCTTGGTGGTGTGAGGTTTGGATGTGTGTACTAGAGTAAAGGAAGGATGAGAAGAGAGGCAAGTGTATCCTTGTCAGGCTCTGCTGTCTCGTACTGACTTAGAAACAGCCATGTCTGTTTCCTATCCAGGCAGCTCTGTAGTAAGAGGTTTCTGGCCCGGACTTTCGGGCCTAACCTCAAAGTCTAGGCCCACAGATCCACAGACCCGCAGACCCGCAGATCTGCAGACTGGCAGTCCCACAGAGACACTCAGATGCTTACAATTAGTTTTTGGCCCTTCATCTAACCCATGATTCTTCCTGTTCAGCCATGCGGCTCAGTACCTTTCTTTAGAGCAGCATAGTTGTCCTCTGCTTCTTCCAGCATCTCTCTGGAATTCTGCTCTGTGCTTCCTGTTCTCAGAGTTCTATTAGTCTGGTAGCCCCGCCCACACTTCCTGCCTGCCTTTAGCCAATCAGCGCTTTTAATTAAACCAGTGGGTGGGACAATTATTTACAATGAAGCAACACAAGCCCCCTATACAACTCCCATTCTGAGTTTGGATAATCCATTTAAACTGGATGTGGGCTCTTCAGCAGCTCCAAAAATAGGATATTTAACTTTTGCCTGAGCCAAACAGAGGGCATTGTTTATAGGTAGATTAGTTGATTCAGGAATGGGATTTGAAGCCAGTCAGATTTGTGGTTTCTTTCTGGGTTTGGGTCCTAGACAAGAGAAGTCCTGGGCCATGGCATCTATCAGCCATCTTGACAACCTTCGAACAGGAGAGCAGAAGAGACACAGGGAGGCCAGGTCCAAACGTCTAAGGTGTCGCATCAGGCCATTCCTGAGTCACTCTTATGACTTTGCTCATTCTACGCTAGGTTTTCTGTCTTTCTAATATGATTCTGACCAGCATTCCAGAAAAGTCACAAGCATGTAAATCACATGGGTGAGGCTCACAGACCCGTGGCCCTGGGCCTGTCACTGCGCATTGCTGTGGAAATCAACACTGCTACATTTGGATGATTTTTCTTTTAAGACAGGGTCTCCCTGTGTAGCCGTAGCTGGCCTGAAACTCACTTTGTAGTCCAAGCTGGCCTCAAACTCACAGAGATCCACCTGCCTCCTGAATGCTGGGTTTAAAGGTGAGTGTCACCACACCTGGCACAGTTGGATTTTCAGGTGATATCATGTGATGGTAGCGACCAATTTAAAAACATCCCCTTTACTCTCAATGCAAATACCACAACCACTTTTTTCTCAATTCTGTGATTATTCTTAATGAATGACAACCTCCTTCCCTCCCCAAACCCCATCTCTACCATCTCTAGATGTTCCCTTGTCTCTGGGCCTCATCTACCCCCTTGATGAGGAAGGAGCTGAATGAAAAACTATCTGGGTCACTTGTCCACACTCCCAGTTCCCTCCCGTTTTTATCTCCTCTGAGGACAAGAACGTCTGTGATGATGTGCTTACCCCAGGCTCTGTGCTTTCCATACATTTTACTTTCATTGTTATCAAAATGTGACTGGTTATTTTTACTTTATTTTTTTAAGATTTTTTTTTTTTTTGAGTTTGAGTGTTTTGTCATTTATGTGTCCCACGTGCATGCAGTACCCACAGAGACCAGAAGAGGGCACCAGATATCTTGCAACTGGAATTACAGATGGTTGTGAACCTCGGTGTATGTCCTGAGAATTGAACCCAGGTCCTCTGAAAGCGTAGCAGATGCTCTTACTGCTAAGTGATCTCTCCAGTCTTTCCTGGCTATTTTTTTTTTGTTATTGTTATTTTGGTATAGTTTCAAATTTGTAGAAATGTTGGTTAAACAACGGAATTATTGAATATCCTTTACCACAATTGATTTCTCAGTTGTTTTTCACTTCATTCATTCATCCATATGTCACTAATTCCCTGCTTGCCTGTTGCATTTGTGCATGTATATTGTATTACACACACACATACATACATGAATGAAGTTTCTTTTTTAGTATTATCTTGCCTGTGAATAAAAACATACTCTTACCTAACAATAATACAATGATTAAAGTCAGGAAGATGGACATGAATATAATTCTATGTCCTTATTTTAAGAAATTAATTTTTATTTCTGTGCATGTATGTAGCTGTCTGTGCAGCTACACAGAGGCCTGAAGAGGATGGCTGATTCTGTGGAGCTGGAGTTATAGGCAGTTGTGGGATGCCAGGAACTGAACCTGGGCTCTCTACAAGGCAGCACTGGTTATTAATTACTGAACCATCCCTCCAGTTTCAAACTCTATTTTCTAATCCAAAGACTATTGCCAAATTTTATCAGTTGACCTAAAAATCTAGTCTCTGCCCCTCTAGTACTGAAGACTAGATGCAGGACCTCTGAAATGCTGGGAACGCAGACCCTAATATTGAGATGGATGGAGCCAGCTCTTGTTTTATGAGTGTATAGTGTGTGTGTGTGTGTGTGTGTGTGTGTGTGTGTGTGTGTATACTAGTGTGATAGTGTGTATACCAGTGTACACGTGGGAATCAAAGGATGTCAGTCTTTGCAAATCAGCCTCCTGAGTGATGGGGACTATTTCACATGAATCATGTCCTGACCTATGACCTAGTTCTTAGCAGACATATTTTTCTAGTTCAGACCCAATCCAGGACCAGGATTGCATCTGTCACCAGGCCCGTTAGTGTTCTTTAACACTGAGTGGCCCTGACCCTTTTCTCTCAGGACCTTAACCCTGCCAAAGACTAAAGATCAAATGGTGTGCAAAGTATTCTCTGAAAATTCATCCCACAGTCACAGCAGATGCATAGCCAACGTGCTGCATGCCTGTGCTGTTGCCCTGTGTGTAGTACGTGGGGTTGATCCGTTCTAACTTGATTACCTCTCGTTGAGGCTCAGGTACCATCTCCCCTTCTTCATGATTACGATTCTCTCTCCTTTCACACCTAATAAGCCACCTGTGGGGACAGATTTCAGGTTTGTGTGGCCATCTTCTTCCTCTGATAGATTTGTTACCATCCCTGGCTCCCAGCTCTGATTCTCTTTATACTAAGTGACCTCCTGTAAGAAACGTCCATCCTTACCTATTCACTCACATGATGCTTTTAAGCATATTTTGTCAAGGCTGGACGTGATGCTGTATACCTTCGGTCCCTGTCTTTAAGGTGAAGGCAGGGCAGAGCAGGCTGGTCTCTGTGGGTTCTACAGCAGCCTGATAAACGTTCAGATAATATTATTTATCATTGGGTGTAGAGCAGGGTTTTAAGTTGGTTCCCCCACAGAAACAGTTGGAACTGCAAGAACTTGGGAACTCCATCTCTCTTTGATCAAAGCACCTGTCATCACTGAGCTGGGCACTGTCTCCTCTCCTACAACGAAAGTGCAGCATCATGGCTTAGGGTCCTAAGTCTGATTTAACCGTGGGGAAATTTTAATGGGAATGATTGATTTTTTTTTTAAAAGAAGAAATATCAGTGTTGCAAAAGGTAAGAGATGAAGTGTAATCCGCATTAAAAGAGACAATTAAAATGCAATCACCAGTCTGCATCCTAAACTGAGAGGCAAATGTGCTAAATTCCCCCACTGAATCAGTTAACAGTAAGATAAAAGGTTTCTAGAAGGACCAAGTAGTTCACCAGTTTTAAATGTACTAAAATGTAAGAATCAATGTAGGAAAGAACACGAATGTATTTCAGGATATGTGCGCCACCTGTACTCAAAGGGTTTCTAGAGAAAATATTTGGGGAGGGGCCAATGGAGCGTGAGTACAGCAAAGAGTACATGGAGACACCATAGACCATTTTAAGTCTTACAGCTTTTCACTAAGATGGGGATTATTTAAAACTTTGTCTTTATTTTGCTCATTTACAACTCAGCAGTTAATGAATTAACAATGCAGCCTGAAAAAAATATGATGATGTCACTATTTCATTATTAAGTTTATGTCAAATCAATAACCAGATAACAAACTGATGCCTTGATAAACCCAGGATCTATAAACATGGCATCTCTCTCTATCACTTAGTTGAAAATGTTTCTCACCAATACTTGCTTATTGTTATCAGTGTAACAGTCTGGTATTTATTTTCTCAGAATTTTCTCTAAGTATTCAAGTTTTTGACTGTTGTAAACAGTTCTTACCATGTTCACATCTGATATTTGCCATCCACATATGAAAGTCAATTAATTTTTTAATATTTATCTTTCAAGCTGTTGGCCTTGTCAAATTCACTCAGTGGTCACAGTCATTTGATATATTTGTTATAATTTTCTAAACAAATCATCATCTCTGGACAGCTATAATTTCTTTTTGTGTCTTTTCTTGCTTTACAGCTTCAGTGAAGACATCCAGTAATCAGAAGGAACACGGTGCTGCCACTGACATCTTTGCCCAATTCCTGACCTCAAGTAGAAAATGCTCAATATTTCCTCATTAGCAGGAATTTTACTTGTAAAGTTTCCATAGATGGCCATCAGATTCCAGAAGTCCTTTTCTGTTCCTCATTTGCTGAAGGTTTTGTTATCAAATGAATATTTAATTTTGCCAATTTTCTTTGATCACGTAATTTTATCCATTCTGTGATGTGATGGTTAGTTTTCAATGTCAACTTGCCTCAACCTGGAATCACCAGGAAGGAGAGCCTCGATTGAGGGGTTCCCAGATCAGACTGGCCTGTGCACATGTTTGGGGGTGTTTGTCTTGATGATGTATTGATGTAGGAAGCCTGAGCCCATGGTGGGCAGCACCATTCCCTAGTCAGGAGTTCTTGAACTACATGGGATAGTAGAACACTGGACAAAAGCCATCTTGTAAGCAGTAGGCACCTTGGGTGCCTCAGTTTCTCACTGCTCATGATTGTGGGTGTGATGTGATTAGCTGCTTGAATTCTTGCCTTGACTTTTTAGCAGTTGGGTGGCCAAATAAACCCTTTGTCCCCCAAAGGGTCCTGACAAGCATTTTGTCAGGGTATTTATCACAGCCTCAGACATGACACTAGAACATGTTGAGATCTAGTCAGACACATTCAGACCTCAGAATGTTTCTTTCCTGATGCAGAACCGCGATTGTGTGCCATTGTCTTCATGTATTGCTAGATTCCTATTATTAATATTTTTATAAAGATTTTTGGGTTATACTCATGTATTGCTAGATTCCTATTATTAATATTTTTATAAAGATTTTTGGGTTATACTCATGAGAGATAGTGCTCAGTGATAATCATAAAATATTTTGTAGACTTAGATATCAGGATTATCAAGTCTTTATCAAATTAGAGTATATGGAAGATGAATTTTCTTTAAATGATTGTTAGTGTGCCCATGACAATGCCTGTGTGAAAGGCTTTGACAAGATTAAGCATTTATCCGTACATACAAGGCTCTTAGATATTCTACTTCACCCTGCAGAAATTTATTTGTTTGTTTTGAAGAATTGTTTAGTTTTATCTCTGTGGCTGTGGAATGCATTATAATAAAGATTCTCAAAATATTACTTGATTAGCATTTATTTGTTTATTTGTATTTGTGACAATCTCAAGCAGTCTAAACTGACCTTACACTCCCTTTGTAGACAAGGAAGACTTGAATTCCAACTGTGCCTCTGCCTCTGAAGTCTCGGAACTGCCATGCACCACAATGGATCTGTATGTTGCTGGAATCAGACTTCAGGGTTTATACAAGTTAGGTAAGAACTCCAAACTGACCCACATCCCCAATGACTTATTGTCCTTTTAATGTGTCTAGAGTTTACACTCATATGCTATTTGACATTTGACTAGGTTTTTCGTTTGTTTTTCAAGGCAGAGTTTCTCTGTGGCTGTCCTGGAACTCACTTTGTAGACCAGGCTGGCCTCAAACTTACAGAGATCTACCTACTCTGCCTCCTGAGTTCTGGGATTAAAGGCGTGCACTGCCACCCCAGCTTGACTAGGTTTGTGTGTTTTCCTGTATACACACAGCTGCGTATAGGTGTTTGCGCAGGCGCATGAATGCAGTTACATGCGTGTGGAGGGCAGAGAACAACTTCAGCTGTCGGTTCTTGCTTCCCCCTTGTTTGAGAGCCTGTGTTCACTGTTCCCACTATGTACTCTTGGCTAGGTGATCCTTGAGCTCCAGGGACTCTGTCCCCACCATGCGTCTCACCATCAGAGCACCAGGGTTGTAGACGCAGGCTACCCCAATGCTTGAGTAGCCAGCGTTTGCCTAGTGAGCCATTTCCCCAGTCCTTGGTCTCGTTAATCTGTATTTTCTCTGTCTTTTCTTGGCTATCAGACTTAATCAGATCAAAGGATGTTGATCTGGTCATATTCTCCATTGTCGGCTTCCTATCTCTGCTCTGATTTTATCTCCTATGTGTTGTCCATTTAACTCACCTTCCCTTAGCATTTTAAGGCAGAAATTTAGATGTTCCCCTATAAATGTTTCCCTCCACCCATATAATTTTTCTATAAGTGACTAACTAAGTAGTATAGTTTTTGGTTTTTTTGCTTTTGATATTGGATCTCATTTGGCCTTGAATTCACTGTGTGTCCCAGGCTGTCTTTGAATTTGATCCTTCTGACTCCCAAGTACTAGGATACAAGTTTGTGCCACATACCCAGAAAATCTTGCTGAAATCTTGATATGATGTATTCTATTAACATTAAAAATTAGTAAATGTAATTGGACTTGCCTTATGAGTTCTTCATATATAACATGTTGTATATTATTTAATTCCCAAATATTTGGAGATTTTCTGAATGTATTGCCATCTATCTCTAGTTTAATTCTGCTGGCACCAGAAAACACAATCACACAGGCTCAATCTTTTAAATCCACTGATGTGTCTTATGGGCCTGCCTTGTACTATTTATTCTGCATTGGGTGCACAGTTCTGTAAATGCCCATCAGGCCAGTGTCCTTAATACTCAGGTTTGTCCCAGAATCTTGGGATTTATGTTGATTTTATCAGTCATTGAAAGATGTTAAAATGCTTAACCGGATTTGAGTTTATTTCTCCTGTTAGTTGTGTGTTTGAAGGGATTTGTTGTTCCCCACTGTGTACTCTTGGAATGGTGACCCTTGGGCTCCAGGGACTCTGTCCCCACCACGCATCTCACCATCAGAGAGCCAGGATTGAGACAGGTTCACAACATTTGCAATTTGACATCTTCTTGACGAAGGGATTCTTGGTCATCTGGGACAGGCAGCTTGACACAGGGTCTATCTACATAGCTCTGGCTGTCCTCAAATTCACAGAGATCCACCTGCCTCTTCCTCCTGAGTGCTGGGATTAAAGGCGTGCACACCATGCCCAACTTTTGATCAGATTTCAATGGCTTTTTTGATCATCTTCCCAAAGTCTAGTGTGTCTGTACTTAAAGCAAGTACAATTTTTAGTCTCACTCTTTGTAACAATTTTTCTCATCCATTTTCCTTCCAGCCATTTATATCTTTATAACTGTAGTTTCTTACAGGCAACATATAGATGCCCCTCACTTCCCACTCAGCTGGTGACTGCTGCCTCTTCACTGAAGTGAGTTTAGACTATTAACATGTAACATGACTATTGGTGTGATCAGCTTTTGGCTTGGATTTTTTTTCCTTTAAAAAATGCTCTGTTTTTGTATCTTTTCATTTTTTATTCTAGTCCTTACCTTTTGGGTATCTTATTTGAATTCATCAATTTTTAAACTATATTTTTATGTTCTTTAAAGACTAGCCAGAGATGCCTCAGAGTTTACACTGTGCAACTTCATGGACAGTGCATCACCATAGGATTATTTTTCTTAAATTTACATATTTAAAAAGTGAAGTGGTAAAATTATAATCTCCTGTGTTTGCTCACATACTCATTGGTCTTGGTGTCTCTTTTTATTTGTGTCTTCTGATGTCACGCTTCTCTACCTGAGAGAAGGAAGATAATCATTTCTTTTGTTTCAAAAAATAATTGTCAGCAGGGCAATCCCAGTACTCGGGAGGCAGAGGCAGATGGATCTCTGAGTTCAAGGCCAGCCTGGTCTACAGAGTGAGTTCCAGACCAGCCATGGCTATATAGACAGACCCTGTTGTCAAGCTGCCTGCCCCAGATCACAAGTTACAGGACAACCAGTGACATAAAGAGAGACCTGTCTCAAAAAAGAGGAAAAAAGAAAAAGAAAAAAAAAAGAATTGTCCATATTTTTATTAGCTTAAGAAATTCTTTTTCCTTCATTAAATACTTTTATTACATTCATTTATTTGTGTGTGTGTGAATGTTTGTAGTGTGTATGTTTATCTGTGTATGTATGAATGTTTGTAGTGTATGTGTGTTTATGTGTATGTATGTGTGTGTTTATGTGTGTGTATATATGTGTGTGTGGATGTGTGTGTGAGAGTGTGTGTGTATACATTGGCAAAGGTCACAGGACAACATGCAAGAGTTAGTTCTCTCCTTTTACCATGTGTTTTGGGAGTAGAACTCAGGTCATCAGGTTTGGCAGCAAGCTCCCTTACTTAATAAGCCATCTGGCTGGCCCTTTACTTCCTTCTTCAAAATATTTTATTTTTTGTAATTGTGTGTGTGTGTGTTTATGCATGTAAGTGCAGTGCCTGAGGAGGCCAAAAGAGGGTGCCATATTCCCTTGAACTGGAGTTAGAGGCAACTGTAAGCTACTTTTCTTGAGTCCTGGGAATCAAACTCAGGTCCTCTACAAAAGCAGCACACACTGTTAACTGCCGATCCATCCTGCCAGCCCTTTAAGTTCTGAAGAATATTTCAGGAATATGTAACACTGGGTTGGCAGTGCTGGGGATCAAATCCAGTGCCCCTATTCAGTTCTAGTTTTTATTAACATTTTAAATAACTTCTTCCATTGTCTTCTGACCATAGCTGCTTTCGGGTAAGTGATTGGCCGTAAGTTATGCTGTATGTATATTTCTATTCTTGTTGAAGGTATTATGTTTATACAGTTAATTTAAAATTATAACGTACCACTAAAAATACAGATTAATAATCAGTCATCCATAATAATTAAAATTATAGTCATGTTATTAGGTTCATTAAGTATACAATGATATATTTCAGATAATCTTCAAACACTTCAAAGGCATACAGAATATGAATATGGCATTTAAAATGTTTTAAGAATTTAGACTTTTCTGGAGAGTGAGATGTGTCTGCTCCTGGCAGCATCAGTGTACTACAAGATGATGATGGGCATTAAAGAAACTACATATGGAGTTTACTTTCTTGGTGGCAAAAATTAGCAACTGGGCAAGAAATTGTTCTTGTCTTGAATGCTGGACATGCAGGACCCATAGGAAAATGAGCCAGCTTAAGATTTGGGATACACATATGCAGCCCCTTGTCTCTCTCACACACCTAGATGGTGAAGACTGGATCAGGCAGCGTGAAGTGGAGTCGGATAGGTCCCCAGCCTTCCACAGACTCTGTGACTGAATTAGCCTTGTCCTATATCTGTAAGTTAATTTCCCTGTAGAATTTCTTAAAAATAATTGTTCTCCAGTGGTTTGTGGGGTTTCTGCAATAGCTGCTTACTGCATCACTGTTCTCTAGCTGCCTCACAGTCTTTCTTTGTCCTTCTGCTTTTCCAGCACTTTGACCGTACTGTGCCTGGAAGTAAATTCCTGGAATTTATCCTACTGGATTTTGATGCATTTTTGTGCTGATTTTCACTAAACAACCAGGCAGACAAATGTTCTGAGACCACACAGTGCATTTTTACACTATCGTTTTTCATTTCTTTACACAGATATTATCTGTTCTGAAGTGAGTTGATACTTTCTGTTTCATCTATTTCTCTGCTAAGTCTATCTGGTGAAATTTTCATTTCATACATTGTTATCCTTGGCTCTGGGATTTCAGAGTTTTCTTTCTCTTCCTTGTGAATGGTTTCGGTTTCTGGGCTGTAATTCTTTGTCTGCTCTATCATTGTGGTGATGCTTGCCTTTAAGTCATTGAAATGTTTACAGTATCTGCTTTTACGTTTCTACCAATTAGAACTTTTGGATTGCCTCAGGGCTGAGTTATAATTTTTTCCCCACAAGTAACAGTTTAATTTTGATTTTCATATTTGCGGAGTTTTGTTGTAGTTTTGAGGAATAAAGACGCTAGATTTAGATCTCATATTTTGAATGTCTTTTGTTCCAATGAGTAATTAATTTGATTGAATTCAGATTCCAAACAAATCCCCCCTGTGGTGAAAAAACGAACAAACACCTCAATGTCATCCCAACTGCTGCTTTTGGCTGAGAACCTTGGACTCCTCACTCAGCACACGGAGCTTAGGACTCAAGAAGTATTTGGTACCAATTCTTATGTGTGTTTTTGAAATCCACATTTGCAATGTCCTCCTATCCATCATGACAGCCTCAGCCTCTATCCTTTGCCTCCTCACATCTGTGTGACTCAGGCTTCTTGCCAAGTTTTAGTCACCCTGGGGCCACACAGACCGGGATAGACTCTAAAGCAGAAGCCTAGACAGTCTTGCCCATTCTCAGCCTTGTACCCATTACTTTGGAATAATAGTTGTTCTGTGCAGAGTCCATGGTAATTTACAGGAGGACAGTCATTCTACATGTTACTCCATTTCTGGACAATTGGAGTTACTGAATAATTCGTAGCTAATTATTACAAGTAAATGAGTGAGTCTGTCACATGTATTCCTATCTATTTAAGGTCTGCTTACCAGGAGAGCTCTGAAGGGCAGGGGCCATTTTGATTTTATGCATATTCCTATTTCCTGATAGCTATTTAGCAGACACCCGGTCAGAAGGTAGCAGATGAAGAAATGAATGTCAGCTCACCCAACCCATACATCCTCGGTACACCTGGTCATGTTCTCTTAGGATGGCTCTCCTCACAGTCCCAAGAGTCCTCTGCAGAAAAGACAGTCAAACAGGAAGAGGTGAGATCACCTCATCACATGGTTTATATTTTAACTTTGAGAAACTTTGCCCAGGCAGACATCAGAGCAAAACCTTGACTCAACTAGCCAGGAGGAAGGGAACAAGATTACTAACAGTGACTTCTGTAAATGGTTGGCACGGGGGAGGGGGGCTGTCTCCACACAGCACAGTCTGGTGGGGAAGGTGCATCTGAGATGGAAGTCAGTGCTGGGAGATGGAGAGTTTGTAGTGGGATTATGTTATTACATAGTAAATAATTGTCCCACCTACTGGTTTAATAAAAACACTGATTGGCTGAAGACAGACAGGAAGTGTGGGCGGGGCTAGCAGACTAAGAAAACTCTGAGAACAGGAAGAACAGAGCAGAAATGCTACAGAGAAGTCACAGAGACACCGTGATGAAACGCCAGCAGATGCAGAAGAAAGAACTTGAAATGCTGCTCTGAGAAAAGGTACTGAGCCTCATGGCTAAACAAGAGTCATGGGTTAGTTTAAGAGCAAGAGCCAGCAAGTTATATGCCTGAGCACTAGGTAGATCAGTGAACAATTAATATAAGCATCTGTGTGTTTCAGTGGGACTATGGGACTGTGGATCTGAAAGTCTGGGCCACCAGGCTAAGCTAGAAAGTCCAGGCCAGAAACCAAATACAACAAGTGTTAACCTCTCCCAAGGATGAGCCACTTAACAGTTATCAGTACAAAGTGGTCAGGCCTGAAACCTACACACAAACAACAAAAACAGGTATAGCAGGTTGTAGCTATATACTTGTGCGCGCGCGCGCACACACACACACACACACACACACACATATGTAACAATAGTAATAAAGAGGCTATCATTTTGAGAGGAAGGCATGGAAAAGGCTGGGGGGAGGCAAGGGAGGAAGAAAGTGTTATAATTCTATTTTAGATAAAACCTATCTTAAAATGAGATGAAATTTTAAGCAAAATAAATAGAAAAATATAAAGCAGAAGTCAGCCAGTGTAGAGTCACACACCTGCAGCCACAGCACTCAGAGGGCAGAGTCAGGGGATATTGAGTTTGAGGTCAACTCAGGCTGAACAGTCAGACCTTGTTTCAAAGATCAAGGCTGTAGAGATGGCTCAGTGGCTAAAAGCACTGACTGCTCCTCCAGAGAACCTGGGCTCAATTTCCAGAACCCACATGGCTGCTCACAGCGGTCCATAACTCCAGTTATAGGGGGTGGAATGCCCTCCTCTGGCCCAAAGGGCACCAGGCATATATGCAGGCACATATAAATACATGCAAGCAAAGTCTCTCTCTCTCTCTCTCTCTCTCTCTCTCTCTCTCTCTCTCTCTCTCTCTCTCTCTCTCTCTCTCTCTCTCTCTCTCTCTCTCAAAGATCAAAGTCAAAACCAAACAAGAGTGAGCGGAAGAATGTGCAGCATTGGGGAGAAGCGTACCAGGATCTGTCTCACAGAATGAGAAGGCAGAGGTGCGGGCACCTGGGTGGAGATGGGGCTGTGGGGATGGGTCTGAGGATGGATGGCCGGGCACGGTTCACTTCACTTCCCACTGTGTGACTTTGAATAAGTTGCATTTCCTGTTTGAGCCCGTTTTTCTCACCAAGGATCTTTGAAGGGCCACCTTGCTTTGGAAACTCCACTGGGCACATCGTAGGCACTTAAACGGTCCCTTTTCTATCTTAGACAAAAGGAAAATGGATGTTCCAGGTGAAGAGGACAGGATGATGCCTTGTGTTTGCTTTGGAAATCTAGTCTCAGGCTGTGGCAGGAGCTGATGTCAGCAGACATTGGGCTCCTTTGAGATCTGCACCCTGATTGAAAGTATACAAAATTTATGATTCATCTTTGCCCTGTGCACATCTTTTCCTTAAGGATCTTCCTCCCCAAACACCTAAGGGTTGCTGGGCTTATCATACAACAAATTCAACCAAACCCCATCCCCCCAGAGATGGCTGAAGCTCAGGCTCAGGTCTTGTCTGGCTTATAGACCTAGACGTGTGGAATCACCTGGCAAGGCCAGGAACACAGCTGGGGCCCTGCCTACCTAATTAGGACCAGAAGGTGGTGGATCTGGGATGGTGCACCTCCTATGTGCCCCCTTCTCCTCCGAGTCTGGTTTTAATAAGAGCAGCAAGTAGCAGAGGCGGCAGGGTGAATGTAGATCGTTGCTTGTGACATCATCCCCCCCAGCTGTTTTACACATCTGTAACATGGCTCATTAGGCCTCTCTTAGCACTTCATTCCTCCTTCCTTTGCGAGGCTCCAGTCCTGTGAGCAAAGGTGCGCAAGCCTGTAAGGGGCCCAGACAGCAGACTCCGGGGTCACAGGTCAGCTTGGGCACTGGTCCAGTCTTGGGGCGTCTTGCAAGGACATCCCAGTCCAGTGTGTGCCCCTTTGAGGTGCTAATGGCTTCAAGATGGAGCTGCCCCTTCTGCCTGATCCGTGGCTCAGGGCCCACTTAGTGTTGGAGGACAGGCCATCTGCCACAGCTGCAGAAGCACTTTGCTTATTCTGAGCATTCTACGGTTTTCCTAGCCGTGAATTACAGCAAGCAAATAAATCATTCTTCAGTGGAGAGACGAGAGCTGTCGCTTTTGGGGAGACATAACTTGTGTCGCAGGTACTGCACACAGAAACGAATGGTTTGTCTGCAGCAGTTAACTAGGCCGATTAGACACTGGAAACTGCCTCAAGTTAGATGAATAAGAAAAGCCTCCTAGATTTCACCAGAAAGCCTGAGTAAATGAGTAATTTAAAAAGGTATTGTTCGTGTGTGTGTGTGTGTGTGTGTGTGCAAATGGACAAGTATGTGAAGGATAGAGGTCGGCCTTGGGTGTCTTTTTCAGAAGCACTACATCTTGTTTTCTGAGACAAAGTCTCTCCCTGGGACACCAGACTTACCAAATGGCTAAGCTAGACACCTGGGAGTCCCAGGGAGCCATTTCTGAAGCCCCCTCATGGCTCCTTGCATCACCATGTGGTTTTCCCTCTGGGCTTCCGTACCCTTGGCTAGTTTCTGGGATTCTCAGAAGCAAAACCTGGGAAGAGACAGAAAAATTCGTCTGAGCACCCAGACCAAGCTTTCAAGGACACTTCTCAGGAATTCCCTGGCCTGAGACATCGCAGAGCCTAGCCAGAGTCCTTGACAAGCCAAGTAATATTCAATGTGGTTCCAGAACTCATGTGCCAGAATGTCCAGATTCATATGTTTGAAGGTGGAGCCTCTGGGGGACCATGAGGGTTAGATAAGGTCATGAGGTGAGTCTCATGATGGCATTAGTCACCCCGGAAGGAGAGAAGCAGGGAGCTGAGCTGTTTTACCCACATGAGCCCTCCACTATTCTGTGATTCAACTGGAGGCCTTCACCAAGTGTTAACAAACTTCCATTTTCTATACATAGCCCTCTTGTGGAATAACCTTTTTGTGCACTGTAAAGATTTGTCACTTGGATTGCTTTAAGGAAGAGCCAACTGGCCAGTAGCTAGGCAGGAAGAGGTTACGTGGAAGAGTCGGACAGAGGATTATGGGAAGAAAAAGGGTATGGTCACCAGCCGGACACAGAGGAAGCAGGAAATGAACATGTCATGATGGAAAAAGGCCACATGGTAGACCATAGATTAAAAATGTGGGTTAATTTAAGTTGTAAGAGCTGGTTAGTAACAAGCCTAAGCTATCAACAGAGCATTATAATTAATAACAGCTCTCTGTGTAGTTATCTGGGAGCTGGCACTGGCAGCACAGAGCTGATGGTCCTGATGAAAAACCCTGCCTACATAACTGACTCTGGCATTTTGTTACAGCCACAGAAAGTGGGATAAGACAGGCTGTACCGGAGAAAGAAGAGGATTCTGGGAGAACCTCCCAGTTTCTTTCTCAATGACCTTACTCTAGAACTCATATTTTCTCCTTTGGACTTGTTTACCTATTTCCAATTTCAATTGTGTCTCCATCTTCTAGGTTGCCTGGAAACACTTGAGTATTAGGGTGGAGGCCCAGAGACCTATAAACAGTATGACTGCTGATGGCCCATGCAGTGACTGTAGCCCCTGCAAAGTTGGGACATCTCCTCTCAAACTGAGTTGACCCTAAGATGTGATTTGGTAAAAGGAGGGTATAGAAGTGCGCTTATGTGGGTTCCAAGGCCTGCCCTTAGCAGGCTGACATTTCCACCTGATTACTGGACTCCCATTACCAAGAAGATGACTCCAGGTCAGCCTGTGGGATAAAGCAAGCCCATTAAGTCTATAGGCCATCTCTAACTGAGGCACCCAAGCCACATATGGGAGACATCTCACCGAGAGTGAGAGAGCTTCCTGGTGACAGCTAATGTCAGATTAAACTGAAGTACCTCAGGCCCTCAGAACTCTTCAGCTACCCGAAGTTCTGTGAACCACAATGCACACTTCTCATAGGACACGTGGAGGACAGCTCTTGCAAGCCATCCCTTGACTATCTGGAAGTGAGGTATGTCTATACTCTGGCTGCTTCTACCAGGGCAGTCTCTCCACCATCTTTTAATGTCACTGGCTCCTACCCAATGGCTGTGGTCATGCTCCCTAGACGGGAGGCTGGGAAGACGACACTGCCTGTCCCTGGGATTCAGGCAATTGCAGTCTTCCCAACACAGGGTCCAGGTGAGATGCTGCACTCTGAGTGAGGGAGGAAACATCCTCATGAGTTTGGAGTGTTTCTCTCATAGAAGCCTGCAAGTCTCCACAGAGGAGGGTGAACCAATGTGTCCACCATCCCAGACACTTTCCAGGAGTCACTCAGAGTCACTGAAACCAAGAAAAAGTGGAGATTCTCTAACCAGAGGGCCAAAACTACTGAAACACACCAAAACTAGAATATAAAGAGCCTCTAAGCTGTGTTAATCAGTCCAAGACTGCATCCAGAGGCCTTTATCATACTTCAGTGGTACCTTGCTTTCAGCTCTACCAGAAGGCAGAACAACCCAGAATTCCACACACTGAAAATTATTCTTCTCTTTTGTAAAAGAACCCAGGAGCAAGCAGTTCAGCTAACCCATGTTCATGTTGGGAAAAACCCAGACTATTTCCAGATCTAACCATCCAGAGTTCTTGTCTCCAACCTTAGCATTTTTTTTCATGGTTCCAAGATGGCTGCTGCTGCTCCAACCATTTGCCAGTACTGAATGAGAGGCCTTGGCCATTGACGAGATGACAGAGTAACCCATGTTCTCCTCTAACGGGAAGTGCTAAAACCTCAGACTTCCTCTAATAAACAGTTTGAAATGCTTTGATAAAGTTGTTTTTAATCGAACCAGACCCAACATAATGATAAATGCACATACTCAAGTGCACAGCTTGGTCCTTACCCTGGACAATCTCTCATCATATCATGGGGTGCTGGCTAGTTTATGTCAACCTGAGTCAAGCTAGAGTCAACAAAGAAGGAGCCCCAATTGAGAAAGTGCCTTCAGAAGATCAGACAGCAGGGAAGCTTTTAGGGCATTTTCTTAGTGGTTGGTAGGGGAAGGCCCAGTCCAGTGTGGGTGGTGCCATTCCTTGGCTGGTAGTCCTGGGTTCTATAAGAAAGGATTCTGAGCAAGCCATGAGCAGCACCCCTCCATGGCCTCTGCATCAGCTCCTGTCTCAAGGTTCCTGTCTGGTTTGAATTCCTGCTTTGACTTCCCTCAATGATGAACAGCAATGTTAAAGTATAATCTAAACAAACCATTTCCTCCCCAACTTGCCTTTGGTCTTGGTGTGTTGTCACAGCGATAATCACTCTGATTGGGACATGTGGTTGGTTGCTCAAGCCTTTAGTGCTTTGTGTAAATGGACCCACAGAGGAGCTGCCCTTCTAGGGTGCTCCCGAGCCTGCCATGTTGTGCGTGTCCCGTAAGAGTCCTTTCCATTTCCAGGTTCTGCTACATTGTCTTTTGATTGGCTACTTGGCTTCGTTTGGGGTTGGGGATGGTATGAGAACACTCTTCTCTGCCTTTGTCTGTGAGATGAAAGTGTAGATTTTCGTTCTATCTGGAAATGATCTAGAAGGAAGAAGGTTCGGTCATGTGCTAAGTAAGCACATGGATTTGTTGGGACTGGGTGTAGTGTGGTATATGTGTATGTGGTACATGCCCATGAGTATGAGTGTGCAGGTGTGTGTGTGTGTGTGTGTGTGTGTGTGTGTGTGTGTGTGTGTGTGTGTGTGCTCGCACTTGCATTCAGAGACCAGAACAGGATATTGGGTGCCCTCCATTGTTCTCTGTGTGAAACAGGGTGTCTCACTAAACTGGAAGCTTGGGTTTGGGGTTAAGTTGACTGGACAGTGAGTTCTTGAGATATACTTGTCTCACCCCTACCTCCCTATGCAGGGATTACAGACACATGCAACCTTGCTTTTTATATGGACACTAAGGATTTGAACTCAAGTCCTCATGCTTGCAGAGAAAGCATTCTTACCCACTGAACTATCTCCTCAGCTTGTGTAAGAATATGCTTATTTTTAAATCTTTATTCATTTATTGTGTGTGTAACAGTGCACATGAACGTGCCATGATGCACATGTGGAGGTTGAAGGACAGCTTTGGGGAGTCACTTCTCACCTTCAGCAATGTAGGTCCCAGAGATTGAACTCATATCACCAGGTTTGTAGGCAAGCACCTTTACCCACTGAGCCATTTTGCTAGCCCATAAGTTTAATTTAAAAATATATTTTAAAAATCACCATATCTGTCTCCCAAGTAACTGGCCATTCTTATCGATAGCACATGAGCATTTGAGGTACTTCACATACTCCTAGAACCTGTGTTTATGAACCTTTTTATATTTGAGTCATTTCCCCGGGTATGACGCAGCCTTATCGTGGTTTACATTGTATTTCCCTGCTGACAGATGGCAGAGAGTCTCGGCAGTTGCTTGCTGCAGACCCATGGTCTCCTTCCATCTACCCATTCACTACATCTGGGTGACTTCATTCTCAGTGTGGCTTCATAGGACCTCCCTCTCGCCTATGGGTGTGAGCTCTGGTCAGGAGGCTATTTCGAGAATATTTTCTTTCATTCTGCAATTTGCCTTTCAATTTCTTTAGTTTTCTTGTCTTTTGAAGGTGATTAAGTTGAAATATTATAAAGTCAATTTATATTTTTGGGGGGGTCATGGCTTCTAGCTTTTGCTTTATATAAGAAATATGTCCCCCCCACCCCTGCTCAGGGACCATTTTGGAGGAGGGGCTGGAGGGTTGTAAGAGCCACGGGTCAAAAGGGACTGAATAAAACAATTTCTCTGAGTGTTTATTTGTATGGGTGTGGTGTGTATGCCTGAAAGTGTGCGTGCACACATGTGCACACATGTGGAAGACAGATGTTGGTGTTAGGTGTCTTTCTTAGTTGTTCTTTGCCTAAGTTTTTGAGATGGAACCTCTCACTGTGCCTGGAACTCACTGTTCTGGTTAAACTTAGAGTAGGCTGCAGGAGTCTCAGCTGCAGGGTTGGTCTCCACCTTCCCAGAGCTACTTACTGACATACTCAACTGCACCCAGATTTTACTTTGGTCCTAGGGATCTTGGTCAGTATTTTATTGACGGAGCCATCTCCCCAGCTCCATATGCCAGATTTACAAAAGGGCAATGTCCCTTGTCACCCTCCTCATGGCACCTGACACACCCCCATAAGCATTTCATTAGCCCACAGTAGTAAAAGCTGTACATTTTGCTGCAAAGCCCACACACCAGCTCTCCATGTCAACTGTTGCCTTGTGTCTTCACAGCAGGAAGCTGGCTTTCCCCAGAGCAGGCGACCACAGCTCCCCAGGGCAGGCAGTGCTTCTGTGTTTGCACACCCTGGCTCCAGCACTCAGGACAGCACCCAATTCATATCAACAGTAAAGCAGACCCACTGGGAACTCCACGGCGGCACCAGGCACTTAACCTCTCTCCCTGCACCCCTATCTGCCTTGCCAACACCTCAGCACAGAAACACAAACTCCTGAAGTATCCAGCCCCCGAGCTTTTAGAGGACTAAAATTTGCTCAGGGGCACATGAACCCGACATGAACAAAGCGTGGCATAACTCCAGCATTCTGGGGTTGGTTGAAGAAACACTGAGAAGCAGGGCAGAGGGACAAAGTAATGTAGGGGACAGTGGGACATGACCTTGAGTGGTAAAGACCACTCACTCCACTGTCCCCAGAGCCAAGCCTCTCTTCCTTAGCTTTGTCCTGCCAGCCAGAGCTCCCTTAGTTAGGAGGCACGGACCAATCTTGAGCCAATTCTTAAGGCTGTGAGATGCAATACAGGAAGTAGCTGGGGCCTGACTGAGTCTACTGTTGCCAGGACATGCACGGAGCCTGGCCCAGATTACACAGACAGAAAGAGGTCAGTGGGAGTTTTCCCTCCCGCTTATATCCAGATGCAGGAGATGGATGCTGAGCCTCCTACAGATACTTTCTGACCTTCACCATGACTGTTGCATAGCTTCTGAAGTCATGTGAACACAATACATGATACAGAAGAAAACGGGCTTAATCTGGCTCATGGTTCTATAAATTCCAGATCCAGATGGATGATCTTGTTGCTGTGAGCTCCTGATAATAATGGCATGTCACAATGAACGTAGAGCCAGGGGTAGGGGGAAGGAGAATGGTTGGTACCTTATATTCCCAGTGGCCCACATCCTGCTATGGCTCCCTCCTGTGTGGGAGACACTTATCCAGAGCACAACAACAGGATGGTTGTGGCTTGGAGGCTCTGGGTGCAAATCATACCTCTGCACTGCACTGCTGTGTGGACACAGGGAAATCATGTATTAGAGTCTCGGCAGTAAAACTGTCCTTCCCCACACAGACTGTGGATATTAAAAAGTGGCCTATTTGGCTCTAAGACCACTAGCTAGCACTCAGTGGTAGCACATTTTATTCTAATTGTTATCATCCCTTGGCTTGGCTTTCTGGGAAGCCAAAGATGCCCAAAGGACCAGCTGCATGTCATTAAATATCATGTGGGTGACACGTGGCTCAGAGCAGCCTGTGCTGAAGATGTGTCACCATCTTAGACAATAGGACACATCTGGTCTGAGGGGATTCAGGCTGGGCTCGAGCCCCTCAAGTGTTGGCTTAGGGGGTGGGGAGCAAGCTAGTTCAGCCTGGTACTTCATAACGCATTTGTTAGCAACCTTATCTAAACACACCCTGGAGAGTGACAGTAACCTATTAGCAGTGCTGATCATTCAGGGTAGTAGCCTGTGGGACAGTTACCAATGTCATTTATTCAGCCCTTATGGCTGACTAGGCTTTGTGACAAATGTGTTTGTTTGAGCAAAGACTTCCATGTGTCTTCACTTGACTCTCCTCTCTGTCTTGTAGAGTCAGAAGTTCCCTCCAACTGCCCCTGCTCACTCACCCCTGATTCTAAGCAGAGCATAAAGGTGTCCAGGGTAAAGGCAGCAACACACACACACACACACACACACACACACACACACACACACACACGACTCTGCTTTACCAGCAGCTAGAGAATTTCTGTCTTTGTCATAAACCTCAGAGAAGCCAGTGAAGAGGCCCCAAAAGGGTCATGTGAATGGGAACCTGGGCAGCCTCAGGGTAGAATCCGGAGCCCCCACTGGACACGCAGTGAGGACTGTCAGGGTCTTTCTGGGTCCTTAGCTCTTTCCTCCTCTCAGAGGAGGCAGCCTCTTTGTCAAGGCTAATGACCACACCTCTTCAGAAACCCTACACCCTGTCCGATGCATCTATTCCCAAACTACCCACGCATGGTCCCATCTGAGGCCATCTTTCATGAGAGGCCTGCTGAGCTCTCTTATTACCCAAAGCAGCAGCCACTGTCCTGTCTCTACTCAGCTCACCACTTCCACCACCTTGGCTACAGTGTTTTACCCACAACACCCTTTCTTAACGACAGGGCCAGTCTCACCACCCTCATCACCCCGGTCTCTGTCCTTCAGATAAAACCCAGGGCAAGGAGTGTTGCGCCCAAAAAGAAAGAGCTACACTGAGTCTCTCTCCCAGATCTGTTTTCATTTCCACAGTGCTCAGAAAAGAGATCTGAGTTGCACCTACCCATGTTCTCTCCACTGTGAAAGTCACAGGAACAGTGTGCTGTGGAATGCTGAGTTTGGAATGTGTCAGCAACTTCCACCACAGTGGATCTGCACAGGCTAGGGGGCCATAGCATCACGGTGGTTTTAAAAATAAGTACCTATTCAGTGAGACCAACACTTCCTGAAGTGTTTTCCTTCAAATTTCAGTGTCAGAGAATATTATATTAATATATTTACATTAGTTAACAGATTATGCTAATAGATGCTGTAGACACACCAGTGATTTCTTCATCAAGACTGGAGATTTAGGTTACGTGAAACAGACGGACCCTCAGGTGGGACCATGGGTGGGCAGTTTGGGGATACATGCATCTCATAGAAAGCTGCTTGTGCCTGAGTGGGTTGTGCAGCCCCTGTGAGAGGCAGACAGACTTGGTGTTGCCAGACTTACAGACCAAAGAACCAGGAGAACATTAGGCTGTTGGTGCAGATATTTTTGAAAAAAACTTGAGTTGCTGTCATTGTGTGTCACCAGACACCTGTCTTACATCTCCTGTGCAGTTCAATGAGATGGTCAAGAGGCACCAAAGGATGCGCTCTGCCCTCTCCAGTGTGCCTGTCCTCAACCCCACATCAGTGAACAGTGCCCCCTTCCAGCTGGTCCAGGAACTCAGTCTGGCCTCCCCTTCCTGTCACTCCTTCCTAGTCAACCATATTCTTGATAGTTTTAAAGTGATCATCTCTGCCAGAGCCACTGCCATCAACTGCCTATAGGACCAATGGCCCCAAACCACTCTTTAGGTTGGCATTCCACTGCTGCCAGGCTGGCCAAAGTGAGTTAAATCCACCACAAGGCCAGCTGTAAGCATCTTCTTGTCCTTAGCAGAGGTTGACCTTCTTGCATGGCTTTCCAAGGCAGTCTGGATGCTGCGGCCATCTTTCTGCCCACAGACTTTAGTCTCCTTCCCCAAGCCCATGCCACCAAATGTTATCAAACCTACTCTTTTCCTTTCTTAATTTTCTAAGTTTTTTTTTCCTTTGAGACATGATCTGGCCCAGGCTACTTGATAGGTAGACCAGGCTGACCTTGGGATCACAGAAATCAGCCTGTCTCTACTTCCCAAGTTCACTCCTAATGCTGCACCTAATTGGTCCATACTGTGCCTTTTAGCTCACTACTCAACAGCACACTTGTCCATGACCTTGAAGGTGGAGAGAGCATAGGTGGATGGGATCCTGATGAGGTCTCTTTTCTGAGCATCGTCCATGGAGATGAATTTCTTATTTATTGGTGCCACTCTCCTGCTCTGGATTTTATCCTGAAGACAGACGAAGAACACTGGGCTGGGAGCCATGAGAGATGCATCCTTTAGTTAAGAACCTTGATGTTAAAAGGTGAACACTGTAGCTATGGTGATTAAAGGGGAGAAATCAGAAGACTGGCTGATACGTAGGGTGTTGGGTGAGCTCAGCAGACCAGACACACTCCTGCCCCCCCCCTTCATAATCACTAATCATCACTCATGTGTGTTTCAGTTCGTTTTAATATGTTTACATCTTCCACATCTGTCTATCACATCTGTCTGTTCCTCGGGTGGAGAGCATCTGCTGGGTCCTTCGTTATGAGGCCAACTCCTAGAGCTGTGTAGGAGTCTAGTAAACCTCCAGTGTTCTTCTGATCAAGGAAAAGGAGTCCTGTGCAGGACCACTTGGAAACATTCGTCTTAGACTCCAAGTAATGCTGGAATGACCCTGGATGTTCAGATACCTAGAGTTATCTGAGAGGCTGGGGGATGGTCAGAAGTGCAAGGTCAGGCAGAGACCAGAGGATCAAGCCACTCTTGTCTGCAGTGGTCTATCTCTGCCAGGTAGAGAGGGTCTCCAGGAGTCATGTATTGCTCATGGGACTGTGCTTGGGACAGAGGCAAATGTGGAATGAATATGGGAATTCATGTGAAATGTGTTTGTATGTTTAAGCTGTTTACTTCAGTGCTATTTATAAAAGCAGTGATTGAAAACGAGGCAAATTCTGGCAGTAGAGAAATGATTAAAGGCAAATATGAGACCTCAAGTCCATGATATTCACTATTTAAAATGAGTTTAAGATAATCCAGGAAACCTATTAAGAATTAAAGCCCTGTGTGTATACACACAGATATGCATGCAATAAGAATGTAAATATAACGATGTATAAAAGTAAATCCAGTAATTCTCCATATATAATGCAAACATGATGTTCAGACATAAGTAAATGTGAAGCAAATATGAAATGTGAGTGAAAATAATACTATTATCAGGATCTGATGGACAGAAACAAGTGCCAGGAAATACATTAAGCCTTGAGCAGGTGTCTTCATGGCACCTCCTATTTTCATGCATTTCTCTTTCTGACTGCATATTTTCTCTTACTTTAACAAGTCAGGCAGGATGATCTGTGGCTACCAGATGTATGGTGACAGTGACATGATGTTGACACATGAATACTCAAGAAAAAGGCAAGATCAATGGCAGAAAGTAGGTGTTCTTAGGGACTCATCCAAAGTCTGTCCCCATTGATAAGGCCATCATGCCTCTCTTGACTGAAAAGGTACTCACTAACTTCCCTTCTTAAATAAATGAATCTACAACACAATGAAAAAAAAAAGAAATTTAATAAGCATTCGTTGGAAACAGAAATGATTTTTCTGAGCCATGAATTTCTTACTTGGATCCATACACCAAGAAATCTGCAGACGGTTTCTGGAGACTCTGTAAATGTGAAATTTTATCCAAACATTTTGAGTTTGTATAGATTTTGTGGGGAGGAGTTTCCACAGTGTTTATTAGATGAGCAACAGGGCCTGTCACCACAAGGAAGTATCAGAACTACTGCTGTGGACCAACACAACACAGTAGCCATTCTTCCTCTATTCATTTTACAAGTGGGCTTCTTTTAGTAGTGTGTTCCAGGTACTGGGGAGTGTGTAGTGACTCTCATTGAGGGCTGGGGACTACACCCAGTCAGGTAGATTCCTCACACTTACCTACAAAGTCTACTCTAGTTCCTAGTGAGAGTTCTGAGGTTTCCAGTTACTCACTTAGTGGACACTCATGGTGATCTGGGTCTCACCACCCAATATTCAGCCTCCAATCACCAGGCCAAGCTTGCTACTGCGGCTGCCCATTAGAGATGAATGCATTCTATGTATGAAACACACAATGGTGTGTGGAAAAAGAGCAAATATAAAAAAAATTGGAATGTCTCATGAATTTTTATATTGATCACATGTTGTAATTATTTCTTTTTGATGTATTGGGCCAAATACAACATGTTATTAAAATTAACTTTATTTGTTTATTTTCATGCTATAAATGTAGTTAGTGTCTAGAGAATTCAGAGTTTCATGTGTGGTTGGCATTCTTTTTCCACTGCACAGTGCTGTCGAACCAGGGGATGAGAAAAACAGACATAGTGACAATAGTTTCTATGTTTAGACAGTGTGTGTGTGTGTGTGTGTGTGTGTGTGAATGTGTTTGTATGTGTGTGTGAGTGTGTGTGTATGTATGCATGTATATGTGTGTGTATGCATGTATATGTGTGTATGCGTGTATGTGTGTATGTATGTGTGTATATATATGTATGTATATATGTGTGTGTATGTATGTTTGCATGTATGTGAGTGTGTATGTATGTGTGTATATATGTGTATGTGTGTGTATGTATGTGTGTGTGTTTGCATGTATGTGAGTGTGTGTGTATATATGTGTATGTGTGTATATGTATGTGTGTATATATATGTGTGAATGTGTGTGTGTGTTTGCATGTATGTGAGTGTGTGTGTATATATGTGTATGTGTGTGTATATGTATGTGTGTATATATATGTGTGAATGTGTGTGTGAGTGTGTGTGTATATGTGTGTATGTGTGTGTGTGTGAGTGTGTCTACAGGCTAAATGAAGACTTCTGCTCTCACAAGGGCTGAGAGCCCATCCCCCTCTTCTTGCTCTCCCTCCATTCTGTCTGCACCTGACTCCTACACACACCTGCACCTCCTTGACCCAGATCATCTATGCAGATCTTTGACTCACAACCTGACTACATGTTTGGTTGGGTGCACTGCTCAGCTTTAAATGTGACTTTGAAATTATGTCAACATTTTAAATTAACAAACACGCTCTATTTTTGAGACTTTAAAACATTTGTTTACTTTTACAAGTGAAGTTATACAGGTACTGCATGATTAGGATAGGCTTACATCTTGATAACATATGGCACACTGTAAGCTGAAAATGCATTGATGCATCTGATTTACCAAAAGCACAGCCTCGTCCAAGCCATCCTGAGTATGTGTGGGGCACTTATCCTAGCCTGAGGCTAGGCAAAGTTATTGAACTCAAAGCCTATTTTATAATGACTAAGGAGCATCTCAGGGAATTCTGTGTAAAAACGAAAAACATAATGACCACAGGGGTGTGATTTGCACACAGCAGTGTCAAATCCTCAGGGGATAGCGGACTTCTCTGTGTGTAGTTGTAGTGTACAGCCAGATGCTCTGATGTAGATGCACATGTGTAGTGGGTAGGACCAAGCTAATCATATGTTGCTTATCTCATGTGCCCATCACCTTCGGGATGAAAATACTTGAGACCCACTCTTTATGTAGTTTCACACACATGCACACACACACAAACACACACACACACACACACATACACAAAATTCCCACCACATCCAACTTCTCTTAAACCGCTGGGAGGTTAGGCCTCTGTTCCACTTTGCTATTTCTCATGTGGACATAGTTTCCTACTGTACAAGCGGCTTCTGTCCCCTCTGGGATTAGACATGTTTTGCTTTATTTTCAGGGGCAGGGCTAGGTGGATAGCTGTGTGGAGGGTGACACTTGGTACACATCCTCAAGCCTCCAGCGGCCCTAGGAGAGCCCCTCTCACCTATCTGGAAGTCTTAGGAAAAGATCCTTTGGCTTCTGCAATAGTGGGTTGAAGCTCTGGTTCCAGGCTGAGACTTACAGCACGTTTTTTTACCTCAGTGTCTGTCTTTGTCCCTTATAGCTCAGGCCTATGGCTATCTACTTAGCACCTCCAGCTTTGAGGTAACTTTGCTTTCCCAGGGGGTCTAGAAAATTCCATGTGACATTTAGTCCTGACCTTACCTGGTGGTAGTGACGGAGTCCATGTAAACTTTGGAAGACACAGATGGTTCTTAATGTTTCTGTCAGCATATTCAAATACCACAGCCCTCTGCTGTCTCAGAGGTTCTGGGACTGCTGTCTACCTGCCTGGGATTGGCCCTACTGGGAAAAAGGCACAGGTCGCTTCTATTCAGTAGCACTGAAGGAAGGCCAGACACCCCCACCAGTTCCTCAGCACAGAGCTATTTTCATCCCATCAAAGTGGTAGGAAATATGCCCAGGGAAGTGCTGGGCCCACTATGGGACATGACTGAGTCCATGGGTGTGACCAGAAGGGCCTAGGCGCCTGTCACAGACCCTTCCCACCCTACCCTGGGGCAAGGGGCTGAAAGGGGCTGGGGTGAACCCAGCCTGGAGCTTCCTTCCACATTCTGGGGGAGCCGGCCTCTTACTCCATGCACCCTAAGAAGGGAAAACTTCCTGTTTGTGAAGGAAAAGGTCTTCAAATGCTGCGGGCCCTTGTGCATCAAAGTGTACTTGCATAATAGCACCCTAGTGGCTTAGTATCAATGAATGGGGACATATGGATCCCATTTGCCAGAAAGAACCCGCTGGCTTAAAAATCCTGAGGAGTGCCAGGCAAAATATGTTTCAGGTTTTACTGAACCAAAAAACTCTAAGAAGATAAATTTCGTTGGTCTCCAGACTCAGGGTCTGGCTGCCTGAGGAAGGCTGAAGACAGCCTGGATCCTCAGATGGGCTAAAGAAGAGCCCCACACATTTTTTGTAAGTTTCCAACTGGTAAGATGTGTGGCTTGTGAGTCACCTGAGGGATGTTGGAAGGCCCTCGCTCTCCAGGAATATACGCAGGAAGAGAAAATTCCATACAGTTTCCCAGGTTTCACCCCGCCACCTCAATTTGCAAAATTGTCTAATGAGAGAAAAAAGACAGAGACAGAGCGAGGGAGAGAGCAAAGGAAAGAAGGGAGCGAAGAGTGAGAGAGGATTGTTTCCGTGTTTTTTCCACAACAGGAAAAAAATGGTGTCACACTTGAGCACATTTAGTAGCCTAGCTGGTTCATGCTCTGATTCAGTTTCTGTAGCCATGTGTTGCTCCCACCCTGCAGCCTTGCTCTGTGAAAGTGTCATGCAGAAATGCTTTGCTGTAACACACTCCGACTGGATCACATTTCAGGTAACAACTTCCCAAGGCATTATCCCAAGGAGAATCCGTGTACTGTGGAGTGATCTGTCGGAGCCGCTTAGAGGGACAGACGAGAGCCCTGGAATGGAACCCAGCTTTGGAGTGAAACCTTAGCTCAGACAAGGCCCCGAAGAGGGCTGTGGTTGAAGGGGGGGCGGGGAGATGTCTTGAGGCCTTCACGTGGCTTCACTCTGGACCTGTTTGCAATAGCTCAGCGCTAAAAGGGGAACATTCCCTTATTTTGACTTTTCTGCCCTGTTTTTGGCAGGTGAACCCAGCACTGGTCACTGATGCCTCATAATGAAAATCCTAGCTTACCACCTGTCTTGAATTTTAGGTTTGCTTGTATGTGTGTGTGTGCACACTCATGTGTTTGCACGAGGTTTGTCTGCGTGTGTGTGTGTGTGTGTGTGTGTGTGTGTGTGTGTGTGTGTGTATGCACGTGTGCCTGTGTGTGTTCCTGTCACTTTGAAGTAGTATGTTATACATACAGTCCATCTTTTTCCCCCTCCCCGCCTTTTCTAATCATTCACCCACCATATGGGAGGGGGTGAAGGTGAGGGAGTTGCATATTCAGCTCTGATCCATATGCATCCCAGATTTCCTTTAGAAACCCCCAGGCTTGGCCCACACTGACATGAAATTATTATGTACTTTTGCTGTATAACAAATTATCATCCTGCACTGCTACAGCAGGCTTTCTATAGAGAATGCAGGTTGTAGTAATTTTGTCATACAGAATAGTATGTCACATAGACCATTCTGGATTTAGACCAATATATACAGTTTCTGGCCTAAGCAGTAACACATGTTTGGGGGAGAGATCGTTTCATTTTACTGGAATGGACAGTAAGTAGAAACACATTCCAGATTTCTTCTCCCCCTCCCTGCCCTGAAATCTGGCAGCTGGGGTGCCCCCTTGCACTTGATCTCAGGTATTCAGCTGATTATGAACCACAGTGCCCGGGTGTGACGATGTCATGTGCCTGGTGACTGGTGACTAATGAAATTGGAAAGCACAGCTCAGTGCATTTCCCAGAATACCCCAAGAGCCGTATTAAGCAAATGTGAATGGCCCTCCAAGTTTCCCCAGTGATGTGCTGGCCACAATCAGGACTGTAAGATCAGAATTCCGCGGCTTAGTTGGTGTCTTCAGGGTCTGGCTTCACGAACCTCGTCCCCTCTTGGATGAGTTCAACAGATTTATGAGTGGGATAAACAATATCCATGCTCCAGAAATCCTCAACTCAGAGATACCAGTGCCTGGGGCTCCAGGGGGTCAATGCCAGGCAGTGGCATTACTGGCCAATGGTATTTGTGGTAGCAGATCCCCGAATCTGGGAAAGCAGCCACTGCATTGGGGGAAGGAAGGGACCTCTTTTTGTATCTGTTCTGTGCTTTGGGACCACAGCAATCGTCTTGTCTTAAAGGTCTGTGTCCTTAGTTTCTCTGTAGGAGTTAATATCAGGCTGTCGGCTGCAGATCTGGGATTCCTCTTCTCCAGTGCTCCTTGGGCCAGTGCCTTGTGCCATGCCATAGGTGCTTTGTGGTACTTTCTTTCCTACGTGGCTTACTTGTGTGGCTCCTGCAGGAAGACACACTGTAAGGTCAGGGACCTTATACCTTGCCCCCTATGGGAAGGGAGTCATATATTGGTAGAATATAAGCACCTTTTAGAGAAATTGTCCTCGGCTGGAGTGACTTTGTCCTTCTGTCATTAGGGCAGAGGTCATGGGTGCTATCAACACAGAATACTCCCCCTATTAAAGAAATACTTGATCCCAAATATCCCCGGTGTGGACACCAAGAAGCAAAGCACACAGTCCACGCCTGAGCTAGTTGCCACAACCCAAGGGACCTGTTTTAAAGACTTGAAAGAAAAACCAATAAATATTAGCCATTCAATATATTTCCTTAGAAAGGTAAATCCACAGATTACCAAAGACAGGGTCTGACTAAAAGAAACTGGAGTCCAGGAAAGGTAAACATGGAGGGAGGGTTTCCAGCTAGCATGGGGACTTCCTTAGGGCAATGGCAGCACTCCTTCTCCGGCTCAGCTCACCGCTGGTGTTTGCTGGGTAAATGAGGCCTCTTAGCAGGGTCATTACACAGTGCTTGTCACCCAGATGTTGTGTGTGCTTATTCCTCTCTACAACCCCACCCAAAGACACCTCACAAGGAGGTGCATTCTCCTTTGTGGACTCATGATGAGTCTCTCTCCTAGGGAAGGCACCCAGAGGTGCTGCCGAATGCTCATTGATGAGGAAGATAGTTTGGCCAGGGTAGGATGCCATGGGGACCCACACACAAACTCATAAACTATACACACATTCCCCTGTTTGGGGCATCTTTCTGTACATATACACATACAAGTGTGTGCACAAGCATGTACATGTCCACATACACACATGCCTGCACATGCACATACATGCACATGTACACATACACGTACATACAGTGCACACTCACTGCCCATGAACATTGTGCCCTTTGTGAGTGGGGATCCCGAGGGGTATCTGACTGATGTTTTCTATCATGTTTTGAGCCTGCTTGGGAACGAAGGCTTGTTTAGAGACTTGGTATTAAATAGTTGAGCTTTGCAGAAATTCTTTTTAAGCAAGACTATTTCAAACTCATTTACTTTCCAGCCTTAAGTTGAAATCAAGCTGTTCTGCATATATCACCTACATTTTCATTTTGGGAAAGCCTGTTTCTGGAGCTTGACCTGCCACATGTTTGTGCCAGGGGGCAGGGTGGGGGCTGGGAGCCGCTGAATGGCTTTTCCATGTGGCTCACTGTGGTGTCAGGAAGCCATCCTGTACCTTTTCAGCTGCTGGAGGTGGTGCCTGTTTCTGCTGGCCCAACCTATCAGTAATAGAGCTCCTCCTGGAAGCAAAAACTAGACCTAATGAGAGAAGAGACAGGGGAGGGGCACGTGGGGGAGGGATGGGGACGGGAGGAAAGTTAGATGTTGACACACGCTCGGAAGACGCCAAGGAATTCTGTTTACTCCTTGGTGATATTTCTGCCTTTTGTTGTGGCAAAGACCTGCCTTTTACTGTGTGGTTGAACTGTCTTCAAAGACTGGAAAAGTAAGGGCCATTCCAACAAAAACCTTTGCTGAGTGTAGCGGACAGAACCCCAAATTCAAATCAGGTCTGAGCCCTTGGCGGCACAGCCTGAGCTGGGTAGCAAGAGCAAGTATGTAGATGCCAGGAAGTCTCCTCTATGTGACAGGGCATTCAAGGTGGAGACTCCAACTTGGGTCCTTGGGAACACTGCTTCAGATGAACCTGTTCAGATCTTAGCTCTACCACAAACTCCCCATGGGACCTTAGACCTGCCACTCTGGGTCTTTGAGCCTCAGTTTTCCCCACTTGTGGAATGGGTGTATGTCTGTGTGTAAATGGTCACTTATAAAGCTTAGCTACAGGTTAGAGCTTGGCCCACGGAAACGCCAGCAGGCTTTGCCTCCCCATTCATGAGGACATGGAGACATGCTGGGCATTAGGGCCCATTCTTTGCTCTCCAAGTAGGGGTGTGTGATGCTTGCAGAAAAAGAGACACTTGCCCCTTCACCTCCCAAGAAAAAGAAGGGAAAGCTTGGGAATACCTCTGGGACAGAAAGTTAGTCTGGCCTCAGCTGCCTGGGTTACCACCAAGCCCTGTGTGGCCCACTCTGGTGATAGTCAAGGATAGAATCCATGGCCACTGAAAGCAGAGAAACCCAAGAGTAAGGCCTTGTCTCTGGGCCATGCATGGCCCTGTCATCTGTTAAAAGCTCCTACCCATGGTTAGGCTGAGGGAGACCCAAGCTGGTAAAAACTTCTGTGCCATTTCTTGCTCATGAGAACATGGGGGCTGAGGCAATCACTCAGTGGGAACAGTGGCCACCACCAAATGTCAACACCGAGCTTAGCGATATTCAGAATGGTCCCCCAAAGGTACAGGAGATACATGGTTCCAAGTTTCTTCCTGCTTCCACTTACTGCTGTGCCCTGATTTTTGTTTGATTGACACTGAGGTCACCCTGACCCAATAAAATTACACTAGCTTCCTAAAGCCTGTTTTTATATATGTGCGGTGGATCTGCAACCCTCTTGCATGGTCATGTGGGTAGTCTAGGCGAAGAAGAGAGAAGTGAACACACCATTTGTGGGGTTCAACCAGTGTTACTCCACTGTCTTGGGTATGTTTCCTATCACTGAGATAAATTAACCCAACAGAAGCAACTTAAAAGAGAAAGGGTATATTTAGCTCACAGTTCCAGGTAAAGTAGGCAGGTAACATTGGCCAAGACCTTGCATCCCCAATCAAGGAGCAGAGTATGGCAAACATGCACTCACTTTCTCCATGATTTTCAATGCAGGATTCCAGTCCAGGGCATTGTCTTGCCCACATTCAAGATGGGTCTTCTCATATCAATTAATGTAATCAAGATAATCCCCCAAAATGTGAGCCCAAAGGTCTCAAAGATGGTTCTAAATTCTGTCAAGTTGATGACTAACACCAACCATCACATTCTACCAGCTTGTCAGTTTTCGGACACCACCAGCACCACTCAGGCAGAGTGACAGTCTAAGATGCAGGGATTCAGAAGGAACATAAGAGGAGATGAGGCGTGGTCCCAGGGATGGAGGATACAGTTTCTCTTTGCTTGCCTTTGGTAGTGGGATGGAAAGGTGAGATGGGGCCTTTGGGGCTACAGACACAAACTTACATCTTGGTACCACTTTTTCTGTATTATTAGACTTGGAAAATATCTTTTTAAAATTATCTGTCTATCATCCATCTATCTACCTACCTACCTATCATCTATCTATTATCTATCATCTATCTTTCTTTCTATCTATCATCTATCTATCTATCCATCTATCTCATATCTCATGTGGTGAGGCATGTGCCTGCCACATCACTCATGTGGAGGTCAGAGGACAATTTTTGGGACTCAGTCTGAGGGAAGATATTATATTCACTATTTTATTTTGCTCTCACCCCTTAATCAAGGCAGTTCAAGTGTTCACACAGCATTTCCATGAACCTTTTGCCTACATCACCCATGGTCTAGCCAGTTGTTATGGTGATTTACCTCAACCATAGAATTATTTTCGTTGCTACGTCATAGCTATAATTTTGTTACAGTTATGAATGATAATGCAAACAGTTTTGGAGCTAGAGGTTTGGTGAAGGGGTTGCGACCCACAGGTTGAGAACCATTGATAGGAGGCATCACTAAAGCCTTGTGTAAATACCACATGTTTTATGTAAACAGCTCAGGTATCCTTGAATGTTGGTATTTATCAAGGGCCTGTGACCATTCCCTGCAGATGCTGAGAGAAACCATTGAGAGCAGAGTGGTTCTGTGACTTACTAAAGGGTGGCATTGTCTCCAAGCTTCCCATTCTCCTAAAAGTGTCTGTAAACCTGGCCAGACAGAGAGGAAACACAGGCGTGAGGGTAAAGTTACTGATGATGTCATTCTTTTTTTTTTTTTTTTCCTTTAGATAAAAAGACTTGGCTCAGCTTAAACCTGAAGAATGCAGAGTGTTTACCATTAGATACGTGGTATGTGCAGCTGTACACCTGTCATCTGGCCACTTTGTATTTCCAGCCTCCCCCTCTTCCCTTCTCTCTCTCTCCTCTCTCTCCTGTCTGCCGGTCTCACCATATAGTTTGAGCTAGCCCACCTCCAACTTTCTGCCTCAGCCTCCTCAGTGTGAGGAGACCAATAGGCATCACCATTCCTGGTTCAAGAGTGTAGTCACGAGGGCAGCTGTAGAGAATCCAGAGCTGTTCTCGTGTCCATGGGTGTCAACTAAAGCCCCAGTCACTCCTGAGCCGGGATGCTGACACCCACCCCGTTGAAGGCTTGCCTTCTCTGCAGGTGGGAACAGTGTGGGAGACAGAGAGCTGCTCCAAGGATGGTTTCCATTTCCAAGCTGTGGTCTGACCACTCATGTTTTTTAAAATGAAAAATTAAATCTTGGCTCTGGCCCAAGAGCAGAGAAAGCAGCATTTTGTTCTTCCCCTCCAGAAGGGGATATTGGGAGGGATATGGTAATGTCAGCTGCCAAGGAGCAGATCCGATGCCCTGCAGCCCTTGACCCCAAGTAATTGCTGAGGGTAGAGAACTGGGTGGTTCTGTTGGCCTTGATGAATGGGGAAGGCTTTGACATTTCAGAGTCTTCCCAAAAGTTGATCCAGACAGGAAGTTGTGTGGCCAAGAAACCTGCCCAGACGATGAGAGCTGATTCCAAGGCCGGTGTTGAGCAGTAGCTAAGCTGACCCCATGGAGGTTTCAAGGGAGGTTTCTCTTGCAAGATCCCTTCTTTTGTCTCCTGCACCTCTTCCTGGAGAGGCAATCAGCAGCTGACATGCCTGTTCCCTCACGGCCTGGCTGGATGCTGTATTCCTGGCTTTTGTCTCAGGGCTATGACCTGGCCACTGTGCCAGGCTCACTACAGCTGTAGGACTGAACCTTTGGGGACTGTGCTGCAACATTTAACACCTTAAGGGGGTTGCATGGCTCCCTCTAGCCTCATCTTCTGCCATAGCAAATCTGCCAACATATCATGAACATCCCTAACTGGAGTCCTTTGCACTTTATCCCATTAGCCTGAATGCCTGTCCTCTCTGCGTACCCCACTGCAGACTGGGAAGTCCTGGGCTTCGAAGGTACCACCAGAGACTGTAGATAATGGACTTGACAGCCCACAGCCTCCTTTCCCTAAAACATAGAGAAGATCGCGCAGTCACTATAAGGAAAATGATTTAACAAAGCCAAGAGTCCAAGAGATATCATGTATAACTGCTATAACCAACTGCAAGGCTGCAGGTGCCTGGGAAACTGTTACCTGTCACCAGCAGGGAGCAGTACTGTGATGGGCTGTGGAGTCCTATTGAGCCATCCCCATCAGCTTGACGAAGTGTCCAAAGAGAATTTATTTAGTTTGTTGTACCTAGCTACTGGTTCCCCAGGGAAAATTCTCTCTGAGACTTTATTGGGTACATGGAGAAGCAGGTCCACCTGTTTATACCTTCCTTCTCTCCACACTTCTACCCCAGGCAGCTAAATGCCGTAATGGAAATTTGAGGTTTATGTTCTCATTAAACACAATGAGCCACCTGGTCCTGTGTTTGCCCAGCCTCATTTCATTCAGTTATCAGGCTCCAGGCCTTAACACCAAAAACAACAATAATAATATAAAAAAAGCAGAAAGCCTTTGCAATGTTTGTTTCCTGACCCACAGAAGTTTTCCTTTGATTTCAAACCACGTGATTCAAGTAAAATGTGCTCCACATGTCCAGAATCATTTACCTATTCATTCATTTATGACAGCAAAGCCGGCTTTGAGATGTCGAGGCTTTGTACACAGAGTCCGAGATGTTTGCTCTTGTACATCAAATAGTGCTTGTTAAGTGATTACATGGACCAGCTTCTTAGAATCCCTGGAGGTGGCTGCCGTTTGCTGTTGTCTCTGTCTCCTCTGCCTCTGTCTCATCTTTTGTTTTTGGTGAGGATTCCTTGATGTTTAGACTCATGGTCATGAACCCAAACACTTGTCAGTCTGTTCCCACAAACAACAGTGGCCCAGGGAATTGGGTAGCCCTAGGAAGAAGTGGAGCTCAGAGAAGGTTCTGGAAAAGGATATAGACAGTGTGTTCAGCTTGTCATGTTCAGGTTAAAAGAGAGAGAAAAAAAACCAACTAAGATTTTCAAACTGAGAGTCAAGTGATGTTGGGGTTGTTTTAGGAGGAGGAAAACATTCTAGGGAAATGGGCTGGATTTTTTTTTTTTCAGAGAATATTTGTTTGTTCAAAAGTTAGAAATGAAGGGATACAAGGTCAAGTGTAGATTTTCATCCTCCTGACTATTTTTAGTCCAGACTCTTTTCTCTCCCACATCCTACCCTTCACCAAGTGCCCTGAAGTTTTATCTCATGAGTTCTGTGTTCCTCACCCATCAACAACAGTGTTTCTCCACCTCTTCCAAGACAGGAGGGACCTGCCACCCTGGCCTTGGGGTGGGAGGCACAGTCCAACCCTTGTGGCACTTATAACACATCCTTGGAGAAGCCAAACTGGGAAGAGAATGGTGTGGCTGGGGGAGACTTCTCTCCAAGTCTGCAAAGCTCGAGTCCAGCCCAGAGTCTCTGCCCTCAGCTCTAATTTCTACCTCTATGGAAATCATGTTCTGAGTTCCCCAGAAGGTCTGAGGCTCTGCTTCTTCCCCTGCAGCTGAGTCTCATACCCTTCCCACTCATGGTCAGGCCTCCAACTACGCCAAATTATTAGTTCACATGTTCATGCCTGGGCACATACTGTTCTTGGGTGCACTCCCAGCTCTTCACAGTCCCCAGTGCTGCCTGCTTGTGTCGTTTGCAGCCCCAGAATTCTGGGCCTTCTTCACCTGTGAGATGCCCAAATAACCTTTCTCCATCTTCATCAGAGGCCACAGATTGACCACTGCCCCCTTCAATGTCGAGGGCTAGTAGCAGACAGCTTAGGGCTGACCAATCAGGACTCCTATCTCTGTCAAATCACCATGTTTCACTGGCCCAAACAAATCCAAAAGCTCTCTCTGTTCTCGGAATTTGAGATTAAAAGTAAGTAGGATATCTTTTTTTCAGGAGTTAACTGACTTTGTATAAAATGTTACCCGAGTGTCTGCTGGGTATCCTGACTCTAGGAAGTAGAGCCTTTTAAAAAGTGAAGTCCATGTGGCTGGTGGCATTGCTTGACCTTGTGGACATTATGTTCCTGGGTCAGGCTATACCTGAAGCATTTTCTCTGAACTTTTCGGAAAGACTAGCCTATTAATCTCCCCATTCTCCCTAAAACCAATTCAAATCATACTGTGTCAGTTGCCTTTAAGAGTTACAAAGAATGCATCATCCGGGTGGGCATGTCCCTTCTCTGTGAAACCTGGGACCTGGTACACATTTCTGCTATCCTTTATTCACATACCCCTGCAATTTTCTCCTCCACACATCCTGGCTCCTTCCTTTGAGCTGAACAGAAGGATATGGCTCTCTCTGTTGTCCTGACACAGGCTAAGAAGCACCATGAAGCTGGCATTAGAGTTGTGAGCTTGGAAGTCAATGAGACAGTTTAAATCTTGGCTCTGCCTCGTGCTGTGGTTAGCTGTGAACAGTCCTATCCTCTGCTTGTCTGAGTCTCCTGTCAAGGGTCACTATAAAGGCCGAACACAATTATTCCTCTTGTCCTGACCAGAGTGTCTGGTCTCCACTAGCATGGAGGGAAGGATGAGACAGACGTCAGAAAAATGAGTGGGTCCTGTGAAAACTCACAATCAAGGTCAGCCCAGGGTGGGGACAAGTCACACACAAACAGCAGCTTTTTTTCAAGGACGGCAGCTGTCTCTAGACACAGACATCATCTGAGAAAAGCTTAAGAGCATGGGTAGAAGTGGCCAGTTCCTCTCGCCCACCTGCCCCTGAAGCCACAGCCATTCTCCATTCGGGAGTGGGTACTGACTGTAGGCATGGACTGTCATCTTCCAAAAGGTCTTTGACACTTTCACGCCTTTGCCTCAGGCTCAGATCTGGGATCTCTTGCTCTGAGGAGAAGGTTGTATAGGGGTTAGCTGGGCAGACTTGAGTCACAGCCCTGGTGGCCTGGCTTCCCAACTTGTATGTTTCTAAGGCAAGATGTTCACTCTGAGATTCTGCTTTCTTATCTCCAAAGTGTATTGTGAAAGCACAGGGTCACGGGGTATTGGCTCTTAGACCTGTGTCACAAACAGTATCTTGAAAACTCTTGATGCAGGCTGAGGGCTTGCTCCTCTCTGTTGCCCTGTGGGGGGCTTGCAGACACACCCCCCCACCCCGTGTGAGCCTGCCCAGAGTGAGCTTGCTTACTGACACCTCCCAGGGCACTGGGTGACTACAAGCCTGTAGCTGTCTTGTGTCCTGCTTTTGAACTCCCCCTCTCCATGGTCTCACATTGTAGCTCACTCCAATACCCAGCACCTCAGCTACTTCATCCACAAGATGGAGACAATGATGACCTACAGGTTTGTTGGGTCAACTTGCCTTTATGCAAACAACATACTTCACACTGTCAGGCACCTGACAAAGGCCCAATAAATGTCAGCTTTAGTCATTTCTAGAGTAATTTCGTGAGCCTCCTTACATTTAGAGACTATCGTCTCAGAAGAAAGGAAGGGACATGTGCTTTCTCTCAGACATGTAGTTCCAGGCCAGGATCTGTAGGATGGCAGTTAAGAATGAGAAGGGAGTGTCAGAGATAGAGCAAGGCAGGAGGGGACTCCTAACTAGTTTCTCATTGCCATGGAACACAGGGACTCTTCCTTTGTGGTGTGCCCAACCCATCCATTGCCTCACAGAGGGCTGGTGACACTCAGGTCCTACCGGCCCAGCTGCAGGGTTGGCATCAGTGATGGTGAAAAGAACCCCCCTTCCCTGGCTGCAGGGCTGCAGGGCTGCAGGGCTGTAGGGTTGCAGGGATGCGAGGCTGGACCTCAGGCCATGCTTCCTACTGTATTTACACTGATTTCAGGGGCAAAGACAAGAGAATAAAGAAGAGAGTGGTATGGGGGAGACACCGGGATGTGCCCGGTAATGAGGAGGAGAGAAAGAACAGAGAAGAGACAAAGACAGAATGGGTCACAGTTCTCTGATTCTTTCCGGTTTTATGAGCCACTGCTGAGTTTAGGTGATTACCGTGCCTCCATATGTGTGAGCTAAGATGCATGCTGTGTGCTGTGGTCATGAATGAATAGTTATGGGTTGAAGCCATTCATCAGCGCTGGGTATGTCTTTGATGAGTGAATATGGTGCAGACTCTGGATGTTTCTGCAGAGAAGGGAGCACAGTCCCCGAACCAGCCAGAAATGAAGGTGATGCCCATAAACACTGTTTCTCCTTTATCTTGTCCCAGCAAAGCTGTGAGCATGAGCTGAGGTACATGCAGAAAGTCCCCAGGGAAACCAGCCTGTGACAGTGACCACACTGTGGTCCCTGCAAAAGAGAGCAAGGCTTCCGTTGCCTCTCAGCCAAGGTCAGTCAGCTCCCGATTCCAGCTTATCCTCACCAGGGCCATTCCTCCTCACTGACTCCCTGTTTGGTCCTCTAACATTGCAGAACAAGGCCTCCTCTCATGGGAAGAACAAAATGCTAGGGGCAATGATCTCTCGATGGGAGAGGAAACACAGGGTCCTAGCATCCTAAGGATGTAGTCTCCCTGGACAGCCATTTAGTTCCATCTGGCTGTCTCCAGGAATAAAAAAGCTTCAAGGCCCAGGATCCAGGCCTGAGGTGATGTGACCTTGGGATAGGTGTTCCATCCCATGAGCCTCAGATTTCTGTTCTGTAAAATAGCAGAAGTGAGAGCCTGGACCAGCTTTACCTTAAAGGGCTCTTTTAGCCGAGTTCTTCACTTAAGTCCTTTGGGTTTGCAAAGGTCTCATCTGATCCTCTGACCCAGCCGTTCTCACCCACACCATGAGGCAATCCCACACCTGCACTCTCCCATCTTCAGTTCCCAGGGCTAGCTGTGATTTAGCACTTTGCCCTCTTCCCTTGCGGGGCCATTAGGATGCAAATGAGAATGGCTGACATTGTCCTCAGACTAAGGGAAAATAGACTTTGCTGCATAATTTTAACCCAAAGTCACTTGAAGTATCATTGCTTTGCTGTGAGCCAGTAATTACATTGCCAGCTTCTCCCAAATGACTCTGACACTGGAGGTTGTCTAGACAGTGGACCAAAGCCCGGGAAGAGACAGCGGGGCTTCACATCCAGGTGAGATGTGCAGAAAGCCTCCCCCCAGCTGATGCCCAGATCCCCCAAAGACAGGCATCGTTCTCAGACATGAGCAGAGCTGGTCAGAGAGACCTGAGTGCCTGAACTTCCCAGAAGGCAAAGAAGGAGACAATGCAGCCTTAGACACAGCATGGGCGTGGGGAGGGGTAGGGAGGAAATGGCTTTGTCTTAACTTGGTCTCCACTGTCACATGTCCCTGTGCCAGACTCTGATGTTATAAGTACCTCAGTGTTGTGTGTGTCCAGTGAGCCGACACATCGATCCATACACTGACCTCACAGTGTGGGAGCCAAAAATAGGAGCAAATACTGAGACCTAAAAACCTCTGCAGACCTCTCTGGAACCACTTCAGTTTTCTTGTCTGAGGTTTCCAGTCACCCTACCCAGGCCTGTCAAGGCCTCCTAACATCTAGGTTTTATCCTATTTTGCAAATAAAGAGCCAAAGCTGCCTAAATTGAATAGAAGTGGCCGCTTCTGCCTGTGGGATCTTCATTACAGTCTTACTTCCCCATAGTCTTCCCCCAGACATGCCTTCTTTTATTTATCAAATTAACAAACCCACTGAGAAGCAGGTTCTGTTCTTAGTCGTCAATTTATATATTGAAATAATCTTGAACTTTTGTGCGCCTTCTAATCAACTACTTCTCATAAATACAAATGTGTGGTACTGTTTACAAAGAGCAAAGTGTGGTGAAAGATGCCACTCAGAGTACTTTTTTTCAAGATACATCCCAGGATGCCACAATGCACATCTATCTCCTCCAATCTGTGACCTTGCCCAGTCTTTCCTTATTTCTTACGACATGGGCTACCACACACACACTTGCAGAAATAGGAGGAGGACACGGAGCACTCCGATCAAGCTTCGCACTGAGGGTAAAGAGCAGTCTTCCCTGGCGGAGCCTCCAAGGTCACACAGGAGTCTTCATTAACCGGGCATCTCGCAGGGTGGACATTGCAGCAATACACGGCAGCCTTGCTGCACAGCACCACCTGGGTTGCAAACTCTGCTGTGTTCCCTAAAATAAGTCACTGGATCTTAGTCGCCAGGACTTGTGAAACTGACCCTTTCTGCAAATAAGATCGTTGAGGTAGAACTCAAAGTTAAGAAAAATCCACACTAGATTAAGGTATATCTGTACAATGAATGGAATCTGTCAGAGGCCATGCAGGAGAATAGCCATTGAGGACTAGATGGAAGCTGTGCTTTTAAGCCAAGGCACGCCAAGGATTACTGACAGCCACCAGAAGCTGGGAGAGGCTGGGCAGAGTCCTCTCTCGAATCTGCAGGGAGAGCCAGGCCTGGCAGAGGCCTTGACTGTGGTCTTGAAACCTCTGCAACCTCTGCATTTTTAGGCTGATCAGTTGAGAGCTTTTGCTGCCCTGACTCAGAAATGAATGCATCAGCATATGCAATCAGCATCTGCAGCAATTCTGGCGGCCCCCACCTAACAGCATCCACTTAGAATCTCATAATTGAGCAAGGGCCAAGGTCATTTCCAAGATTAGCAATAAAGGGTGGACTCTGACTGTTTCCATCGTCCTCTGCTTCCCCTTGCTCTCTCTAAGGAAACAAGCTGCCATCTTGTCAGCTGGCCAGTAGAGAGGCCCACTGAGATGAGGAGCAGTGGGTGGTCCTGGCCAGCTGTCTGATCAGCTGAGGCCCTCTAGACGCCCCCCCCACACACACACACAGGGAACTGAATTCTAACAGGAAGCCTGTTCCTGAGCTGAGAAAACCATGCTTCCCCAGCTGGTCACCATAATGACCACTATGTGGCAGACACCTTGACTGGTGTGCTGTGAAGACCTTGAGTTAGAAAATCCCACTGATCTAGATCCCTGAAGGTAGAACAATAGGATGCTCTGAGCCAGGGAATTTTTAGGTCTTTTTTCTCCTGAAGAAATAGATTGTGCCATGTAACAGGCAGCTGGCAATCACCTCAGAGGGAGACATTGATGCAGCCTTCACATATCTGTAGGCTCTTGTTTTTATTTTATGTTTTCCAGGAAAGGCTCTCTCTCTCTCTCTCTCTCTCTCTCTCTCTCTCTCTCTCTCTCTCTCTCTCTCTCTCTCTGTGTGTGTGTGTGTTTGTGTGTGTGTGTGTGTGTGTGTGTGTGTGTGAAAGAGAGAGAGAATATGCATGTACCATGGTCTGCACGTGGAGGTCAGAGGAAAACTAGAGTTGATTCTCTTCTCTGCCAGCTAGGTTCCTAGACTCAGACTCAGTTTGTCAGAGTCTGATTTTACCTACTGAGCTGTCTCACTAGCTGTGGATTTATTTTTCATGTAAAATGTCCCATTTAGAGTAGCATTTCTCGGGCAATTTTGCTGCCTGCTGGACATTTGCTAGGATCCGTCTTGAAACATCACGACTGGAGGGTGCTGCTGGATTGCAGAAGCCAGAGGCCAGGCATCATGCTAAATGGCCTGTGGGAAAAGTACCATCTGGTGCAAGATGACAATAGGTTGTGGAGGATAGCCCTGTACTCTCAACAAAGAAACACATGCTCCAAAGGTCCCCGTCCTTCTGTTGAGAAGCCCTGAGTAGGAAGGGTAACACTTGAGTCAAACTATAAACCTGCTGAGCGGACCTGGTGGGACCTTCAGGCCCAGCCTCACAGAGAAGGCTTTCCGGCTCAGAATTAAGGCAGACTTTCACCAGTTCATCTCCCCCCCCCCCCCCTGTTCTCCATCCTCTGTCCCATCTCTCTTACCTCTTAGGGTTGTCTTGGTCTTCCATATTCCTTTCAGGCCTAGGATACAATATTTTTCAGTTATTACTCAATAATGTCTAACATTGAAAGCACAATTTCTCAAAAACTCGAAAACTTTACTCAACTTGGTTCTGATCTCTCTAGAAAGTTCTTCAGGTTGGCCCTAGAATAAAGGGAGGGATAAGCCAGTCATGGTGCAGTGGAAAGCAGAAGCCAGGCCAGGGGTTCCTAACAGAAGTCTCTTGGGACAGGGGGCCTTGAACCCAAGGGGGACTGTGACGATGTCACTCATTGGGGTGATGATTGGTGCTATCAGAAGCTGAGCTGCTCTGTAAGGGGGGGTGGCTATAGTGAGGGTACACACAGTTTAGGTAGGGATCTACTGTGCATAAGGTCAGCAGAGACTGGTTGCTTTTCAAGGTCAGCAGAAGCCAGAGTGGTACATGGTCAGCCAACCTTACAGGTCTATTCCTAAGGTGTCTGAGATCTAAAGACCCCCTCTTCGTGCCATACCCCATCTTTAGTTTTTCCCTGGACAAATGATGGCTCACCTCTCCTCACTGCTTCTGATCTGCCACTGGCGCTTCTTACTGGCAGAGCCTAAGGAGCCACCTGGAAGAGCAGCCTGAGAAGGGTACTTGCATATCCAGACTCACTTCACCGGGCAATCTAGGGGCCGATAGCAGGGCTGCCCTTTTATTAGCTATCTATCTGCTCTTCTGCACCATTTCCACTGGAGTGGGGTTTACATGGGGATAACTGAAGGGTCCCAAAGGCCAAGAGACCTGTAAGGCATGTCCCTCAAAGCCTTTCTAAGGTGCTTTGACTGTAACTGGGCACAATTTATTGGTACTTTGTCTACTCTATTGAGCCCGCACACAAATCCTGACTCTCCTTTATGGCTTAGTCAGAGACCTGCCTCTAGGGAGCCCTGATTTCCCCACTTTATGGCCACCTCAGTAGTCTCTCAGCTCCTGAGACTTCCTAGTGCATGTTTAGAGGAACATCCTTCTAAATCCTTCTGTCCCTGAATGGCTTACCTTAGACAAGGTCCTTTCCAGAAGGATCTGGCTCAGTCATGTTCCATGCCCCACATTCTGTTCTGCCAAACCTCAGGAGGTCAGAGGTTAGGTCATTCCCAAAACATCCTCTCTGTCATTAGTCTCTATGGGAAAACCAACCAGGCTTTTAGCCTTCACATTACATCAGAGGAAAGCTGGGTGCCATGTTTATGTAACCCTACACATATCAGTTAACAGTCCCTAAAGAGCTTTCTACCACACTAACAGCACCAAAGGGGGTGGGGGGACTATCACCTAAATGCAAGTGACAGAATTGTTCCACATAACTGCCTTTCACGATGACTCAGTGGCTGGGCCAGTGTCTCTGTGAGTCTCTTGACCTCTTGGCCACATAGTTGCCCCATCTCTGGTCCTCGTGAAGAAGGAAAGTGGATGCAGTCACTGCTCTGTAACTTCGGCTTTCCCAAAGGGCTCTAGCAAACTTCCGCTGACATATTGTTGAGTAGAAGTGGATTGTGGCTCTAACCCTAGCTTCATTAGAGAGGATGGAAAGATCACAGAGACTAAACAGCCGTAAGTCAGACTTCGGAAACAGACCAACTCAGGGTAGTGTCTTGTGATGGTTTTGTTATTGGTGGTTGTTTTGTTTTGGGGCTGTTGGGGTGGGGGTGGGACGGAATCCAGGCTTTCCCCTTGTTAAGTGGCTATCTACCACTGAGCCCCACCCCCAGCTTAAGGACACTATGGGGAGCCAGCAGCTTCTACCACAGTATTATTCCAGCTACTTCTGACCTTCTCCGTGTAGACAGCTTTGCCCTGTGTGTCATTTTGCCTTGTCAGAGGAATTAACTGTGCCCTGAGGTAGCTGTCAGAGTCCTGCTTCTGGAAGTCACCTGAAGTCCACATCACCAGCAGGGCTGACATTTCCTGGCCGTGGGCCAGACTCCTACCAGCTGATACGGACAATCTGATCACTTCCACATTGTTCCTTTCTACTTTTTTTTTTTTTTTTTTTTTTTTTTTTTTTAGAAAATCCTTTGGATTTTTTTCCCTGAGCTCCAGTGTAGTCAAAACACTCCAGCCAATCCTAACCTCAGAATACAAAAGACCCAAACTCATCAACTTAAAAAACAAAACAAAGCCAAACCTTAATTCAACAAACTGGACTTTTTATGTTTATCAGCCACTTCTCTGACAATCTTGCAGAGGACACTTTTGATTAGTGACTGGATTAAGAAACCCACTAACTTACTTGCTCACTCACCAGAGGTCCACCAGGCACTGCATTTAACAGCCCCCCCCCCCCAAATTAGCTGGCCACAAATGCAACTTGTTGGTCCAATTGAACAGCTGTTATGTAATACTGTATTACTTAGGGCAGCCATTACTAGCTGCTGCTACAGCTAACCCCCAAAACACATTAGATTAACCCAACAGATATTTCTATTTAAAGGGGCCCCTGGCCAAACAGCCTACTGGCTGCTTCTACTTCCACTGTGTTCCCTCTGCTTCACAACCCTGGTCCTCTCCCATCAGCCCGTGTGTGGAAAGAGGGGTTTGGGTTCTGCACCGCAAGCCTTGCAGGGCTGTTTCTGGATGTCTGTCACCTCTGGCTTTGATACAGCTTCTGAAGGTGGACTCACTGATGTAGATATACCAATATGGGAGAGGACAGGACGCGTGTCTAGGAAGGACAGGAAAGGAATAAGCTGACCTCTCCCTCAAAGACACTTTGAGAGCTCAAGTGTTTTAAGCTTTGATTACTTGTGCTTAAGAGATCCAGAGATAAGAGAAAATGGCTGGAACCTATGAGCCTCTTGGTGATGGACAAATACTTCCTGAAATGCTGGAGGCTATTGTTTGTGTAAGATAGGAAGCCACAGGGGGAGGTACAGAGGAAGGAAATGTGTCAAGATGTATGCTTGCCCCTGGTTGGACCTGGTGGGAAATACTTAGTCTTTTGGGTTTGCCTTTATAAGTCTCTGCAAAATGTGACTTGGTCACCATTTTCTGGGAACCCTGAAGTGGACCTGACCAGAGTTCATTGTCCTGGCTGGTAATTGAAACTTGCTTCAAATTTAGCTCAAAAATTGTAGTAGTGATCTTAGTCCCTACTGATGGGATTAGCAGGTGCTTTTCATAAAATGAGAAAACTCAGGGTCAGAGAGGTAAAATTTCTTGTCCAAGATGACAATGAATACATGAGATGATTGCCTTATTTTCTGTGATGATTTCCTGTTTGTTTCTCTGCCTGTTTGGGGTTCACTTCTGTATAGCTACTTGTGTTTTAGCCCAGTTTCCCCAGTCATAAAACGTAGCTTTTTAAAAAATACCTGATGCTTATATTTATTATTTTCTTAGATGACTCCATATTCCTACCAACAGAGCTAAGGTGTGCCCGTTCCTTCCCCTTTCTTTGACCTATAACGACATTGTTTTATATTTTCCATATTATTTTACTAATTCTTTAAGAATCTATTTTGACCATATTCAATTATCCCAGATCTACCTCCACCTTCCAACCCATCCAGTTTTGTGGCATTCTGCCCCCATCTCCCTTCCCCTCACTTTTCCCTCTCACTCTCTCAACAGGACGAGTTTGGTTTGTGTCACCCAACTACTCTTAGGAGCAGGGCCTGCCTCAGATGGGGTTGGCTTACCAGGGGCCACACAACTAAAGAAAACTGACTCTTCTTCTCCCAACATCTGTTAAATGCTGACAGCTCCTTAGCTAGTCGTGGGACTTTGAATCACCTCCCCCTCTTCCACGCTAGGATTCTGTCTGGCTTGCATAGGCCTTGTGCGTGTTATCACAGCCACTGTGAGATCTTGTGTGCAACTGCCCTGTTGTATCTAGAAAATATGGTTTCCTTCTAATCATCCACTAGCTCTGGCTCTTGCAATCCCCCCCTCTTCCATGACCACCCCAGAGCCTTGGAATTAGATATGCGATATTGATGTCCCAAGAAGGATTGAGCTCACTGTAGTTTCTTATTCTCTGCATACTGACCAGCTGAGGGGTTCTGTGTTAATTTCCATCTACTGTAATAAAAGGTTTCGCTGATGAGGACTGAGAGATGCACTGGTCTATAGGTATATAGTGATACATCATTAGGTGTCAGTTTAATGCTGTGGCCATTTAGCAGAATACATTCTCCCCTAGGGCCTATGGCCCATCTAGCCTCAGCTTCTTGACTCTGTTAACCATGCCAAGTATGGGATCCACTTCATGGATCGGGCCTTAGATGCAATCAAACAGGTAACTGGCTGCTTCCATAACTATTGTGTCAGTGGGCACATCTTAACAATATTGTGTTCAAAGACAATGTTACTCAATGGTGTAAAAGTGTTAGCTCTCTTAACTGGCTGCAAATGAGACTACGCTCTCTCCTTTCTGCCCAAATATATTTATTTATTTGGGAATTCTCTATTTTAATTCTTTGTTCCTGTACCTAGTAGGGTCTGGCTAACTTCTCAAGCGTCATGAGCACATGGGCACACACAGCACACACGACAGCCCTCTGCCAGAACTGCCTCCTCCTGTTTGCTGCTCACTTGCTGTCTCCAGCGTGTGCTACATTTTTCTGCCATTGACTCCATCCATCTCTTTCTCTGTGATCTTTTCTGACACTTCCAAGTTTAACCAACCTATCCTCCCAAGAGGTCTGATAAATATTCAAGTCTTTTTCTCTCCATGGTTTGGTTTTTTAAAAATATCCCATTCTCTTGGGCATCTGGAATGCATTTCAGAGCAAGGAGGCAGCCCTGAGCAGAAGGTTCGAACTGCAGGTCTATAGCCCGTCAGAGGAGGGGCCTCATTTACACTTCCAAGTCATCTGGCTGACCTAGGATGCTTTTCTTCTCAAGCCAAAGCAGAGAGACCCCAGCACCTGGAAAGCATACGGGTTGGGGTCCTTTCTTGACCAGCTACAGAGTTGCTACTGTAGCTGTGCAGAGCCCACAGATTACATGTTCTACAGTTCTCTGTGACATACATTGGGCCAGTGAAGTTGGCCATCAGACATCCTCAAGAGACAACAACTACCCCCATTTGATAGATAAAGAAACTGAGGCTTAAGCAACTTACCCAAGGTCATATTACTAGAGTACCGGGGATTTGTGTTCTTTCTGAGCCTCACTTGCTCTGGTTATTCAGGATCTTACCTTTTAACTGCTAATAACCTTAATGTGCTGGTCGTCATGAAATTAAATAGGATGGCTTTAAATTAATACCACCATTCCTCTCTCAAGCATGTTCAAGAGTAGCCACTGGAGAATGTCTACTTCCAAGAGAGTGCCACACGATCCCACTGACCCCAAACCATTATCATCGTGGTAAGCATAAACTCCCATGTGCTGGTTGGAGTAACTGGCTTCAGGGTTGTTCAGTAAGAGTACACAGACAGGAGGCTGACTGAGTTTGAGGCCACATCAGGAATTCCAGCTTGTCTGTCCTCTTTAGGAAGCTCTTCATTTTTGTGAACTTGGACTCCTGAGTGAGGAGGCGTGTGACAGAGGACTGAGTGAAAAGGCGTGAGTAATGTGGCTGTTACACTGCTTTAGTGAACTGTCACAAAGTAATGATTTGACCACTCTTCACTCCCCGGACTATTTCTGACACCATGTGGACAGGGGTACTCAGGTCCCAAGCGAATGCTCACTTCTCCAGAGGATGCAAGTTGGGGCCTCTAATCCAGCTCATTCCTGACCCTGTCTACCGGAAAGTAATCAGCCCAAGGCTGCCTCACCTCCAGGCACTTCTGCATAACAGGCAGTATGTAGCTCAGGGGTCAGCAGTCTGGTAATTGGGTAATGGAATAGAAGAATCTACAGGATAACAACAATGGGTTATTATGGGAAACAGCCAAGAAGAAGAAGAGGAAAAGATGTGCAAAGCAAAATATGGGAGAAGAGACAGTGGTTACTGTGACTCCTTAGCCGTTTCCCTGGCCACCGCTGTCTGGAAACTCTCCCATCCCTGGCCTTTTGGATCACGGTGGGGCATGATAAAGTTATGAGTCCACTTACCCATCAGTGTTTTTCTTCCCAGAGCTGGAGAACAGGGCTTCTTGCTTTGGTGTCCTGGTGATCAGTCTCATCCTACAGCTACCTCAGACCTGTCAGCCCATGAAGCTTTGGTGATTTGCTGAAGGTGTCGGAGCAGATTCCAACAAGCTCCTAGGCAGGAGCAATGAAGGATTCGGAGGAGCGAGAGAGATGTGGTCTATTGTAGAGCCCAGTGTGGAGTCTAGCAGCTTCATTCACAGGACAGAAAGGACTGTACTTTCGACAAGGACTCTAGGAGATTTCATGAGCTTCCAAGCCAGAAGCTGAACTATCTCATAAAAAAAAAAACAAAAAACAAAAAAACAAAAAACAAAACAAAAACAAAAACAAAAACAAAAAAAAACAGGCATAGGAAGTGGCAAGGCAGTCAGGGAAAGTTGCCTTCCGGCCCAGCAATGGCTTATTAGTGTTTTTCTCTGTTAAATGAAACCAAAAACTGGAAAAGAGTTTTAAAGAATTATGCAAAGCCTTTCCTCTGTAATGGAGAAGACTCCAGACACTGCATCCGATAAGATTTTAAGTCTTCAGCCTCTTAGGGGACAGCAGTGATGATCCAAACAGAGGCAGAGCAGTTACTGAGGATGACCTGGAGCCTGGGACAGCTCTTCAGCAGACAATCCTCACCTTCACACAGCCACAGCCAACACAAGGGACTATCTTAAGGTTTATCTGTTTATTTGACACTTGTTAAAATGAACCCATGCACAAAGTTTAAAAATCACATCAAAATACAAAGACTTACGTGTAGAGGGGGAAATTGCCCATAATTCTCTTAGCAAGTAACAGCCACTGTGCATGAATCTCTTTCTAGGCTTAAAACAAATGTTTATGTATTTTTAAAATTAATTAACTTATTGTGTGTATGTGCACACATGCATGTCACAATACACGTGTAGAGGCAGGAGGACAAAGTCATGAGCCGGTTCTTTCCTTCCACCTTGTGGGTCCTGGGGATCAAACTTAGGTCATCAGCTCTGGCAGAAGTACCTTCGGCTGCTGGGCCGTCTCCGTAGCTCGGGTTCTGTTTACAGGTAAATGTGAACCCTGGCAATCTGATTCTGTTTCCCAAGCTGCAAGGGACCGGGTGCATTGCATGCAGCACGCATATACATTTCTGATTCTAAAAATGGAAATCTGCACGCTGGAGAAAGCCTAAAAAATGTAATGCAAGAATGAAGGAACGGACTCAAAATAAGTTAAAATCGCACCACAAAGAGGATTAATATGGTGATGTCCCCACGGGCCTTTCTCTTTACGTCTCTGAGTATGGGATCTATATATGTATGTATGTATGTATGTATGTATGTATGTATGTATGTATATATGTATGGTATATATGAATATATTATATATATCATTTTATTCTTTACTCTTTCCTTGAACTCACATTACTCAGTTTTTCAATGCTACAGAACATTCTTAGTATAGAAATTACATAACATATTAAGTGATTTCCTTTACGGTGAACATTTGATTTTCTGCTAATTCTGTTTTGAAAACCTTTGCCCACAACTCTTTTATTTCTTTAGGACTGGGTCCTTCAAGACCAGCTACCGCACGGAGCAGTAGAACTCCTCCGGAGAGTACTTATCTTTGTGGACACTTAGCATCGCTCACACGGAGACCTCGGCAGCTGGCCCGCTCACTTTACAAAAGGCTAGTGTTAAAGGAGTAGGGTGTTATCTGCAGACAACACCCCCAACCTCAAGCATCTTCCTACCCATGGCTCCGCGACAATTTCTCTTGATAGATTCTCTCCCCTCCCCCACTCTTTGCAAAGACAAAGGGTCTTTAAATTCAAGGATGAGGGGCCCTACCCCAAGGTGAAGATATACAAGCAATTAAGAGCCACCGAGAGAGGGACTATTAGTCTTACCCAGGGGTGAGCTTCTTCATTGCTCATCCAGTACAGAGAGTGAAGTCCTAGAAGCAGGTACATGTAGACGATGCTGAACAGAATCGGCAGGTTGTTTATACGTATTTGGGTTTTTGTATATACATTTTATGTATATCTTTTATGTATATTTGTTTGTTTATATATGCAATACAATGGTTAAAGAAATACATGGTAGTAGTAGGAAGGAGGGAAGGGAGGGAAGAAATGATGTAGTTATATTTTAATTATATAATTTTTAAAAAGGTTTTTCCAGACAGGGTTTCTCTGTGTAGCCTTGGCTGCCCTGGAACTCACTCTGTAGACTCACAGCGACCTTCCTGCCTCTGCCTCCTGAGTGATGCGTGCCACCACCGCCCGGCTTAATTACATAAAACTATAAAATCATAGGATACTTTCAACTTCCCCAATTGGGAGATTGGTTTATAAAACCCTCAGTTCTCCGAGCCTGCTTCCTCACGTACAATGGGCACAGTGTCCAGCTTGCAGAGTCGGGACGACCGGTGTCCAAGCAAAGGACAGCACATTCGTTAAGCTCCACGCATGCGTGGTCTACAGCAGGTGCCAGAGCCCATCCCCATGTCCCATTTTTTTTCTTTCTTTTTTTTTTTTTTTTTGGCACTCTGCTTTATCCTTAATCCGAAAGTCATTAGACAGTCAGGAGACCAGGTTTTTATACGAAGTCGTCAGAACTCAGAGAAGTGAATTAACTTGCCTAAGCCATGATAGCTGGGAACTGACCAAGTAAGGCCCACACCCGTGGTCTAAAAGGGGATAAAGCGAGGCCAAATGGGGCCTGCACATCTGGTTTACTTGGCCTACAAAGCAAAAAATAAGGGAGGAAAGTAAATAAGATAAAATCAAATAAAGCCACCCTTCAAATTTCACATCAGCGCGGTATAGGATTTCCAGCTCTCTGGAAACTGAGCGGGTGGGAGGAGCGTGGTGATGACCAAGCCGCTTGCAAAAGCGGGGGCCTGGGATTCCACAGGTCCACATGCTGTCTGCTTCTGGTGCACCGACCCACTCGGCTCTAGGGATCTGAGTTTTCTGTGGGCTCCCAGACCCATACTCCTGATAACCTGGGTCGGCTCGCACCCAGAGGCCCAGGAATGGCCCCTTGCATGAGCCATTGCTGAACGGCCTGTCCTGCGGCTGGGCCACTGCAGTCCAGGAATCTGGACGTGAGTCGTTCTCCGCCCAGCCACATGCATGCGGGGTGAGCTCACCCTGGCTCGCTGCCTCCTTCCCCCAATCGCTCCAATTAAAAACATATTACCTTCCCGCTCCGCCCGGAGCAGCCCTGGGCCGCAGCTTTATTTTATAAACACATTTAGACACGTTCAAAAAGGAATGATTCATGCTGGACCTGAGCGCTGCGAAACGCGAGGCCGGCTGAGCACTTTCACAGGGCAAGCATCCTGCACTGGACCAGGCCTGGCCCTCCGGGGGTATCATCTCTCCCGCACCAGGTCGGGGGATTACCTGAACGCAGCTGGAAGAACTTACCCACACAGCCACCTTTCGGCACCCCCAGCACATCCCCAGCCACCGCAAGCTCTTGGAAGGGCAAGATGCAGGCCCAGACCCCCACCCCCACCCCGGGAGGCTTCCTGGGGTACCCCACTGCTGGCCCCTCCTCTTCTCCGTTTCTTATGTAGGCTCAGGTTCTCCCTCTCTCATCAAAACTCCGAATTCCTTCCTTTTACACACTCCTGAACCGTCCTGAAGAGTTTTGTAGCTTATTTCCAGAGGGCCTGTCTCCAGGGCCCTGAAAGGCAAGTGGCAGGTGTCAGAGAGTAGAAATAATTCCGTGAATAATGAGCACTGACTGTTCAGCACAGGCCCTCAGTGGCTTACATAGGCTCTTTCATTTAATTCTCTGGAGAGCCTGGTGTAGCAGATGTTGTTTGGCATAAACCCATTTCACAGATGAGGAAATGGATGCCTGGTAGGATTTGATTTAGGCAAGTTACCAGTAGGATCTACCTTAGCTGACAGAAATGGAGGGCTCTGGGACCATGAGTTTGTGTCACTTGATTTTACAAACCAAGAGGCTGAAGCTCAGAGAGGAACTTCTCAATCTGACCAAGAGCCCCAGGGACCTGATATTTGCACCACACTGTAGGGTTTATGACGTCATACCTGGAGTAGTAGGAACTGAATGGGATTTTAGGAAGGAGTGGGTGGCTACCTCCTTACAGCATTATTAGCAGGATTACACCTTTTGTTTAAAACCTTTGAATATATTTATGCATTTTTGGAGTGTGTGGATGTGTAGGCACAGGTGTGAGGGTCAGAGGGGACCTCATTTTCTCTTTCTACCTTGTAGATCCCCAAGATCAGGCCATGAGGCTTGGTTACACCTTTACCTGCTGAGCCATCTCACTGGCCCTGCAGTGACTTCCAGAGCTGAATCCCTCCCAAAGATGATGATCCACACAACCAGTTCTGTCTAAGCTGATGAGGATGCAGAGTTTAGAGAGCTCTTAGGGTGGATGTCAGCCTGCCAGCTTCCTACTAAATTGAACATACTCCTACAGTGGGATTCAGCAACTGTGCAACCTGGCATTTTTTATACGAATGAGGTCAAAACTAAGGCCCCACAAAAGCCTGTCCATGAATAGTTACAGCTTTATTGGTTGCCCTTCGAAGGCGTGAAGGCTTTAAGGGGCAACTAGATAAAGAAATTGATTCTTCAGCCCCAACTCTAACCTGGCACATCTGTAATAATTAAAATAGAAAGAAACTTGAGAGGTGGGTTTCTAATTTCATTTGTTTCTATGATTAAAAAAACAAAAACAAAAACAAAAGACCCCACTCTAACCAAAATCAACTTTGGGGAGTGTCTTAGTCATTGTTTTTTGCTGTGAAGAGACACCATGACCACAACTCTTTAAAGAGAAAGCATTTACTTTATTGGGGCTTTCTTAACAACGTTTCAGAGGTGAGTCCATTGTGCCATGGTGGGGAGCATGGCAGTACACAGGCAGAAAGAGCTGAGAGTTCTATATCTGGATCCATTGGTAACAGGAGGAGAGAGCCACTGGGCCTGGCTTGGGCTTTGGAAAACCAGAACCCACCTCCAATGACACACTTCCTCCAACAAGGCCACACCTCCTCCAACAAGGCCACACCTCCTAATCCCTCTCAAGTAGTGCCATTTCCTCATGACCAAGCATTCAAACACAGGAGCCTATGGGGGGCATTTTTATTCAAACCACCACAGGGAGGAAGGGGTTTGTTTTAACTTATCAGTTACAGTCTATCATTGGGAGAAACCAGGGCAGAAACTTAAGCAGCAACTTAAAGCAGCCATGAAGAAATGATACCTGCTAGTGTACCTACAAGCTCATGCTTAGCTGTCTTGCTTACACAGTCCAGGAACACCTGCCCAGGGAATGGTGCCGCCCACAATGAGTTGTACCCTCCTTCATCAGTTAACAATCAAGACCACCCCACCCACCAGGACATGCTCATGGGCCAATGTGATAGAGGCAGTTCTTCTGCTAAGACTCTAGGCTGCGTAAAGTTGACAGTCAGTATAAGTTAACAAGGACAAGTAAGACACTCTGAGTAGGTAGATATAAGCCTCTTGAGTCCAGCTCTAGAGTTTGGGGACTGGATCCAAATTCTTGGAGCCATGAGATGTTTGGTAACCCCTCATATAGGCAGTAGCGGGGTACAAAGACAAAGTGGGATAGCAGGCTGTATAGAGTCCTGAGCAATTACCACCTCACTTCACCCTGAGGACTGAGTGTCTTTCTTTAGGCCTTGACCAGCTATGGTGAAGGTCATCAATACTGAGGGATGATGCTGGAGTGTCTGCTTTTGATAGGAAGTGATACAAACTGTACCTTGCCTCTCTGACCATTTCCCCAGGTACTTAATTCCAGGCTAACCGGGAGAATAGAGTCATAGAAACTGTAATGAGACACCCTTTAAAGTGCAGGCTAGGAGTTAAGGAAACTGCCATGGACAGCCTAAGGACACACATCGACAGGATCACACATGTCCCAGGGGTGTTTAAAAGAGACATTCAGTAAAACTCAGGGGACTCTGGAAAGACTACAGGATTGAATTGATAGTAGCAATCGGTTAACACCAGTTAACTAACGGAAGAACCCCCATTAAAGTCAGGTGCACCTAGAGGAAGTGTATAGGATGAGGGCGGGAAGGCAGTGGGTACTGACATGAGAAAAGTCAGGGCAATTTGTGCAGTTTTTGCAGATCTAAAACTCTGAAAAGGTGAGTGGTGAAATGGAGTAGACTTCAGTCAGATAACTTAGGTTTATGTTTTGGCTTTAAAACTACATTTGGCTGCCTGACCTTGGGTAAATTCTCTCCACCTCCTTGCCCCTCAGTTTACTTTCACAGAACAAGGCCAAGAACATGCTATAGCTCAATGGGACCTTTGGAGAATTGAAAAATGTACGGCAGACACAGAGCTTGGCACAGTGCCTGCTACGTATATGGCGTCCATTAAGCTCTAAGTATACTCACAGACATACGTTCAGGGACATGTGTACTGGGGTTATTACTGATGCATGCTCTATTTTTATTGTTGTATTATGGTTTTCTTTTTTAAAGCAAACATTGTCAGCCAGTTCTGCTGTTCTTAATAGAAAGATCTTTTGTGTTTAAGCCTGACTTGTATTTCCGATGATGTGTGCCGGGGCATGCATTTAGGCTTGGGTTTGGAGTATTTCTCTTCCTCTGTACACAGGTCATCTGCCTTTGAGTGGACTCACTTTCTGAACTAACTCTTCCCCCGTATCCACTAGGCGTGAACACCAAGAGTAACTAGTTTTCACACAGAAAAAGAGACTTCTGGGAGGAAGGGATACTAAGACTCTACCCCTCACCTTTAAGATTCAAAGCTTCAAGAAGGCTTCAGATAATATGGAAACTTCCTCTTCTGGAAGAGAGGGCTTGACTGTATGGGAACAGCCTTTCCATCTAGCTCCTCCATTATCTCCTGCTTTGGTGCAGAGCCCCATCATTGACTACACTGAAGCATGGGACTTCCCCACATTGGAAAAGTCTAACTTGAGGAGCCTGGACTGCCCAAGTTACTCATGCTACAGACAAACTCTGAGCCCCCGCCTGCTTTCTGGTGGGAGTGGCAGCTTCTGCTATGCTCTATAGGGTCATTGGAGATATTGATTCCCTGTTTCTCTGTAGTAGGAGGTTTTTGGCCTGTCTGGCCTATAGTCCAGACCCGCAGACCCATAGACCCCCAGACCCACAGAAATACAGACACTTGCATTAATTTTATGCTGATTGGCCTATGGCTCAGGTATATTGCTAGCTAGCTCTTGCTCTTAAACTAAGCCACAATTCTTATCCTGTTCAGCCATGTGGTGAGGTACCTTTTCTCACAGCAGCATAGTTGTCCTCTGCATCTGATGGCTTCTCTGGGGTCTCTATCTCTGCTCTTCCTGTTTCCAGAGTTTTCTTAATCTGGTAACCCCACCCACACTTCCTGTCTGCCTTCAGCCAATCAGTGCTTCTATTAAACCAGTAGGTGAGACAGTTATTTACAGTGGAACAGAACACAATCCCACTACATTTCTCTAGCTGAAAACCTGGTTCAATCTTTCAGCGTTCTTGTTCAGAATAAGAGCAACCAGATCTCAGCTCCCAATTCACAGGGAGCCTAGACTACTTGATTTCCAGGAAAGAGTGAAAAACAGCCAAACAGTAAGGGGTCAAGGTCCCCACACTTCCTCCAATAGAAACTTCCACTAGAAGTCCCACCAGCTCTGAACACCACCACTCGGGGGTCCAAAACTTTAGCCTCTGAGGCCCATTCATGCAGCCTGTACTAACTGGGTCTTCTGTGGGGATCTTTTCATCTTTTTATTTTAAAGTACTACTACTACTACAGAGAGGAAGGACACTTTGCATCTGGTACTGGAGAAGTGAGTGCTTGTTAGCTGCATAAATATCCATACACATGGACACCTTAACACATTAATGAGTGTGCACACACCCACCCCTGCACAGGCAGACACAGGTTGTCCATGAACTTATTGTCTTGGAAGAGAAGCTTTTGTATGTTCTCAGCTTTTCGTCTCACGTTTTGAATTCTTGGAAAGGGACTGCCCTGAAGGATGGGGTGAGGAGGACCAGAGAGAGGCAGAATCATATGGAGAGAAGCCAATTTGTTTCCGAAGTTGACAGACAGGACAAACCACTCACTGGGTACTAAAACTCTCTTATAATTCAACACTATTTGCAAAGTGATCCGAGTCCCCAAAGCAATACCTAGGATGTAAATCCATGAAGCAATGCTAATCTCCCCTAAAGAGGGGCCTTGTAGGATGCTTCACCTGCAGTGTATAGCCCCAAGTAAATCTTGGCCACAGCATAAAGAACTCATAGTTAGATGAGAATTGTAGAGTTTGCTGATACGGGAAGACTTGAGGCCCCTTGGCTATTTAGAATGAGTGTTTAGGAAGGAAAACTGGAGTAATTGTTGGCTTTGGGTCATTGTAAAACTGTGTTTTTGCTGTAGAAGAGTTAGGGAAGTGTGAACGGCAAGACTCTCCACCCAGAGAGCTCTGGCATTATTTTAAGCAAGTGTTTTATAAACTCTTGGCATTTAAGTGTCTATACATCTCAGTTATCTAGATCTGTAACCTAGGTCCAGCAGTGTGGTCTGTAACCTGCTCTTGCTTATGGTTAGAGATATCCAGCCTCTCATCCCTGTGAACATGGAAACACAGGCCACAGGACATGGAAACACTCAGGAAGGGGCTACATTGGCTCCCTCACCTCTGCCAACATTCACATCTCAGAGAGTGTCCATCAGGACTCAAACCCTCCACATCCCAAAAACACTCACACATCTGGAAGAAGTGTTATGTGTTAGGAACCCCCTCTCCCCACCCCAGAAAATTTCCTCAGTTTATCCAAACATTTGAAGGGGAGGTTCACAACCACAGCACAGTGTAGTGCAGGACCACACTTGACCTCCTAAATTCTCTTTTCCCTGGAGACACTTGTGCAAATTTTCTTCTTTAATTGCTCAAACGAGGAGGTTCTGTTAAAAAAAAAAAAAAAAAAAAAAAAAAAAAGCAACATGGCTTGAAAGAGTTTAAGGCAGAAATGAAACGAGGAAACCTCTGGACCTTCTGTGATGTCTTTGAGAAAGGTTATTGCTGGTGAAAAATAGAAACAAAATGATAAAGAAGTTGATGATGCCAGAGCTTTTATATGCATGAAAGAGGGTCGCGAAATGAAATACTTTGAAGTGTGATTCAGAGAATTTGAATTCCCTGCCCCCCCCCCCCCACCATCAGAAAAGATTTTGTTGTTGTTTCAAACTGGCTAACTTGCATTTAGAAATGATTAAGTGATTTTTCCTTATGGATAACACATGCCATATAACTAATGGGTCTTCCATGTTGCTCTGGCTGCCAGGGGGCTCAGGAACCCGCTGCTTCAACTTAAATTACTACGTACGTCTTGTATATCGATGTTGTAATGTTCCCTCTGGTTTTGATATTTTTTTCCTGATCCTGGTTTTTATCTAGTTAGATTTTTGTTTTATTGCACGTATTTCTCGTAAGCCACCTCAAATCTTTTGTTAGATTGATTTGCAGATCAAAACAACTTGGATTTGTGGTTCAATTTAAGAAGAAAAGAGCGTTTTCGGCTTGGTTTCGGAGTTCAGCAAATTAGTGTGATTAGCCCTGATTTGAGGTTTACAGTTTTATTACGTTAAAGTCCTTGGTATTTAACACATCAAAGGGCCTGAGAGCTCACACTTAACCTCCCACGTGTTAACACTACACAGTGCATCGTAGGTCTGTTTCCAATGATCATGCCTAAGGCATTCTCTGAGATCCAGTGCTGGAATCTTGCTCACCCTGTTTGCACCAAGACATGGATGTCTGATTCCCACTTTTCAATACACATTTAAAGAAGAGTTTAGCAAGGAAAGTGCCCATGCTTAAGCCACTGTCCCCCCACATAGCATGTTCAATTTGGGTGATAAAGGTCCAAGTCTGCTGGATACAGGAAAATATATATCCTCCATCATATCATCTGTTGTCCATCACGGCAATTTTAGAATTTCTGCCTGGTGTCTCTTGCATACATCCACCTTTTCAAAAGTTAAGAATGTTCATACAAGGTATGAAGCTCAGCCTCAAGGGAGAATGTGGTCTCCCCGTAGGAGGTGCTCAGCAGGGTGAAGGCCTGGTTTCTGATGATATGCCTTGTTGGCTCTGCTGTATCCCCTGGGAAAGTCCTTGGATCCATTATAGACCACACTCTCTGAGAATGTCTCTCTGGAGCAGCTTGTGTAATCAGATCTCTGGCTCTGCAGGAATACCGGCTCTCAGTTTGATTTTTGTAAACTCTTCTTGGATTGGATCTTGAATGTTCCCCAAGGCTTGATTATTAAATGATTAATCTCCAGCACTGTTGGGAGGTTGTGGAAATTTTAAGAAGTAGGACCTAGTAGGAGATCTTCCAGTCATTGAGGTACCCTGAAGGGGATGTGGAGAGCTGGCCCCTTCCACATTTTCCCTTTGTACCAGCACAAAGTGAGCATTTTCCTCTATAGCATGCTTTCCATTACCATGATTCATTGCCCTGTCATAGGCGCAAAGCAAAGAGCCAGTTGATTATGGACTGAACTCCCCAAACTGTGAGCCAAATAAACATTTCCTCTTTATAAGTTAATTAGTCTCTGGTATTTTGTCATGGTCACAGTCACAGAAAGTTATCTAGCACAGTCCTTAACAGTTCTGTATTTTTACTTTTTTTAAGCCCTGACAGAGGAATTAGGAGACTGAAAGGAAGAAATTGTCCATCAGAGACCACATTTTCCATTTGTCACTCATGACCTGTGACTTTGAGCAAGAGGCTTCATCTTCCTAAGTCTTGAGGTACACATCTGAAAGTGACATTTATCACAAAGCAAATAAATCTTTGGGTTCAGAGATCACCCTTTGCTCACACTGCCTTCAAAGCTAGCAGTGTGCATGCTGATAAAACTGTCTCAGTCCCAGTTGGCCAAGAGTGCCATCTGTTCCCATGTGATGTCCTGCGTTTTATCAGTTACTTCTGCTTTGATGGGACTGAAACACTGGACAAAGCAAGTTATGGAAGGAAAAGTTTATGGCAGCTGACAGTTTTAGAGGTGTCATTCCATCATGATAGGGACAGCGCTCTGTGGTAGAGGGAACATGGGGCAGCAGCCAGGAAGCAGAACATGGCCCAGGTCAGGGGTAGGATTAGCATGGTGCCCTTAGTCAGACAGCTGGTGACCGATTTTCATGTAGGCCCTACATCCTAAAGCTTTCACAGCAGCCTGGACCACTGCCACCTACATGCTGGGAAAGAAGCATTCAAACTGGCTTGTGGTGAACACCCACCAGGACTTTCCCATGGTCATCTCGGAAATCAGAAGCAAAGAGAAGATGAGATGGTCCATCTCACTCTGAACCCAGAGCAGCATATGTCTTCTGGAGTAGAATTGGCTCCTATATAAAGCTCCCACCTCCCTCTGACACCTCCTAGACCAGAATTACTCCTGAAAGCCATCTCAGGCAACTTTGTGAGTATGTGCAAAGCTTAAGCATGAGAAGCAGTTTGAAAAGCATGAATTGATGTTAAACTGTGGGAAACACTTCCACCGTGAGAGATATAAAAGGTAAAAGTGAAGCCGGATGGTGGTGGCACCTGCCTTATTTAATCCCAGCACTTGGGAGGCAGAGACAGGTGATCTCTGTGAGTTCGAGGCCAACCTGGTCTACAGAGAGAGCCCTGGGGATAGGTTCCAAAGCTACAGAGAACCCCTGTCTCAAAAAACAAACAAATAAACAACTTAAAGTGGGTAGTTGTGAGTCCATTGCTGTCTGACAGAAAAAGAAATTCAGTCTTCAGCAAAGCATGCTCACCAATGAAGTCTATAAAGCTATCATTCTGGTGGCAATCTTAAATATCCCTCGAAGGTCTTTATGTTGAACCAAAAGCTTGGTCGCTAGTTAGTGGGGCTCTTGGGAGGGTCCTTTAAAAGGAGGGTCCTATAGGAAGGAAGCTAGGTCCCGGGGCCTATGAAAGAGACCCTGGTATCCTGCCCATTTCTCCTATCTCTGTCTCAGTTTTGCTCTCCCACAAAAGTCCTTAAAACAATGAGGGCAAGAAGCCATGGAGTCTGAGCAAAACTAAAGGTTTTCTCTTTTTTTCTTGAGTATTTTGTCACAGTAACAGGAAATCAATACAATTGGAAAGTCATTTTTTTCTTCTGTCAAAGAAAACACTGAGTGAAAAGCAATTCTTTTTGTTCTTATAACAGGAACTTGAAATGGTTCGTTTATCCCTGTGTATATTTGCGTGTTTTTGCATCTCAGCTGATGTGGTTTGAATATGAAATGTTCCTTCACAGGCTCATGTTCCGGACACTTGGGCCCCAGTAGGTGGCGCTGTTGGTGGAGGTTTTAGGGGGCTGAGCATAGCTAGAAGTGTTTCCTGTGAGTGTGCTTTTGAAAAGTTATACTTTATCCCCCATCTCTTGTAGGATGGTGTGGCTTTTTCTGCTTTACTCATGACCCCTCAGCCAGGGTAGACTGAGCCCTCAGACATTGTAAGACAAAATTGACTCCTCTCCTTAAATTATTCTCTCAAACATTTTGGTCACAGTTTTACAAAAGTAACTAACACATCAACCCCCCAATCAATAAAGTTTTTCCAGCTGTCACATGTGTCAAATACCTTTAATGCCAACATTCGGGAGGTAAGCAGATCTCCTAGTTAGAGGCAGCCTGGTCTCTGTAGTGAGTTCTAGACTAGACAGGGCTACATAGTGAGACCCTATGTCAAAACAAATCTTTTTTTATCCATCAGTTAAAAGAAAGACTGAGTTATCTTTCCCTCTTTTTTTTTTTTTTTTTTTTTTTTTTTATAGAAATGATGCCATATGTCCTTCAGTCAAAGAAGGCAACCAGAGACCATGTGGCCAAAAAGTTAAAAATTAAAATGTTCTAGAGGAATGATAGAGTGGCTGATTATAATACTATGCAAATACTCAGGATTCTGTAGCATTTGTGATATCTGTCAGGTCTCAAAGCTAAAATGCTCAGTTTTGTAGCTCATTGTTAGTCGAGATTCTGTGAGTTTCAGACAACAATCTGAATTCCCCTCTGACACTCTAGTGACACCTTTGTAGGAGCCTCTCTATATGTCCAGGGCCACTCAGGCCCAGATTAGACATCTGTAGGGGGATCATGCTACATTATAAATAATTATCCTGCCTACTAGTTGAATAAAATGCTGATTGCCTGAAGGTAGACAGGAAGTGTGAGCAGAGCTACCAGACTGGGAAAACTCTAGGAACAGGAAGAACAGAGTAGAAATGCCACACAGAAGTCAGAAGATGCAGAGGACAACTATGCTGCTCTGAGAAAAGGTACCGAGCCACATGGCTGAACAGGATAAGAATCATGGTTTAGTTTAAGGGTAAAGAGGTAGCAAGGTATATGCCTGGGCCCCAGGTCGATCAGCGTACAATTAATACAAGAGTCTGTGTGATTCAGTGAGACTATAGGACTGTGGGTCTGCAGGCCCAGGCCATGAGGCTAGACCAGAAAGTCTGGGCCAGAAACCACATACAACAGGCATCTCCATGGATACCATCACAGAGGGCAATGTGGTGAGTCTCTCTTTACAGGGATCTTAGGGAACCCTCCAGTACTAGCAATGGGAACTCACTTTAAAAACTATCTCCTTACCTGGGAAATATCAAACCTCAGTGTCCAGGGCAGCTGTGGGTTTGTGCCCAACCATTCTCATCATTTTTTGAGATATGGTTCTTCCTCTATGCATCCTGTGCTTCTGGTCCCACCCTTAGTCCCCAGGACTGTCCCTCTGTGGCTGTCATGATGAATTCTCGTTTGGAGCCACTGCTCTCCCTTGAGATATTTGTCTTTGACTCTGAGCCTCTTGGAAACATGTTTCTGGAGACTGAGGTGATCGTGTCACCTATGTAAAGTCAGAGACTGGGAGGCAGGGAAAGGCCTGGTGCTCAACTCCTTGACTCCTGTAGTCCCAGCACATCCCACCTTCTCACAGTAACATGTGTTACCTAACAAAGGCCTCCAGTTTTCCTAGGCTAGCTGGAATTAGACATGGCTCATATCAACCTGTACCCAAGAATCCAAGGCGATCTGAAAATTAATGTAGCCTTACAGAGATTAAAACTGTCTAAGTCAGAAGAGTCACAGTTTCATCTCTTCCTACTGTCCCTACTGTGGTAATTTGCCTACAGCCGAAGGAAATATCTGGAGGAAAAAAAATTACACCTCTTGGACCTCAGTAATTTTTATACAGAATTCCAAGTAGTCAATCAAAGGTTATTACTCATCTTAAGACCAGGGCAAAGAAGAAAGGGAGGTGTGGTAGAAACATTGGTGGATGATCTAGGAAACAGAATTATCAGGGGCTCGGACTTTAAAAACATACTGTAATTTCTCCAAGAAATAAATGATAAGAGAAAGTGGATACTTCTGCAGGTAAAGGGACTTGGCACCAAGTCTGATAACCAGAGCTCAGCCTCTAGAAATACATATGTAAACCAAAATGTGAAGTAAGAAATGACAAATTGAAACACTTCAGTAGAAGACTAAAAATAAGCAAGAACTGAAAGTTATAAGCATAAAAAATACTAAAATCTCAATGAAGAATACAGGTAGTGGGTTAGACACAGTTGAAGAAAACTTTAATGACCTGAATAGTGGGATTATGGAAAAAATACATAAATCAAAGCATAAAAATTAAAAGAATGGAAAAGAGAAAATATTATAAAATGGCTGCTAGAATGGTGAGGGAAAATGTCACCTGCATGCAGCTGAAGTCCTAGGAGAGAGACCGAGGCAGGTGTCAGCTGTAGGGAGAAGGCTGTACAAGGCGAGGCTGAATTATAAAAACCTGTGCAAGCATCAGGCCACAGACTCTAAGTTACACAAACATAAAGAAAAACACACGTCACAGCAAACTTCCTGATAGGCTGAGACAAAATGAGAAAAACCAGGGTGGGGGTAGGAAGGAAATAGCATGTGCCATCAAGGCAAAGCAGGATGGGCGAATCAGAAATGCTGTAAATCAGAAGGGTAGGGAGGAATCTCAAGAGTACAGGCAGAAATTCACTGCCCTGGTGAATGAGTCTAAAGACGCTGTGCTCAAAGCAATCCTAAAAAGGAGCCTCTTTGGGGAAGACACAAGTCTTCCAGAAAGATCCACAAGTGATAGGCCGAAGGAGAGACAAGCCAGGGAGGTTAAGTATGTAGGTCTGTAGAGGTGAGGTTTGGCCAAATGCAGAACTGACAGTAAGATGTCATTTAAAACAGACATAGAGTCTAAATGTTTGACAGCAATACCATATACATTCAAATAAACTAAACTGGACTTAATTTGGATTCAAGACTTCTTGTTGGGGGGGGGAAGCAAGTTTATTTAGTATGATGCATGTGGCAGCTGGATGGATAGAGGACCCCCCACCCCTGCAACCCCGTTGTTTTAATTTTTCATCTGTGAGCATCAGTTTAGAGAACTCATATTATGTTTTGGCAAGTCAAGGATGCCTACTGCAGTGAAAGCACCTCCAGCCAGTAGGTACCACAAGAGCATGTGGATGATAGTAAAGGTGACTAGCTGAAGAGAGACGACAAGGCTTAAACGAGAACATGGAACCGTTGGGCATGACAGAAACCAACAAGAAAGGGACCCAGTCAAAATGTTCCCACTGGAGGACAATGGTCGCCAATCTGAAATTAAAACCAACAGTGAACACTAAGGCCCATAGCCTAAGTGGCTGATTGGCAGGAATTCCAGAAAACACATGGTACAAATAGAGACTTCAGGGCTGAGGTAAGGAATAGAAGAGACAAGAAAAGTCTATGGTACGGATGCAGAGTGGCTCAACTGGAGACATGGGATTCTAGACTCGGGCATGTCTCCTAAGACTGCTTCACAATGAAATGATGGCCCACAGCACCAAAAAGAGAAAGAGATGGGTCTTCAGCCACGGAGAGCTACTGACCACAGCTACTCTGAGTTCTCAGAGCAAGCAGAGGATCAAACCATGGACCCTGTGCTTAGTGAATGGGACCCTCCAACCCGCCCAACCCCTGAATCCACTAGACCCACTCAGACACCTGAAGGCAGTGTAAACCTCACTTGCCCAGATCCCTGGAACCTGCACAGACTGGACCCACCCAGAACCCCATACCCTGCACAAACTGAGCCTTCAGAGGCCTGTGCAAACAATCTGTATAAGTTGGACCTACCTATACCCCTGCAGAGAGTAAAATTCAGCTAACCAGACCATTGAACTTGGCACTACAGCAAACAAATGCTTCCTGCCTTGGCCTCTTAGCTCCGATAACAAAGATTGGCCCACCACCCTTTCTCCATCATTATTTTTCTCCTCTCTTTCTTTCCTCCTGTTTTCCCTCTATCCTTCCATTCCTCCTCATTTTGTTTGCATTTCCACTAGTTATTTTTGAAAGTAGAAAGTACTGCTTAAGAAATCAGAAACAGGCAGATAAATTATTGCTGTGGAACAGTCCTTTTCTGCATTATGAATGTGAATTACTCTCATTTGCTAATAAAAAGCTGATTAGTCAATAGCTGGGCAAGAAGAGATTTTGTGTGAGAATCAGACTAGGAGAATTCTGGGAAGAGAAAGGGTGGAGTCAGAGTCGATGGCCAAAACAGAGAAGCAAGATGATAATGTCATACCAAGAAAAGGTGCCAAGCCACGTGGCTAAACATAGATGCGAAGTAGGGGTCAATTTGTGTGTAAGAGCTAGCTAGTAACAAGCCTGAGCTATCACTGAACATTTATAATTAATAGAAACCTCTGTGTGGTAATTTGGGAAATGGCTGCTGGGTATCTGGGAATAGGTGGTTGTAACAGGAAACATCTGATTACAAATGATAGAAGAGTGAACTGTGAGTGTGGGAATCTGGGAACATGGCTTTTCTTTCCCATTCTGTCTCTTCTACCTGTAAGAACTCAGATTGAGGTTTAGCTGCGAAAATAGGGAAAAAAAAACTGTAGTACTGGGATGGGGCTGCTAAGCTTCCATAAGAACTGAAAGTGTGTGTCCCAGACGCACAGAGCAAGCATGGTGTCACGACTGAAGTTAGCAAGCATGACACCATGGCTGAAATTAGCAAGTATGACCTCATGAATGATGTTAGCAAGCATGACATCATAGCTGAAGTTAGCAAGCATGACGTCATGGATGACATTAGCTTTGTTCTTTCCTGTGCCAGCATTGGAAGACAGTTTTTGTAAGGGTGAGATTCCAAACTTGCACCTGTCTAAGATCCTTAAATAAGCCTTACAGCAAACAAGGCCAGGTCCCCTGTTCCCTGTAAATGTCTAAAGAACAGGAAGGAAAAATGGTCTAAGTTGGCATTTTCTCAGCTCAGCTGAGCAAAAGGCTGTGAAAACAGTCTGTGTATGCTTGTGGGCCAAATCAAGGTCAATGTCTCCTGGATCCTCACTTCAGGGCCTCTGGAGACAGAGTTCTCATGATGTTCTCACACAGTGCCCTTAATGAAGCTTATTTAGAGGAAAAGCTAAACTCTCTCAGCCACACCAGGAAATGTCCAAAGCCTGCCCTTGTAGGACTGGGTTGGAATGAAAAGAAAGATCTCGTTTCTCTGTCAAAGCCTACTGCTCCACCCAGCCTGCCTTCCTGGACAGCTTTCTCAACACCTACTGTACTATTGAGCCTCTCATCCCATCTAGAGGCACAGTGTATATGGCTGCTGCTTACTCATTTGTTTTGTTGACTTTGGATCTGCAAAACCCACTTCTGGGATGAGCCCAGAGTACTAAAAACATCAATGAGCTTATGTGTGAAGGAATGAAATACTTCCAAAAGTGTTTTACCCAGAGCCTGTAGGACAGGTAGGTGTGAGGGACAAAGCAGTGAGTGAAAACACATCATATTGCTGTCCTTGTGAAGCTGATATTATGATCAGGAAATAGGCTTGCAACAAAGATCATGGAGACATCAACAAGTCTGGAGACATGTCTGTGTTAAGACCCTTTCTTGCCAGAGATGGCCTAGACGATGAAGGAGTAGTACTTACCTACGATCAGAGTGCTGAGTTAGTAAGAGGATTAATTAGATATGTGGGCATCATTCTAGATGGAAGATGAGACTCTTCAAACTCCAAAGTATGGCCACATCAGGGAAAAGGGAAGTTAGTTATAAGATCCTAAAACTCTTAGGAATAATACAGCAAATATTACATAATTAATATTATATTACATATACAATAAAAATAATAAAACAATAATATATAGCATGCTTACCTATACTGCCTACTACAGTCTCAGAGCAGACATTGCTAATCGATCATGGCACTCTGTTCAACTGTGCCTTGGTCTTCTGTCAGCTTAGTGTGCCAGGCAGCCATGACCAATACTGGGGATTGCCATGCAAGCTAAAAATTCCACACCCTCCTCACCTAAGGCATTATGATTCCCTTCTGGCTAAGAGAATAAAATCCTGTGGCAGTGACTTTAAGGAAATCCAAATCTCTGGGCTGATCTTGGCAGCTACCCTTAGGAAAACAGAAAGAAAGAGAAAAAGACGGAGAAGAATTGCTTTTTAAATATTTGGTTTCCAAATGTATTTATTTGCAACTCCAGGTCTACTGACCATATGCATTGCATCTGTTCTAGGTTGGGATTCAAACAAGGTTTAGAATTTATTAGCGTTAAAAAAAAAAAAAGTCTCAGTATCTTCACATAAAGATGCCAAGGAAAAGCCTGGCACTCCCAACACACGTCTCTCTCCGCAGAGTATTTGGGTCCCTTTGCCATGAACCAGTCTCAGGGCTTGATTTAAAAGGAGAGGAAACCTCAGTGTGCAAGCTGCCAGTCCCCTAGTGTGAATCATACACCCTGGCTGGTTTGGTGCACCCTGCTGAGTTGCACAGCTTTGTGGAGGCTCTGCCTGTCCGTAGGCAGTGGAGATACTTAGCTGAATTTGCCAGGTCCTACTGGGTGGTCCCACTCTGCAGCTCCTAGAAAAGCTAAGCCTCTCACCTTCAGCCATTGGGTTTTCCCAGGGGATCACTGAACTTTCTCAGCTGGTACATACTTGCCCTCCGCTGGCCTTCCCATCATACCCCACTACACAGGAAAAGGGAGGATGCAATCCAGGATGCTTGTACCTGGGCCAGGGGCTATCTGCCAGACTTAGGCAGGTATCTGAGTTTTCTTCTGCTGTTTTCCCAGCTTTTAAATGAGGAATGAAGGTGATGTTGTCCTCATGATGGTCAGATGATCGGGTCTCATTCCGGTCAGTAGCAGAGTAGGGGGTCTGCTCTTTCAAGTCATGAGTTAGCCAATGCCACACCCATAACTACATAGTTTATTTAACTTTGCAAAAATCCATAAGAATGGTGTCATGGCTAGTGTTAATTGTCAACTTGGCAGAATCTAGAATCACCTAGAATATGTGTGTCAGGACATGCCTGTGTGTGTATATGTGTGTATGTGGGGGGGGCGGTGTTTGCCTTTTTTTGTTTTAATTTTGCTTACTTTTATTTATGTGTACATGTATGTACCTGCTTGTCGGTATGTACACCACATGTGTGCAGTACCCACATACACCCACAGGGGTATCACCTCCCCTGAAATTGCAGTTACAGGAGGTTGTGAGCTGCCCAGTGGAGGCACTGGGAACCAAACCCAGATCCTTTGCAAGATCAGTAAGTGGTCTAAGCCAATATTAACTGAGGTGGGAAGACCCACCCAGCCTCGGTGCAGACTTCCTGGCGGGATCTTGGCCTAAAAAAGCAGAGAAAAGGCATGAGTTCTCACGTCTTCCTACTCTTGGATGTGACTCCTGCTGTCTTGACCTCCCTGCCATACAGACAGTGCCCTTGAACTGTGTATAGAATGAAATCTTCATTCCTTAAGGTGCTTTGGTACTTTATCACAGTGATGGGATATATAACTGGGTTCTCACAGACAGGTGGAGAAATCCAGATTGCCCTGAGGACTCAAACAGGGCGTGGGTTTTCTGATCAAACCGTGGACTCTGGGTTTCATACAGTCTGAGATGGGTCTTGGGACTTTTCTTGGTAAACTAACATCCCAGCGGGTCAGATGGTCTGTTGAGTAGCCCTTGAGAACCACTTGCATAAAGAAAGACACTTGGCTGCCTTCGAGAGAGGAAGAGTAGGCTCTGAGAGGTAAAAAGAGCTGGGCTGGGATTCGACACAGGCTCATATAGTTCTAACATCTTATGAAGGAGTCACATTTGGAGATGTTTTTCCTCAGAGGGCAGCTTCCACCTGAGGCAAACTCCCCTGACTCTCCTGCAACCTGTTACCTCTCACATTAAGACAATATGGTGAGCTTGGGTGCAGTGCAGAGTCCGAGCTCTCGCTAAGTACATGTATGAGGCTCTGGGTTTCATGCCCAGTGCCACATAAATAACAACCACAAGTTATATGGAACCAGGGTGGCTTGAAATCTTGTCGCTGCTGCTCAGGAACTACATGAATGAGCAGATGTTTGGCCTCCCTGAGCCTTAGTCATGTTGTCCTAGGATTTGCATGGCCTCTGTTTGCCACCATGTCCTTCTCTGCCTGCCCCACTGGATCCCTGGTCTTCACTGGGACAGGTGAAAGGTAGATGGACACCAGCTGAAGTGTGAATGCAGAAGGAGACAGTCAGATCAGGGTATCACCTCAACTTCATCACTGGAGCACTATTGCAAGGGTGTGGCTTTTGTATATCACCTCCATCTGCCATCCTTACACCCCAGAGTTTGCAAGCAGCACCCTGTATGGCTGTTCCTGGAGGAGATGGCTTCCCCTGTTCCTTTCTCTTTACTATACTAAGCCCTCTCTAGCTGTCCTATTTGAGTGGCCTCCATTCCCTGGTCCCTGACTGAAGCATCCAGTTTCCTCATCTACAGCAGGAAACTCCATCTTATATTAACAAAATATGGTTTGGGGCCAACCCTGGCCCACAGCCTATTTGTATAAATAAAGCTTTATTGGAATGCAGCCTTGTCCATTCATTTATGTTTAGTCTATGGCTGCTTTCATGTTACAATGGAAGATTGAAATAGCCACTCCAGAGACCATTTGGCCTTCAAGCTTAAACTTTTGACTGCCCGGCCTTTCACAGGATGCTTGCCAAGCCTTGAACTCTATTCTGGGGTAAGATAGTTGGTGACAAGTCCTTGATACTATACCTGGCACACAGGAAACTGTCAATCAGGCCTGGCTCTTCTTGCCTGAGTTCAGTGGCAGCCATGTGTATTATCTGAGCCAGAGAAAAATGAGAGCTGGAGCGTGGGCCGAGGGGGAGGGCAGCCATCTGCTTCATAGGATGCTGGGTCACAAAAATCCTTTATAAAGCAAGGTTTTCAGGTGACTCTCCACTTCCTGGGCAAGAATCTGTTCTTCTCATCCTTCCTTTCGGCCCTTAGCTTGGAGTCCCAGTGAGGCTAGCATTCCTAAATGTTTGCTGTTGGATGAACAAACTCAATTAAACCACCCATTGGTTGGAGAGTAACTTTACAAAGATCCAGATATTATGCAAATCAGACTCCTTGGTGGAGTGGGGTGGGGGATGCTGTAGTTGTTCCCTGGTCTCCTCAGCTTTTTTTTTTTTTTTTTTTCCCAGCAAGGCTTCCTGAAATCCATTTTCTACTCCTAGACACCATCACTGATTCCGTTTTCTTCTCTCTGACCTTCCACCTTCAGGCTCAGCCGCTTGAAGCTGTCTCCACATGGCCTCCAAAGTCACTGTTCCTATTGCTAAGCGCCACCAGGCTTCCCTTGTTCTGGGAAACTGCCCAGGGCTCTGGCTGTCCCCTGCTTTCTCCACTAAGCAGCCAGAGCCCATGCCCAATGTGACTGATCTCAGGGCTCTTTCCTATTCTCTCTCTCCTTCAGTTCTCCCACACAAAGGTCCAGCACCCTACACTCTTTCTGGGACCCTTAGAGACACCTTTCTGGCCCTCACTTCCTACTCAGAACATTTATTTGTACCTATGCCACAGGCACAGCCCCACGGTTACCCAAGGCTTAACCTTCCCAGAAAGCAAAACCATACTCCTCCAAGCTGTCTTGGATTCCCCAAAATGTTGCACTGTTGTTTTGGAAAACTTGATGTTATCTGTCTCCCTACTGCCTTCCCATGCTGCACCTTAAGCTCTCTGGGTCAGCAGATATGTCTAGATGAGAGGCACAACCCTGGATTCAAAACACAATAGATACCCACGCAGTGGAGACCTCTGCCTCCATCAATGCAGGATCTTTCTGCCCATTTGCCCCGTGGCATCCTTCTGAGCAAACAACTGGTCCTCCAAAAAGATGGATCCAATGCCCAGGAATTCAGCTTACATCTGATCAAAACTACTTAGAGAACGCCTGTGTTTGTATTGAACCTTTAGAGACCCCTTTCTCCTCTGGATAGTGCCATATCAACACAGCATGTGCATTGTATTAAAAATTGTAAGCAGCCCAAGAGGATTCAAGTCTACTGAGGCTGTGTGTAGGCTCCATGCAAAGACTACACAGAGATTTCGGATTTGGGTGTCTACAGAAGGCCTAGGAGTGCTAGAGCTAATCTCATGTGCATACTGAGGGAGAATTGCCTGTTCCCCAGTCTTCCAATCCTTGGAAGGATCCATCCTCTGAATGTACGGTCATTTTTTTTTTCTTACTTGTTGCCTAACTACTTGAAAATCTTGAAAAACTCTGATCAGTGCCTGGAACGAAAGCCATGCTGTTTAAACACCACATTGAAACACACATACTGCCTCTTGCTTAGATCCTTGAGCTCACTGGGAAATAGGCTTGCAACCCAGTCCATCTATGATTTCCATGTTAGCTGCAGTGATGAAGTGAATGGAGTGATAGGCACCTGGATTCCTCTGAGAAAGACATGACAGCTTGTCCCTTGGCTGTTCCGTGTACGTCTCTCTTGGAAAAACCATGTCAGTCAAACAGAAATACAAGCAGACACAGGTGCTTGAAGAAAACTAAGTTCCAGGTCATGAAAAAAAATGTATAAAGGAAAGCCACCCGGTGCCCTGTCAAAATCTTGCATGAGAAACCCATAATAGAAATTTCTTCTTATAAGAAAATTTCTGATGCCAAATTTTTAAAACCCCAAAGCCAGAAGAAGAAGAAACAAGTGTCATCTCTCATGAGTCCAGCTGCCTGGCATCCGTTTGCAGCTTCTGGCCTTGGAATCAGTCCTGACTATTTGGTTTCTTCACCCACCAAACCTGTTTTCATATTAGGGCTGTTTCACAGATGGGGAAACTGAGGCTCAAAACCACACGCCTAGAGCTACTGGTAAAAAAGAGACCAAGACCCAAATCCAGTTCTGTCTGGGTCCTTAGGCTGACCACATTTATTAGAGCCCTCCCCTGGAGTCCTGGGCACAGAGGGTGAGTGGTCTACTGCTCCAAGTCTCCGCTCATCTCTCTACCAGCATCTGACTGAAGCTTCCTTCCTGCAAGCTTAACCCCCAGCTGTGGACTTGGAGCCAGCTCTGCACTGCCTTCTGGCTCCACATGAGGTCCGGGCACACACAGCCCCGTAGATGCAGGGGCCAGGCTGCCATATAGAAGGGCAAGTTCAAGATGGAAAAGACAGAGGCCCTGCACACTCCCCGCCCATCTGTCCTTCTGGCCAGTCTGTCTCTTGCCCGATCCCTTTTTCATCTCCCTCTCTGGCGCTTCCTCTTTCTGCTCTCTACTCTTCATCCCCCTCCCATCCTTCTCTTACAAATCCTCATCTCCTTCCACGTCTCCCCCATTTCTCCGTTTCAGTTACTCTCTGTTCCTTTCTTCCCCTGCCTGTCTTTCCCCTTCCTCTTTTTTCCTTCCCTTTCGCCTTCTCTCTCCATCACACATGAAATGCCATACAAAAGCCCTTGCGTCTGACTTTCTTTCAAAATCACACATAGAGCAAGCAAATCAAGAGCCTTCCTCCAGGACTCTAACCTGTGCCTTCCCATAAACCCTTTGCTCTCAGGAGAGGGCCAGGGGATTTCCCAAAATAGCCTCTCTGTTTCTGTCTCTCCGTGTCTCTGCCTCTGTTTCTTTCTCTCCAGTGCTTTCTCTCTGTCTCATGACTTGGCATCCTATCGCAAGTTAAATGTTTTTCCGGGCGCAGCTGAATGGATGAGGAGAAGGCTGAGAAATCCAGCTAAAACTAGCTTTCATCTGCAAGTCTTTAAAATACCTTGTTCTTCCCATCATTACAATATTCCTCCTCTAGATACAGCACACACACACACACGCACACGCACACGCACACGCACACGCACACGCACACACACACACACACACACACACTTTCTTATGATAGCCTTTAAAGGGAAAATCCCTCTGGGCCTCAGATCTCTGGAGAAATTCTCTTAGCAAGTCCTGAGAGAGGGTAGCTGGCTTTGCTCACCAGCTCCTGTTCCCCAGGGGATGCCTTTCTTGGCCTGGGCTCACGGTACCAGTGAAGATCCTGAAAAGTGACCTGTTCAAGGTCATTTCATAGCCTAGAGTTGAAACCTAAAATTCTATGCTATCTGGGGGAATTCTTTGGGGTAGGGGTGGGTTGAATCACAGAAACAAAGCTGGCAACACTGGCAAAACCCCGTCTGGGATAAGTGTAGACCATATCCTAGTACATTCCCACTTCTCACAGACAGAAACATGAGGACTTTTGTCCCGGCCTTCCTGACAGCATACCTGTTATCTGCTATCATCTTACTACAGGATTCTGGGTAATTTATTCCCTCAATCTGAGATACAAATCCCATTACATATAGGATAAGATTATTAATGGTTTCCTTATCAGTTATAGTATCTGTCATTTTGAAACCCAAAGTCTCTGTGAGATATAGAGTGTTTAAAATCCAGCAAACATGGGTTTAGAATAGGCCTTATGAAGAAAAAGAAACAAAAATACTTTGGATTATTATTCAAGTTTAGCTTCAGGGCTGACATTCCAGAAGGGAGACAGAAAGACATGGAATGCTATTCGTATCACCTACTCCTCAGCCATGACAGACATTACAAATCTATTGCTGAATTTCAGACATTTCCAGCTGATAGATACTGAAATGAATAGCACAGCTTGATCATTTGCCGTGGTGTTACCGAAGGAGAAACAAGCTTCCTAATCAAAAAGTCACGGTTAGTCTTGGTTGTCGGTTTGACTAGATCTGCACTCAGTTGAGGGACACGACTGGGGGAGTCTGTGAAGAGTATTTCCAAACCGTACTGACAGTATAAGACCCTCCCTCTGAGAAGACAACACCATCAGCTGACCAAGGATAGGGTAGTGTTTGTTGCTTTCTATCTTTGTATCTTGCTGACAAGTGACCCCACACTGCTGCTGCCTTGCTGATACCGCGGCTATGCTTGGCAGACAACTTCAATTTCTTTTGGTCTTCTAATGTAGACTGAATGCTCCTCTGTGCAGACATCCATTATAGGACCCTCCAGCCCCTGCTCTGTAGGCTCTGATGTAAATCTCTTTTTCAAATATGTATGCGTTCTGTCAGCTCTGTTCCTCTAGAGGACCTTGCCTACAATACTCAGAAACTCATGTCAAGTGTTTCATTGGCTTCAGAAACAGGACCTCAATCCCTTCTTCCTATACATGTGCTCTGAACTGGGTCCTTTCAATACGTGATATCATTCACCCTTCATAATGACCCAAGAAAGACCTGAGGCTGACAATCCTAGTTCATCCTGTTTATAAATGGTAACTCCAGTGAGTGAACCTCTGTTCACCTACTTCCAGAGGTCATAAGTGTGTGAGGCTGGGCTCACCCGCCTCCAGAGGTCATACTGTGTTGACTTTCCATGCCACAGCCCCACAAACAGGAGTGAGACAAGGCAATGGCTATCTGTCAGACAAGGCAATGGCCATCGCCAAGACTCCAGGAGAATCAAAGCACACTCACCCCTTTTCCAGTAAAGACTTTCACTCCTGCTGGATTCTGGGGTCTTGCCAGGCCTGGAGTCCATCTCCTGGGAAAGTCAGCACATACTATTTTGATAGTGAGCCTGTGCCATGAGCAAAGTGATGGACAGGCCTTTTACACATCTCAGAAATCAAGTTCACAGAGTCATTTCCTGTTTGGCTCACACTGTGGGCAGAAGCCCAAAGGCCCCGCTCTGCTAACTCTCTCATCAGCCTAATAGGAGCACAATTACTAAAGACAGGATCCAAATTTAGCAGCAGACACTTCTGGAACTCAGAGGGCTTGTGACTTTAAAGAGGAGCAGACTGTTGGCACGAACCGTGGATAGCGCTGTATTTCTGAGGAGCAGAGCTGTCCACACTGCTAATGGCAGAATCATTAGGTCATGGCTGATGTCCAGGCATGGCAATTAAAAAAAAAAAAAACTAACATAAAATACTAGCATCTTGGGAACATGCCGACTTATCTAAAATTAACCAGGGAGTTGAGTTCTTTAACTGTCAATTAGAAATTCACTTAAAGGTATCAAAGATAAAGAGGCACTTCAGGAGACACTGAGAAGGCCCAAGGATGCTCTCTTACCCGTGCTTTATCAGGATGGACAAAAGGCCCTGGTAAAGATGGCATCCATCAGCGTATAGCTGGTACAACAGAGTAGACAGACAGACAGCAGTGTAGACAGACAGCAGTATAGACAGACAGCAGTATAGACAGACAGCAATATAGACAGTGTGAGTGTATACAGACAGCAGTGTAGACAGACAGATAGCAGTGTATACAGACAGACAGCAGTGTAGACAGAAAGACAGCAGTGTAGACAGACAGACAGCAGTGTAGACAGTGGCAGTGTAGACAGACAGCAGTGTAGACAGTGGCAGTGTAGACAGTCAGCAGTGTAGACAGACAGCAGTGTAGACAGTGGCAATGTAGACAGACATCAGTGTAGACAGACAGCAGTGTAGACAGACAGCAGTGTAGACAGACATCAGTGTAGACAGCAGTGTAGACAGTGGCAGTGTAGACAGTGGCAATGTAGACAGACAGCAGTGTAGACAGTGGCAATGTAGACAGACAGCAGTGTAGACAGACAGCAGTGTAGACAGTGGCAGTGTAGACAGTGGCAGTGTAGACAGACAGCAGTGTAGACAGACAGCAGTGTAGACAGTGGCAATGTAAACAGACAGCAGTGTAGACAGACAGCAGTGTAGACAGTGGCAATGTAAACAGACAGCAGTGTAGACAGACAGCAGTGTAGACAGACGGCAGTGTAGACAGACAGCAGTGTAGACAGACAGCAGTGTAGACAGACATCAGTGTAGACAGACAGCAGTGTAGACAGACAGCAGTGTAGACAGCAGTGTAGACAGACAGCAGTGTAGACAGACGGCAGTGTAGACAGACAGCAGTGTAGACAGCTGCAGCAGCGTAGACAGTGGCACTGTAGAAGCAGCTGTCATCAGTATGCAGTTGGAACCATCAACTAAACTTTAAACTGAGACAGAAAGCACCAGTGTGACCCAAGCTGACCATACACTTGCAAGTCTACCAGGGAAGCCAAATGACGAGGGTTTGATTGATTCCCAGCCTCAGCATGAGACCTGTACGAATACTCTTGCCTCTGGAAATGTGAGTTTCCCCTTTTAAAGGACACATGGGAAGAGACCAGATGATAATGGTTAGCCAGAGGCCAGCAGATGTCGGGACTGGTGGGTGCAACAGGCTTAATTCTAAACATTCTTTCTACAGAACCTTCTTGATTTCACAGTTACACTATGAAATAAGCACCCTTACTGCCTTCTATTCTCTAACTAAGGAAACTGAGGCACATAGTAACACTTTGCTCCCAGGAACAGCGTGGAATGTGGAAGCTAGGATGCAAACTCTGGTGACCTGGTTACTCCCTGTGCCATGGAAAATCTCTGTGCAGACAGAGATGTACCTGTGCCACTGGAGTTCTTGAGGCACAGTCAACTGGAATGCAGCATCTTATTTTTCTGTCCTAAAAGTATGGCTTTCTAAAAAACTGTGCACATTTTTAAAATCTGATATAAATAGCTTTTAATTTTTCTCCCTTTGTCTCCCTTCCAAATATCAGCCAATACTGGAGAGAAATTGGTTCTGGTCGGCAGTGACAAGGTCAGGGCTCCTTTGGAAGATGCTTGCCAGTGCAGGCTCCATCCTGGGCTGAAAAAAAAATCACAGCATTTATTTTAAGCCGAAACATTCTTATATTTAAAGCTTGTCATCAGGCCGAAGTTTGTTTATTGCATTCCATAATTATGATGAATATATTTTAAATAGAAAAAGATTTAAAATGTAGGACAGCTGTAAAAAAAAACACAATGCCAATCACTGTGAGGCAGTCACATCTGGAGGCAGCCACATCTGGAGTCAGAACTTGGGTGGGAAAGGGTTGTTTTGCATTTTTATGACCAGATGCATGCAGATTAGATGTACCTTATAAACTTCACCCAGACAACTGTCAGAGCCAATCAGCTTTAATTGAACGGGACATTTTCTCCAGCAATCCCCCCTGAGCCCAGGCCAAGAATCCCCCCTATACCATGCATGGGCAGAGCAAGTTCTGTTAGCTGTACGTAGAGTGATCTGTCAAACACAGGCCAAATTCAATACTGGACTTAATTCCACAAAGACTCCAATTAGACCAGAATGAAGTCTGGAAAGCTTTGAATGGCCTCCTTGGCCCTGTCACACCAAGAAACAACCAGTAGAGAAGGGGGTGTTGAAGCCTTCAACCTGCGTTGCATCTCTACCCGTTCAGTATTTACCATGGGCAGTCATACATACTATTCATGTCCGATCCACATGCCCTCTAGTAACTTCCAACAGTCCAGTGGCTATGAATGACTCTCTCATTTGACAGACTGGGAAACTGAGCTTCAGGAGGCTGGAGGGAGAGTCTGACCTAAATATGCAAGTCCCATCAGCTAGTTTCATTGGCATGAGAGCAACCTCAGCAGACATGTGGGAGGGTATCAAAGGCTATTGTGATGACTGACTACCACTAACACCAAGGGCCAGGAATGCTAAACCTCTTGCAGCATAGAGGATAGAGTGCCAACGGCCCTTCTCATTTATCAACGTTGGCATCTTACAGGCCAGCACCACAGTTAGGGAGACTTTAAGCAGGGGTGTAAATCAATAAACATTAAGAGTATTTTCTTAGTCTAGATTGCCAAGATATTGCATGCTGATGCCCAGCATATGCCCAGGTACCAGCCATGCTAATGGAGGAGAGAAGAGAGGAAGGAGCTACCTTTTTTCCTGGGAAACATCCTTTTAATGTTACTACCAAGGCCATTATTATTACTTCTGAGGTCCACCAATCAAAGCCAGGTTCTGCTAGCATATATGTGAATAATTAAAAATGTAACAGCCCTGATTTCTATTTCTTAAATGTGAAACAAGGTAAACTTAAGAAATCGATGAACCCTAACACAAATAATGATGCTCAGCATTGCATCTTTTATTCCATGAGTTTGGCAATGTACCATGCCAGATCCCCATGGCAGCTGAATGATGTGATAGCTGTTACACTGACTTGTAGAGAAAATAGAGGAACTAAGGCTCAGAGGTGTGAAGGAGCAGTCCAGAGTAACATGACAAGCAGGTACATGAGGAAATCTTGAGCCTGAGTCCACAAACTGAACTCATAGGAATGATGTGGGTTTTGATGTAACAAAATGAAGAACATCATAGTTAATCCCAGTGACAAAATGTAAACCAAAGATGCTGGGGTTTTTTGTTTGTTTTTAATTGCCTTTGGAACTGGTTTGACAGGGACTCCAGAATGGGTGAGTAGCTAGGAACTGGAGCATGCCAGTCTCAGCTGGCACAAGCAGAAGTGGCGGTCTCTTGATATAAGAACTGTTGTCTGCGTCTAGGGTTGATATCGAAAGGATTTCCACAAGTTCAAGGCCTGAGATGAAGGGACTCTGCTCATCTGGTTATAACTGTTACAATGGGGTTTCCTGGCACAGCTAGCCCCATGGTTGGGACCTGCTTGCCGCCGCTGCTCATCTGGCCCAGCAATCCCAAAGTCCCAATGAATCACACAGATGCTTATATTAACATCATGCTCTTGGTCTATGGCTCAGGCACATTGCTAGCTAGCTCCTTCATCTTAACTCAACCCATTTCCATTAATCTGTCTGCCACGTGGCCCGTGGCTCACCTGTGTTCCTTACATGTTTCTTATTTGGGCATCTGGCTTGATCTGTCTTAGACTCCACCTTCTTTCTAGTACCTTTGCTCTGATTCCTCCGCCTACCTCTACGGTGTCTGCCATGGCCAAAACAGTCCTTTATTCACAAGATATAGATATAGAAAGACATTCCCACATTATATAAGAAATTCTATTAAGGAAAAGCCTCTTCCTGATAGAGGTTTTCTTCAGCTGTAACGCTCCTGGAGATGTGTTCCTCCAGGAGAATGCTGGTTTGGAAGTTGTCTTTTTGGAACTCAGAAACAATTCAGCAATTTACAGCAAGGTTCTACATGTAGAGCTTGCAAAGCTGGATGCCTCAGAGTCCAGCTGAGGAAAATAAACAGTTTGGATCCATGGTACAATAAGAAAGTTAAATTATATGTATGTATGTATGTATGTGTGCATATATACACACACAGATAGATATATGTGTACATATATATGTTTGTTTGTTTAAAAAAGAATGTGTTCATATCACATTCACTATCAGGAAGCAGAGGGAGATGAGTGTGTGTTTTCTGCTGCTTGGTCCCCTTTCTCCAGTTACATAGTCCAGGATCCCTGCCCAGAGAATGGCCCTACCTACAGCAGGCAAATTTTCCAATTTCTATTAACTTAATCAAGCTAAGCCCCACACATCCGGGACTCCCATCCATCCCCCCTCCCCCGGTGATTCTAGACTCTGTCAGGTTACCGTTAACCATCACAAGGACCAAGAGCCTCTCTGGTTCCCTTTTAGAAAACAGAAAACTTTTGTTGCCTTATGCGTAGCTCACTATTCTGGACCTGGTGGCACACACAGGAAGAGAGGGGAGTTCTGTAGGCAGAGGTTCCACCTTGTCTAATATGGATTCTCTTGAGAAGAGAATGTTGGGTTGGGTTCCCCAAGCAAAGCTGAAACTTCTTCTTCCTTCTCTATGTGCTCAACACCAGCAGGGGGTCCAAGACAGTAATCTAAGGGTGCTTTATCACGTTAATAGTTTGTGTAGGGAACTGCAACCCAAAACTGATAAATCTGGGTGTTGGTCAGTAAGGAACATATTTTGAAAGCCTTTGGGTCAGAGTCGAAGAAGGAAGGGTTTTCTCCATGACACCTGTCCATCTCTAGTCCACGGCCACCCTTTCTGGTGCCATTAACTTTGCCTTGAGTTCAGGTCTGGTGGCTTCCACTAAACTACTGGTTGCCAACCTTCTATCTCTAAAAATATTTACACTACAATTTATAATGATAGCAAAATTACAGTTATGAAGTGACAACAAAAAATAATTTTATGATTGGGAGGTCCACCCCAACATGAGGAATTGTATTAGGGGGTCGCAGCATTAGGAGGGTTGAGAAGCACTGTCCTAGACTGAAGCTTCCTGAGGGTAGAAGGTGGTAGGGATGTGCAGGCAAGGGTCAGTATCCAAGGGTATGGACAGGGAATGGAGCCTGGGCTGGTGGGAAGCAATTAGAGCTGTCTCCACTCTATCTTTGGCTGATTTTGCTCAGGTACAGCCCTTCTTGACATGAGCCCCAGGTGGCCAGGTTGTGCCCCACTTAGATATGAATTTTTCATGAACTCCTCACAAGCTCATGGCTTTCATCACTTGCTGTGTCTTCCAGGTCTCTCCTTTTGTCTCCTGGGTCATTCTCCTGGGAACATCTTTGGAGTCATTGCAGTCTGAAAACAAGCAATAACTAACGAAATAATCACTATTAGTAACAACAGCTTTGCCTCTAGAGCCCAAAGATCCAGAATTGTACTTGATTTGCGCTGCCTCATCTGACCTCTGGAGCAGCCCAGTGCGACAGGCAATGTCACCTTCCCCATTTAGTAGATGGGGAACTTGAAAGACAGAGAGAAAAAAAAATTGACTTCCCTGAAGTCACACAGTGATACTGAGAAGAAATCCATCACAGGGAAGCAGTGGCCTCCTAAAAAGTGGGCCACCCATGCAACTACTCTTTTTAGCGAGTGTCTCTGTGAGGGAGAGGTGAATCAGAATGGGTGTTGAGCTTCCTTAGGGCACATAGTAGGTTTGAGAAAAGCAATGGGCAATGGAACAAATGAGGATAAAGTACAAGAATTCCCTGAGGATGTAGGACTCCAGCAAAGGCCATGCTAGCCTCAGGTTCTTTTCTGCCATGCTGTGGGGCCTGTGGTTGGGCCCTGGCTGTGGAGAGCAGAACCACAGAGACCAGCTGCTTTTAATGTGGTGGCTCAGTGTCATGTTCCTGGCTTTGGCCCCTGCATGATCACTGCCCACTGCTGACCATACAGGGCTGTGGGTGAGAAAATGGCCCACACTGCTCACATTTCACACTAGGAAGCTGCACAAGAAAGCCATAGGGGGCTATTTAAAATTTCTAGTAGCCTCTTTTAAAAGTACAAAGAAACAAGTGAAGTTACTTTTTAAAATATATTTTGCTTAGCCTAATATATATATGTATATATATATATGAATACTTTTAGTGTATAATTCACATAAAACATCTCCCTTTTTTGCAGTTCAGCATGTGTCTTTACAAAACAGTTCAACATGGAGTGTCTGTCTTCCTGGTGTTCAAGAGCCACAGAGCTGGCAGCTGCCAAATTCAGCCAGGCAAGTGTGGCTGGTTCAGAGAAAACATTGCATTTCCTAGTCTTTCTCCTCACCTCCTACACACACACACACACACACACACACACACACACACACACACACACACACACACACACACACACACACACACCACCAGTTACTTTAACTTCATATCTTCATCAGTAGATCTAGTATCAAGGGCTGGAGAGATGGCTCAGAGGATAAAAGCAGTGGCTGTTCTTCTAGACAGAGGTCCTGAGTTTAATTCCCAGCAACCACATGGTGGCTCACAGCCATCTGTAATGAGATCTGGCGCCCTCTTCTGGTGAGGAGGGCACACATACAGACAGCACTCTATATACATAATAAATAAATATTAAGTAAAATGGCGTTTATTTATTTCCAGCATCCAACGGAGGCTCACAACTGTCTGTGGTTCCAGCTATAGGGATCCAGAACTTTCTTTTGGTCTCCACTGGCACAAAGCATACACATGCTCCACAGACATACATGCAAGCAAAACATTGATATATATAAAATAAAATAATTAAAAGATCAAAAAAATCACTACAGATGTGTGTGTCCCCCAAACACCGCTGCTAGAACATAAGCCCTTCTACAGCAGTATGGAGAGGGGGCACTCTTACACACGGGCAAAACACCTGTACACATAAAACAAAATACAAAAAATTAAAAGAAAAGGTTTTCAAAGGAGACGAGAGCCTGGAAGATGAGGCGTGCTGTGCCGGGCCGTCAGAAGCTGACAATGACTAACGGAGACCCTATCATGGAACCTCTTACAAAACGACATGAGAAACTGGCAGCAAACTCCATGTGGAACATTTGACAATTGTTTTGAATTTGAAGCAAATTGGAAAGGTGAGAAAGGTGGATAGGTAGGTCCTCAAGAGCCAATCAAAACAGACAAAAGTGTTATCATGAACTGTCATCCTTTTCTTCTATGAAGCAACAATTAGCCATTTCCCAGCCACAGTGCAATATTCATTAGAAGCTAGGATGGATATAACTGGTTATAACCAGCTCAGTAGCTAGGCTAACGAGACACCCCAGAAGCACCTGAACCAAACAGAAGTTATAGTCACTGCAAATAGTGAACGTGAGTGAATGTGTGAGTATTTCTGTGCTAGGACGCAGAATCCTTTGGGAACAATACACCCTGGTGTAGGGGGTTTGTGTTGTTCCATTGTAAATAATTGTCCCCACCTATGAGTTTAATAAAAAGCACTGATTGGCCAAAAGCAGACAGGAAGTGTGGGTGGGGCTACCAGACTAAGAAGACTCTAGGAACAGGTGGAACAGAGCAGAAGGCTAGAGAGAAGCCAGAAGAAGTGGAGGACAACTGTGCTGCTCTGAGAAAAGGTACCGAGCTGCATGGCTGAACAGGATAAGAGTCATGGGGTTAGTGTAAGGGTAAAGAGTTAGCAAGTTATATGCCTGGGCTTTATGCCAATCAGCCTGAAACTATTGTAAGCATCTATGTGTCTCTGCAGGTCTGTGGGTCTGCAGGCCTAAACCTAGACGCTAGGTCTGAAAATCTGGGCCAAAAACCTCTTACTACACCCTGGAATGGTACAGGGTCAGGTGATAGCCTGTTTCTAGCTTTTTTGGAGACCAGGCAGGATGTCTGTGGTAGTTTTTATGAGAATAGCCCCCAGAGACTCATATATTTGCTTGCTTGGTTCTCAGTTGGTGGATGGATTAAGAGGCATGACCTTGTTGGAAGAAATGTGAATCACTGGAGGCGGGTGTTGAGGTCTCAAAAGACTTGTACCTTCTTGTTCTCTCTCTCTCTCTCTCTCTCTCTCTCTCTCTCTCTCTCTCTCTCTCTCTCTCTCTCTCTCTCTCTCTCTCTCTCCTGCTTGCCAATTAAGATATTAAGATGTGAACTCTCAGCTGCTGTTCCAGCTGTTTCTCTGCCACTGTGCTCTAGCTCTGCCATCATGGGTTCTAACCCCATGAAGCACTTTTTTTTTTCCTAAGCTGCCCTACTCATGGTGTTTCATTAAAGCTACTAATATGACAACTGTCAACTGGTGAATACGTAATTAAAAACCTGGCACAGACATACCATGGAGCTTTGTTCCGCTGTAAGGAGAAATGAAGTTAGAACATTTGAAGATAAATAACTGGAAGTGGAAATTTTATAATGATCAGGATAACCCAAGTCCAGAAAGATGAAAGATCCCTCGTACACAGATCTTGGCTTTGACTGTCTGGTTTTGTGTGTTTAACCTGAGCATCTTTTGGGAAACTAAACAAAGATCACTTCGGGGGTGCCTTGAGGGATAGTAGAACTTAGGTGGGAGGATGCTTTAGGGGCTAGCAGAACAGAGATGAAAGTAGAGATGGGGGATTCTTGGATGGAAAGTTTAATCAGAGAGTGGGAGGGTAGGGGCAGATGAGAGGGTGGCAGATCTCACTTACCAAATGACCTAAAACCCTCTACACAATTATCTCTGGAAAATCCAAATATGTGTTTACACAGGAAGCTCTCTAGGATCATTCCTAGCAGCCTTTTGTAATAGAAATAAGAACTTTAAATTACAAAAAAGGCCTAATGCAGACAAAGGTTTGATAGGGACAGTTCACTTATGACAGAAATGACTTCTCCGCAATTAAAAGGATGTAACTTAGTCTTAAAGATATGTTATTATAGTGTGTGTGCATGTGTGTGCGTGTGTGTGTGTGTGTGTGTGTGTGTGTAGGTTTTCAAACACAAGTGTAGGAGGGGACATCGGGTCCCCTGGAGTTACAGGTAGTCGTGACCTGCCCAACATGGCTGCTAAGAGCCCAGTTGAGATTCCCTGTAAGAACAGTAGCTCCCTTAACTCGTGAGCCAGCTCACCAGCCCCAAGATAACATTCTATGATTGTTTTTAAACAAGATGTCAAAGACTAAAAAAGAAGACAGAGATAATGTAAATGCGTAACAATGGGAGCTTGATTAAATGAGCTGAGCTGTGTTCCAACAAGGGGGAGGCAGTTAGGATGATCAAGGCGAGCCCCAAGAAACAGAGAAAATCACAACAGCAGACAGCAAGGCTGGGTGCACCAGCAGCTGGGCCATGTGGGCACCGGACAGGCACAGACGGGCAGCAGTGGCCCTCTTTGGGTGGCATGTAATGATGTACTTGCATTATTTTGAGAACCAGAGAGAGGATGCTATTTTCGTTTAGGAAAAATCTGAAGTCTCTCTGGTGGTGCACATCTGTAGTATCAGAGGTGGAGGGTTTCCTCAGTTCAAGTTCAAGTTCTGTGTTGTTTACATAAAACAGAGTTTCTCAATCTGTGGGTCAAGACCCCCTTGCCCATGGGAAGGCACAGAAATTTATATTACAGTTCATGGCAGTAGCAAAATTACAGTTATGAAGTAGCAATGAAAATAATTTTATAGTTGGGGGTCGCCACAACATGAGGAACTGTATTAAAGGGTCTCAGCAGTAGGAAGGTTGTGAACCATGGACATAGCAAGTTCTGGGTCAGCTGGGGCTACATAGCAAGGCCCTGTCTCAACACAAAACACTCCTGAGTGTGGAGGAGGCAGTGGAAGAGCAGCAGACAGTGGCTGTGCCTCCTGTTCTGATGGCAGAGGGAGCCATACTGATCTCCCAGGGAAGAGACCATGGCATACATGGTTTGCTCTCTGGCAGGATCTCACTATGTATATCGAATGTAACTAGGGACCAGATATATATGGTAGAATGACTCTTACAAAAGCCTGTGGCAAGTGGAGAATGAAGCACCTGGCGTGTTATATTGTGCTAAATGTGTGTGAGTCTAGGGGCTGCATCAGTGAGAACAGGTGGTTAAATCTGGGTAGAGGCTAAGATGTGCTTGTTCCCCTATAAACACGTATACTTTGTCTCTGTGTGTGTACTTTGTCAGCATTTAAGAAGCACTACTTATTGACTCTGTATTTGCAACCGCAAGCTCATCACACCTCCGTGGTGGGGCTTCTCTCTGTCTGAAGAACCTGCTGCAGAAGAACGAACAGGAATTGTGCAAAGACCAAGGTAGCCCCTAAGACCACAATCAACGTATTGTCCTGGTTTTGTATTCATTATGCTCTAGGCACTGTCATAGTTGTGTGTAACTACTTCTAAAGATGGTAGAGCTCCCCCATTTTACAGGTGGGGAAACTGAGGCACAGCAGGGGGAAGCAGTCCAAGGCCGTACAGTGTTACAGACGGAGCTGGCTTGAGTCCCAAATGTGTCACCTCCCAAGCTGTGGTTTTTTCCCACATGCAGCTTTGTGCTCATCAATATTCCTTGGTTCTCTACATAGATAAATGGGAGAAAGCAGCTCTCCCAAACCCTGTGACTCCCCCTCAGGACAGACACCTGCTGGTGCCACCAAAATGGCCACTCCAGACAAGAGTTGGTCCCCGGACTCTGAATTGCTCTAGCTGGGCTGGGATCTCCTGCACACAGGCTCCCCCTTATGGAAACAAGGGACATTCCCAGTGACTTGGATATAACTAGGGATCAGATGTTCCACCCAGGCTAGAAGGGAGGGCCCATGCTGATGTCTCCCAGCTTCGTGCCTGGAACCAGCTCCCTAGCCTACTGGGCTACTCTCTGCTTCAGGCTTGCACAGTGCTCCTGGCCCCTCCATGCATCTCCCCTAGTGTCCGGTTGGAGGACACATGCTTGACCCATACATTGTGGAATGTTGATAAACACAATAACAGGAGCTGACAGCCCCAGGGAGAACTGATGGTATTATTTACGATGGCCTTCTCAGAGAGCCTTTTCTTGTTTTGGCATCGAAAGGAAAACATTCTTTGTACACACACAGACACACACACACGCACACAGATAGACATACACACAGACACACATGCACACACACAGACACACACATACACTCACACTCACACACACAGACAAACACAAACAGACACACACAGAGACATATATGCACAGAGACACACACAGAGAGAGAGAGAGACAAACACACAGACACACACAGAGACACATACACACACACATACACACATTCTTGCATTCTCCACACGCACACAGCAATGCATAATTCTTCTTTTCCTAACATGGCTAAGAACTGCTTTCTAACCACAGAGCATGAGACCAGTCCCACACTCTCTGTGAACCTCAGCACCCCTTTCCATAAAATGGGTGCAGTGATACTTGTAGCCTAGATGCCCCTTATAAGGCTTGGGTCACATTTATCCAGTCCTTTAGGTCCCCGAGAAATGGGGCTGTCTTAGTACTCACAGTGTTACAGTTGGGCTGCATTACAGTCCCAGTGGTCTTTGCTTATTTGTTAATTTAGCCACTTGGATGCTGCTTACTGACTGTCCATCATCTACCAGGCCTGGCCACCAGCAAACTAACCAAAACTAACATTTGCCTCTGTGTTGCTAACAACTGGACTATAGATCCTGCAGACAGGCGAAACTTGGGAAATATTTGATGCAAACTGTAACCTCGACCTCTCATCCACATGCCTTCTCATTGAGCCCTTCACCTACCCTCCAGCAAAACGGGGGTGAAGAAGAGAATTCTGGGTGAGGCTCTGCCCTTTGTTAGCCAAACTTCCTTAAGGTCAAATAACATTCCTAATCCAGCAGACCCCTTCTCTGTCCCCAAAGACCCTCCTCCTCTATAGTATTGAACAGAGTTGACTTGTCTGTCCTCTCTGATCCCAAGTTACTGTTCTTCCCATGTAAACATCAGCCAGTAAAGACCAGGCTCTGGCATCCGAGCCTCAGTTTCCCTTTCTGTAACATGACCCTGTAAAGAGCCCCTGGGGGCTTGGCTGAGCATTCAACCGTGAGGGTACTGGGCAGGCCTCATCAGAGTCCTCCACAGATAGGTTGCCTGGTTGAGGCACTGCTCTCTCATGCAGTCCTGTGGAGAGGTGCCTGTGAGGTGCTTGGGAGGAGAGATCTTACTGTGAGTTCACCTGGAAAGTCCCCAAGCCAAGCACCATTGAAATGGGTAGAGTGGTAAAGCTGAGTGTGTGTATTGCGGGTGGGAAGAAGGAAGCTGAAGGATAAAGTTCTAGTAGCCTAAAGTCCAGCTGTGTGCTTCTTACAGAAGGTCTAGCCTCTTCCATGTGGGACGGTAGCCAGTGCAGGTTTGGGAGGGACAGTACAGTAAGGTATTCTACCTCCAAAGTCACAGCCGGCTTTGAATGCAAACACGCTGGGAACTTTGCATTCCTGGTCAAAGAAAACCAAATATCTAATCCTGCAGCAGATTGAAGAGGGAATTAACGCCAGAGGGACCAAGCAGTGATTGAGAGGGAGGGGGGATGCAGAGGAAGGATGCGGACCAGCTGAGGTCAAGGCCACAGGATGTGGAGAAGTGAAAGTATTTGAGGGATGTTCCCAAGATGGCACGGATGGGGCTGAATGATGGATTGACTATGGGGTGTGAGGCCCAGGAAGATCTCATCCAGCAGAAGGTCCCTATGAACACCCAGGGAATGAGAGTGAAGTAGATGAGAGACAGGATAATTAAGTGCTAAATTGTGCAGCTTAATTTATTGCTTGGACAGTTGCCTTGTGCTATAAACCCCTTTGCTCTAATGAGCTCATGACATCAGTCAGCAGGGAAAGTATGCCTAGCCCATCACCCATTGCAACCGCAGTCATGTGCCAGCACTGCTCAAATGTCTATCTGGATGGACAAACTAGCTGTTAGGCTTCTGACTCAGTTTACAATCGGGGATACGAACCCCTGACAATACCCTTTCTTAATAACTACCAAGGACCCATGCATGCTGGTCCAGAGAAATACAGACTTTGAATCTGACCATAATATAGGAACATCATAGGTCTTATTGAGCTGAACAAGGGAGGTTGAGCCACATCTGGCATCCTTTTTACAGATGTGAACTTGAGAGAACCCTAACTCTCTCTGAATCACAGTTGTCTTATTTGTGAATTCACACAAGAACTGGGGAAGCATTCTGTGAACCTGTTACTATGGGAATATTCTCCTGGCAGAAAAATATGCTAAAGCAAGGGATAGAGCCGCTATTGGCCTGTGGTTGCTACCCTGAGGCTAACTGCTCCAGTAAGTGCAGAGAGGGCTGTCCCTGTTTACCTACTTTGGAGGGGGCAAACCAGGTCATGCTTGATTATATCAGTATAGTTATCAGGTCTCCTAAAGGCTTTTAAGTGTGGAATAAGGAGAAAGTTTATGCTGGGGGAACCCAGAGCTGCCCTTTGGAGAATGTGGCACAAAGGTAGGCCTAGGTGAGCAATGAGTCTCTCCACCAAAGCAGCAGCCAGTGTGGGGCATGCTGGTGTGAGCCATAAGTCAGGGCCTGGGAGTCCAAAAAAAAAAAAAAAAAAAAAAAAAGAAGAAGAAAGAAAAGCAAAGAAAATAGCCCTTGCCTTGTTCTTTTTAATAAGGACATTCTAAATACCTTTGTTGGAAATGCTTACAAAAATGTCTGACTCAAAGGGTTGAAAGTAGGGGAAACTTGGAGCTATGTTTATGGAACATGCTGTCATCTGGAACTCAAGTGTTCCCAGAAGCCTGTGTATCCCCAGGTTGGTACCATTAGCAAATGGTGGAACCTTTAAGGGGCGGGGCCTAATGAGAGGTTTCAGATAGTAGAAGCTTGACTTGAAGAGGGCTAAGGGTCCCTGGTCTGTTCTTTCTCTTCTCCATTCCTGGCTATATGAGGTGAACCAGCTTCCTCTGCATACCCCCCCCCCCTCGCTATTATGTACTCCCAGGCAATGGGACCAACAGAACAGGAGTCAGAGGAAATTTTTCCTCTCTTCGGTTGATCACCTCGGGTAATTTCTTACAGTAACAGAAAGCGAACTAATATACTACACTGTCAATGAGATTGAGATGAGTGGCTGCCTATAGAAAGGAAAGTGAATTTGGTCAGAGTGTATGGTCGGGTCAAACTCCCACTGGCCCAACTCATCAGGCTACCATTCCTCCTGACACAGGTCACAGGGTAATAGAAGGTCATCGGTTTGATTTTATGCTTTCAATATTCACCCTTGCCACCTTGCAGTAGGGAAAGCCAGGCACTCATTCTGTTTTTGTTGAATAAGGAAATGGAGCTAGTTGTCCAAGAGTCACATGAAAAAGACATATTATTTTCCCTTAGCAGATCACCAAAACTTAAGACGTTACTTCTCAGAGCTGGTGTTGATGCCAGGAACAAGAAATCGCTTTCAAGGCACTCCAAGGGGTAGTAGAATGTTACAGGTCTTCCCTGGGAACAGCTGATCCATTGGAGACTTCAAAAACACCAGTGGTCTCTAGTGAAGCAGGTCATACTCATCACCCCACATAGAGTCTCATGAGGAAACGGGACCCGTGCAGAAAAGGAACTCTCCACAGCACACTCAAACCAGCTCAAAACTCAACAATTGGGAATCGTCAAACTATGACCATTCCTTGGATGCTATGAAACATTTTTTTTAAAAAATCACCATTCATATATGTGTATGGGGGAAAAAGTGCTAATGAATTATTAAGTAGAAGAGAATGGTCACCATGCCACATACATGCACAACCACAGATGGCCAATTAGCTCCTGCACAACCTTCTATCAACTTTCATCATCTCCAGGTGACTTCTAACGCCTGAGATGCCCAAACTGTTGTGTGAATGGCCACACTGCGTTGGTTAAGACCAGAAGAAAACATCCGGGCATGCTCAGTACAGAGATGCAAACAGGTTTTCAGTCGCTGTTTGGCTGACTCTGCAGATGAGAACTCCACAGATGTAGAGGGCCAGCTTATGTGTACGGCCATCTCTGGCCATTTTTATTTTCTCCTTTTAGCCTGTGTGTATTTGTTTCTTTTTAATTATGTGTATCTGTGGATGGGTTTGTGTGCATGAATGCAATGCCTAGGGGTGACCAGAAGAGGGAGTCAGAGTTCCCGGAGTCGAAGTTACAGGTGATTGTGAGCTTACTCTATGTGGACCCTGGAAACTGAAACCTCTGTAAGAGCAGTATACACTCTGAACTGCTGAGCTGTCATTTACATTTACCTATTTACATTTCAGACATGTAAGGAAGAGGATACATACTGCTGTAAAACCATGAAGTTGTTTCCATGATGATCCCCCCAAAGAAAGATGGGTAGAGGGGGATACAGAAGCTGCAGAGCCTCTTAGATCCTCGTCTGTCTGGGTATGCTAGGCATGGCCAGCGAGACCTTCAACAGTTCAGGGACAGCTGTGGCACTGCCTCTCAGTACTCTTTGGGGGGGGCAATCTCCTCTTAGGAGGGACTTTTGGGGCTCCACTCAGTTGGCAACACCCACAGGCCATGTCTGAAGTCTATTGTTAATCCATTATTCTTTCCTAAGACCTCAGTTCTGTCTGCCGGATTCATGCTTGTGCTCTGACGACTCAGCTCCTCAGGACTATCTTGTGCATGTCTGAGGACGCCCGTGTCTTACTTGTAATGTCAAATGTATCCAGTAGGAGCTGGAAAGCACAGGTGTCAATTTCTCCAAATTCCAGGGGCCCCCTCCCATACTGGCTGCTGACTTTGACAGAAGCAAAGGTGGCCTCCCTTGCCATGTACCTCCTGGATTCGCCAGATGCTGAATCCCTTCCCCTGTGCAGCTATTTACGGAGGAGAGGCAGCCCTTTTCTCCACTTCCTGAAGCTTCTTCCATAGGCCAGGCCAGGATGCGGATGCTTTTGGACAAGGCAAAATAGTCCAAAAGAATAACTTAAGCTAGACATTATCTCCTTGACCCATGATCTCCCTCTGCAGATTCAACAGAGTAGGTACCTGTGGGAAGGCAATAGAGAGAAAGGTGCCTCCTATGTCTCTAAGGGTCTCTCGGTGATATCAGAGGAGATCGCACTTAACTGGCACTGCATGGCAGCTGGGGGGGAGGGGGAGACCATTTCTGTTACTCTGTCTGGCCGGATGAGAAAGGAAGACCCAAGGGGCTTGCACAGCTCAGCTGAGAAGGACTAGGGGGGACATGGGCCCTGGGGGAAAGGCCATCATGAAGCATTTCCTCTCCCACACAGAATGACCTTAATCAAGTTATTTGTCTTGGGGCTTTGGTTTCCCAGCCTGTGTACTGACCTACTAGCCTTTGAGCTTGTCCCTGTGAAGACTAGCAAGAATGTAGGCCAATGACCAAGTACCGTGCATGGTAGGGTAAAACACAGCTGCCTACTACTGCAGTTATTTTCAAAGTAATTGCTCTGTCAGGCTCCAGATTCCATGGGGAGGTAGAGGTGGGAGTGGATGGGGTAAGCTTAATTCAAGGGCTGCAAGGACATCTTGCTTTAGATGGAAGCTAGGAGGCATGCATGAAAATCCAGAGGAACCACTCTCACACTCTTTCCTGACCAAATGGGCCCCACCTGACGAATCAGGTTCTACACCTGCCTTCTGCAGGAGCTGTAGCAACCTGCCCCTTTCTTTGGTTTCTGGTTCGAGCCTCCGCAACTGAAGGGCATGCAAAGGACAGATGTCCTACTGTGTGTCGGGCCTGATCTCTGCCATTTATGGAGGACAGTCCGGATGCTCTCGCTGCCTACAAGTGATAAAGCAGGGCCTGGAGTCTGGATCAGTTGGCACCAGGCTGACATTGTCATCTTTTTCTAATGTGGCTAATGTCTCTCCAGCTATGCTGGTTCTGATTTTAAAAGTGGATGTTTTCCAACAGAATCCTTTGGTGAACCTGCCATGGCCTGTGGACGACAGCGTGCTTCCCATTTTGTGTGTGGATCTGAATGCATGAAAAAAAAAAAAAAGCAACAAAATGCTCTTGAGTTGCCTCCATCAGGAGAATGAACCCCAGAGTGGGTGTGCCATTGTGAGCAGACTATAGACCCCCCAAGCAACCAGAACATTTTGTACCTTGTGGCAATTAGTCCCCACTTGGCTTAAGGACTCCGACATCAAAGGAGGTCTCCGCCTGCTACTCAGGGGAGGCCCAGGGAATGCTTCAGAGTGGAGCCCTTTCCCCTCATTAGGGGGCTCCAGCCACCAGCAAGGCAACCTCTGGACAACAGGCCGGGCCCCATCAAAGGCCTCCTTCTTCTGCGCGGCCTCGGTAATCCAGGGCTTGAGTGCGCCCCGCCCCCTTGCCTGGACCAGCTCAAAGCAGCCGTCTGGGGACACCTGCCTGCTCTCCAGGGCAAAGCCAAGTGAATTCATTCACAAGACAAAACACTATTTTCCTGTCTCAAAACTCCTAGGGCCCTGCTTTGAGCTGCCTGCAGTCAAGGCCTGCAGGGTTTACAATCCCTGCCCACTTAGCCATGGGCCTGAAGTCAGGCCCCTCCTCAGCAATCTCCCTAGCCTTTGAAAGCCCGGAACACAAACAGAAGCTAACTTAAGCCACTTAGCAATGCCTCTTTAGCCCTGATCTGCTTCTTGGGGACATAGGTGACCAACCTAGAGCCAGCAGTCCTGGAATCAGGGGTGATCTGAGGGAGAGGACAGAGCTGCCTCTGCAACCACAGAGATTTTCTCTTCGACACCAGAGTGAAGGTGAAATGACGAAGAAATGTGTGCATTTGCCTCAGTGCCCAGTGTTGTCAAGCAGAATGGTGGGGTTTAGTCAGGCTCCCACACAACTACCCACCCGTGTGCCTATCCATCCACATGTCTATCAAGTCCTCAATTCATCCATCTGTCTGTCCGTTTATCCATTCATCTACACACTCAACTGCCCATCCCTCTATCCGTCCTATGACAAATCAGGTTCTGTTTTATGCTCTGGGACTATAAAAAAAAATTAGACACAAGTCCCCCCTCATGAAGAAAAGGAAAGATGATATTCCTGGCAATACATATAAACCATGGAGGGGCCTGAGGTAGCCTGGAATGTGTGAGAAACATTGTTTTACTCTTCAAGTTGATACATAGCCAAAGGGTGAGGAGGATGGGGGCTGTAGGGAGGGGGAGGTTGGAGTAGGGTAAGCATTGGGGATGGAGCTACAAAATGGGGTTCTTCTTCCATGAATCCTTCTTCTTGGTGACCTCTTTTATCTGCCTAACACACACACACACATACACACACACGTACGCACGCACACACACGGCACAGAGGTGATTCTACTAGGCAAGCAAGCAGCAACTATGTTCTCAAATATATAGACTGAACATGTTTACATACATTTATGCTTATGCAAATGCAAACGTGCTCATACATATGCAAACACTTGCACACAAATATACTTCTATCACATAAAAATGCCTATCCTTGCTTTAAAATGCTTACATGCATACATAAGCATGCTAATGTGTACCAAAGTGTCCTAGCATACATATACAAACTCTGGAATATACACATAGGCAAGCACATAAGACCTACGTGTGACACCTCTGTACACACACACAGCTGCACTAGGAAAATCCGGGAATTAGATGCCTGCCTCTCATTATTCCTTGGTCATAAAAATGTGCCCCAGGCAATGAAACCTGGCAGAGCTGGGCCCATCAGTTGTGCTTTGGGCTGGAGCCGGGTGTCCCTGGGCTCTCCTGGGCTCTGCCAAAATGGTGGCTTCTCTGCCTGGTGTCAGTCTGCTTTCTCTGCCCCCACTGTGAGAGCTATCTTCTTCAGTCACTGAAGTGCTTGAGGGACAGGACAAGCCTGGATACGTCTAACAGTCTCCCATAGGGCAGGGTGGCCAGAGCCAGCCCTATGATGTTGTCACTTGGATAGATGCCCAGACAGCCCCAGGCAAGACACCATCATTCTAGGTACAAGGCCAAGTATTGCAACCTCCTTCCGTTCCATCACGAAGGCTTCCCCAAGCCACACTCTCTCTCCAGTTACCCTGGGTCCCCATATGGCTCTTGATGTGGCGCCGTTCAGGTGAGAGCAGAATTGGGATGTTTATTGACTGAGAAGGGGTCCTCCCAGATCGATGGGAGACAAGATAGGGTGGGGTGATGTTAGCTGAGTTCATGTCAACTGAAGGCCAAGGCTCTGCCTACTAAGCCACAGCTAGTCCTGTTCCTTCTCTAAACCAGGCCAGCCATCCACTTGCTCCCCCCCCCCAAGACATGTATTCCATCTACTTATCTTACTGTCCGGCCGCAAAGTCACAGGCACAGTTCCTAAGCAACCAATCCACTTACTCAAACAATAAGATCCAATCCATCTCTCCATCTATCTAGACATCCATTTACCCAGGCCCCACCTATTTACTCACGCATTACACTATCCATGCATCCATTTGCTCAAACACCCAGCCAGCCATCTCTTTAAACACCTATCATCCAACCACCTGTGAAGTATCTGTCTGTCTGCTTTTTCACCCATTCATCCATGTTCTCATCCATTCATAGACTTGAAATTTAAAAAGACATAGACTGAGGCTAAGGTGTGCCCCAGGGGTGCATGTTTACTGAACATGTGCAGCCTTGGGTTTAATTCCTTGCGCTATAAGAAACAGGACCTGAAGCCCTTATCATTTACCACAGAAGCAGAGGCTGACAATGCCCTTTTTGCCACTAGTTTCTACTCTGGCAATGGGCAAGGCTGAGTTCCAACTTCCTAGATCTGCTTTGATCTCACGGCTTCCTCTCACATGACCTTAGGAGTGGAAGGTTGGTTAATGTGGGGAACCAATACCTCTGGACACAGCTTCCATTGACTGGCCAGTCAGAGTATGTGTATAAATGCTGTCCTATTGGGGATAGGGGCTTTTCAAGATCACCAAGGGGGAGTGGCTGAAACTTCAGAGTTCGGAGCCTGGCATACATTGTTTTATCCTGTATAAGCATACCCATACTAAAGTATGTCAGTCAGGCGCAGTATGAGATTTGTGATACAACAAACAATCATAACAACAAATTCTAATGCTGTTTAAACCTCATGCTCATTTCAGTGGGGTGGTGATGGCATACACCTTTAAATCCATCCATCACTAGGGAGGCAGAGGTAGGTGGATCTCTGTGAGATGGAGGCCAGCCTGGTCTACAGAGTGAGTTACAGGATAGCCAGGGCTACACAGAGAAACCCTGTCTCAAGAAAGAAAGAGAGAGAGAGAGAGAAAGAAAGGGAAAAGAGAGAAAGAGAGAAAGAAAGAAGAAAGAAAGAGAGAGAGAAAGAGAGAGAGAGAGAGAGAGAGAGAGAGAGAGAGAGAGAGAGAGAGAAAGAAAGAAAGAAATAGAGAGAGAAAAAATAAAGAATTCTCATTTCTGGAATTTTTCCTGTACTGTTTAAGGACTGTAATAGATGTAATGGACACCATGAAAATTAAACTATGGATAAGAAGGGACCTTTGTTCCCCAAGCTCCTCATGTTTGGGTGATACGACCCTGAGGTGATGTTCTCTTATGGCTCCTACAGTCCCCCACAGGGCCAAGCTCCATTGGCAATGGTATCACTAACTTGTGAGCATGCCCTTTACAACCACATTTCTGCCCTGTCTCATGACCCCTTTAGATGTTTTGCACCCCAATTACTTGCCTTTGAGTCTCATTCCCAAGTTTAGCTTTTGGGACATACACATGACACTTGTGTGACTTTCAGTATGAAATTTTGCTTTGGACACCATTCAACAAGTATCACTTACTGCCTCTGTGATGCACTGGTATTTATAGGAAGTGCAGAGTACCAATTTGCCCTTGTTCCCATGCACTGCTGGTCACTGCCCTCTAGGGGCCAGTCAGTGTTGTCATCAAGAAGCCCTGAAAGTGGAGACCTGGGCAGAGTCCTGGGCAGCAGACTTCTTTCCTCATCCTTCTTAAGTCTGAGCCACCTCTTTCAGTTTTTAGTTATTGTGATCACCAACCCTGTTTTCTCTCTCCATGTCCATACTCGTCATTTTCACCACACACCCTGGACAGCAGAAAGGTTCCTAGGCTACTGCCACCTGGGGCCAGAGTGACCCTCTAGATTCCAGAAACTAGAGTTTAGACTAGAGTCTAGAAACACATGTCTGTTGACAAACTCTAAACTCTTCAGAGACTTCCGTTGCTCTTAGGACAAGGATCAACCTTCCCAACATGGGCCCTGGATGCTGCCTACCTCTACACCTCACCTCTAATGGGTGACCTACTGGCTAGTCTTACAGCAACTTGACATAAGCTAGAGTCATCTATAAAGGTAAGAAAAATGCCTTCATAAGATTCAGCTATACTGCATTTTCTTAATCAGTTACTGATAGGGAGAGTTCAGCCCATAGTGAGTGGTACCATCCCTGAGCTGGTGGTCTTGAGTTCTATAGAAGAGCAAGCCAAACAAGCCATGGCGAATGAGCCTGTAACCAGCACCCCTCCATGGCCTCTGCATCAACTCATCCCTCCAGGTTCCTGCCCTGTTTGAGTTTCTATCCTCAGTGATATGAAAGTATAAGCCAAATTAACATTTTACTTCCCAAGCTACACTTTGGTCAAGGTGTTTGGTCCCAGAAATAGAAACTCTAAGACACCTATGCTGAGACTCCTTGGGTTTTTGAAGCACAGCTTGCCCTCCAGAACCTATCTTGACACTCCTACCCTCCCTTAATCACATCATTAGCCTCCCCTCTGATCCCAACCTCCAGGAATACCTCCTAGGTCAATGTCTACTAAGACTCAAACACAGCCGCAGCTGTGGCTATTGAGTGACTCTGCCAGATATTGATGGCTGAAGTGAACAAGTCAAGCCAGGTCCTTGCCCTTCTCTAGACCTTCTAGTGCCTCTGTCTGTGTGGGATCAGATGGAGTGGCTAAGAAGGATACAGGGTCAGGAGAAGGATCTCTGGGCTAGGATCTGTACTGGCAGTGGTGCTAGTTACTAGCTGTGGTAGTAGAAATAAACTTGGCTGGTGGTAATAATTTGAATATGATGGCAATGATGATTTTGGTGATTAGGAAATTCCTGTCATACACAGGACTGTGAATATTGAAGGTTGCCTTTCTGGTAGGACATTACCCTGTTCAGTCTGTGTAATCATAGTCATCCTAGTGGGAATAAAGAGGCAGAAGAGATGTAGAGTGGCCTAGTCTAGAAAGAAAGGCTTGTTGATGGAAGGAGGCAAGTAGACAGCTTCCAGAACCCTCATCAGAAAAGGAAACAGTTCTCCTCCGGATCCACCAGAAAGAATACAGTCCTGCTGGCACCTTGGTTGTAGACCAGAGAGACCAGTTTTGGATCTCTTGGCTCCAAAACTGAAAGGACATACATTTCTATTCTTTGAAACCACTAATTTTATGACTGTTTGTTATAGCAGCAAGAGGAGATTGGCTTGATGGTGAAGGTAATGCTGGTCATGATGGAAGATGTGGTTGCAGTGGAAGCAGACGGTGGGTGATGGTGACAACCAAAGAATTCATAGTGATAGTGGAGTGATAATGATCATCGTGATGGCGAGGTGTGGGGGTAGTGTACTGGTGGCGGCTGTCTTAGTTATGGTTTCTATTGGTGCAACCAAACATAATGACCAAAGAGGAAGTTGGGGAAGAAAACGTTTATTTGGCTTACACTTCCATATTGCTGTTCATTGTTGAAAGAAGTCAGGACAAGAATCCAAACAGAGCAGGAACCTGGAGGCAGGAGTTGATGCAGAGGTCAGGGAACTGCTTGCTAGCTTGCTCCTCATGGCTTGCTCAGCCTCGTTTCTTATAGAACCCAGGAGCACCAGCTCAGGAATGGCATCACCCACAATAGGCTGGTCTCTCCCCCATCCATCAGTAATTAAGAAAATGCAGTAGAGCTGGATCTTATGGAGATCTTTTCTCTGTTGAGGTTCTCTCTCTTCAGATCACTCCAGTTTGTGTATCAAGTTGACATAAGGCCAGCACACAGCAACAGCAAAGGTTGTGGCGGCAGTGGTGGTAGTAGTGATAGTGATGATGGTGGTGGTGATGATGGTTAGTGTTGGTGGTGATGGTGATGATGGTAGCGTTGGTGGTGGTGATGATGGTAGTGTGGTCATGGTAACAATGGTAGGACTAATGATGGAAATGGCATAGGTATTGATAGAAGTGACAACAGTGATGGTGATACAGGTGCTGGTAGAGTTAGCTTGGGTGGTGGTAATGGTAATGGCAGTAGTGGCCATGGCAGGTGGCAGAGATTTTGATGTGACATAGGTGGTGATAAAGGTGATGGTATAGGTAGCAGTGGTGGTGGTTTAGAGGGAGACGATAGTAGTGGTTATCTTGCTAGCAGTGGTGTTATGGCAATGGTGGTGGTAATGGTGGTATTAGTACAGGTGATGGTTCAGGTGGAGATGTTTGTAATAACAGCATCCATTGCAGTCGTGATGTGACTGTAGCACTGATAATGACAGTATTGATGGTGCCAATAACACAGGTGCTGATACAGTCAACATGGCAACAGTGGTGAGGTGCTTTGTAGGAACTCAGTCAACCTTTTACTTTCCATCTCTCTCTGCTCTTACATTTTTGAATAAGGTAACCTGAGCAGGAGCTAGAATACAAGGCTGGTACAGGAAGGAGCTGAATCTGAAAAATGACCTACGTCTAAAGGGGTTAGAGAGGCTAGGGAAGTAGGTAGAAGCAGAGGGCAAGTCAGCAGTGCTGGATAGGCCGAGGCCATTTCCTGCTGTAATCACCTCCCTCTAATGCCCTTTCTGTGGACAGCAGGGGCTCTTTCCATTTGTGTCTGTGAGGAGAAAACAAGCAAATCCATCTTTCACTGTCCTCTATGACACAGGCACCAAGGCCTAAGGAGCTGAAGGTAGCCTTCAACTGTGGTCCAGCAGACACCTTAGCAGGAAGGGCAAATAACACTCCCAGAATCATCCAGGGAAATTGGGTTTCTAGGGTACTCAATCCTGGTTTTTATTATTACCCTACAAACTCTTTGATCCCTGACTAACCAGGAGACACAGAAGAAAACTCAGTCAGCCAGATACCAAGAGAGGACAAAGGCCAGCCGGCCTCTGAGGCTTTGTGGTACTCAACCACCTTCTACAGGCATCTAAAGCTTCCCAGGCCTGCCAACCACCCTGGGTATTCCCCGGCACACTTAACCTGCTTAGGAATCCCGGAATGGGAAGGGCAACCATGACTGGGACAGACTTTGGGTCTCCAAGGGTGTGGTCTTGGCAGGCTCCAGACACGTGCAGGGGCCCCCACCCCACCCTAGAGGGGTATCAGCCACCATCACACACGGGGCAGAGTGGCGCCAGGCCCAGTCTGGCCATCATGAAAGAAAGACCTGCTGGCACCTGTGGACAGCAGCTCTTCACCCTGTCTCTCCCTGCATGGACCTCATTAACACCCTCCCTGGGGCTGGGGCTGGGGTTGGAGTTGAGAGAGAGAGAGAGAACAGTGAGGCAGTGGGAGGAGTCCCAGCTTTGCTCTTCCCTGGTGTGTGACTGTGACATCTCTTGAGTTTTTATCTATGGCACCCAGTCTACGGCGATATAAAGCATAGCCCTTTAAGGGAAGCCAAGAGGAGCCATCTTACCTGTCAGGCACACGGTGGGTACTCAGTAACAACTCATCTCTAGAGCTGACATCCAGGCTCCTGCCTCCTCAGGAACTGAAGAAAAACTGTGCAGACTTCTTCATGTCTAATGTCCATCCTCAGGCCCCTAGAGACCCTGGATGTAGTGGAAACCTGCTGGACTACTGGACCAAACCCAGACCCCAGTTTGCCTCAGTTTGCTGAGACCTTGATTCTGGACATGTTCAAGCAGATGATTAGACCCAGAAGAAGTTTGATCCATGGCTACTGTGGTCACCCTTGGTCTTCTAGTTACAGACCATGCTTCCTGAGAGGGTCTCGTCGGTATGGCAGGGTGTTAATGCTGTCTACCTTGAGAGGAAGTATAATATTGCGAGAATGTGGGCTTCCCTGAGTGGGCCTTTCACCCACCTCCCTGGGCTCTCTCTCTTGGGATCCCTGAACTGCTATTGTAAGAAAACCCCAGGAAGCATGAGGAGAGGGGAACGGGGTGGTGTGGGGAGCTGCAGAACAATGGCAGGCCAGCCTGCAGAGTGTCCTGAGAGGCCAGCCGACGCTTCTTGTCATCACATTTTCCAGTCACCTGCCTGGGAACCTGAGGAAAAGATTAGGGAGCCAAACACATATTATTTCTTTTGTTTGAGGTGCCAAGTTTGATGAGATGAATTGGCCGTCTGTTCTCCAGCTACAGGCAAGCCAGAAATCTTGGCCTCCTGAGTTGCCTCTTTTGTCAACTACTAACAAATGTTGGGGTGTGGGGGTGTATGGGACTCCCCTTCCTCTGCAGAAACCAGCTAGCTGACCATCCACCAGCCAAGTTCTCTGCTCTAGGCTCAGGGGCTGCTGCCAAACCCTGAGGATGAGCTAGAAAGGGATCTGAGACCAGGACCAGTCCCACGAATATTCCTAGCTTTGATTTCCCCCATTATTCAATGTGCAGAAGCCAGTATATCTTCTGGCTCTGGCACACAAAAGCAATGGAGTCTTCTGGAATCTAGGGACGGGAAGGCTATCTCTGCAGGCAGTCCTCAGAACAAGGCCATCAGAGTTCCCTTTTTGCCAGAATTCAATGAGCTGGTCAAGGCCCTTGCGAGTGTCCTTGAGCAGGACTTGGGCAGGATCGCCAGTATGAGGACTGTCTTTCCTGGCAGGAATTTGAGTTCAAATTTCTCTTCATAACTTAGGGGCCACAGGAAAGAGGCATGAACAGAGATTTGTGGGGTACCTTTCCCAGGAGTGAGCAGCAGAATTTCCATCTCATTCTCAATAGACTCAAGAGGCTTAGGAAGGTCTAGAATGTATGGCCTAGGACCTGGAAGGTAGGTCTGCCCCCATTCCAGAGCAGCAGTCCCAGACTGTAAGAATAGAAAGAACTGTCGAACCTTCCACATCTCAGATCCAAGTTGTCCCTTGGGCACCTTTCAGAAGAAAATGGGTAACACCTAGTCAAGAAGTATAAGCCTAGGCAGGGGCTCCATATCTCTTTAAGCTTGTTAGGATATGGAAGGCTAGAGCTGTTACCTCAGCAATCCAGGTTGCCTCTGTCAACAGAACCCAAAGCAAGCCAGTGGTTAGAACAATGTGAGATTTTATTCAGGACAACTGTGGCAGGGAACTCACCTTGGTGTAGAATTGGGCTCAGGTCTGAATGTATCATGAACCAAGGGAGTCCATTGTTTCAGAGTGGAGAAGAAAGTAGTCTATGCACATGCACGTGCATGTGTGTGTGTGTGTGTGTGTGTGTGTGTGTGTGTGTGTGTGTGTGTGTGTGTGTGTGTGTGTGTGTGTGTGTATAGACAGGCCTCGGGTATGGTGGAGGCTGAGTCTGGATCATGGTGGACATAGAAATGTGAGGGTGCTGGGAATCTCTAAAACTGAATTACAAAACTATACAGATAGACCTAGAAGAAGATCCAGGAGTGAGGATGGACCTTCCATCCTTCCCTGTGTGGCTATTGAACTTGCTACCACACTCTCCATCAGGAGAGCCTGACCACCTACACTAAGCCCTTCTGAGCTTATTTTATTGAATTGTCAGAGCTCAGATACACATCAAGGCTCCATTTCATAGGCCAGACCACTGAGGCTAGAAAGATCTAATGATCACTCACTAGGTCAGCAAGAGGCAAAGCCATGGTGAGAGGCTGGGTGTCAGATACCATGTGCCTTTCACAGAGAGAAGATGCTGGTCTGTCCCCAAATCGCACTGGAGCCACTGACTAGCACTCTTGGGTCTAGCCAAAGTCCAGCCTCCTGCCTCCACTCACTCAACCACAGATGGTTGGCCCTAAAAGGATTCCTAGCTCAAAGGCTCAGCTTCCACCTGCCCCTCCCTCCAGATGTTGAGTGAGCTGTTTGCAAAGTGATCATAACTTCAGCCCAGGAGGCTGGGGCAAGAAGACTTGAAAGAAAATCTGAAACACACTTGGGCTGCCTTGGCTTAGAAACCTGAACCCTTCAGGTGTGGTGGGCCAACCTCTCCGCCTCTTCTCCCCCGCCCCCTCCGCTGTGCCTCTGAGGGACTGCCCCTCTTACTTGGCCTCCGCTAAAGCTAGAGAAACCATCTGGGGCTTCCAATTCAGGAACACAGTGCTGGAAGAGAGCACATGGTCAGGGCCCCTCCAGAAGGGGACACTGAGGCCCACAAGGGAAGATGTTTTCCTCTCATCAAAGGGCTGAACAGGGTAAAAATCCCAATTCCACATGCAGTAGAAATGCAGGTTGGAGACCAGCCTCTCCCATACTCAGTGAGCCACCTTCATCCAGTGCCTCGATGCCAGGATGACCCGACTCCCCAATCCTTCTACCTGTTGCCTCCGAACTCTTGCCCAGCTGGCTAAGTACCCTTGAGGGCTGGAGCTAAGACCAGAGGAGGGGAGAGTTGGCAAGAGTGACCTGGAAGACCGGAGCCTGGTTCAATTCAGGACAGAAGGTGCATCCCAGCGACCTGTTCTGCCTCATGTTGTTTATGTAACATGTCCCGCTAACACGCAGCCTGTGGCCTCCAACATGTGGCTCCAATCTTGCCTCTGAAATACAGAGGCTTGGAGAACAGCTGTTGCCAACAGCGCCAATGGTTCCTGCGAGCCAACTGAATGCTTGCTAGGAAGGAATGGTCCACCGAACTTCTTGCCAGTGGCATTGCATTCCTGATTGCAGATTGGATTCCTGTGGGGGAGGGCGTGGTCTGGGAACCAGGGAGATTTTAGAGCAGGGGAGAGCCTGGGACTCAGGGGCCAGCAGGACCAAGTTCAAATCTCAGAGCAATCCCTGAGAGTCAGCAGTCACTGCCTGAGTGGATGACTTTACCTCTCTGAGATTGGTTTCTGCACCTGTCAAAATGGGCATACATGGTTGTTTAATAATGAGTGATGGTGAGGACAGACTTGAACCTCCTGAGTCACATAGCATGTTCAGTGTGCCCTGGCTTTCTCTGGTCCCCGTCTGCCCTTCCTTCCTCATGCCCACTGTCTACTCCTCAAGAGCCTGTCTCTTGTGTGTGGCTGCTTTCTGGCTTAACACAGTGTATTCCAAAAGTCAGTGAGATGGGAAACAGGTTGGCTGTGCATTCACTTCTGACCAGGTATCACTTTTCCAAATCATTAAATGGTGGATGTGGTAGACAGATGAGATGCCTCTGGCATCTCTAACACAGAGATGGGAGAAGAGACAGGATCTCGGAGATCTAGATGGGATGGATGCAGAGCAGAGCTCAATGGATGCCCTGCCTCAGGAGGACCATGCTTCTGTGGCCCGTGTGTGGAGGGTAACTCCTTACCTCCTGGTCTTACCCACACCTCTCTGTGTCAAACTATCAGATGGGAAGTAGACTTACTTCTTGTGCTGGTGGAAAATTAGTGGAAAGCCTTCTTCTTCCCACCCAACATGGAAAGCCAGGTTAAAGCGAAGAAACCCCTAAGCATCGTAGGGATGAGGTCTGGAACTGTTATTTTAGGGTGAGCCTTAGTCATACAGGGCTTCATCAGACTTGAGTCTTCATAACTGATGAGGCTAAAAGTTTCGGGGCTTACTGATCCTGACTTTAAGTCACCACGCAGCTCTGACAGTCCTATGGGAACATCAGCAGTACACTTGCTTCCCTTTGCCCAATCTCAGATTTTTCTGTCTGTTCTTCCCATCCTGTTCAGTTGTAGTAAAACTGTCCTCTCAGACCCTTAGGGCAGAGGTCTGAAACACAGCCCAGAAAAAAGCTGCCTCCCTGTCCAGCTTCTAGTGGTTGCTGGGAAGTGCTGGCTCCTTGGCTTGCAGAAGCAGCTCTTAGGTTTCCAGTGCTCTCTGTATGATTTTCTTCCATCTGCATCTGCGTCAAGACCCTCTTCCAAGGACACCAGTCGCTAGATTAGGGTCACCTTTATGTGCCATGTCTTCAGCTTAATCATGTCTGCCAAGACACTGTTCCTCAACAAGATCATATTAACTGGCGCATGGAGTTACGACTCTTTGGGAGACACACAATTAACCCTTCACTATTCCTCAAGAGTCAGGCTGTAGAAGGTGTCCAGAAACTGGAGATCATAGATGGATGGATGATGGATAGATAGATAGATAGATAGATAGATAGATAGATAGGTAGATAGATAGCAAAGGAGAGAAGATTCTGTGTGTTCTTGAAGATATGTATACCATCTCTATGCCTTGTTTTTTGCAATGGTAGTACAAGAATAGCAGACTTGGCCTGCCCTGAGGACTACATGAGGTCCCAGCTACAAGTCACCTGGTATAGATAACATGGCCAGCAAGACACATGAAATTTAATTTCTTCCTCACGAAAAGATGATCTCCTGAGTGGCTGTTGGTGGGTAATACAGTGACTTCCTTATGACTAGGAGAAAGGAGGAAATGGTGACCATGATTACAGGAAAGGTAAGGGATAGGCTGGTGGTTTGTAAACATCTCCAGGGCCGTGGACTGAGAGGAGCCTCTGAGCCATTGACTTTGGAGTTGAAGACATCCACTCCCTGAAGGACTGAGCTTAACCCAGGACTGGCAGCAATGTCCAAGAGCCAGGCCAGTGCTGGGCAGCTGGGCTGGACCTGGCAGAATGTATAATACTGGGATGATTGGAAGTGACAGTGGGCTGGGTAGGGAGTGAGCAGAGGGAGGTGGCCAGCAGGCATCTAGCAAGCTCAAATTGCACTGCATGAATCCAGGGAGGAAACAGACACTGGGAGAGAGAAAGGGTTCTTCCAAATGGGAGCCCCCAGAAGGCTCCTGGAGTCCAAAGGCAGAAGCAGCAGAGTACCTAGCTATGCAGTTCTGAAATCCTCTGGACAGCACATCCCCAATGAGCAGAAGCTGGAGGTGAAAGCCAACAATGGTCCTCTCTACCTCTCACCTTTCTCTCTTCCTTTGTCTCCACCAAAGCATCCTGCGTTTTTCTTTCCTCTCTAACCTTATTCTTCAGCCATGACATCTGCATATCAGTCTCCCACATATGTGACTCCAGAACCTGTGAGTGTCACCTGATACAAACCAGAGACTGTGTAATAGGGTGATGGCAAAGGCTTGAGAGACCTTGAGACATGCATACTAGTCACCCCAGGTCACCTGGGAGATCTGATGCTGTTCAGAATGATGGGAGAGGATCCAATCAGAGAGGAGGGTGGAGATTAGTGTGGAGGAGGGGCCAGAGGTCACATAGTTCAAACACCAAGAAAAGCTGAAATGAGGTCACAGAAATAAATTGTCCCCAAGAGGCTCCAAAAGGAGCCAGTCCTGCCACACATTGATTTCAACCCTGTAGGTTTCCAATACTCACTCTCATCTTTTGACAACATATTTATCTTGCCTTAATCTGCTTGGTTGTTGTTATAGCAGCAACAGGGAACTCATACAGTGTCCTCAGCTGTTGCTTCCTTCCCAGCTCCATGCTTGCTGCCCATGGTCATTTGCTGGAAGCTCCATCATTGTTTCTTGTGTTGCCTCCTCCTCCATCTCTCCTTCCTTCAGCTACTTTCTACCCTATTCCTCCCCAGCATTCACCCCAAAAGATACAGTCCTGGTGGACTATGTGACTATACAAGCTACTTTATTTCTGGAAACCTCAATATTCTCTGTCAAAGCCAGTGTCCTTGGTGCTGTGGACAATTAGAATAAATAATGGTGTCAATCGGAAGTGTTCTGGTGGTGCGAAGGCACAGACTTACCATTACACAACTTTATTTCAGGGAAATACCACTTAGTGCACAGGGCAGGGCCCAGGTCTAAGAATCTAGGAAAAATCTCAGGAACATGCCTGACAGCCAATAGGTTCAAAACTTGATTTTTTGTTGAAAGTTCAGCCAGTAGTTTCCAAGAATTACTGTACTCCCCCTCCCCCATACCCCTTTACCCAATCCTGAAATGCCAAGCCTCACTTATGTAGGCTTTTCTTTAAAAACCCTCTCATTTCTGAGCTTGGGGCTGAATTTCTCTGCTGAGTTGAAACAAAGGGTTTTGGCCTGGGTTTGTTCGAACCTGACCAAAAGACTGACCCTCATGTGTCTGCATTGAATCCAGCTCCCTTTGGGTAGAAGCTCCACCTCAGCCCGTGGCATCCTGGCATCCATATACCCAGGATAGAAGCCTCACATTTCCCCAGACCCTGCCCCTCGAAAGCCCTGATAAACACAGCTCCTCCCACAGAGATGCTCAAGACTACTTCCACAGGCTATTTAAACTGCACCCCAAAAAGCAGATAAGTGGTTTTTTGGTCTCTCTTTCCCATCAGGGGAGGTGGGGCAGAGAATCACCGAGGAGCACTTTACCCATTAAACCAGGGCTTTTAAAAATTTGATCTGATTCATTCTGACTTCAATTGCTGCATTGGTGGAGAGGCTTATGAAGTACAGAAACTTTACAGAAAGTACCTCATCATGGTCACTCTGGAGACATGTCTTTTGGCTGCTCCCCAATGCCCTATCATCTAAAGCTGGGCTGGTGCCTGTGGTACACACCTGGTGGGGCAGAGGAACGAGACAAAGAAGGGCAGATCTCCCAGTGGCTTCCCAGCCTCTCTACCCCACTGAGTTGAATGAAGAAGGGGATAAAATAGGAACTGGCTTGGCTTTGTGAGCCTCTGTCTCACTAACCAACTGCCTCCGGCATCCTGTGTGGGGCCCGGCCGAAGGGAAGTGATGGTTTCCTAGGAACACTTGCTAAAGATATCCTCTCATCTGGGAAAACAACCTTTAGCTCAGAGCTGTGGGGGCTCTTGAGCAGGGTGGGCAGGACCCAGAAGCAGAGGCATAATTGCCTGGTTGCTCCAGAGCGAGGGAGCTCTCTCCCTCGACAATGTGTCCTGGGAAATCAAACCCTGATATCTTCAGCTGCTGTCCCCAACAATGCGCTAGTAAATGAGCCAGCAAGTGAGTCTCCCGTGGATTCATCAAAGTTTCCCTGTCTCTTAGACAAACTCAGGAAGAATAAGCCCCCAGTGTTCAATCTTGGCCCTCAGTCTCCATGCTACAGAAGCCATGTTTACCTTGTTTTGTTTCTTTACTCCGCGATGAGACCTTCTAGAAAAACAGCACATGCCGCCATATCTCAGAGTTGAAAGTCTTTAATCAGGTGAGGACAGTGTTTACAAGCTTAGGTCAGTTGTAGCCACAGAACCATCGGTCGGTCGCTGGTTCAGACCAGTGCTCTCACCACCCTGCCATGTGACTGGCTTTGTGGAAAAACAACCATGGAACCAGCAGCTGTGTGATTTAAAGCACCATCCACTCTGTCCCTCGCTGGGATTGTCATCTGTTCCCTGGGATAAATACAGTCTTAATGCCAGGGTAGATTTGTCTCTGTTAAAGGAAGGGTATGTGCTGTCTTTATGCACACTGTGGAAAAGTGTAAACGTGTGCGTTTTCTCCTTGGTGCTAAGTGACAGGAACACTCTGAAGCCAAGGGCTTGTACACACAGGGACTTCCTAGACTCCCCTTAACCCTACCTTGGCCTCCCCCACCCCACCTCCACAGCTGAATATCTATTCCTGTCTGTCCTGTTCATTGCTGTCTATATTCTTCTACAATGACCCTTCCCAGGATAGGAGAAAATCAAAAGTGAGCATACCCAAATTTATTGGCCACGTTACTATTACTGTTGGAATTTCAAAGCTTCAATGCTCTGGGTGTGATCTCATACTGCAGGACTGACAAGGCCAAGCAGGAATCCACCTGCAACTACCCGAGCATCCAGAAGAAGAGCCTCCTACCGAATGTTTTCTGAGCACAGCTGTAACTTATCCAGGATTTAGAAAAAGCTTTCCATTTACAGTGCTTTATGGTCATGTGACAGCTGCAGGCCCTCAGAGGTAAGGACACTCTGTATGTATCATGTATGTACTAAGTTTGATTTGGGAACTGGAGAAATGGTTCTGTGGTTAAGAGAACTGACTGCTCTTTCAGAAGACCTGGATTTGATTCCAAGTAGCCATGGTGATGACACACAACCATCTGTTACTTCATTTCCAGGGCATCTGATACCCTCTTTGGGCCTCCACAGGCATCATGCAAACACATGGTGAACATACATACCCACAGGCAGCACCTTAACCCCTTCCCCAGGCACACATACAAATAATAATTATTTTAATTTTTTATGTATGTGTGTGTATGCCACATGTATATAGGTATCTGCAGAGGCCTGAAGGGGACATCTGATCCCTTGGCAATTGTGAACTACCCTATGTGGATGCCGGGAATTGAACTTGGATCCTCTGGAACTGCAATCACCCTTACCCGCCCGGCCATCTCTCCAGCTCCCACTTTCAAGGTGGGCGTATTCCCCACTCTAGCGACCTAGGATGCTCTTCTATGTGCCACCACTCACTGCTATTGCTGACTTTCTGAAACTACATCTTAGAGAGGGGATAACAGCACAATGAAATGTGATGCTAACTCCTGGCTGTGACACTTGTTGACATTTACTGAGCTCTTCCTGAGTGCCAGTCACCCTGCTAAACACTTCATAAATGTGACTTTATGTGATTCTCACCATTACCCTCTTCCCATCTTATGGCTGTTAAGAATTGTCATACTACTCATCAGAGCCAGCCTTCTCCTGTATTAGGCCCTGGTTTCAAAAAAAAAAAAAATCTAAGACCAGAAAATGTCCTTTCCAACAGGAGAAAGAATGGAAGACAGACAGCTACCCCACCAGAGAAGAGAAGGGAACAGAGGAAGGTGTGTGGGACATCAAGTGTCCTGAATAAGACATCAGAGGGTCAGCTTCCTGGTTGGCCTGGCCTCCAAGGGAAAAGTCTTGAAAGGTAAGAGAAGAACATTTAGGGAGGAGGGTGCCCTTCAAACTAAACCCTGGTGGAGGCTTCAACTACTACAATATAACTGTGTTTCTGGGGGAAAAGGAATTTGCCAGATATAGGATGGATTGGGTTGGGAAGATGAGGCCCAGAGGTTTAAGAGTTCATGTGTTTCTAGACTGTAGTAGGAGGTTTCTGGCCCTACTTTTGGGCTTTGCCGCAAGGTCTAGGTCCGCAGACCCACAGACCCGCAGACCCACAGTCCCACGGAGACACACAGATGCTTTCAATAGTTTTAGGCTGATCAGCCTCAGGCCCACGCATATCACTTGCTAGCTCTCTACCCTTCATCTAACCCATGTCTCTTGTTCAGCCATGTGGCTGGGTACCTTTTCTTAGAGCAGCATAGTTGTCCTCTGCTTCTTCCGGCTTCTCTCTGGCCTTCTGCGCTGTGCTTCCTGTTCTCAGAGTTTTTCTTAGTCTGGTAGCCCCGCCCACACTTCCTGCCTGCCTTTGGCCAATCAGCGCTTTTTATTAAACCAGTGGGTAGGACAATTATTTACAATGAAGCAACACAATACCCCTACACTAGGCATTTGAGTCACCATGGGCAGTGACAAGGGCATTGTGTCACCTTGTCACACTACCCCAAGAGGTGTATGAGTTTGTCTACACTAAATCATTTGAGCCTTTAAATGAGTTCCTCTCTCATGGCATAGTGTCACCCTTTAAACCGTGGGAACATGTTGACATTTGCTGATTGGAGAGTTGTGAACTGATCGTGTGATGCTTTTTCAGAAACTGGATATGTATTTCCACTATGTTAAACCCAGGAAATTTACAGACAAATTGCAAAACCAAACCACTTTAAGAGAAAATGGTTGCTTTCCTGGAGTGTCTTCTACAGCAATAAGTATTAATGCTAAATAGTTAATTGGGTTGTATAGTAACCAGGAAGGACACCATGGGGTTCTGATGAAGGCAGTTGCAGAGAGGGAAATGAATGGCAGGAATGACAGGAAAGGGTCCCTTTCTGATGCATACTCTTCCTCCAATTTGCTCTTCTCCTCCTCACCACCCAAACCGGGGTGGATTTACAATATGCTTAACAAAGGTTTACACCTTAGCACGTAAAAAGCCTCTTTTTAAAGGACTTGTTGTTTGAGATTATAATTACATTATTTCCCCTTCCCTTTGCTCCCTCCAAATCCTCCCGTGTACCATTCCTTGTTCTCTTTCAAATTCAGGGCTTCCTTTTTATTAATAGTTGTCACACGGGGGGGGGGGGGGGGGGGCGGCTTGCCCACCTAGTGTAAATGTATTCCTAAATACATGTAAATACAACCTGCTGAGTCCATAGGATGTTATTAGTATGTACTGGTGTGCTCTCCCCCGGGAAGACTGTGTCTCCCACTCTTAGCCTCCCTTAGTTGTCTGTAGGATCTGTCTAGGGCTGAGGCCTTGTGAGTCCCACCCCCTAACCACTCCCCGTGTTAGTTTGTTCGTTGGTGTCCTGGTTGAGCTCATGTTTTGGTAGTTATGTTGGTGAGACTATGGGTGTAGCTTCTGACACTCCCGAGAGACACACCCTCACAGAGAACTCCCTGTTCTGTGGCTCCTTCGGGCCCCTCTTCTGCAACAGTCTCAGAGATGGAGGGCTTCTTTCTCTCTCTCCTTGTGGCTTGGGTGATGGCACCAATGAGTGGGTAACGGGCTGGTGTATTGCAGTCACCTCACTTTTGACTGTTTTGTGCAGCATAATTACAAATACACCAGTTCATCTTGGTCTTCATACCACTGGGCCGACTGTCTTTTCTGGCTACAAGGTGCCTGACAATAATCCCTAATTTTTCCTTTAGGACTATATGGCTGTTTCCTTCAGCAGCAGGAGAGTATGGGTGATTGATTGTTGAGTTGTTGAAATTGTTTATTAAGTCCATTTGTAAAACTACTAAAGAAAATTAAGGGCTTCTATCAAAAGATATTTCAAAAGTCAACAGACCATAGATAATAAATGTTTAGAATACACACACACACACAGAGAGAGAGAGAGAGAGAGAGAGAGAGAGAGAGAGAGAGAGAGAGAAAGAGAGAGAGAGAGAAACACTTTAAAAATCAAAAAGGAAAAGAAAACAAATCATTAGAAAATGGACAAGGGACCAGCTTTAAAGTGGGAAGATGTCTATGGCTGACCAAAAATGCAAAGAGAAAAATTCACTTTCATATGCAACAGGAACATGCAAGTCAATGTTAACTGGAAATTTGACAACATGTATTTCATGGATCATTGGTTCAACATGATCTCTAATCAATTCTGCTTTATGTTATAAATTGAACTTTGAATAAGCTAAAAACCAAACTGTTTCCACTGTAAGCAGGCCCTATGGAAATGGGTCAGAAGTAACCCCCCCCCTCGCAGAACCATCAAGTAATTGTGGAATATACACAGATGGCTATTTTACATGAGTTCAAGTCAATAAACTTCAACTCCAGGGATAAATTTTAGGAGCATACGTTGAAAGGGAAAAAGCAAGTCTGGGATTTCTGGAATGTACTTTTTATAACAGGAAAAATTTAAACAACATATTGTTAAGCCATACATATGTATCTGGAAAACTATAAATATATATGTTCCCAAAGCAAGAAAATCTCTCTCTCTCTCTCTCTCTCTCTCTCTCTCTCTCTCTCTCTCTCTCTCTCTCACACACACACACACACACACACACACACACACACACACCAGCAGAGCAGTTATCTCTGAGGGGAAGCAAATAGATTGGAGGGAAACACTGTGGCTGGAACTTGGTTCAGCTGGGGGAGGGTGTCATAAGGTACCATGAGGTACCATGTAGAATTAAAAACCAATAATTAAAATGAAAGGAGACCCATCACCTATGAACCAAAAATAGTTCATTGTGTCATTCAATTGTCTCTGTAACAAACATGAGACAAATAACATAAACACTAGGAAGGTTTATGTGGCTCACAGTTTGAAGAAACTCGGTCCGTGATCAACTGAGGAGCAGGTATAACTATTTTTTTTTTTTTTTTTTTTTTTTTTTTTTTTTTTTTTTTTTTTTTAGTATTTTTGTATTTGGTTTTGTTTTGTTTTGTTTTGTTTTGTTTTTCAAGACAAGGTTTCTCTGTGTATCTCTGGTTGTCCTGAAACTCACTTTGTAAACCAGACTGACCTCGAACTCAGAGATCCACCTGCCTCAACTTCCTGAGTGCTGGGATTAAAGTGGTGGAGCATCACTACCAGTAGCCAGTGTACCTTGTATAAGTAGGCCTTCACGACATGAGCACATCCATGTGAAGGCCTTTGATGTCTCAGACCCAGGTCAGGAAAAGGGGGATGGCAAGGCCTTCCTCTGGTTGGAATGCCTCCATTGATAGTGCCTGTAATAAATATCAATCACAGGTAGCTTCCTCCTCTCGGATGACTATAACCCAAGGCTGCTCCCCTACAGAGGATTAGTAGCCTGTCTCCTTACGCAGCTGAATATAATAAACTCACTGAGCTTCCCGACTGTTTGCGTATCTCCATCAGAGTCCACCAGTTGTCCAATTCCGGCTTTTCTGTATGTATTTTCTCATCCTCTATTGCTCTAGTTAGGTCGATCCCTAAGCCACGTAGACCTTGTGGGCTATCCAGCACTGGCCTTTGGATTTCTAACCCTTGATTCTTGCACAGCCCTGAAATCTTCATGCATGAGTGGCTGGCAAGACTGTGCTGATCCCAAAAGGGATAGGAACTGTGGCAGAACTGTTAGAGCTTGACTGGAGGTGGGGTGTCTTTGTCTGGTTTTGTTGCTAAGAGCAACAGCATAGCGCCACATAGTGCATTATGCTAACAGCATAGAACCATGGAGTGGATACATTATAAAGAAAAGGAAGCAAATTTTGATTCATGGTTCTGGTCCAGGATCAAAGGCTGGTATCTTTTGGTGGCCCAGGGTATGGTGTGGCAATACCAGGGAGGGTATGCTTGCACGTGTGTACCCTGCTTTATCCCTTTTTATAAGCCACCAAGAAAATTGTGTCAAAGCAAACCTTTTTTTTTAAAGGTTTAATTTATTTTTAAATTATGTGTATATGTGTTTGTTTGAGTGTGAGTACCCTTAAAGGCCAGAAGAAGGTCTTAAGTTTCCTGAAGCTAGAGTTATAGGCTGTAATGAGCCACCTGAAATGGGTTCTGTGATCCAAATTTGAATCCTCTAGAAAAGCAGCAAGCACTCTATAAACCATCTCTTCAGCCATGGCTGTGTCAAGTCTTAATCACTTCCCAAGCTCCCCTGCAAACAGTGTAGTGAGTATTAACACAACACACACACACACCTGCTACCATATAAGTGGCGTTCAATTCCATCCTCATCTGGGGCGGAGCAGCCTGAAAAGGACAAGCCAGCTTTCAGCTGATGCTGGGCTGTGCTGTCTGCAGAAAACTGAAAAGCATCAGTCTGATTGTAAGTGGATCTGTGCCAATGACAGAACATTGCTCACCCCAGAATGTTTCCTGCTGGTCTAAATTCTAAAGAAGTCGGTGCTGCTGCCGCCGTTGTGTTGATGATAAGGTCATAAGCTCCTTGTTGGCACAGGCTCTGACCTCTTCCTTATCTGTATTCCTCTTGGGAGCTGGTCTGGACCAATAACAGTGGGCTGCCACATGTGCTCATGAAGAGTTAGCCGCCAGAAGTCTAGGAAAGGTCACCTCCTTCAGCGTTCTCTGTACAGAGAGACACATCTGCCCTTCCAGCAGGAGACAGCAATGGCAGTGGTTGGTGGTGGTTCCTTCCAGCTTAAAGTGGCTACGTATTTCTGTTGAAGCAAAAATCTTCATCTTTACATGATACAACATAAAAAAATGAGATGCTGTCATTAATTTTTTTTTCATTCTTTTGTTTGTTTTAAACAAGCTTTCATTTTATCCAGGGTCGTCTCAAATGTGCTGTGCAGCCAACGATAACTTTGAAGTCCTGAACCTCTTCCTTCTACCTCTCAAGTGCTGGAATTACAGGGCTGCGTCACCTGACCAGTTCAAAATGTATTATTTTAGTTGTCAATGATTTTCCCTGAGAGGTTATTAGCAATTATCATTTAATTATCTCTAATCCTAATTTTGAAACATAGATTAATGAACTGTTAGAAGCTGGTTTTGTACTTCAGGCTCAGGGCAGAGTGCTAGCCTAGCCTGTGTGAGTCCCTAGGCTCCACCCCAAGTCCTGCAAAAGAGAGAGAAAAAAAAAGCTTCTCACGGGGTGCCTCAGGCTGTTGGCCCATGAGCTAGAAGCCAGGTCACTAGACACTCCTCCACCGTCCTTCAGAACTGTGACCCCCCCAACATGATAAGCAAGTGCTTGCTGTCACCCTAGGTTGGTCCCACAGAGAGACAAGGGAGCCAGTGATGGCATCCACAGTAGGGCATCTCAGGCATGGAACCATCACATGAATGGAAACCCTTAAGCCAAGATGGCATCCGAAGAACAGATAACTCCTGTACTGTGGAAGGAACGAGAAGTACTTAACCCAATGGCAGGCATGAGAAAGCCAGCAACTAGAGTAGATGTTCTTATGCTTTCTCAAAATATACTAATCAAATCTTCAAAGAGAGGTCGAGAGAGGAATGAGGGCCTGTCTAAGGTCACAGAGCAAGCTGGTGACAATGCACAGTCTCCCAACATAAAGTCCAGCACTCTGTGTGCTGTAGCATCTGATTAAAGTATGTTTGGAACCTTCTAAAACAGGACCTACATGCACCTTCATCCATCCAGAAGATGGATGGGCATGGATTTGAGCATTCCCATCTCTTATCCTGTATGATTTACAGAACCACCACTTCCTCTTTCTTCTTCTCTTCATCACCATCATCGCCATCATCACCATCATCACCATCATCCTTCCTTCTCTCTCTCATTCTTTTATTATAGTACCAAGTGGGCCCAGGGCCTTTGCATGCTGCTGAGAGTTCCACCCTCAACCTGCTCTTGAGGCAAAGTTCTTCCATGCAGCTGACAGACGGGGACTTGCTGTGAAGAGAAAGATGGGGAGGGGGCATCACCATTGCTGTTCTGGGTCTGCCTGCATTTCAAAGGGGCACTAGACATGAGTTTGAGAGAAGCCTGACTATTGAATTGTGTGGTGGTATGGCAACTTCCCTGAGACCTGCTAGATATGGACCAGTAACTGCTGCTCACCTGGAGAAGAGGGTCATACCAACTGGGAACAGTTGACCTTTGAAGGGGACATGATCAGCTCCACCAGAGGGGGAAACTAAGGTTTTGTTTGAGTCCAGTTTGAGGAAGAAAACTGTGTGCCAAGTGCAGAGCCCACAGATGTCAGGTTGGTGTGGGTCTAGGCAGCGGGCAGCACCCTGGGAGCCCAGGGAAGTTCCACAGTGCTAGTTGGGAGCCCAGGAACTACAGTCACCAGAGAAACCTTGACATCTGTAAGGGTCTACCACACCACTATCCCCTTTTCCAGAGCATGGGAGGTCCAGGCTGACCACTGCCCTGCCCTCCACATCCATCCTGTCACAGCTCCAGATGTCCCCTTGCAGGACCAGCATTTTCCTTTTGGGTTGGATGGAAATTTCCCTGCATGGGTCAAGTAGGATTCCTTCAGATTTGTTGATTGCTCATCCAAAGCAGGCAGTGGAGTTGGGTGATTCATAGAGAGAGCTGCCTGTGTCAGAGAGCGCTTACAGGCCCTGGTTCTCCAGAGATGAAGTTTACTAAAGAAGAAGAGGGGGTGGGGAGGAAGAGGAAGGAGAAGGGGAAAAAAGGAGATGAAGGGGAGGAAAGGACGGAGGGAGGTAGAAAGAGGAGAAAAGCTCTTTAGCCACAATGAGTGCTCATGTGGCTTCTGTACCTCACCACCACCCCTCCAGAGGTTAGATTTTCCAGGGAATTCTGCAAAGGTTCCTACTCTCCTGAGTCATCAGTCACTTAGCACCGAGCTGGACCAGGAGACACAGACCCAGGGCTCTCAACATCTTCACCTGTTTTCCTGCCCCTCTCCATCCTGGTGACCCATTCTAGCATGGAAATGAATAAACTTAACATTTCTAGCCCTCAAGGGAATGGGGCAGCAGCCAGTCAACCCTGCACAAATCACACAAATGTGGTCAGGGTGGATGGACCCCACAATCAGAGAAGAAAGTACCCTGTAGAATTTGAGGGAGGGAACCAGGGCTGGCTATCTATAACACCTCACATGCAGAGCCCCATTTATGACCTATTCCACAGACAAGGAAACTGAGGCTGGTAGTGAAAACATCCAAGAATGTGAGTTTCACCACATGACCAAAAAGTGGTGGCAGCAGAGTCTAGGTTCCTAAGCCCAGGAAGTGAGGTACGGCAGAGTTGGGAAGATGAAGAAGGATGGGGGAAGATGAGTTTGGTGTGGGTACCCGTGGGACCACAGGGAAGGGTGGCTGAACTGAGCACACACATAGCCTGACCCATGTACAAATAAACTAACTCGCCTCTCAAGGGAAATTTCCAACTGTCCCCACCCACCTCAGCTACTCCTCCCCCCACCATTTAACTCTACCTCGGGAACCTGGACCCAAATGTCACACCAGAACCACCCTGCCTGGCAGACGTTTCTTCAGTCAACTGTCTATAAGTCCAAGACTCTCCCACCTCCAGTGGTCCACCCGGCTTTGCTCACTCCTTCAGTCTCCCGCCTGCCAATCTCTGGCATCATCTCCCAGACTGACTTTCCCACTGTACTCAACTGCCACGTGCTACATGCCCTGGGTTGGCTGGCGGAATTCAGAAACCCCTTGCTACTAAGACCATGAAGGAGTTCCTACCTAGAGGGGTCACACATCTACTGAGTAAGGGGCTCAGCAAGCTTCACGGAAAGAGGACCAGTTCTGCCTAGAGCTTTAGAGGAAGTTTATGGGGCTTTGAAGAGTAGATAAGAGCTTACAAGACTGGCTAGTATGGGAAGGGTGTTCCATGTAGCAGAACAGGATGTGCAAAGTAGAGATGTGAGCAGCTTCCCCACCTCCTGACTCATGATCCCAGATGTGCCCCTAGCCTCACCCCATGGCTCTGACCCAAGTCACCACCTCTCCCTGTGGCCCCTTGTGGCTGTTGGACCTGAAGTCTTCTCTGGGTTGCATCCTTGGACCACAGGCCCTTCCAGCCTTCCCTCCCATGTTCCCCCAGGGGAGACACATGGATGAGCCGCAAATGGGGCATTCTGGGGCTGGACCCTGCTGAATCAAAAGCACATTCAGTAGCGAGCGTGTTTATTTTTGTTTTCTCTCTCGAGTCGATGGAAACACGCACTGACCTCACTTTCCCACAAGTACAGTAGCTTTCCTGAGTGGCGAAGCCGACTGCCAGGAAAAAGCAGTGGAGCTGTCGGCATCAGGAGCAAGGCTTCAATGACAGCTGTGGCCGCCAGTGAAATACAGCTGTCAGGCCACTGACATGAGTTCCGGGGGTGGGGAGAATCCCATCTGGGCCTCCCAGGGGAACCCTGTGGATGGAGGGTCCAGGCAGCCGGCTAGGAAAATGGACCTTGATGGACCTTCTTGTTTAGCCAGACTTGGATTCCCACATCAGCTCGCAAGGCCTGGCTGTCACCCAGGCTGCTTGCTCTACCTATCTTAAGCTTTGTTTTAGGCCTTTTCTCCAGCCCCAAACACTTTTATTCGCCTAGAGGGCTTTCATAGAGGTGGAATCGCACAGATACACACTCTTCAGGGTCTGGCTGCTTTTGCTCAATGTTATGTGTATGTGACTCTTCCTAGTTGCATATAGAACAATGGCCTACCCTTTTTCATTATTGTGTTATATTACATATCCTCTCTCCCAAAGCCAAGAGGTAGGCTGATTTCTGCTGGGCTCATGTCCGGCTTTCTTCTCAGCCAACACTGTATATGTCATAGAGCAGAACATGCTCCATTTGGGGAATGAAGTTGAAAATTCACTCAGGACAGAACAGCACATTAATCTGCAGTAGAAACTTCTAGAAGCCTTTCCCCGCAGTCCTGACTTTTCCCGGTCCCAAGCTGCCAGCTCACCCAGCTCCTTAACAACAGAGCTCAGGTGATCAAACTTGGCCAGGCAGAGGTCCTGGTGGCCAGAGAAAGGGACATCACAAGAAGCCAAAGGAGCTGAGGCTAACTGCCAGGCAGTGACTCCTTGGCCAAAAATGTGCTCTTGGCCCAAGTCCCCTTCCTCTCTTCTCTCAGCCCTTCCAGGCAGCAAGGAAGAGTTGGCAGGCCTGGTGCAGATAACGTAGATTGCCCCAAGCCCTTTTCTGTCATCACCTCCCCAATGTGAAACCCAAGATCTTGTTTATTTATGAGGAAATTCTGTTCGACAAATGGTATATTGGGGCCAGGGCACATGGAGCGTGGAGCTGGCCTGGCCAGCATGCTTCGACTCTCTGCTGATGCTTGCTCAGAGGAGGAGCTGGCAGCATCCAGGGCTGGCTCCATTCCTTGGATGGGGGCTGGGCTAGAGAGGATTCCCCCCACACACACACACCCTCTTCCATAGCCAGAAGCCCTCCACCCCATAGATCACAAGCGACAACATTGAGGCATCCTATCCAATGACCCCCGACACACACACAGGGCAAACACTATTTTCTTCCCTTCCTGGGAGGGTGAGATGAGGTGAAGTGAGTCAATTTCTCAGGACGGGGGGAAGAAGATAAATAAAATAGACCTGGATCCCACGAAGGTCATGGGAGTTCATTCAGTTCATCAGCTGCTTTTCCAGGGAGCTGGGCAAGGCCTGGATCTTGGTAGGGTCTGAAGTCAAGAATGATGAATTAGCTTATAGGACACCATTCTCCTTCAAATCTGGGCTTTCTGTCTTTACCTGCCAGGAGGGGTGGGGCGATGGCAAACTGTGTGTGGAATTGGTGTCTGACTCCGAATCTCTGCCGTTCCCATCAAGGATCTGAAAGACTCAGCACAAGCTGAGCCCTTGCCCAAGCAAGGGTCTATTGCTGACCCCAGATCTGTTCATGCTTCCCATGCACATATAGGGTATGACATGACCCTGCTTTCTTCCATGATACTAGAATTATAGACCCAATTAGGGAGATGCTTCAAGGCATAGAAGAAGGTTCCATAAGTTGTGAAGTAAATGTAAGAGGGTTAAATGCTTTTATCAAAAACAAAGACTTCAGGTCCCGAACAAAGAATTTGGTCATTAAACCCGTACTCCAATCCTGAATCTTCAATGACTCATCTCTGCCTTTCTATGCTACATGAGCTTTTACTTCTGTAATACCGACCTGTTTTACATTTATCATAAAATATCTCAAGCAAGCTTAAGAGTATAAAAATTAATGCAAAACCCATTGGTCTACCATTGAAGTGTAATCTATGCTATTTATTACGGACCCAGGGCTCATCCCTTCCGTCCAAGAGGTGGTTGCTAACTGGAACACGATGTGTATGTACTATTTCCACAAATGTCTGGTACTCTCCTTGCAGATGAGTATAATTAAAAAATTATACAAGGGATCCTGTGTTTTTGGAGTTTACCTATACCATATCATGTATTCGGCATCTTTTGTAATTTCCTTCTGGGGAGCAGATGATATTATATTGAAACACAGAAATGTCTTATGGGTTTGGGGTTTTTTTGTTTTGTTTGTTTTATTTTTTGAGTTGTTGGAATGGTGTCTGCCATGTCCCTGAACAGACGGTAACTTCCTGATTACTCAGTGATATCAGACTGTGCTTGCATGCATACCTTCTACACCCAAGCTGGCGGCCATCAGGGCTCAGTTGAACCTGGAACACTTATCTGACATCTGTCCTTGCCCTGGCATTTCTCTCTGATGGTCCAGCTGAGGAGACTCTGAATCCCAGAGACTGATCAATAGAGGTGAAACTGTGAGGTAAAAAGAAATATGAGCACCACCCCAGAAAAGAAAGCCGACGGGACTAAGAACCAGGCCCCACTTTTTCCTGTTAATTAATCCTGGGGGCTAGAGCAAGTGTGACTGTCATTAAAGCTGAAGGCTTTGGGGAATACTCTTTTTAAAGCAAGCATTTTTTTCTCCAGTAATATCAGAGTATTGCTTGTACAAACCAACGTTTCAGAATTGAGAATCCGTGACTGCTAAGCTTGTCTGGGAATCTTACTTGCTAGGGGCAGAAGAATAGGCTTTTAAATGTTCAGATCTCTGAGCCCACCCAAAGGGCAGGTTCTTAGATCTGGAACAAAGCCTGGAATCTGACTTTTCATAAACCCTCTCAGGTGGCTCTGATGCCAGTAATTTGTAGCCAGGTCACATGGGGTGGCATTTACCTAAGCCACTAACGAAACCCTTGGGCAGGCTCTCTCAGCCACTCCATAGCCTCTGTGTTTGAAGCTTCCTCTGTCCAGTTTCCCATCACCTAACTGATTCTGCATGCCCATGTGGGTACCACTCTAAAATGTCCTACCCAGTCCCTCCATGTTCCTTCTAGGGTTCTCACATTGTGTTGAGAAATCTTGCCCCGGAGAGATACTTTGTGGTAGCTTCCTCCTCACAGACCCTTACTCTGCATGTCTCTCTTCTGGAGCACAGAGCCTGGCTGGGCCATGTGGGAACCAAACACTGGTGGTAACACAGGTCTGGAGATGGAGCCAATGCAAACAGCAGTTTTGGTGAGGCAGAAAGTGTTACAATTCCCACTCTGCAGACACAGAGGACACCGCGGGCATTGAGGCACAGCTCCGAAGTAAAGGAGCCAGGAATCAACCAGACTCCCTGACTTCAGCATGCTTAATCAGAAACACGCTGCTGGGCACTGCCCATTCCTGGCTGTAGAGGGAGAAACCTCCCCTGGGCTATACTTCAGAGAAGCCCCTGCCAGGCGCTGCCTGCTCCAGGTTGACATGCAGGGTCTCCAGTCAGCACTGAATTCTTTCTACCTCACTCTTGCCTTTAAAATAAACTGTAGATGTGCATATGAGTGACCATGTTGTCAATGACTTCCTGGATCCTTACTGTGAGATGATGCCATTCAGATACACTGAGAGAGGTTTGCATAGGCAATGCCATGCAAATCTGGCAGTCATTACCAGACTAAACACATATGTACACACACACACACACACACATACACAACTACAAGGGGCCCTCCTCCTATGTGGAAGCTTCATCTACGAGGGGCAAGGCCACATGGCCTCAGGCTGCTTGGCTGCTCTGCTGAGTTTGGACAGTGTCTGAGCCCAGGGCTCTGTTCTTTCCAATACTCCTTGGGCCTTCTAGCTCCTTTTTCAGAGTGAGGTCATGAACCACAGTAGCAAAAACAACATAGCAACAATACAGCCCATCCAGCTCTCCAGACTTTCCTCCCAAGAGTGCTCATAGCTGGAGAGAATATCTTGCTGGGCTCTGGCCACCCCACCCTAGCCTAGCCCAGCCTCTGGCTGCCAGCTGCTTCTCTGTCCTGGTCAGACTGTATCCACTGGCCTTTTCTTGAATTAACTTGAGGGCCACATTGTTTGCAGCTCACCTGATGTTCCCAGGGGGAGCTGTCACCATGTTCCTGGCTCTGTGAGAAGCCGAACAAGCCATTATTCAACACTTCCCAACTTGGCGAGACATCCATGCAGCCACCTGCACACATTGAGTGAGTCCCATGAGAATCAGGGAGGAAGAAGAGCATGAAGTCAGAAGCAGCAGGTGCCAGCCTGCGTCTCTACTTCACCACAGTAGGTCATCTGCTCTGTAGCCAGTGCTGGACCAACTCAGCATTCTGAAACACAGGCGTCTCCATCTGCGTCAGTGGCTGGCCATTGGGAGCCCTGGAACCCTCAAACGGAGCTAATGCTCCTAAGACATTTGATTTTCAGAGTCCCTATATTTAGTTAAACTAAACAACTGATCATTGGTTGCTGAAAAAGTGTGTGTATGTTTGAAACAACTTGGTGAGGTGGTTATGGTTCATACCATACATGGCAAAACAGCTAAATGAACACCAAGTGTTTCCAGTGAGAACTGGTCATCTGAACTGAGGTGGGCCTGTGTGCTGGATCACCAGAGCTTTATACAGGGGGGAAAAAAAGTGGAGAGTCACATCAGGAAGACTTATATTGTTTGTTCATTGAAGTGATAATATTTGGTTATATAAGATCAAATTATGCAGCTCTAAGTGGAGCATTGAAGTAATGGTTCCCAGTGGATCAGTGCTGGCCATGACAACAAACCTGTTCACCATCCATCCATAGACAGAGTTAGCGCCTGCAACCCCTAAAACAGTGTGGAGCTAGCTGGAACAGCAGAGGAAGGGCGGCAGCCATAGCAGTAGGGTTCGCCAGGGCAGAATGGGGGCCAGGGGCCTGTTCCCTGCAGGAAGCTCAGAAAAGGTTTCCAGGAGATGGCTTTGGAATGAATGTCAGAGCTAAGAAAAGTGTCCCAACCCAAGAGAATGGCGTAGACTCATGGAGGCATGCCTTAGCAGAGCACACAAAGCTGCCATCATAACCTCCAAACCTTCGAGAAGGCTGAAGATTGAAGTATGAAGAACAAATGGACCATCCTGAAAGGCAATGGAGGCTCCTCAGGCCAGCAGCCCTGAGCAGATGGGGGAGTTCTCTTGTGAGAGCCAAGCCTAGGCTCTCTTTGAGTCCCACTTTGGCTCTGCATGTGGCTCATTCTTTTTAAATCTGTTAGTTTATTCACCCTATTATTCCTTAAGTACCTACCAGAGACAAGGAGTTAAGGAGATGCAAAAGCCAAGCTTGGATAACTTATGAAGACAGAGAAGCCAAGAATTGTGCTCACTAAGTCTTAACTAGTGTTACCTAGGCACCTGGGACAAACCAGATAGAAGTGAGTGCTTAATAAATATTTTCCAGGAGATGTGAGGTGTTCGTAGCACCTAATAACAGTAAGTTTTAAAACAGCACAAATTTCCACCAGTAGGGAATGTCGATAAACTATGATATGTTAGCATTAAGTGTTTTTCTCTCACAGAGAGTTATCAGATAGATGGACAGATAGATGGACAGATAGAAATGCTAACCAGAAAACTGGGACACAGTGAACCGAGTTTAGAGAGTGCCATTGAGGAGAAAATGCTTTGCACATAGTAGATAGTCAATAAATGCTGAGTTCCCATAACACATCTGGCAAGACAACCTAAAGGTCTCCAAGAATATCCATGAATGTCCCAGGCTGCCCCTAGGTCTCTGTCAATAGCTGCTCTTAATGACTGTTGATGCCACACTGACTTCAACACATATCTCAAAGCCAGAGTCAACAAAAACATTCTGATACCATCATTAAAAGGACCCAAAGATTGAAGGTACAGAATAGGAAACAGAAAAAACGCTTCTGTGCATCTAAAACCTTTCGGTTTCTGAAAAAGGCAACAAGAACACAGCTTGGAAAAGGAGAACATTTCCAATAAATATAATCTGGGGAAACAATGTGTGGAAGAGCCCAACCTGATGTCTCTCCTGATGCACAAAAGTCAACTCAAAGTTGATTACAAAAATAAATGTGAACCCAAAACTGTGAGGACACAGAGGAAGACTTATTCCCCATTACAGGGGCATGGGTGAGGACTTGTGTGGATAAATGTATTTTTATAAATGTGAAAGAAATATAATAAGTATGCTTGAAATCATTGAGTATATGGGAGTCCGTTGCAGTATTGTAGTATTGTAATAGCTTCTTCTACACTCAACATTTTTAATAATAAATCACAAGTCACATGAAAGAAAACCCTGCTGATTTCTTGCTAGAGGTCTGAGGCAACAACGAGACGATGCCCCCCCACCCACCCACACACAGGTCTCTTAGACTCCAGAGTGTCACAGAACCTTTTGTTCCAGCCATGTTGTTAGAGCCAGACAGAGTGGGGGACTTGGGCTTTCTTGAGACTCCCCAGCTTGGCTCTTTCATCTTCATAAGGCCCCTTTCTGGTCCAAGACACATTGCTTCAGCCCCACCACACCTGTTCGAGGCATTCACTGAGGCAGTTCCACCCCTGCATCCACCTGCTGCTTGGAAAGACATGAACATGTGAATACACATGCTCACTCATGAGGCAGAGGAGCAAACTGATAATCCAGGGTGAGGGATCAGGGGTGGGTGGGGGGGGGGTGACCCTAAGCATGGAGCTATTCTCCAATAAAGTCAAAACTCACTGCCTCTGGTCTCAAAAGAGAAAGTCAGTTTCTCCCAGCCTGATCACAGTGGCCACATTCTCCAGGGGAGAGCTCTATGACTGGTGACAATCCTTCTCCAGCCTTTTTCCACAGAAAGCGTAGAGACAGACTTCTGTTAAGCAATGGACCCATTGCTTCCTACTGTAACTCAGCTTGTCCAGCCATTTACAACCTTGAAGCTCAGCAGATATCAATAACTGGGAGATCTGACCTTCCAGAAGATTCTCAATAGGTCATGGTTTGCTTTACCCTCCCCTTTAAACTGGGAGGTGCCAAAGAAAAGTGAGGCTTGGCTGCGAAGTGTGAACATAGCGATCCAGCCGAGGGCCCCCTCTGGACCGGAAAGTGGTGTGGGAAAGGTGTTTGGAGTCCTTGCCCTGCATGTCCCTGAAGATCTGAGAACACGCGCTAGTATAGATTCCTACAGTCTCAAGATAAGAGCTGAAAGAGTTCTGATTCGCAGCCTGTTCGTGAGGGTCCAGATCCTGCCCCAGCACCAGCTAAGTCCTGCCTGAACCCTTGGAAGGTCACACCCCATCTACCTCCACCTGAGAGAGTGATAAATGAAGTAATGGGTGAGTGCCTCAGGAAGAAACCCAGACACCATGGGAAAGAGTTACACACCTAGACATGGACAAGAAGCCATATCTGTGTTCATATCATCCATTTAAACAATGCCAATAGCGGGGGTGGGGGGGGAGTTGTTGCCAAGAGGCCAACTGGCTTGACCTTCAGAATCTGAAGGTCAAGTATGGATGATTACCCTCAGAATATGTCTCAGAATAGCCACCCCTTCCATCTAGAGTCTTTTGAGACAACAGTTGTAGAGGCTAGCCTATTATTTATTTATTGGGTGATATTATTCCTTATAAACAAATAAGTTTTCACTCTAAACAGGAAACCAATGATAGACCAAAGTATATATACTACCAAGTCCAGTTTGGTGAACCAGTAAGTTTTATCAGGGTTACATTCTGCATATGAATAAGGGGTTACTTAAATGGTCAGAAGTGACTAAAGACAGCTGCACCACAAAAGCCCACTCCGCACGGGTGAAACCCATAAAAGCTGGACATTTGTACATACTGGGGTATATTGTACAACTTGTAGACAGCTCAGTTGGCCTGAGCCTCTTGTGGGCAGATGATCTGATCTGAGAATGTCTCTTAGCAGTCCTTAGTGCTTCTATAAAACTGTGGGAAGAGGGAGATAATGATTATGATCATTTTCAGAAACTTCCTGTAGCTTCTGAGTTGTTGACTTCTTGAGTGTTAATGAACTTAATGAGTTTAGAACATCCCGGGTTCCCTTCAAGGTGGAATGTATATGACCTCATTAAATGCAAGGGGCTTTTTCCTTTTACTCTTGCACAACACCTAGTGTGGTAGGAAGCAAGTGCACACCAGCCAGACTGAACTCTCTAGCTGAGCTCTGGATCTTGATGGGACAAGGGAACCAGAGTCTGGAGGACACTCATCCCATAGTAGACGACTTTATAGGGCCTGCTGTGAGTCAATTGCCATGGTTTCCAAGGATGCCCAGAGAGACCAGGCAAGCATCCTTCCTGAGCTGGCTCTTTTACAATCCACCATTTGTGTTCTTTCAACAGCATCCTTCCCATGGCTCTCTAGCTGGCCAGTCCTGATTTCTGTAGTTTGTGAGCAGTGAGTTCTGAAAGAGAGATGTAATGTGGATACCCTGCAGATGTTCACTGAATGTGTGCATGAATGAAGACATGGACACATGTATTATTAATGTACATATGTATGAATGAACATAAAACACATATGAAAGAAGCTTCTGCCTTTTCTGTGCACGTCTCTGTGGGGATATTCTCAAATATAATAAAAACAGTGAAGATGTCAGAGGGATCTACCCACAGTCAGTCTAGGAGGATCAGACAGTGGTGATTCACACCTTTAATCCCAGCACAGGGAATAGCCCAGGAGTGGTGACCTATGCCCTTAATTCAATCTGAGTTTGAGGTCATCTTAGTTTACAGAAGGAGTTCCAGGCTCCCAGGCAGGCAGTGGGGATGCCATGCCTTAACTGAGTGAAGAAAGTATTTACAGCAGATACAGAAAGACAGAGCAGGCAGAAGAAGCCAGGAGGAGCGAGGCTGAGGAAGCTGGAAGACAGCTGGGTGAGATCTGACTGTGGTGTTTCCTCTCTGATATCTCCCCCTTTCCCTGAGATCTGGCCCTGACTTTCCTTTATTTGTGCTACACATCTCTACCCTCTGCCACACTCTGACAGCAGGTGCCTCAGTATTGTGAAGGCATAGATTTACCCTTACAAAACTTTATCTGAGGGAAAGACCATTCAGTGCCTGAGGACAGGGCCCAGGTCTAAGAAGAATCTAGGAAAAAGCTCAGGAATGCACCTGACAGCCAATAAGTCCAAAACTTGGTTTTGTGCCAAAAATTAAGCCAGTAGTTTCCAAGAATTACTCTACCTCATACCCCTTTACCCAATCCTGAAATGCCAAGATGTGTAACACCCCACTTACATATTTTTTTTTTCCTTTAAAAACCCTCTTACCCATGAGCTTGGAGAGGAATTCCCTCCTCTGTGTCAGAACAAAGGGTTTCAGCTTGGGTTCATTTGAACCTGTCCAAAAGAATAAACTGACCCTCATGTGTTTGCACTGGAATCCAGACTCCCTTTGGGGGTCTTTCGACACAATATGACAATCTTCCTCCCTCCCTCCTTCCCCAGCGCAGTGACACCTACTGCCCCCCCCCCCCAATCTTTTTTTACCTTCATTCCCATTGACTTGTGCAAGGCCTCTTGCTCTTCATATCACCACAGGTCATGTTTTCCTCATTCTGGGTCCTTATTTCCCTAATGACCAGTTATGTCTGGATTCTAACATCTATGAAGGCAAGGGCTATCTTTTTAGTTTTACTTCACAATGTGTCCAATCTCTCAACCCAGCCTTGAAGGCAGCTCTACTTGGTAACTCTGAGGAGCATGGTAGCAGGTGTCCTTCTAAAGGAGGAAACAGGGACCAAAAACCTGGGAAGCACTTAGTGTAAACATTGATTTTTTTAACTCAGTCTCATGTGTAGGGTTGGTTCTTGGAACTTAGTGGATTAACGCTGAAAATGACTGATAGAACCCACGTGTCAGTGGCATAGCGGAAAGCCAGAAGGGTCCCAAGCCAACATCTCCCTCTGCCTTTGGCTGTGAACTGATGGGAACCCAGGTGTCTTGGCCCCTTGAATGTTGCCTCTTGCTGCAGGCATTAAGAAACCTGCTGTGAATATTAAACACCCCATGTGCCCCCCTACTGGGCTCCTACAGCAGACTTGTCTCTCCAACTTTGTTCACAGAGCCCTGCTGAGATGTCCTTCCTATTCCATCTGGTCTGACAGGGGCTCCATATGGGAAATGGCCCCACTGAACTGGACCAAGGGCCTAGTCCTGAGGGTTCTGAGACCTTGAGCAGGATGGCACAGCATATGCTCTAGCTCTGGGACCTTGCTTTCTTCCCACAAGCCTCCTCTCCAGGCAGTGACTCATCCCTTGAGAGACCCAGGCAAAGTCCAGTTGGCTTTGGGAGCAACTGATGAAATCACCTGCTCCTGAAAACCAATCCCCCGACTCTCCATGAGGGAGGCAGCTGGGGGTGCAATGTGGGCAAGAGAGAGGCACGGCTCTGCATTTTAAGCAGTTCGTGGAAGATGAGTGGACTCAAGTTGGCTGCTAGCAACTCAGAATGATGAGGCTGTTTGCACTCTGGTGCTTATAAATAACTTCTCAGCTCAGTTTCCAAGGGTTGACAGAGCACACTTCAAAGGGCCTCAGCAGGGAGGAAATGAGCTTCTCCCTCCATCCCTCCTCCTCAGGTGAGGATTGAGATCACCAGTTGGAACATCGGGGTGTGGCCCCACCTACTCGCTGGCAGCTGACAGGCCTATAGACTGGATGATGGACAGACTGAGCAGCTACCTGGCCAACAGACTAATGGAGAGACTGACATAGGCTATGATTGGTCTGATGCCCAAGGAATGGCTGCTCCAGGGGATGGTTGATACACTTGAGTAGGCTGACCACCATACTACTTAATAGACAGCCAGCAAACCCAGCTGGTTGACAGAGGGAGCATTCTGTCAGTGAGCTAGTGTCTTGCAGCTACTAGTTAAACCATCTGTTTCCCCCAAAGCCGCAAGATGACCAACAGGCCTTGAGCCAACATGCCCAACACTAGAGGAGGAGAGTATGGGAGGCTGGAGCCACTGCTGGAAAGATGAAGCTAGTAACCGCTAATCCACACTACCACCAGGGAGAGCTCGGGCTTCCAGGATTCTGCACAGAAGAAACACGCCAAGAAAGAGCAGGTGCAAGTTAAAAAATGACAGTGTTTAAGAAAAATACAGGATCTAAAATGTCCACCCAAGGAGAAGAAAGGAAGGAATCGCATGGATACACTAAAGGCCACTTGGCTTTATGGCCATCAGGGCTGTACACACACTGGGAGACTGCCACTCAGATCAAGATGTGGTCTTCCCTTCAGGTATCCTCTGGGTATTGGATGGAATAAGCTCAGCAGAGGCCTCTCTCTAGTCTTTCTGAGTCCCCCCCCCCCAATATCCCCATCATGAACACAGCAGGCGCATTCATTCTCATAGAGCCCTACCAGGGGTCATAAACCACAGTCATGGCGGTAGATTATTTTTCCTGTCATTTTCTAATTATATCTTGTACTGGGACTATATTATTTTGTAATGGAAAAAATCATATTTATAATTTCAGAAGGAATAAATAAATAATTCGGTCCTTTTGCTTTTGATTCATACTCAATAAATTTTTCTTAATTGATGTATTTAAGGCATCCTCAATCCTTGCCTTTCTTTTTCTCCTATGTCAACATGGTTTATTGAGTGTCTATTAATTCTCTCTTTTTCCTAGGGTAGTAGATAGGCAAGCCTTTGCTGATTCTCCTGGCTCAAGCTTGTCAAGTAGCTAAAAGAATTTTAAAATTGTTCCTTCTTGAGGACTTCCAGAGGTTACCTCGGGCTCTCCACTCTAAATTTTAACTTTTAAGTCAAAACTCAAAGGACTTTGAAATTACTCAAAGTTTCTTTTCTCTCTCTCTATATATATATCTACCCATATCCACATGCACATGTGTGGATCCTATGAACCTGTGTTGTATCCTTAGAGAGGTGATCTTTACCTACCTGTGCATTTTTTTCTATTAGCAAATATTCACTGAGCATCTTCTGTACCCCAGTGCATTACCACATGCTGGCAATGGTGGGACAGTCATGACCTGTACTTTCACAGAGTTCACTGTTCAGTAAAAGACACTGGCAAAGAAGTCTATGTTGTTTGTCATCTGTTACCTGCTATGTTAGTGGCCACCTATCATCTAGACTCGGGGGTCTCAACATAAGGGTCATGACCCCCCATGACTGCATATCAGGTATCCTGCATATCAGATATTTACATTATAATTCATAACAGTAGCGACATTAGTTCTGAAGTAGCAAAAAAATAATTTCATCATGGGGTGGGTCACCACAACATGAGGGACTGCAGCATAAGAAAAGTTGAGAACCATTGCTCTAAACTCTAAGTTTTCAGTGAAGAAGGAACCAAGAGATGGAGGAGGGGAGAGCCTGGTAACGGGGGAAGCTTGGCTTTTGACTCAATCATATATAGAACTTTAGAGTTCAGAAGGTTCTTGCAAACCCCACTTGAAAACTGTTAGGGAGGGGCATAATTCTACAGGTAAATTGAAGGCCAATCACCCGGGAGAGCTCAGCAGCTTCGTGAAGCACATAAAGAGGGCAGAGGGCCACGGTTGGGTGAAGGAGAAAACATGGATTGGGAACCATCGAGGGTGGTGTTCTTTCCCAGGGATAATGAGCCTGGAATGGAAGATCTGAAGGAACAGAACAGCACCAGACTTCAGAGCGTGGCTTGACATCTTTCTGGAAGCACCTAGCTCTGTGAGATACAGAGGTCATGAGAAACATTGTCCTTTAAAAGAAAATTATTAATTCAGACTCCTAATGATGACACTATCCAACTGTTTCTGAGATGAAGCAACCAAAAAGTAACAAATTGCAAAGCTTACTGTTGTGGGGAATCCACCCGAGAATACTGCTAGGAAACGGGGTCAAGCTAATAGTCAGCTGGCAACTACACTGGGTATTTGGGACTCCAGGAAGTCCTGAGCCTTTTTTCAAGGTGAACTTTTAAGCATAAAACACATATTTTGGGTTAACATGCTTCAGTTAGCAAGAATAGTCAGCCAGAAGCAGAACTATAGAAGCCCAAAAGCACTGTTAGTATATTCAGGGACTTTTCCAGATTGATGAACTTTGGTGGATTAGATCTTACTTCTTGATTTGGCAGACGGTGCTGCCTGTGTGCTGGGTCTGAAGACCTGAATGGCACCGCATCATGGCTTCCATTGTGGTAAGGTCTGGGGGCCTGTTACATTACAAACATTGAGAATAAGTATACTTGAACATTTGGAAAGATGAGTAAAGGTTAGCACCTGCTTGTACTCAGGACACTGCAATTAAGAGTCACAAACAATACTTGGAGGACCCAGAAGTTTCTGCTGGATGAAGCTGAGCACCTAAGGGCCTCTGTATCTCTCATTTACCTTTCAAATGCTAGTTCAAAACCTCTTGAAAGGTTCATTTTTCCATGTAAAATTCCAGTATGAAAAAGGGCTTGGAGATTTCCTACCCTAAATCCATTGCTGGCATGCTGTGTGGTTCTGGGCAAGGCCCCCAGACTCTTGAGTTTCAGTTTTACGCAAAATGGGAAAAATCACAGCTGGTATATTAGTTACTTTTCCATTGCTGAGATAAAACGCCATGGTGAAAAGCAAGCTTAAAGAATTTGTTTGAGTATATGGTTCTAGAGTGATAAGAGTCCATCATGGCAGGGAGGCGTGGCAGCAGGCAGGCTAGGGAAGGAAGCAGAGAGCTCTATCTCGAGCCACAAGTTCAAAGCTCACCTCCACTGATGTTCTTCCTCTGTCGAAGCCACACCTCCTGAGCCTCCCCAAACACCACCAACAACCAGGGACCAAGTATTCACATACCCAAGCCTATGAGGGACACTCATTCAAACCACCAACAAACACCAATTACCTTTCAAATGTCATGATAAAAATAAGTTTCCCCCATTCTGTGGTAGATACTTACTGGTTTTTGCCTGTTCAGAATCCTTTTCCTTGCAGACATCCACTTTCTCCTTGGGGAGCTAATTGCTTGCTCTTTCTCACTTTCAGTTCATAGTGAGGATGACTCCCAGGATGGACATGTGACTAGGCTTGGCATGTCATCCAAATCTGTCTCATGTACTTTAATTCTAGGGCTGATATTGAGCCTTGGGGGATGAGACCTTCTTTTGCTGGAAAAGCAGAGAGTCATTCAGTTACCACAGGGCACAGCCTGAAGGTAATTCCAAACTGGCCAAGAAAGAAATAGAACATGAGAGATAGATTGGGCCTCTGCCTTCAACTTGACCCCACATTTTATTTGCTAGCAACAAGCTCCTCTGCCAGCTTAAGACAATTTAAGTGAGGCTTCTGTCATAGACACCTGCTATGGTTTATATGCGTTCCCCAAAGGCCCATGAACAGACTTGTCATCAGCCTATTGTACCACTAGGAGACGATGGAAGTCATGGAGCCTAGCATTGAGTCAGTGCATCACAAGCATGAAGACCCGAGTTTGATTCCTCAGAACCTATACAAAGATGCCATGTGTGATGGCATGTGCTTATAATCCTAGCGCTGGGCAAGAAGAGAAAGGAGGGATCCCTGAGGCCCACTGGCAGCCATTCTAACCTCTTTGATAAACTCCAGACCAATAAGGAGATACAGTGTTCCCTTACACGTGCACACATGCACACATGCTCACATGCTCACAAGTGTGTGTGCATAAAATTGCACATTCAAATGCATGTGTTCTCATGAGCACACACACACACACAGACACATTTGCATAAAAGTGGTAGTAGCTAGTAGGAGGAAATTAGGTCACTTGGGGATGGGCAATTGAACGGATACAGGAGCCCAAGACTCAACCTATTTCTCTTTGCTTTCTGGTTGACGGGCCTCCACATGTTCCAGCTGTGATGAACTGGACCACCACAGGCCCAAACAACAGGGCCAGGCAACCAAAAGTTGAAACTTTTAGACCCATTGATCCTTTCTTCTTTTTAAAGTTGGCTTACTTTATGTTTTGATTACAGTGGTAGGAAGCCTACTGTCACACTATCTAACATCCTTTTCTAAGGCAAGAGCTCCATGGCCTGAGGCATGGTTAGCATGGAGGGTTTGTTTGCATTCCCCAGGACTAAGGATTCTCATCTACACTCTCCAAGGAGCAAAGTTAAGATCAAAGAAAATGGTCTCCAAACAAAAATCATTTCCACCACACACTGAACACTTTCTATCTGCAGCTATGTTAAAAGCACAAGCAGTCATTCCAATTATGTTTAAGATTATTATGGGGAGCATCCATTCTGGGAGGAAAGCTGAATCCAGCCGTCAGGAAGGGGCTTACACATGGGGACATCAGGGGCAAAGAGGAAGAATATGTGGCCTGTAGTCACATCTCAGGACAGGGGCAGATCAAGAGTAAGAGTCTAACTTGGGTCTAACTTCAAAGCCCGATGCCTGTCATCACTCCGGGCCACTGTCTTTGTAAACGCTGTTCTCTGGAAGCACCCCACAGTTTGCATCTTTGCTGGAGAAAAGAAGGGGGAGACAAGACTTTCAAGCGCAGATCTGGCTCAGGAGTTGGGACACACGGCGTCACAGCACTTGGCCATGTTTATGCAGCTCGTCAGACAGGCTGAGTGTGTCTGCCCAAATGGACTGTGAGTTGCGTGATGGACTGGAGATTTTATCTGAGGAGCCTCCAACAGCCAGAAGACCTGGCAGGGCACTGTAATGACCACCCTGTCCTGCCTGTAACTTTTTGCTTCACCCGAGATCCTGGGTCTAAGACACATTGTTCATCCATATTCCAATCCCATTTATGGAAGACATCAATGTGGTACCACAGAGGGAGACTGACTATAGACTAGCTAGAGCAGGTCACAGATCTCCACTGTATTCCTTTTTCTCACCTGAAAATCAGGACCCACTTGTCAGCTTGCTACAGGGACTGGACAGGATCCAAAAAGGAACGTTCTCTACAACTACAGGAGCTTTATTTTGCATCCATGTTCCTCCCCTTACAGTAGCCATCTCCTCCTGAAGCTCCCTGGTTCACCTGGGTCTCCCCTACACCTGCCCAGCAAGTGTCTTGTCCTTCATTCCATCCCTAAAGACTTTTGCAGCCCATCTCTGGTGGCAGCTGCTGAGAGGCCAGAGACTCCCTGGGGGCTCTGGACTCTCTAATCAGCCTCTGTGAGGGCTGCAGGTGATTTAGCCTGCAAGTGATTTGGTACTGGGCACAACAACAAACAGGCCTACAGAGAATCACCTCAGCAGAAAGATGTTGGCACGTCTCTATAGCAACTAGAGGAAAATATTTCACGCAAAAGTCCATCTGCTGTAACATAAAGGCAGTCCCAGCCAATAATCAAGTTGTAACAAGTTATAAATTAATCCTAATTTGCAGGCTTTATTTTATCAAACACACACACACACACACACACACACACACACACACACACACACACACACGGCATATATGTTTTCACGTACATGAAATAATAGCATAGCAAGCTTAGCTGGATTGTCTCATCCAGACTTCATCTGTGGGTCGAGTACTTGTCAGTGGTGTCCAATCCAGACCCTATTAAAATGAGAGAGCAGCTCAGTAAGTTCCCTACAGCTTCATGCAAGTCAAAGCTAAAATTGTTTTTACTCATCTTGTCAGCTTCTTTTCGGGGAGAAGAAAAAAAAATCGAGTTTTGTTCCCTGATGTCTTTGTAAAGAGCCGTTTGTATTGATTCATTGGTATAAAATGCTTCACAGAGGCTATCAGAGTAGGAAAAAAAACAATGTGATAATTCGCATTGTGATGCTTTTAATTTTAAGTGTTGTCAACACTTCAAAGTAAGCTGAGCTTTGCCTAGGAGCACAAGACCGTCTCTGGCTGTGCAGAGAATCCTGGCTGCCACTGGCTGCTCTTCCAGAGCGCAACGCCTACTCTGGCTTTGGATTTCTTCTTTTTTTTTTTCATTCTACATTTCATATCTGCTCTGCAAAATTCATGCAGCCTAGAAAACAGAGGAGCGGGTTGGGGGATGAGCAAGAACAAGCTGTCCACTCAAAACTTCCCAGGTCACTCGGGGGAGGGCTGAGACTGTCACCACCAGTCCTGAAGAAGAGTCCCAATGTCCCACTACAGCTCTTGAGCCAAGCTCTATGCTTAGGGCTTGCACTGTGTCACTTTCCCTATGCTTGACCCCTTGAGTAACATGTTTGCCTGCATGTGACAGACGTCATATTTCATTGTAACAGTGACCCAGAGAAGTGGAGATAGGAACAGAGACCCCTAGCTGAGAAACTGAATTCACACTCTGCTCTGTATGACTTGACTACCTGCTTCTTCTGCACACTTAGAAAAACACCAAGTGGCTGTCCTCCAAAGAGAGAGTACCAGCAGTTGACTTCAGAAACTCAGAGCTGCATCAGATCCTGTCTATTGGCCCAGATTTGCACACGGATTCCAAGCATAGCTATTGTCTTCTTTCACCCACACAGTGTGCCTTGGCTGGTAGGACAGCCCCTCCTTCAGAGCAATACACTATGATCCAGTCCATCAAGACACTGTCTTGGGGTGACACAGCTGGCTAGACATGCCAGACCCCAAAGTCCTGGCGCCACTGAGCCTAGTCCTGCATTTTCCCCCTGGACAGCCACTTTTTGAGCTCCATGGTAAGGCCATCATTACAGGCAAGGAAGGGCCCTCCACCCCCATCTGTGCCTTTCTTGGGCTGAGTACAGCTTTGGACTGGCTTCTGAAAACTGTGGACTTGCTGAAATTTGGCAGGGATGTGTCTGGGCAGAGGGGTCAATAAGGGGAAGAGGGTAGGAACACCCTGTTACCAGATCTGGAGGAGAAATGGAAAGTGAAATACTTGGAAAGTGACTAGGGCCTGCCTGGAAGAAAGTGTGTGGGGATGTTCCAAAGTCTGGATGAGCAAACTTTTCCCCCACTACCCCCACGCCTCACTCACTGGAGGGGCAGGGGTGTGTGCACAAATCTCCATGGAGGTCGCTCTGGCCCAAGTCCCTGGAGTTTAAGCCTCTTCCAGAAATAGTCCCTGAAGAGCTGGGAGATGCTCTCCAAGAGGCCCCTGGACCAGTGAGGAAGGTCCTTCTGACTCATTGACCCATCCTGTCTTCCTGGAAGGGGGAAAGACATCAGCTGCAAAAGCTTAGGTCCCCACCAAACAAATCTTTCCCTTGGGCCCCAAAAGGTTGTCCTAGCCAGGGTGACTTGATGTGAAATTAGCATCCAAGACCTTCTATCAGACCTGTTGAGTTGGGGCCTTGGAATGGGGAGCCTGCAGCTGCAGAAGAGGTCGCGGTGGACTCGCTGAGGACATTTGAAAAACTGTTTCACATCGCCCACTAGAGCTGTAATTCAGAATGAACCCTCAAGAAATTTGACTCAATGCAAGACCTTGGTCTGGCCACTCTCCTCCCCCTTCTCTCTCTCTCTCTCTCTCTCTCTCTCTCTCTCTCTCTCTCTCTCTCTCTCTCTCTCTCTCTCTCTCTCTCTCTCCTAAACAGCGAAAGAAAGAGCATGTTCCAAAGGCCAGGCCACAGCAGCGATCTTTGTGGCAGGGTTTCCATAGCAGAATGGTCGTCTCAGCTGCTGGGTTAGGGGGACCACGTAGTCCACCCATGTGCTAAGAAGCTAATTCCATATCTCTCTGATTGGCTAGAAATCTATCCTTGAAGAGACTGAGCAAAAAGCAGGGCCTCTCCTGACCTTTGCCTTTGCCTTACCCAAGTCAGAAAGGAACAGTATAGAGCACGCCAGGAATCCCCTTGATTGAGCAAACTGAAAACCTAAATGCATAACCCAGAAAAGTGTCAAGGACCCAATGCCTCAGACCTATCAGAGTGGTGAAACCTTTCTTGGGTGAGGCTCAGAGGGATGGTAGAAGTATGAATGTTGATAGTGTGTGCGGAAAATGTCCACTGTAGCTTTCTCCCCATCCAGCCTCCAGACGTTTATGACATGAAGACATCTCTTCCACAGAGCCTGCTCCTACAGAGACTAGCTGAACCTGTCTCTTTGTTTATTTGTCTGTGATAACCACACCCCCTTGTTTAGCTGCATACTATACACCCACCTCAATGTCCAGCTGTATAGAATAAATGCATGGAGCTTCCAGACTGCTACAGCTTCTCCATCTAAGAACCCTGACCACCTGATCCCAGCTTTTCTGTGTATGTGTTTGTTTTTCCTTCATTCCCACACTGTCCCAGTTAGGTCAAATCCTTGGAGCACAGTAATACATATTATAAACTATGTAGTAAATAAACATTCAACAGGGGTACATACACATACAGTATAAACTACGATATGCACACCGTGATAATTCAGACAGCATACACTGTGGCACACACACACAGTGAGGATACACATGATGTATCTATGATGTACGCTGTGTATCTGCTTTCATAGCATGTGAATTTGGCAGAATGTTGGAAATTACGTGAGATCAGAGAGTGATCAGGTCCATCGCCACCAACCTGTTGAAATGAGTGTTTATTCCTTTAGGTTCCCTATTCTCATTAATCACGGATGTACAATTACTTACACTGACCCTCCTGAAACAGAATTGGAGATTGGCAAGTGAGCCACAGTTCCCATCACCTAGTAAGTTAACTTGCACTGTGCGAGTTCCCCAGAGAATGGAATGGATCACAGACTCTTAAGGTCTGGCTTATCCCATTTTTTGTTGCTATGCTCTAAGAAGAATAGAGGCCTATTGGAGTCGCAATTCTAAAGACTTAAGTTCCAGGGCATGGCACAAAGATGGGATGAGTGCTTTCTGCTGCATTGCAGCATAGTGAAAGGTATAGAAGCATGTTAGCTCTGGAAGCCATTAACACCTTTATGGGGGCCCCACCCTCATGACTTCATCTACTCCCAATCATTCCCAGAGTCCTTGCTTCCAAATACAGTTAACATAGAGATTTAGGGGTTAAACTCCCAATGTATCATTTTTGGGGGCAGGGTCACATTAAAATCATAGCAATGCCTAACCTCAAAAGGCACACACACACACATACACACACTATCGTTTCTACAGTGTTATCTCAGAACAATGCATCATGCACACAGAGATTTACCAGACAAGGAGAAAGACTCTGCCTCCTTGTTAAGGGAACTACAAAGCATTATTACAAAACCAGTGGAGAGATGGTTACATCTCTCTTATGCAGCAAACAATTTGCTTATGGGGACGGAGAGTTGGCTCGGTGGTTAAGAGCATAGACTGCTTTTCCAGAGGACCCAGGTTTAATTTCCAGCTCACATACTTTGTGCATAACAGCTCATAACTGTATGTAACTCCATTTTCTAAGTGATCACCCTCGTCTAGACTTCACAGGCACCAAGAATACACACAGGACAGATGTGCTTGCAGGCAAAACACCCACCCATAAACTAAAAAACAAAAAAGATCTCCAAAACATCAGTACAAAACAGAAAACCCATCTGCTTGGTAATGCAATACATATGAGGAAGCCCATTCCCCAAAACTACATAAAAATATGATTCGTTTTTGTAGCAATGAAAAGTAGACTTTTGGGGTCCAGGTAGAGAGGATTTTCTCATTTATCAAGGAAAGAATGATGGCTGACTTAGACTGTCTGATTGGAAAGGAAAGGACTTAGTTCAGTACCCATGCCTGGTGTATCTGTGAGAATGGTTCCAGAGACACTTTTCTAATGGAACTCCACCCTGAAGGTGGGTGGCATCATCCCAGAGGTTGGGGCCTCATGAATAAGAGGCTGAAGGTGCAGTACAGGAGTACAGGCATCCTCTCTTCTCTGCTTCCTGGCAGAGGCAGCCTGAGCTGCTCAACTCCAGCACACCCTCCTCATGGGGACGGACTGGGAGCCCAGAGAAATATTTCCTCCCCAACTTGTTTGTGTCAGGTATTTTTGTCACCATGATGAAAATACCAGCTAACACAGGAAGCATCAGAGTAATAAACACAGGATACAGGACGCTGGCTCCCTTGGATTGCAGGAGAAGAGGCCATGGGAATCCAAAGCATAGTTTACTGACGCTGCTTTTGTTTTTGTTATTAAAAATAAGAAAACTTTAAAGACAGGCCATAGGAAAATTGGATGGTGATTAGGCAGCCAGTGAATGATTGAGGTTCAAACAGGGAGTCATATGTTGAGAGAGAATGGGCCGATGCGTTGGCAACACTGAGGGAAGCTCTTGGATGAGTGTAGTGAGGGAAAGATTCTGGGATCGGTTCCAGAACACCAGCTTGAGAAACTGGGCAATGGGGCTATCCCCGAGCCAGCAACCTGACAGAAGCAAACCCCAGAGTGTGTTGGAAATGCCTGTGAAGATGTGAAGATGCACAGAGCGGGGCCCAGGAGACCGCTGGCTTTCTGCAAGCTTGAAGAATGGTCGAGGCCAGAAAATCAGGAACTTCTAGCAGATCCATGGAGACCATCCCAGAAAACCCTGTGCTGCGTCACATGGAAGCCCAGCCTTCGGTGCACCACCTTCAGCTGTCTGGCCTTGTGGGGGCCCCTGGGCTGCCCCAGCTCCTTCCTGAAGGCTCCCCGGCCACGTCCACAGTAAGGCCTCCACCCTGAATCCCTGGGCCAAGCCAGTGAGCTTGAGGTGGTGGCTGAGGGGGCCCCAACAGCCGTCTCCTCCCCCGGCAGGGCCAATGGGACCCCAGAGGGGGCTGGCTGTTTGTGTAGTTGACAGGTTTGGCCCCAGCCTCTCCTTACTCATGCTTTTGGCTTCCCCACGCTGATTTTGGGTGGATCCCAGTTCGGCTGCTGGATCTGGGAGCTCGGGGCTGGGGCTGAACAGAGGTTCCTTTAGCTGTTCCAACCCAGAAAGGTTCCAGCCCCTTCCCCCTCTCTCCTAGACTTCATCTTTTCCCACACCCAACTTCATTACAGAATGGAGCATCCTGGAACTGGAAAGGGCATTGCCTCCCCCACACCCCCTTTCACATAGAGAGAAGCAGGCCTAGAAAGACGGGCCTTCCCAGGGTCACCTAAGCAGGCAGAGACCAGGACTCCCAAACCATCCTGGCCACAGCAGCCCTCTTGGACACTGTTTGTTTGGGAAAGGCCGGCGGCTGAGCCTATTGCAATCACTCTGCTCCTCCCAGGGAGGCAGACAGTGACATTTTGACACTTTCATTCCATAGGAAATTGGAAATTGCCTGTCAGAGGTGTCCGGGTGGCCCAGCTGCCTGATGCCCCACACAGCCATGCTACCTCGCCCTGACCTGGCCACCAGGGAGCCCAGCATCCCCTGCGCCCTGGCTGGGGGAGTCCTGTGTCCTGCTCTCATTGAATTGCCCTGCTCTGGTGGATCTTCTAGCCGAGCCTTCCTCCAGAGCAGGATACAGAACCCAGAGCACAGCAGCCAGGACTGGCTGGGGCGCTAAACTTTGACCTTTAGCTGCGCTGTTTTCCACCCTAGGGTTTTTGGGAGTCTCTCTTGCCAGGCTTCCTGCCCAAGGTCACGAGGTGCTTGAAGCAAGGGACTTCAACTCTTTTGTGGGGGTCATTGCGTAGCCAGGATGCCTGAGATGGCAGTATTCGCTTTTCTCAATATCTTCTCTTCCTTCAAGCCCCCAAGGAGGCAGCAAGGCCTTCCCTGAGTTTCTGGAGCCCGGAATCTAATTTTGGAACCTCAGTTTTGTCTCAAGAAGCCTGGAAGCTTCCAGAGGCCAGCGCTGCTGTTGCATGGTACTTAAAATCCAGGTACTTGGCTGCCTGGACTGAACCCTATATTGAATGACTGAGCAAATAGGCTCTGCTTTCCCGTGTCTCCTTCTATTCTGTGAGGAGGAGATAGTAACTAGGGTGTCTCGCGCTCTGCATGACAAGAAAGACCTGGTGTCATGGCCATGGCCCACACTAAAATGTTCTTGTGAATGCCTAGCATCGCTCATCGAAATGACCATCCCAGCCCCAGAGCTGGGCTGAGGAAAACCCAGGGGACATTCCTAAACTAACCCCGTATAGCTGACAGGAAAGAGTAGGAGGTAAGCATTGAGTACTCATCTGTTGGCTTGATGTCGGGGACTGAAAAACATTGGTACACAAATTTTTGAGAGAAGGCCCAGTGACTAGAGTAAGGAAAAGCCCTGACAAGTTGAGCTGGAATTAGAAACAAGAACTTTGCAGGATGGCTCTGAAGGCACTAGGGAGCCACTGAAATCTATAAACCAAGAGAGTAAGGAGAAGGAACCTCCCTTTTAGATTGCCTGCTTAGTTGGTAGACGGATGGAGGGGTAAGGATTGGGGACCATCACACTCATCAGGGTGAGAAAGGGTGAAGACCGAGGGTCAGAGTGCTCAGGACAATTCCTTAGGCCCCTCCCTAACTGGCCCACTGGACTTCCCAGACTTCCTTATTTCAACAGGTTGGAAATGCGAATCAAGATCCTTACCTTGTGACACAGGGAACAGTGTTGCTCCTGGGGTCTTCAGTGGTTGTCTCTCTGGAGAGGAGGAAGGGCTCTTTACAGTTCACTCAGGAGAGTGCTGACGCACATGTGCCAATGGGATCCCAAAAAGAGTGTTCTCGGCTAAGTCTAACCAGCATCCACCACTGCCTTACGCCCGTGGAACCTTGGGGATGAGAGTCACCCAAAGGAGAAAAGCTAAGGACTGTAAGTAGAGTGTGGATGGCAGAGGCTGGTCCTCTTTGGGGCTGAAGAATCTGTGGCAGATAGGAATGGTGGTGTTTAGCTCCATACTTAGGAGCCTCAACATCATTGATTTCCAAAACCATGGCCCCTCTCCTCTCTAGGGGTCTAAAACTTCCAGGGTATGGCTCAGTAAGGTTACACTGAGAAGGGATGTTTATGGTGTTGGAGGAATCATGATGGGTTCCTAAGGAACCTAAATGATAAAGTAAGGCAACACCCAACCAGTGAAGATGCTTCTGGGGCTTTGGACAAGACTGGCAGATACCAGGTTAAAGCAGAGATACAAAGATCTCTGTGTGTGACTTAGTGGCTTCTGAGCCTGCAGGACTTGCCTCAAAGAAATAATAGATGCCCCTGCCAGGTTAGCTGTGGTGAGCATGTACTTCAGTGTGTTGCCCAGAAATGCTGATAAATTGCTAAAAAGCTCTTTTTAAATACACAGACAATATAGTGTGAAGAACAAAGCAAACCTCTGAGAAGCCACAGAGCCCTCGTGCCAAAAGATGAACACGGTCTGTCTGCCCTTGTCTCTGAGGCCTCCTATGGGTCTCTAGAGCCCAGGTTTGGCTTTGAAATGGCTACATATCTGGAGACAGAGGCCAAACCTGAAGGCTTCTGAAGTGAGAAGCCAGGGATGAGCCTTTCAGGGACTCAGAACCCCAGATGAGATGCCCACATAGACACATTGTACATCATTGCCTCTAACACCCTTGACTCTGAATATATTGGGGAAAAGGGCAAAGTCTCCCATGAGGTTCTCTAACCATAAATCTGTCCTCACAGGTGCTTGGGAATAATTTATTTTATTTTATTTCTTCCCCCCCCACAAATTATTTTTAAGTACATTGGTGTTTTGCTTACATATATATCTATGTAAAGGAGTCCGTATCCCCTGTAACTGGAGTTACAGACAGCTGTGAGCTGCCAAGTGGGTGCTGGAAATTGAACTTAGGTCCTCTGGAAGAGCAGCCAGTGTTCTTAATGGCTGAGCCATCTCCCTGGCCCCCAGGAATAAATTTAAATTACTTATTAAATCTAAAATCCCTAAAGCAAAAATTGGTTTGTGGTGATCTTGCCTGATGCCCCAGAGAGCTCACAGAAGACAGCGCCATCAGCCAAAAGCATAAAGCACACAGGAAGGAAAGTGACTGTGTGAGAAGAGCAGAAAAAGTCTAGCACCTAGAGGATCAAACATGTAGCCTTCACTTTCAGTTAGGATGTGTGTGTGTGTGTGTGTGTGTGTGTGTGTGTGTGTGTGTGTGTGTGTGTGTGTGTGTGTAATTAATAACCAAGACAAAAGATAAAAAGAGGACATGGAGTTGGGAGGCAGATGGGGCAGAGAGAACTAGGGAAAGATGGAGGAAGGTAATGATGGGTGAGGATGATCGATGTATACTACATAAACGTATAAATCTTTCAAAGAATAAAAATATATTATTGAAAAGAAAAATATAGCTTTAATTTTTTTCCAGGTTTTTCTCACTGTTCCCACAGAACTGAGCATGCATGTATATATAATCATCATAATTCATTTTCATATATATGTCTTGGTTATTAATAACCCCTGAGTCCTGTTAGCTTTGCCCATATGCACTTGAGTACATGGCTGTCCACTGGAGGAGGAGCCACCTACCAGTGGCCACATCCCCAAAGGAAAATGACTGCTTCTCTCAGTACCTGCCTGTTCCCAATGAGGGAAGGTCCGTCATGCTGGAGTTCTGACAACTTGGTCCTGATGCTGATCGTGTGCAGACAATCGCAGCTGCCGTGTCCAGAAATCAGCATTTCACTCATCTCCTCATCTTCCAGATATTACATTCTTTCCTCCCCCTCTTCTGTGAAGTGTCTGGGCCCTGGATTTTAGGAAGTTGATATAGATGACCCATCTGATCACTAAATCACTTATTCCCAGCACTCTGAAGAGTTATTAGAGTCTTTTGTTTGTTCTGTTTTTTTGAGACAAGGTTTCTCTGTGTAGCCCTGATTGTCCTAGAATTTACTCTCTAGACCAGGCTGGTCTTGAACTCAGAGATCTGCCTGCCTCTGCCTCCTGAGTCCTGGAATAAAGGCATGTGCCACCACTGCCCACTCTTAATTAGCCACCTATTGCAAAAAGAAGCTTCTCTGACCAAAGAACATGTATAAACATGATTATGTAGAATTCTGTTTGACAGCATAATCATTTAGCAAAACACCGTAATAAGAGTGTTCTCCCTAAAATCTACACTCACCCCACTGATAGGCTTTTGACCAGGTAGTTTTTTAATCTTGTGATCAGGCATAAAATCCCTCTTGGAGAGATTTTATTTCTGATTAGCCTCATAGCCAATCAGAAAGCTGTTGGTTGTCCCATAACCATCATACCACTATTACACCAGTGGACACACCTTGCTAGCAGGTCAGTCTTGTACATGCAGGGGCCAATGAGTTAAGACTAAGAATGTCTTTTCTTCCCTAGCAGCCTGTACAGCACTTCCTGACTAAAAGAATGCTTTTTTGTGGTACTAGTAAGAAATAATAGATGAAAATGAATCATTAGTTTGGGGAATATTACACACAAAATATGAGGAATGAGGAAATAGAATTGTTTAATGATATTGGATTAAGCTGGTATGGGTTCAAATGAAAGTGTTCTAATTTTAGGGTGCTGACTCTAATTCCCATACTAACCATGACAGGAAGGGAGAAGAAACAAAAATTGAAAAACACAACTACCAAAAATGTAAATTTTATAATATCTGATACCTAATTAAAGTTATAGATAGTATAATATAGTGTATCGTGTAATAAATAGTATAAAACTATGGTACAACCCTGGAGGAGGAGGAGCCACCTACCAGTGGCCACGTCCCAAATGAAAGTAACTGTTTCGGTACCTGCCTACTCCCAACGAGGGAGGGTCTGCCATGCTGGATATTTATATTTTACACTAAATATTTACACTAAAAATATTTACACTAAAAAACAGAATTACTGTATGACTCAGTAGTCCTACTGTCAAATATATACCCAAAGGAAAAAATGTTTGTCAAGATAGACCTATAAGCCGGGCCATGGTAGTTTTCACCTTTAATCCCAACACTCAGGAGGCAGAGACAGGCAGATCTCTGAGAGTTCCAGGCCAGCCTGGTCTACAGAGCAAGTTCCAGGACAGTCAAAGCTATTACACAAAGAAACCCTGTCTCACAAAAAACAGCCAAACAAACAAGTCTATACCTCTGTATTTATCGCAATGCTATACACGGTGCAAAAGACAGAAATGGCCTAACTAGCCATCCATGAACAAATTGATACAATGTAGCAGACATACAATTGCATTCTACCCCATTGTTAAAAAAAAAAAAAAGACACCAGGTTATTAGTGAAAATGGAGATAAGCCTGGAGGACTTTACATTAACTGAAATAAGCCAAACAGAAAGATAGACTTCATCGTAAAACACATCTCACAGAAGCATGGAGGAGGGAACAGCATCTGGGGTTGCATGACTAAAAGTATTTGTCAAAAAAAATAGATGCAGATAGATGAAGAATAAATTCCAAGAGCTCCATTGTAACTATGTTGATGATGATATATATTATTTAAAAATATGACGAGAATGGATATAAAGCATTGTCGCCACAAAATGGTAGCTATGTGAGTAATGCACTTGTTTGCTATCTTAACTGGACTGTTCCATACTTCAAAATATTGTACTATATAAAGTGAAAGCAATGTTAACTGTCAACTTAAATATATATTTAAGTTTATATATTATTTATATATTAAATATTTATGATTATTGAAAAAAATTTACTCCCCCCAAACATATCTAGGCTTTCAAAGAATGTAAAATACAATACCTTATGCATAAGAAAGAAAAAATGTAGTCAAAACTGAAAAAACACAATTAACAGAGTCATTAAATTAGTTACTATAACTTTTTTTTTCAAATATTAAGAAAAAGAAATCAAATTTATAGAGTTGAAACCTCTAGTGTTCAACTTGAAAAGCACACAGCTTCAAACATGAAGGCAGATGAGTTAGTGAGGGGAAAATATTCATGTGTGTGAGGGTAGGAACAAGGCTATGCAGAGGAGGTGTGAGAGCAGGCAGAAAAACAGCCTAATAATGAGGAGAATCTGTAAGCTGTGGGAATCTTCATGCTGCCTAACCAGTGTATTTGGAGTCCCTGAAGGAACAAAACGGACAGAAGAAGTATGCAAAGAAGACATAACAGCCACACGGTTTCCAAATGTAACTATAAATCTAAATGGAGCAGCCAAGAGGCTCAACCAAGCTCTGCCTCAATAAACATCAAAAAACTACACCAGAGTGCATTGCAAGTCCATCACAGAGGAACAATACAAATCCAGAGGTAAAGCAAGTACCCCAAAAATGGCCAAAAAAAGATGTGTCTAAGAATTAAAATGATGCCAGGATTCTTTCTGAAAAAAAAAATATGCAAAGAACAAACAACAACATAAAGTATCAGAGGAAAAAATAACATATTGATCTGGAATTGCACATGTGGAAAACACATTTTCTAAAAACTAATGCAAAAGGTTTGCTTTTTCCAACAAATTTGCAACCAGTGGGCCTTACGCTCAAGAAATGTTAGTAAATAAAGTGGAAACTAGATGAATAACTAGGAAAAAACCCTTAAAATTACAGTGTGGCTTTAACCAAACCCAATAATGCAGTATGCGGTTTATACATAAGTAGAAAATATAACAATAAGTATCATGTTAATGAAGATGTGTGTGTACAGGATGCTTTGAGCAGTGCGCCACAGGCAGCACACCAGAGTCAGGTCCTTGTAATAAGTGGGGAGTGGCAGAAAGCTACTTGATACCGTATACTGATACTATGGACACTGTGATATTTAGTATATTGTGTGTGCAGCAGCATACCATCACTGGATAGTAATAAGCAACATGGACTCTAAACCCTAAAAATAACCACCACAACTACTGAGTTGTGGATGAAATAGAACCATGGGGAAAAAAATCAATCAAAAAAATGTAGAACAAAAGAGAAATAGTCGTAATAGAAAGCAAATACCAAATCATTACCCTTGAGCCCATGCACATAATTACATTAAATGTAAATGCTGTAAATGTCCACAATTAAAGGACAGAGATTTTCAGATTAGAGTTTTTAAAATGAATAAACTATCAGCTATAGCCTGACAATAGAGAGTGCTTTTTACATATAAAGAGAAAATTGAGAGAATAGTGATTCAAAAGGAATATGCATTATCACTAATCAAAAGAAAACTGGAGTGGTGAGATTTCAAAACATGAAAATATTGCCAGGGATAAAAATTTTATTTTATCTTGATAAATTCACCAAGATATAACACAAAATATGTACACAATGAAACACTTTAAAACATGATGGAAAGTTAATACAAGTGAACTAAGACAAGAGAGGTTTCAACATCTATCTTGCTTTTAAAAATGAATAGAATAAGTAGAGAGAAAATAAGTGAAGACATCCAAGACCTGAACAATGAAACTACCCCAACTGGCATTTATACAGCACTCCACCCAAAACAGCAAAATACAAACTCTTTTTAAATGCGCAAAGAATGCTTACCAAGATCCACCACAGTTTGGGCTATAAAACAAATCTCAATAAAGTTAAAAGGAGCTTGGTCACACACAGCATGTTCCTTAGCCACAATGAAATCAAATTATAAGTTAATAACAAAAAGATCTCTGAAATGTCCACAAATATTTAAAACTAAATAACACACTCCTAAATAATTGAAGGTCAAGTAGACAAAACAAAAGGAGTGTGTGTTTCAAATCAAACAAAAGTAAAAACATATCAAAATGTATGGCCCACCACAAAATCCATATTTGTAAAGAAATGTACAGCACTACACACTCGTATTAGAACAGAAAGGAGTTTACAAATTCATGCTCTCAAACTCTACCTTAAGAAACCAGGGAACAAATTAAATCCAAAGGCACCAGAAGAAAATGATGAAAAATTTCAACTAAACCAAATGAATTTTGTTTTTTTGTTTGTTTGTTTGTTTTGTTTTGTTTTTTAGACAAAGGTCTCTGTGGCAATATATTGTATATTTAATAAAAATAGTCTAAAATATAAGAGGACAGAACCATACCTCCAGCCTTTTATTTTTTAGAGACAAGGTTTTCTGTGTAACCGACTGGCTGTCCTAGAACTTGCTTTGTAGATTAGGCTGGCCTTGAACTCAGAGAGATTCTCCTGCTTCTATCTCCCAATGCTGGGATTAACAGCATGACCACCACTGCCTGACTGTTAGGCCTTGAACTCACAGAGATCCAGATCTCGGTCTCTTAGGGATGGGATTAAAGGCGTGGGTCACCACTCCCTGATATTCATAGCTTGGCTGTGGGTGATTCTGTCTTCTGATATTCCAGACTATTTTTATTAAATATACAATTTATCACCACAGGTCTCACTGTGTAGCCCTGGCTGACAGAGAACTCTATTCATTGTACAAGTTGGTCTTGAATTCACAGGGATTCTCCTGCTTCTGCCTCTGAAGGGCTAGGCTTAAAGGCACGTGGGAGACAGACAGGTGAATCTCAATGAGCTTGAGGCTATCCTCATGTAAAGAAATTTCCAAAACAGCCATGGTTAAGCAGAGAAACCCTGTCTCAAAAAACAAACAAACAAACAAACAAACAAAAAACCCTGAAACCAAAGTAGATAACTATTATTACTATCAGAAACAAAATAAAAATTAAAAGTGCCATTTACTCTCAATTGTATTGCTAAAACTATTAAAGAAGATGAATTTGAGGTTAAAAGTCATTCCAGAACAAAACCCTGAGTCCAGATGGCTGTACTGGTAAAAAGTCCCAAATATCATTGTGGTGGTTTAGATGAGAATGGTCCCCATGCTCTCATGTGTTTGGATACTTGGTCTGCAGTTGGTGGAATTCTTTGGGAAGGATTAGGAGGTGTGGCCTTGTTGGAGGAGGCGTGTCACTGGCATGAGCTTGAAGGTTTCAAAAGACTCCATTCCCAGTTTTCTCTCATTTTTTCTTTCTCTCCCTCTCCCCCTCCAGTAGTGGGCTTCAGGCACTACTTAGGGAAGCTTAGATGTGTAGCTCCTGAGTATCAGGACCCCTATGGAGCATGGCCGGAACTGACAGAAAGCCAGGGAACCCTGACCTTCCTTCCTGTTTGTTCCTGTGTTCTTGGGGAGAGGATTGAACCATCCAACATGGAATATTGCCACTCTCCAAGAATTGTCTTGAGGTTCAATTTGTATCAGTGAGTGTTTATATAACCCCTTAATAAATATTAATTGTTACAATTAGGTTTCTTAGCCCAGGACAACCAGAGGTCCAGACCCACAGACCTGCAGCCCCAGATCCCTTAGCTGCCCGCCACTGCTCAGGACCCAAAAAATGATTCAGATGCTTATATTAACTTCATGCTGTTTGGTCTATGGCTTAGGTACCTTGCTGGCTAGCTCTTACATCTTAACTCAACCCATTCTCATTAATCTGTCTGCCACGTGGCCCATGGCTCACCTGTATTCCTTACATGCTTCTTCTTGGGCAGCTGGCTCAGTCTGTCTGACTCTGCCCTTCCTTTCCTACCTATTCTGATTCCCCACCTACTTCCTTTATGGTGCCTGTCATGGGCCAAAACAGCTCCTTTATTTAGAGATTCATATTCACAGCATACAGAATGACATTCCCACATCAATTAATCATATATATATATATATATATATATATATATATATATATAGCAATAAATATTTCTATAATATCTGGCACCCATAGTGGGGTATGAACCCATGACCCTGAGATTAAGAGTCTCAGGCTCTACCAACTGAGCTAGACAGGTCTTTGTGAAAAAGCTTGAAATATTGCCACACTCTCCCTCTCCGCTTTCGACTTGTGGATCAAGATGTAAGCTCTCAGCCTTCCCTGCTGCCATGCCTCTGCTCCACCATTCAGACTTCTCTGCACCTGAAACTGTAGGCTTAACTAAACGCTTTCTTTTCTGAGTTGCCTTGGCTGTGGTGTGTTATCACAGCAGTAGGAAAGTACCTAAGACAGTCATGGGATAAATAATATCAATTGTGCACAAATGCATCTAGAAAATTGAAATAAATAAAATGTTTTTCAATGGGCTCTATAAGGACAGCATTACTTAATACAAGGTAAGAAGTCACAAGCCAATATCTCTCACAAACACAGATGCAAAAACAAAGGTTTTAACATGTCAAATTTATTAATATTTAGAGAGGAGACTTCCTCATGATGCAATAGAGTTCAAGCCAGGTGTGGTGGCACACTTACTCACTTACTATTCTAGCAATTGAACATCTGAGGGAAGAGAATTGCAAGTGGGATTCAGAATTGCAAGTTCAAGGCCAGCTGGCTTATATATGATAAGACTCTATCTTCAAAAAAAAATCAATAAAATGGAAAATAAAAATAAAATAACATTTCTTTAATTCTAAGAATATATACGAGTTTGAAGGTCAAATATCAATGTTATTCATCATGGTAAAAAAAAAAAAACCACAATTTAAAAAGAAAAGTAATACAATCTCAGTAGATGCAGAAAACAAAAATCACTTGACCTAAAATGTCTCAGCATTTACTCTAAATAGCAATCTCTGAAAATAGTAGTGGGAAAAAATTTCACAACCACATAAAGAATATTTACAAACAAACAACTTCACTAGAGTTAGCATCAAATTCAGTTGAGAAACACTGAATCTTTGGGATCATCATCTCACAAGGGCATCAGCCACTGGAAATGAGTGTTTAACAAGTTGACATAAAAAGGAAACTCTTACAAGGAACAAAAGTAAATAGTCAAAATTGGGAAGAAAAGAGTAAGTCTCCTGACCCATACAAATGTGTATGTCCTTGCAGGAATACACACATAAAGAGGAAGAAAACCCAAAGGTTCTACAGAGAATCCATTACAACCAACCAATAAGTTTAGCAAGATTGCAAGAAACAAGATAAATATGCAAATTCCATTGTGTCCCTAAGTAGCAGTAATGAAAATGTTGACATGATTTAAGAGCCAAGACCACTTTAAGAGCATGCAAATACTAAACACTGATAAACCTTTCAAGAAATACATGTGGTCTGTACATTGCAACTTCAAAATGTTACTGAGAGAAAATGAAGGCATGGTGGGAAGACTTATTAGCGTTAGCAGTTGTGTCTCCCACTTTTGGTATACAGAGTCAACGTGATCTCAAGCAGAGCATCTTTAGTGGAAATTAAGCAGCTTCTTCTCAAAGTCCTAGAGAATTTCAACTAACTTCATATACCCAAAACAACTTGGAAAGGAATAGAACTTGAAACCACACACAGCTCCAGTGAACAAGGCATTATGGTATCGGTGGGGGGGAAAGGAGTGTGTGTGTGTGTGTGTGTGTGTGTGTGTGTGTGTGTGTGTGTGTGTGTGGTGCGCATGAGTGCTCACATATATTTGGAAACACTTGTAAGTATGTATGTTTGCCTGTGTGTGTAAGCCTGAAATTGATTAAACTTTACCATTAATACTGGAAGCCTCACATGCCACAAGTGAGTATGTAAAATGGCACAGATAATTTGGAAAAGCAGCTTGGCAATTTTTTAAACTGTTAGACCCAAATATAAGCATATGTTCTTACTGTGTGATCCAGCTACAAAGCTTGTACATATTTACTCAAGAGAGATAAAAGTATGTATCTGTACAAATAACTGATGCAGAAAAACCTATTAGACAACAACAAAAATGTTCATAGCATCCTTAATTGCACTATCTCCAAACTGAAACAACCTAATTGCCCACCAGTGTATTGAGATCACAGAACACAGCTCAGTAATAAAAGATGCTTGCTGCTAACACCTGAAACACCATGGTTGAATTATAAAATAATTTTTCTTGCATGCAAATATCAGATAAAAGACTTTGTATGATATAAGTTTGTTCATATAAAATTTCAGAAAATTGCAGGCTAATCTGCCATGGGAGAGAACAGATTAGTGTTGCCTACTGTGGTGGTCTGAAAGAAAATGGCCTCCAAAGGGAGTGGCAGTATCAGGAGGTGGGGCCTTGTTGGAAGAAGTGTGTCACTGCGGAGGCAAGTTTTGAGGTTTCATATACACTCAAGCCATGCCCAGGGCCTCAGTTCACTTCCTGTTGCCTTCAAGATGTAGAACTCTCAGCTACCTCTCCAGCACCGTGTCTGCCTATGTGCTGCTATTGTCCCACCAAGGTGATAATGGACTGAACCTCTGAAACTGTTAGCTGATACCTCAGTTAAATGTTTCCCTTTATAAGAGTTGCCATGGTCACAGTGTCTCGTCACAGCAATAGAAACCCTGATTAAGACACCTAGGGGATGGAGGCTAGGAGATAGTGGAAAGGCTGTGATTCAAAGACCTGAAGGACTTTTGCAGACACAACACCTGCTCGTTATCTTGGCTTAGGCAACAGTTAGTAAACTGTGTGATTTGAACTGTGAACTTTATGGTACATGATGTCTCAATAAAAATGGTTTAAAGATCAGAGATTGTTGTTTTGGTTTTTCATGCTCTGGCAAACTCTCTGCAGAATCAATCAACTCATTCTGAATACAGACACATAGACAAGGGAAATTCTTATATATTTAGGCACAGGAACTAAGAGAGTTTACTACAGTGAGATCTGAGGCAAGAGGATAATCATCTCTGAGGAAACTGTTGAAACATCAGCCGGGACAGTAAACGTGAGTAAATCTTAATAAATTTTGGTTTTTTTTAAAGAACAGTGAAATCTAGTTGGGAAAGAGAAATAAGATAGAATAAAAAATGACCCAGACAACTGAGGAGGGGTCTTATTTGCAAGATGCATGCTGAAATTTCTAGAACAATCAGCTAAAAAAATTAGAAGTTTCTGAAACCTTTACTGATTAAGAAGCAGTGTCAAATCAGAACATATAAAATTTTAAAGCTGAAAGATAATAAAAATTTCTCTACATTAAATTTGTGCAATGCACCTACTGCTGAACCCTTAGAGAAAGATACAACCTTGAATACTTAGATACTTAAAACTAAATTAATTTTTAATTGTATATATTCATAGGGCACCATGTGATATATTGATACATTACCACATTCTGTGGTCCTTAAACTAAATTTAAAGTATCTATTGCTTCAGAAAAGAGCATCACGTTACTGTCTTAGGGATTCTGACCATGGAAGCTCTTAGAAAGGAAAACTTCTAATTGAGGCTAGCTCACAGTTTCAATTTAGTTTACTATCACCATCACAGGAAGCATGGCAGCGTGCAAGTGGACATGATGCTAGAGAAGGAACCAAGAGGTCCACATCTGGATTGGTAGGCAGCAGGAAGAAAGAGTGACCCTGGACCTGACCTGAGCATCACATCATCCATTCCTCCAACAAGGCTATGCCTAATAGCACCACTCCCTGTGGGCCTATGGGGGCCTTTTTTATTCAAACTACCACCATTACAAACAAAACTATTCAGCAGTACAAGATCAAAGAAATATGAGCAGATTAATAAGGAGAGAAAAGACTAATAGACATATCTCTCGTCAGTCTGTTCATAAATGAGAAAAAGCACAATAATCTTAAGAATGAAAAAAATAAATATAATTTATATTAAGCAAACGACACAAAAAAACTATGGGAATTCTTGCCAAGTTACTGAAGAACACACACAAAGAAACAAATTCTTCTCATAATCTAACTCATTAAAATTGACCCAAAAAGAAATGGAAAGCCTAAGTAGCTAATGGCAAGAAAAACAGGATCAACAGATTTCTCTTCCTAGAAAGAAAACTCAGGGTGGAATTGTAAGGAGCCTACCAACCAGATAGTTTAATCATAAATATTTTCTTTTTCACAGAACCAATAGATGAAAGAGTATTTTATGAGCTGCATCATCCTCTTCCCAATCCCTCCCTCAGTCTAAACAATCCTCTCTCCTTTTTCCGTGTGCCATGAGTTCCACTGTCCTATCCTTTCAGAATCTCTCCTTCCCCTGTAGTGGGATTCAGGTGTCAGCTGATAAGGTCCAAAGACGCTTATCCAGGGTCCCAAGCTCCTGGAGGGGGTGTGGCCAACCCCATTGATAAGGGGCTGCTGGAACACGGGGAGGTCTCTTCCTGGTTCCTGGCTGCTGGAGAGACCAAATCACAATCCATCATCCGTCCATCGCTCGTCCATCGTTCGGATACTCCAGTCCCTGTTCAGGTGCCACTATAAGCTGTTACTTGTATCGTGAGTGTTGATTTATATTCTAATAAATATTAATCTTGGACTGGTGCCTTGTACGTAAAACTCCACCTACATTCCCCTTTCATGAGTCACACACACCATTCACACACAGAGAGACAGAGAGACAGAGATAGAGAGAGCCCATAAAAATATAAGATTAAAAACCGTAATATATGAGAAGAAACTGTATTTTTTTTTAAAGGCAAGACAAAGCGTTATGAGAAAAAACAAAAAACTTCCAAGTTTCATTGAGTCTGTTTTGTGTTGGCCGTCTATCTACTGCTGGGCATGGGGCCTGATCTTCACTGTGGATTGTATATCCAGTGAGACTCCACTTGGAGAAAACTGACTTTTCCTTTATGAGCAGTTACCAATTAGAGACAGCTTCTGGATTACGGATGGGGCATATGTCCCCTCTCAGCAATGGGCTTCCCGTCTAGTTTGGACTAGATCGGGTCCTGCACATGCTATCTCAGTCTCTGTGAGTTCACACGTACATCAGTCCTGTGGTATTCAGAGGGCTTTGATTCCTTGGTATTTTCCATCACCACTGGCTCTTACAGCCATTCTGCCTCCTTTCTGCAGTGTTTCCTGAGTGTGGTGATATATTGTATATTTAATAAAAAATAGTCGGAATATTCTGATGGACAGAGCCGTCTCTCCAGCCTTTTTTATTTTCCTATTTGTTGTTGGTTTTTCGAGACAGAGTTTTTTGTGTAACGGTCCTGGCTGTCCTGGAACTTGCTTCGTAAAGCAGGCTGGCCTTGAACTCACAGAGATTCTCCTGCTTCTGCCTCCCAAGTGCTGGGGCTAACAGCTTATGCTACCAGTGCCTGGCTATTAGGCCCTGAACTCGCAGAGATCTGGATCTCTGTCTCCCGAGTATGGGACTTAAGGCGTGAATCACTACTTCCTGACGTTCATGGCTTGGCTCTGTGAGTTGCTCTGTCCTCTGATACTCCAGACTTTTTGAAGAATATACAATATATCACCACATCTGAGCTCTGAAGGGGAAGGGGATTTTATGAGCCTGTCCCATCTACTGCAGGAGGAAGCTTCTCTGATAACGGATGAGTAGGATACTGCTCTATAAGTATGGCAGAATATCATTACAAGTCATTGTATTGTTTCGTTCCTTTAGCAGTATTTGGTTTTCCCTGGGTGCATAGCTATTTAGTCTCAGGTTCTTGGCCACCTAAGTAGTGTCAGCCATAGGCTCCTTCTCATGAAGTGGGTCTTGAATCCAACCAAAGAGTGGTTGATTACCCCCACAACTTTTGTTCCCCCAGTGCACCATTGTATTTTTCAGACAGGTCATATTATAGATCAACAGGGGATTTAGCTGGGTTGATGTTTACCTTTCTCCTCTGGTTGCATTCAGGGCATCCTCCAGTACCATGAACACTAGTCAGTAGGAGTGAAGGCTTTAGGTATACACCAGACTGACTTCTCCTTGTTCAATGGGTTATGAAGATGTTGTCCAGCAATAGGACCTTACTGCCAACATGTAAAAAGCAACAAGTAACCTTGGCAATTGCCTGGGTTGTTTGGGGGTGGAACCCACATGGCCAGCAAGCAACTCAATTAGATATAACCCATTCTGGACACTGGAGATTTCATTTGATGGAAAACAATAGGCACCTTTGTCTTGCCCATTCTTTGGTGTTTTTTGTAATTTCATCATATTTTCCTTCACATATATGTGTGTACAGAGAGAGGGGGGAAGGAGGGAAAGAGGGAGGGAGGAGAAAGAGAGGGAGAGGAAGAGAGGGAGGGAGAGGGAGGTAGGGAGGCAGAGAGAGATGGAGAGAGAGAGAAACCTTTACTACAGTCAGTGTCCATACAACCCTTGAACTGACTTTCAAAGATGCTGCACAAGCTCACATCCCTGCTATCAGTTATAAGTACACCTCTTCCCCCATTTCCTCACCAACGTGTGTTGTTTTCTTGAAGACAACCATTCTGACTTTGAGAAGGAATCTCAAAGCTATCTCAGTTTGCACTTTCCTGATAACTGAGACTAGAAAACACTTTTCCAAACATATATTGGCCATTTACTTGTACTTTCTCCTGTGAGAAATGTCCAGTCACTTCATTAGGCCACTTGCTGCCTGGAGGGTTTGGTGCGGATTTTCTCTTTGCTTTGTTTTTTTCTTGTGATGTTTTCCCAGCACTGTTTCTAATGCATGCTTTTGATATTTTCCTCTAAAATTAGGTGGCTAGAATGATAAGGATTTATTCTCTGTGTCCTCATTTCTTCTTCTTGCTCTGTTGCTGTAGCTAAGAATTCAAGCCTTGTATTGAACAAGAACAGTGATGGGAAGCCCTTTGCCTAAAGCCTGGCATTAGGTGAGATACTTTCACTGTAGGCGAGTATAATGTTGGCCTCAAGGGTTGCCGTTCACAGCCTTTATTGTGATGGGATCTGTTCCTTCTGTGTCTGATTCCTTCTGGACTTTATATAAAGAGATGCTGAACTGGGTCCAGTGTCTCCTCTGCATCTATTGAGATGATCAGCGCTGTGTCACTTTTCCTGATGCTGAACCAACATCTCTGTGATAAAATCCACCTGATCATGGTGTTCCGCCTTAATGTGTTCTTAAACCCAGCTTGCAAGCCTTTCGTCGAGGACGCCGGCCTCACAGAATGAGTTCAGGAGCTTCCCTCTCTTTCTACCTTGTAAAACAGTTCAAGGAGTATTGCTGTTAGTGCTTCCTTAAAGGTTTGCTGAGACTTGCTATTAAACCCATCTGGTTCCTCATACTTCTTTTTGTGTAGAGACAATTTATCTCTGCTTCAGGGTTGCTGCTCTATATGAATCTGTTGTTTCTATCATATTTATAACTTCCTGACTTAGTCTTGACAAAGATAATTTTCTTAATAAAGAATAGCAATATAACAAATATGACATTACTATTAAAATTAATCCATAGACTCCATGTGACTCTAAGTAACATCTTCCCTGAGTGCTTTGTGTCATTTCAGAGATGATGTGAATATTCATATCTAGGAGTGAAGAGGAATGATCAGACTCTTCTCTGTATGTGCTATACTTCATAATATATTTGTAAATAAAATAGTTTTTATATTTATATTGTAGAACTCACATATATAATTTTTATATGTTTATATATATTATCTATAGTTATGGGTTTGGTAGACAGAAGTTTCTTGTATCCCACAGCCACTTTCAAATAATTGACTCAGAGGCTTAATATTGATTATAAACTGTTTGCCCTATGGCTCAGGCTTATAACTAGATAGCTCCTCCATCTTAAATTAACCTATTTTCATTAATCTATATACTACCACATGGCCATAGGGCCATGACTTTACTGATCCTCTAGCATCTTGCTTCTTTGGTGGCTGGTTCCAGCCTCCCCCTACTCCATCTTTCTTCTCCTCTCTCTCTGCTTGGATTAACCCACCCTGCTCTATCCTGCTTTGATATAGGCTAAAGCGGTTTCTTTATTAACCATCTTTATAAGACTATATATGTGTGTGCGTATATATATATATATATATATATATATATATGAAAGATGACATTCTAAAAGACAAAAACAATCAAGAGCTTTAACAATAAAACACGTTCCACAGGACCCCTAACAAAACAAAAACTAAAACCACAAGACACATATTATCTGCCCACTGAGAAAACGTGTGTTTGCTTATGTACATTGACAAGCTAGTGAGGACATAAGCCAAGATAGTGCCTTGAAGTGACAAGTTGGTCAGAAGCTACATTACCAGGAACTTATTCTATAGAGACAGTTATTCATGCACAAAGAGGTGAGAGAGCATCCAGTATGTGTTTGATCGTGCGAGTGCACACGCACAAGTGTGCACGCATGTGCATGAACTTGCGTTTATGTGTGTCACATGCTGGGGGTGGCATCAGTATGTCTTTATCATTGTTACCTAACTATTTGATACAAGATTGGCTGACCAGTGAGTCACAGGGATCTGCCTGTCTGCCCACCCAACCATGAGCACACACACACTCCCAGAACTAGGGTTCCTAACTCTTTTTTATTTTTTAAACATGGGTGCTAACTGAGATGGGACGACCCATCCTGGATGTGCACAGCACCATTTCCTGGCTGTGGGTCGGGACTGTGGGGGTGTTAGAGAAAGCTAAGTCTGAGCTCTAAGAGTGTGTGCAGTCATTCCTCCCAGCTCTTGCCTGTGAATGGGATGTGACAGATGCTTCAAATTCCCGCTTTGATTTCCCCCACAGTGCAATGCAATCTGGAATTGTAGGCCAAATAAACCTTTCGTCCCATAAACTACTCCTTGTGTAGTGTTTATCATAACAAGAAAATTAAATGAGGGCGGGCCTGGGAACTCTGTATTGTCATTGCCAGCCCTTCGTTTGTTTTCATGACAGGGCCTTGCTAAGGATCTGAGCTGGCCTAGAACTCACTGGGTCACACAAGCCCTCCTCAAACTTGTAATTCCCCTGTCTCAGCCTTCCAAGTGCTGGGATTATAGAAGTGTGCCACCACTATGTCTAAAACATCATGCCAATATTTTTGTAAAAATGCTCACCTCTCTATAAATAGTAGTGAGGAGAGAAGAAATATGAAGAGAAAGGAAGAGGAGAAGGAAGTGATGGGAGAGGGGAAGAACAGAGGAGCAGAGGGAGGGGGAAAGAAGAGAGGAGAGGCAGGATGGGGAGCAGAGGAGCTTGCCTGGAGCTCTGAGTCCATGCCGCCCTCTTAGCCAGCCAGCTTCTGCTTCAGACATCTCTGAAGTTCAGCCTGCTTTGGAAGCCTGCAGGTCAGGCCAAGATGATTGCGTGGCCTCAGAGTCCTCTAATTTTTGCTACTAACAGTCATGAAGGTAGACTCGGTGTCTTGGTCAGTGAGCCCATCTCCAGCACCTGTCTGTCTCTTCCAGCTGTGGGAGCTGAGTCAGGATTCTGCCCTTCCAGAGCTGCAGGGCACCCTCCAGGCAGGGCCATGACCTGGACCGTGGCATTGAATGAATGTCTCCAACTGGCCCAGCTGGCTCCAAGTAGACCCCCTGGCCACACCTCCCATGCACAGGCATATCCACAACTTGGCCATCTTAGTCCCCTGAGCCCTTTCCTCCTGCCCCTTGTGTCCTGGCTGTTCTACATATTTCCCAGCCCCTGCCCCTTGCCACAATTTCCCTGACATTTTCTATAACAATCCTAACCACCAATCTTCACTATACTATCAAAATAAAGATAGTACCCACACTGCCCCCAGGGCTTGCTTGGGGCCCAAACCATCTCTGTTACCGAGCACTGTTAATCTCCCTACATCCTCATGGGGCATCTGAGGCCCCCTGAGTCAAATGGCTTTCCCAAGGTCACACTGCTAGGAAGCCCCAGATGCCAGTTCCAGTTTGAATCTTCAGATTTACAGCAGCCTAGGGCTGGGTGTCAAGATGGTTTGACCCTGTCTCCATGCTTCAAGTACTGAAGATCAGTGCTCACTGTGACCCTAAGAGGAAGTGAAACCTTTTAGAAGGAAGCCAAGTTGGTACTGGCCAGGTGCCCTCATCTTAGAGAAAGTTCACCCTGAAGGTAGAAACAGATCATTAGAAGCAGAGCCAAGAAATGTAGAAAAAAAATGAGAACAGAGGATTCTTTTGGATGCCCTAGTTCAAACCATACATGAAACCTTGGTTGTTTCCCTTTAAAAAAAACAACAAGTTTCTTTTGTACTCAATCCCCAATAAGTTGGGCTTCGGACACTTAGACACGACTCTACTCACAGGCGGTTAAGTACATGCTGTGCAGGGCCTAACATCTCTGCCCCTTACAGGACATGAAAAGTCTCAGCAAAGCTGCAGGGTGGGATCAGGATGGAATACACACCCCCCCTTAGCCCGACCTGCGTGATGTCTTTATTCTAGGATCTTAAAGCCAGAACAAAACAGAAGAAATCGGACGAGACTTTTAAGATAAATAAGGTAAATATTACTCTAGCAAAACTTCAGCTATAAAATTGTGTCCGTTCATTTGAAAGCACTCGGGAGGTCTTGTTCAGCTCTGGATCTGAGCTCCGGGCATCTTGACTCCTGCATCGGAGAATCCTGTGCCTTTTCTCTTCCTGAGTGAGGAAAGAATGCTTTTCCCACTGGGTCCTCTGCAGAGATCACTCCACTCCTCCAGACCATGAATCTGCCGGGGTAACTGGCTGGAGTAAACCAGGGTTTCCTACTCCATCCCATCCCTGGGGGCTCCTCAGAAGGAGGTCTCCACCAGGCCCAGACTTCCAGAAGGACAGCCAGCAGTAAGAGCCCAGGTTCCAAGCCAACACAGGACTTGGGACAGACAAGAGTAAACTCAGATATTTACAAGGTTGAGCAAGCTTCTCCTATTTGTCATTCCAGAACATTCTTCAGCACTCTAAAGAACAACCTCACACCCGTCAACAAGATAGTGAGAAGGAGAACACGTTACTCCCACGCTCCTGGGCTGGCATTTCCCTCTTCTCTGTGAGAAAGAAATGGCCTTCCTCTCTCCTCCTGGGGAGAACAGGGTGGGGATAAAGTAGGAGACTGCTAGCTTCCAATTAGGTCCCTGCCCTTGGGCCTTGACATTCAAACAGGAGAACAAAGGCCTAAAGAAGCCATCATTCTAAGAGCCAAGGAAACTACACATTCTGAGTGGCTGGGAGGGGAACACCCCCTTCAGCTCCGCTGGGACTGCCCCCTTCTGTTAGGAAAACTAGGAACCTGGGGTGGGACCTCTCAGCAAGGACAGGGGCCTCGATGAGTTGGCTGTTATTTCTGGTTTTATAAACCTGGAGGAATGGGGGCAGGGTCTGAGACTGCCTGTTGTCTCCTTTGGTTGGATGTGTCCCGTATGGCATCATAGTATAATCCATGGAGAAGGGGCAGATGGCAGCATTATACTCTTGGACTTCGAGCCTGCAGAGCCAAGACCCATTGGGATGGCTATTCTTCTCAAATTAACCCAGACCCAGGTATTTCACTGTAGTAAATAAGAAAGCAGATGGAAATACCTTTGTTATAGAGTTTCTCAACCTGTGGGTCACGGGCCCTTTCACAAAGTTCTATCTCCATAAATATCTACATTGTGATTTTTAACAGTAACAAAATTACAGTTATAAAGTAGCAACAAAAATAATTTTATGGCTGGAGGGTTACCACAACATGAGGGACTGTATTAAAGGGCTGCGGGATGTTGAGAAACACTGATCTGTGACTTAGGTCTCCGTTGCTGTGATAAACATCACAGACAAAAGCAATTTGGGGCTTATGTGGTTTTACTTCTGTATCACACTCCATTGCTGAGTGAAGTCAGGGGAGGGAACTCGAAGCCAGAACCTCGAGTCAGGAACCAAAGCAGAGCCCACAGAAGAATGCAGTTTACAGACTAGTTCCCCATGGCTTGCTTAGACCACCCAGGACCACCTGCCTAGGGTTGGCACTGACCATAGTGGGCTGTGACCCCCTACATTAATCATTAATCACCCCCCCAAATGTCCCCATAGACTTGCTTATAGGCCATCCAATCGATGCAGTCTCTCAATTGCAATTCCATCTTCCCAGATGGCGCCAGCCTATGTGGAATCGACAAAAAACTAAACAACAAACCATCCCCATAATTTGAAGATTCAAGTGGGTTTTAATTCCAGTTAAGAGATAATACAAGAGTGGCCTCAGAGGCTAAGAGGACTTGGTGCGGAGGACCTGGGTTCAGCTCCCAGCACCCAGATGGCAGCCCTTAAGCAGCTCTAACTCCAGTTCCAGGGAATCTGACACCCTCTTCTAACCACCACAGGCACCAGGCACACATGTAGAGGGAAATCATACATGCAGGCAAAACACTCTTACACATAAAAATAATAAAAGCAAATGAAATCTTTTAAAAATACGTTAAATAAATAGAAGGGTAACATCAAGTTGTGGACTCAATCACTGTCGTTCCAAAGAAGCTGGAATGGTTGCTGTGTTCTGTAACAGAAGACTCATGTGCTTGGGTCAAGTAGATCTCAGAGTGGAAGCCCGAGTCAGCAACAGTGCTTTTGTATCTTCCCAGGAAAAGCTGCTCTCCTTAGTGGCTCCTCCTCCCCAGCTCCCTAAGACGGCATCACGCATCAGGAGGCTAATTTCGTTCTCTCCTATACCCCATCCTCTCATTCTGGGTAGTGTACTAGGCAGTGGGCATTCAAAGAAAATGAAGAAGTTTCTTTATCCTCAGAGAGGCTGGGCTAGAGGAGAAGCCAATGCCAGAAAGCCAACACCAGAAAACAACATTCTTGGTCCAGTTTCATGACAGGCAACCATGAGGATGGACAGGCATAAAGCACCATCTCAAGGGAGTTATCCCAGCATGACTTACAGAGAAACGTAACTGTCTGATAAGGAAATGGGGAAATGGAACCGGCTGATATCAGTGAGTACGGTAACCAGTATGTGAAAGAGCACATAGCATTTGTCATTAGAGAAAAGAATCTCATTAAACCCCCATCAACATGCATACACATGCACACACAGCACAGCATATACAACACAAAATACTCAACACACACATACGATGCACACAGGTACAACACATATAAATCCATGTGGGAACATGCATACCTGCTCTTACAGATTAAGCAGAAACTCTAGGGCTCAGGTCTGGCAGCCATGTTAAGTCACCTGCAGTGTGTTTCAACCTTATTTATCCACAGCACATCTTAAAATGAAAGACTGCACATTTCTCAGAAGATTAAATGGCCGCTGACTTCTTGAGAAGCATGAAGAGACAGCAGGAAGCCCATTTCCTCCATGGCTGCTGTTGGCTGAACCTGTACAGCAGACTCCCCCTTGACGCAGGTCACATACTGACAGCCACTGCTTCCAGCCACTGTCATCCCCTACACTGAGCCTGTGGATCACTAACAATCATCTGATAACTAACCCGAACGACTCAGAGATAACAGCTTTCTGACCCCTGAATACATTTTCTCTTAAAGAGAGCAGAGCTGTCTATGAGAATAAATGTCTGATACAGGGTGCTGGTCAGTTTTCCTCAACTTAACACAAACTAGACTCACCTGACAAGAGGGAACTTCAGTTGTGGAGCCCCCTCCATCATATTTGCCCATGAGTGTGTCTGTAGTATTGACTAACGATTGATGTGGAAAGGTCCAGCCCACTGTGGATGGTGCCATCCCTGGGAAATCGTCCTCGGTTGTATTAGAACACAGGTTAATCAAGCCATAGAGAGTAAGCCAGTAAGCAGCACCCCTCCACGGCCTCTGCTTCAGCTCCTGCTTCCAGCTTCCAGCTTTGAAATAAACTCCCTCTTTCCCAACTTGGTTTTGATCATGGTTTTATCCTACCAACAGAATCAACTAACACATGTAGGTAGGTCAGTAAATAGGCGATGTCTACCAGACAATCTACAGAGATTGATACATTCATATATGATATATAGATGGATACAGATGTCAACTAGAAAAAGTAACATGCCCACAGCTGCCAAGGATGAAGAAAACACAGATGAACAAGAAATTAAAAGTTTTGGCACAGCAAAGGAAGCCATCATCAAAGCTCACAGTAAGGAAGAAAAATTTGTAACAGCTAGACCTCAGACAAGGGGCTAACCCAAAGCTGACAAAGAACTGCAGAATAAGCACCAAGGGAAAAGATTTGTTTCATTTCACAACTTAAAGCTTATAGCCCATCAGTAAGAGAAGCCAAGAAAGGAGCCCAAGGCAGGGACCTGGAGGGGAGGCAGGAACTGAAGCAGAGCCCGTAGAGAAATGTGGCTTACAGGCTTGTGACTCATGGCCTGACCAGCTTGCTTTCCAATGGGTTAACGAATCTGAAGAGTCCTTTCAAAAAAAGAAGCACAAATGGGCAGCAGTAACTGTTTTTTAAAGGCGATCAGCATCCTTAGCCATCAAGTAAACGCAAATCAAAAATGAGGTGAGATTCCTCTTCATCCCAGTCAGAAAGGCTGACAGCAAGAAATCTGATGACAGATGTCAGTGGACAGGGTGTGCAGACAGAGGGGTTCTTGCTGTTGGTGGGAATGCAAACTAATCAGTTTGGAAGTACCTCAAAAAATTACTACCATATGACCCAGCTAGTCCACTCCAGGGCACATACTAAGGAGAGCTTCATAATCCTCTATAGAGATATTTGCACAAACATGCTTATTGATGTTTTATTTATGATAGCAAGGAAATGTCCAATAACAGATGAATGGGTAATAACAGTGTGGTATATATGTAAAATAAAATATTACTCAGCTCTAAAGAAAAAAGAAATTACAACATTTTCAGGAAAAAGAATGAATTTGGAATGTGTAATATTAAGCAAGGTTACCAAAAGTTAGAAAAGAAAAAAAAATGCACATACTTTCCCATATCCAGATTCTAGCCTACAGTGTGTGTGTGTGTGTGTGTGTGTGTGTGTGTGTGTGTGCGCACGCGCATGTGCAGCTGTAAGGGTGAGTATGATGTGGCATTCAGAAAGGAGGCTGAGAAAGGATAATATTAGGTGATAAGAATAAAATAAGACAAAAGGATGCATGAATCATTAAAAAGGATATAAAGCTAATTGTTTTTCTGTTTTAACTGTATTTTTTTCTTTTTGTGATAGGTAAGTGCATAAAATATAATGGCTAAAGAATGTGTAACACTCTAAAAGAAGAATGACCACTTTAACTATGTCCTAATCAGATGGTATTCTAATTGGTCATCGAAATGTACAGAGTTTTGGACTGGGTGAGTGGTTTACTTGATAGAGCTAAGTAATTTTTTTATTTGTAAATTCAATACAATAAAGTGACTGTATTGCTTAAGACAATCTGTAAATCATGAGCTAAGAAGGAGAAAATTTTCGTGCTAAATGCTTAGAAAACAATTTCAGTAGAATGTCCCAAACCTAGGGAAAGATGGCCATGCATGTATTAGAGAAATTCAGAATATGAAACAGACAAGATTAGAAAAGAACCTCCCTCAGCACATCATGTTACAGCTGAAACACTAAGTCTAGAAAACAGAGAGAGTATGCTGAAGTCTGGAAGAGAGGAGAAGCCGTTTGTACAGAAAAGCAGACCAATTAGAATAACAGCAGATTTCTCAATAGAGATTTAAAAGCCAAGAGGCCTTGGAATATTGTGCTTCAAGAAATAAAAATTGCCAAATACCCTGCAGAACTACCTGTTGTAATTGAAAGAGGAATGTTTCCACAATGAAGAAATGTTAAAGGAGTCTGTGATGGTTAAACCAGCGACGCAGAAAGTACTTGAAGGACTCTTTCAGACTGAAAAGTAAATACATCCATGAGGCAATAGGAAGACATATTAAAGCAGTAAGTAGTTAAGGGGCTGGGGAGATGGAGCAGCAGTTAAGAATGTTTGTTGCTATTACAGAGCATTTGGGTTCCCAGCATCCATGTACTGGCTTACAACCACCTGTAACTCCAGTCCCAGAGACCAGCAGCAACACGGCCAAGCCTCTGCCCACTCTCTCAGCCTCTCTTTAGATGTCAGGAGAAGACATTCATGCTCCCCTCAGAGCAACACTGCAAGGGGCAGTCCCTGTGTTCTCTGTCTCTGACCCTGGGCCCCAAGAACCTAGGCACAAAGAGAACCCGGGTTCCTCAGGCACCTAAGGAGGGACTGGACTCTCAGCTCTATTAATAACCCAGCTGAAAGCCATCACAGACAAGCCCCTCCCACAGGCCCTTGGCACTCACCCCTCCCCTGCATGTTGGCCCAGGAGGGACACTTGGAAGTTCCCACAGTCTATGATGGCTTCTCAGCAACAGGTCCAGCCAGGTGTACTGTGCAGTTAATATCTATCACAGGCCCCTTGTCCCTACATTGGTCAATCCCTTGTACCTGGCCCTGACAGGCAGTCTCAAAGGCATGCTTTCTGCACCATCTCACAGTGGGGCAGGGCTCAGCAGAGAAGCTTACACTGCCTCATACTGACTTCCTGCCCCTCAGCCTAGTACTTTCTGGATTCATACATTCTCACTTCAATATCCTTCTTGGGATGCCAAACTATACCAGAGGGACTCTTTCTGGTTTCAGGTCAGTGAAGGTAGGATATGGGAAACGGGACCAGCTGTCCAGCTGGAGCTGACACCAGGACATAACTCCAAAGCTGGTTGAAGTAACTGAGATAGTCCCTCACTTGTAACGAGCTTTCTAGTTAGACTATCTTTGGATCGCCAGCCCACAAATAATGACCTGGAGATTTTATTATTAATTATGAAAGCTTGGCCTTTGACTTAGGCTTATCTTAACTAGTTCTTATAAATTAAATTAATCCATATTTTTTATCTCTGTTCTGCCACATGGTGTTAACTCTCTTCCATCTTGCACCTCTTATCTCCTTTCTGTGTCTGGCTGGTGACTCCGTCTTTCTTCCCAGAACCCTCTCTGTTTCCAGAAGTCCCGCCTATACCTCCTGCCTAACTATTGGCTATTCAGCTTTTTATTACACCAATTACAGCAATACACCTTCACACACACACACTGTACAAATATTCCACTACACTTGCTCATATCACACTTTCTCAGTTCTGCAGGAGCATTATTCCCAGGATGAGGAAGTATAAGAGAGGGAGAAAGGTCTCAGGGGTCCCAGAGCAGCTGAGGGAAACAGCACAAATCCAAGGTCCAAGCACATTCCCTGTCCAGCTTCCAAGGCTGTCTGGAGGAGTGGTGGTAAATGGGGGTGGCTATGGTTTAACCCTTGCTTTCTACCACAGTAGGATTGGGCTTTTCAGATGGCTGTGAGAGAGTTCTGTAGGGGTGCCTGGACACTGCTCTCAGTCAGAGCCTGTCTGGACAAATCCACCTACCCACAGGAGACTGCCAAGACTTCATTTCTGCATGTCTGCAGGCCTGTGTCCATTGATTCTGCAGACACCACCTGAGTTCTGAAGAGAGAGAACAAGTCCTGGTTCTCGCTATCTGGGGCCGTTTAGCCTGGTCTAAAACTGACTGTAAACAAGAAAGTAAACCAAAGAGCTACAAACCGGAAGCCTCTAAGAAGGAAAAAAAAGGATGAAAAGCTAGACGCTGAAAAGGAACCGCATTTTGAAGGCTGGTCAGGGAGGGGCCTTTCCAGGGCTGTCTCTTGGATGCCTGAGCTGAGACCAGAGGGTGATGAGGAACCAGTTGATGGAGTGTCACCTGCCCTGATCAGTACTGTAGTTGTGTCTCTCACGTGAGCCGTGGTACAGGGATACCCTGGTGAGGCATGTGGTCTTGGGCTACAATGGTAGGCTTTTTGGAGTGCAGCTTAAGGTGTAAAATGGCTGGCACCTGAAGTCTCACAGGACCATCAATATAAGCAAAAAATTATAAATGATTTATTTGAGGTTTCTGTTCATAAGGACAAAAAGGGAACAGAATCAAAGATGGCTTCCTAGTGGTGATATTTTCTTGGTTAAACTCTGGTTGCCGGAGGCAAACTGAGGCTTTGCTTTTTTAAGAGAAGCTTCCTGATTCAGCCTTAGAGGCAAAACACTTGTGAGTTTTTTAAGAGGCCCTGCTGCTTAATACTTAAATGGAGTTAGTGAGCAGCAGATGGCAAAACTTTACTTGGTAATTATAATTACCAATTTAATAAAAATCCCCCAGAGTACCTGGGTTAAAAAAGATAAATTGTATGAAATTAGACTAGGAGCTGGGTGGAGCCATCCACCCATCCTACCAACCTTGAACCTTGGCAGATTAAAGATGTGTCCAGAAACAGAAAGATATAGAAGAATATGGATGGAGTCAATCGCCCTAGGCAATCAAAGGTGTGGTCAGAAACAGAAAAAGTTAAGAAGTAAATATACAGTAAATACAGTTTTAAAAAAAAAAGTCTAAGTGGTTTAAAGTGTGCTGAAAATATATATACATAGGCTTAGAGAAAGAAAAGAAAAGGTAGAGAAAGCCTTTAAAAAAGAAATAGAATAAAATAAATAGATTAAAAAAGATAAGCCACATAAAGATGGAAAATACAAAGACTGTCTGGATACTGTATATTATTGTCTTATCTTTAAGTTTCTTGACTGAAAATTACTTAGTAAAAGCTGCTAAAAGACAGTTGATTATAAATGCTGTTGTATTAATTCAACCTATATATTTTGTAAATAAGTTTACTTTAAAATTGAAATGCAAAGATATGCTACTTTGGAGAAGAGGTTTTCTTTTTATTTTCACAGAAAATGAGAGGCTGTGGATTTATTCCTGGATAAAGAACATAAAGTTTGATAGAGGAAGACCCCCTGAAAAATCTCCAATAGAAATGATGGCCCAGATGATTCAGCATTTCAGAGCACCTCTGTTGAAGTTTCCAGAGCTCTGTATCCAGAACAATTTCAAGGAAAATGGCTGGGATGACCCAGCCTTACAGACTACTCCACTGAAGACTTGTCCATAATCCTACATTTTTCTTTGGATTCCCAAAAGATTGCCAATGCCCCCATTCAGCAGGAAGTAGCCTAGAGAACATCGCCCACATTCCCAAAACATGGATTATGGATGTTTGTGTTAATTTACAGTGTTGTTTATAAGTTGTTATAGATAATGGGGGGGGGAAGAGAATATTAGAAGGGGAGTTCTTTTTGTTTTAAAAAGAGAAAAGGGGATATGTGGGAGATTATGTTGTTACATTGTAAATAATTGTCCCACCCACTGGTTTAATAAAAAGCGCTGATTGGCCAAAGGCAGGAAGTATGGGCGGGGCTACCAGATTAAGAAAACTCTGAGAACAGGAAGCACAGAGCAGAATGCCAGAGAGAAGCCGGAGGAAGCAGAGGACAACCATGTTGCTGTGAGAAAAGGTACCAAGCCCCATGGCTGAACAGGTTAAGAGTCATGGGTTAGATTAAGGGTACAGAGTTAGCAAGTTATATGCCTGGGCCTTAGGCCGATCAGCCTAAAACTATTGTAAGCATCTGTGTGTCTCTGCGGGTCTGTGGGTCTGCGGGCCTAAACCTTGAGGCTAGGACCAAAAGTTCTGGCCAGAAACCTCCTACTACAAATTTTACAGTGTTGTTTATAAGTTGTTATAGATAAGGGGGAAAAGAATATTAGATTTGGAGGTTTTTTGTTTTAAAAAGAGAAAAAGGGATATATAAGGAGACTGTGTTGTTTCATTGTAAATAATTGTCCCATCCACTGATTTAATAAAAAGCGCTGATTGTCCAAGGCAGGAAGTGTGGGCGGGGCTACCAGACTAGGAGAACTCTAGGAACAGGAAGAACAGGGCAGAATGCCAGAGAGAAGCAGGAAGAAGCAGAGGACAACTATGCTGCTCTAAGAAAAGGTACCGAGCTGCATGGCTGAACAGGATGAGAGTCATGAGTTATATTAAGGATAAAGAGTTAGCAAGTTGTATGCCTGGGCCTTCGGCCAATCAGCCTAAAACTATTGTAAGCATCTGTGTGTCTCTGTGGGTCTGTGGGTCTGCAGGCCTAAACCTTGAGGCTAGGCTCGAAAGTCCGGGCCAGAAACCTCCTACTACACAATACCACACCCAGGATTGGTAGATTCAATGACATTCACTGAGCTGCCCACCTGGCTCTCATGTCTATGTGGGAAAGCACTAGGATTCCCAGCTGCACATGAGGAAACTGAGAGTCGGAGAGACATATCCTGGCCAAGGTGAGCCCAGCCTGAGTGCCAGTGTCAGCCTGGACCTAAGAGGCCTGGGTCTTGCTTCGAGGTGTTTGCATATGTCAGTCTTTGAACAACCTCTGCATTTTGTTCCTGGATCTCCCTACAAAAAGCCTACCGTGACCTTGGAAATTACTTCTTCTAGAAAGCCTTTAGTCACCTGCCAAGCCAGAGTCAATGGGAAACCTATGCCTCCAAGGTTGATTGTTGAAGAATAGCGATGAAGCTCTCTCCCCTGGGACTCTCCTTCCTGCCTGTCCCAGGGTTGCAGCAGACCTCAAGTGCTGTGATAAAATATCCCCACACCAGCAACCTAAGAGAGAAAGGCTGACTTTGCTCACAGCTCCTAGGTATAGGGTCCATACCAGTAGGAAAGGCATTAACAATAGTCAGGAGAAATGGCGGTTGATGCAAGAGGAAATCAGCTAATCGCATTTCCACCCACAAATAAGAAACAGGGAACAAGAAGCGACAGCATAAATCCTCAAAAAACAAACTATAAATTCTAAAAACTATAAATCCTCAAAGTTTTCCCCCAGTGATGTATCTCCAGCAAGACTCCACCTCCTATAGACTCCATCACCTCCCCAAACCAGCACCACCACAGGTGACCAAGTGTTCGCAAACATGGGCCTGTAACATTCCTCATCCAAACCACTACACTAGGAAAAGCTCCTTCTTTGCTGGAGTTACACACTCATAGGAGCCTTTAGAAGCTAAGTTAACTGGGGTGGTTCTTTTTTTAATCATTTTTTATTTTGATTTTTAAAAAAAAATCCCTACTCCCTCTCCCACCCCTTCTCCAAGTCCTTCCCCAGCCTCCCCACCCCTTCACTCCCCAGAGAAGGCAAGGAATCTGAAGGTGAACCAGTTCGATATGGCATATCCAGTTAAGTCCCTCACCCAAATATCAAAGCTGAGAAAGGTGTTTTCCTGCTTCTAGGAGCCAGTTCATGCTCCCTAGATAGACTCTGATTGCAAGAGGCTCCAGAAACTGCCCACGCCTTTAAACTGTCATCTACATTCAGGGGGTCCAGATCTGTTCCATGGGGTTCTTCAGCTGTTATTTCAGAGTCTGCCAGCTCCCAACAGCACAGGGCTGCCTATTCCATGGGTCCCCCATCATGATCCTGATCCCTTGGCTCATGTAATCTCTTCTCCCTCTCTTTAGTTGGACCAGTAGCTCAGCATGGTGCTTAGCTATGGATCTCTGCATCTGCCTCCATCAGTTGCTGGATGAAGAATCTGTAACGGCAATTAGGGTGCTCATTCATATGATTATAGGGGAAGGCCTGTTTAGGCACCCTCTCCACCATGGCTTAGAGTCCTAGCTGGGGGTCATCCTGTGGGCTCATGGGTGTTCCCTAGTATTGGGTTTCTCTCTAATCTGGGGCAGTTCTTAAAGACTTCTGAACCCCAGGAAGGAGTTCTAGTCACCAACAGCTAGCCAGGAGTCCACCAGTAACCCAGTCCACCATGGGCCACATTCCACCATGACCATCCAAACAGGAGCACTACAAGAGGAAAAGGGACATCGTTGTCAGCAGCGAAGCTGAGACAAGAGATAAAAACAGGTCCCTTCCATGTTCAGGCCCGGTGCCACTCTCCATAACTCCTGGAGACCAGCATTTTCCAGAGCCCTCATTCTGTAACTCATGAGCAGAAACACTCCAGATGCCTATGCACAGGAAAATACTAATTAAAAGAGAGCAATCGGACCAAACATGGGGCAGATCACCCTCTTCTCGAGTCCTCTGAGGCTCTGTTGATTTGTAGAATAACAGCCAACAGGAAAGCAGGCCAGGCTGGCAGGCAGGTTCCCTGAGGCTAGAGGGGAAGACCCTAGAGCCTGCCCAAATATGCCTGCCCTTTGCCCCCAGGTACCAGGCCCCCTTTTGCCTCTGGAGAGTCACCCTCCCGCTTCCCTCACAGAGGCCACAGGCATGAACTGGGCCTCTTGCCATGACCTGCCTGGGCCTGTGGAGTGAGCTACAGAAGGCAGCCCAGGTTTGCCTGGAAGCTCGGGGTCACCAGTCAGAGCGGATGCTTTGAATTTAGACCCGGGTTTATGAGCCGTGGCGGCCGCCAGCAGGGACAGGGCGCAGTCCCTGGGCCAGGGGCCGAGGGAGGAAGGCACATTTTTAATGGAGTTGCCTGTTTCTCCCAAATATTACGCTAGGCAGGGAACTTGGACTAGAATGAAAGGCAAGGGGCTAATTTTAGAGAGTACCTATGAATGAAACTTGACCCGGGCCTGGGGAGGAAATACCTTCCACAGGCCCATGCCAGGGCCAGCGTGTGCGATTTTCTGCTAAATCAGGCAGCTCCAACAAACAGGTCGCTGCAGAGACTTGGGTTGTCTCATTCCTGCACTAAACCCATGTCACTTCTAAACACACCGCCCTCCCTCAGCCCTCCTTCTTCCACACAAACTTCTGGTCACCGTTCCCTCCTGTTCCAGATAGTTAACCCTTGGCTCCTCTTTACTCTACCCTACCCTTCCTGACTAGGTCAAGCTAGCTTGGCTGCCACACCATCAGAATCAAGTAGTAACTCCATCGGTGTCAGGAGGCAGCTTATCTAGACTCTGGACCTCAAGAAGAAAGGTCCACAGTCTGCCCCATCCACGGCTGCCTCCAAAGTGCCCTGCGCACAGCCTAGTAAGGATCTGAGTTCCGTCAGTACCATCCCTTAAGACAAGATAGTTGCCCATGGTTTGTCTCTTCCAAGCCTAGGCTGAGTGAAGATGAAGACACCTTCTGTCCCAAAATGTCCACCATCTTTACTTCCTTTTTCTTTAGTGTGAATTGGCAAACCTCCCCAGGTAGCAAATAACTGTAGCAGCTGCCGTCAATGTGGGTACTGAACCATGGCACGGCAGAATGAACAGGCCAGCACCCCCATTCCCAAGAGTCCTCCATGTGTCTGGATGTTCAGTGACTCTCTTGTCCCCATTAAGCGTCTGTTTATACATCTATAAAATGATGGCAACTTCTCAAGACAGCGACGATAGGTGGGGTGTTTTAAATTCTGGAACTGTACCAAGAGCATCTTTGAGCATCAAAGCCAAGTTCTCTGTCCTCAGTAGGACTGCTGTGATGACTAATGCTATGTTCCAAGTTGGAGGGGCTGTTGACCCCCCAAATAGATTGTCAGACATCCTCTGGGGTGTTTGCAGATGAGATTAGCATTTACATAAATGGATGTGAACAAAGATGGCTTCCTCCTTATAGAAGTGAACCGCATCCAATCAAAGAAGACCAGAATGACACAAAAAGCCTGATCTCTCCTAAGAAGGTATGAACTTGGCCACAGACAGCCCTCAACTTAAACCACACCATCAGACAAATCACCCTTTGTAGGTCGAGTTTCATTGAAGAATGCTATGATTCCTTTACCAACTTACAGCTGTCACAGAATGTGTTAATTAATTTCTTATTGGGATGACAAATACCTGACAAAGAACTCAAGGAAGGAAAGAAGGATGGATTTTTATTTCAGTTATAAGAGCAGAGTCCATCATGGCAAGAAATTGAGGGCACAGGAGTTTGGCCGCACTGCGTCCGCAGGCAGGAAGCTTCTTTCCTCAATGTTAGTGCTGAATCCCAGACCATGGAAGGATATCATCCACATTTAGGGTGCATCTTCAGATTTCAGTTAACCCACTCTAGAAACTCTTTCACAGATATGCCTGGAAGTTTATGTCTTAGATAATTCTAGACCTTGTAACTTTGACAATCGATATTAGCCATCACAAGTCCATTCTTCGTCAACTTGAAACACAAACATAAAGTTTACCCATAACTTCCAGCTCTTGTCCCCATGGGTTCATAGCCCGTCTCACAACACAAAATACAATCAGTCCAACTCCAAAAGTCTCCATGGTCTCTAACAGTTTCAACAACACTTAAGCTTGAGAGGTGGCTTAGTGGGTATAAGTAGTTGCTTGCAAGCATGAAGACTTGAGTTAAGGATTTTAACTTTGTTGGACTGTAACTCTAGCATTGGAGATTCAGTTTCTGGGAGCTTGCTAGCTACCTACTCTAACAGTGAGGAACCCTGTCTCAAGGTGATAAGACAGATAGCAATAAAAGACATCTGACATCTGTCTCTGGCCTCTACATTCACACATGCAAACACATAAGCATTTGTACTTATGTGTATGCAATATACACACACTTACACTAAATAAATAAAATTAATTTCTATAGTGGCTGTACAGGTCTGTACTCCCCCCAACAACAGAAGAGTGTTCCCCTTACTCCACATCCTCTCCAAAATGAGCTGTCGCTTAGGGTTTTGGATCTTGGCCTTTCTGACACGTGTAAGATGAAATCTCAAAGCAGTTTTGATTTGCATTGCTCTGATGGTAATGTTGTGGGATATTCACCAGAGAAGACTGCTCAGATACGTTTAAACCAATGGAAAGTCTTTATTAGTCAGCTGGTGACTCCATGGAGAGTTTGGGGAATCCCAGTGTAGCCCGGAGTCTTTCCCAGGTCTGCAGGTCTATGGATCCAAACCTTAGGGCTAGGCCAGAAACCTAATATAACAAATGGAGGATAAGGAGGCTGGACCAGCTGTGGTCCAGTAGCTATATTCATAAGTCAGTACCTAGCCCAATTGTCATCAGAGAAGTGTCACTCAGCAACTAAAGGGAGCAGAGGCAGAGACACACATCCAAATACTGGATGGAGCCAAGGGAACCCCACAGAAGGGGGAGCAGAAGTGTAAGCCAGAGGTGTTAAAGACACCAAGAGAACACAGTCCACAGGATCAGCTAAGCAAGGCTCAAAATAGCAAACAGTCTGACGTGACAAACAAGGACCCTGTATGGGTTTGAGCTAGGTCCTCTGCATATGTTATGATTGTGCAGCATGGTGATCTTGTGGGACTCCCAACAGTGGGGGTTGGGGGGAGGCGTCTCTGACTCTTTGGCTTACCCTTGGGACCCTTTTCCTCTTGCCAGGTTTCCTCATCCAGCCTTGTATATGAGAGGTTTTGTGCTCGATCTTAGTGTAACTAGTTGTGCCATGCTATACTGATAAGTCTAGGAGGTTTGCTCTTTTATTTTTGGAGGAGATTAGAGGAGCAAATCTGGGGTAGAGGGAATGTGGAGGTGTTGTGGGAAGAAGTGGGGGGAGGGAAAACTGTCAGGATATAATGTATGAGAGAAGAATGAAAAAGAAAAGGAAAAAAGGTATTGAAAAGCTAAATAAGAGCTGCCAGGATGACTTAGTGGGTGAGGGCACTTCCTACCAACTCAAATACCTGAGTTCAACACTTAGGACCAACACAGTAGGAGAGGACTGGGTCTTTCAAGATGTCCACTGACCTCTACACATTTGCTGTGCATATTCACATGATGAGCACAGACACACACACAGACACACACACACACACACACACACACACACACTACGAACTTTTGAAGTGTAAGGTTTTTTTCTGAGACTCAGGCAGTCTCTTAACTGTGAGCCCTGTAGTATCAGAAAATAAATCATGGGGTTAAGGCGATGCCTCTGCTGTTAAAGTGTCTGCTGTGCAAGTACAAAGATGTGACTTTAGATCTGTGACATCCCTTGAAAAAGCTAGGTACTCTAGCACGTGCCCACAATTCAAGTGTGGAGGAAATTGAAACAGGAGGATCCCTGTGATCCCCTTGCTAGAGATCCTCCTGAATCAATAATTCCAGGTTCAGTGACAGAGCCTGCCTTAGAAAACAAGATGGTGAGTGACTGAGGAAGACGCTTGACATCAGTCTCCAGCCTACACACACACACATGCAAGAACACACAAACAGGAACCCATCTCAACTTAACACAAGCTATAGTCATCTGAGAAGGAACCTCGAGAAATGTCCCCCAAGATCTGACTGGAGGCAAGCCACGAGAGCATTTGCTTAATCAGCCATTGGTGTCAGAGAGCCAACCCCATTGTAGGTGGTGCCAGCCCTGGGCTGGTGGTCATAAGCTCTATTTAAAAAAGCAAGGTGGGCAAGCTCTGAGGACCAAGCTAGTAACCAACACCTCTCCAAGACCTCCTGCCTCTAGGTTCCTACCCAGTTGAATTCCTACCTTCAGGATATGTAAGTCAAAGTCAAATAAACCACTTCCTCAAACCCTTTGGTTGGGTTTTTTTTGGTCACAGTGTTTTATTATAGCAATAGTAACCCTAACATACACACATACACACATATACACACACATACCAAAAAAAAATTTAACTTCTATACTTCCAACATGCAATGGTTCAGAGCAAGCATTCCCATTCCAAAAGGCAGCTTCAGAGTCAAAGCAATCAAAATCAGACTGAAACCCAGCAGAGCAATGCAGTGGATTTATGATGTCACATTGTAATAATTGTCCCGCCCATGAGTTTAATAAGAAGCGCTGATTGGCCAAAGGCAGACAGGAAGTGTGGGCGGGGCTACCAGACTAGGAAGACTCTAGGAACAGGAAAAACAGAGTAGAATGCCAGAGAGAAGCCAGAAGAAGCAGAGGACAACTATGCTGCTCTGAGAAAAGGTATGGAGCCACATGGCTGAACAGGATAAGAGTCATGGGTTAGATTAAGGGTAAAGAGTTAGCAAGTTATAGGCCTGGGCCTTAGGCTGATCAGCCTAAAATTAATGTAAGCATCTGTGGGACTGCAGGTCTAAACCTTGAGGCTAGGCCTGAAAGTCCCTGCCAGGAGGCTAGGCCGGAAAGTCCGAGTAAAAAAACTAATACAACAGAGCAAACACCAAATCCTGCAGCTTCACATCACGTATCTTGGACTCACAATGGGATCATCTGAGCTCCAAAGGGCTGGATAGCCCTTCCCTATAACCTATAAAGCCTTTTACTTTGGCCAGTCTATTTTATTCCTTCCGCTTTCCTTGGTGGACATCCAAAGGTCCTAGAATCTCCAACATCCTGTGACCTTCTTTGCAAGTTAAGCTTCACCTTCATAGTGTTAAACAGGAGCATCTCAGGGCCTCCTGTTAAGGAATCTGACCCTTTCTCACACTGCTTGTCTTCAATAGGTTTTTGGAATCTTAGCACAAGCCTTCACAACTCACTCAGTCTTGCATTTTTTTTTTTAATATTCCCAAAGCTACTAGTATATGAATAAGGCTGTCAAGTTCTGTGGCCAGCTCAGGATGTAACCTGGCCCCTTGGTCCACAATTGCATTGGCCGCCGTGTGTTGTCCAGATTGACCATGGAGAAACCTTTCCCCAAGTGATTTGTTATTGTTGGGGTTTTGTTGGGGGTTTTTGTTTGGTTTCTTTTGTACTAACCTTCTAGGTTTTAGTTCTCTCCTTTCAAATGAATTTGCATTTTTTTCAGAGGGTAGTGATAGGTGGGGTCCTCCCCAGGGTTCCTTCCCTCTTGTCCCAGGGCAGAGCAAGAAGTTTGTCCATAATGGTGCTAATCTCTTTAATAGTTATTACAGATGCTTTCTCAGTACTGGCCCTGTCTGTAAATTTAAACTTCCGCCTTTCTCCACCAAACAGCACATTTTCCCCCCCTTACTATATACCTGGATAAGAGCAGGCCCAGACACCACAGCATACCCTCAATGCTACCCTGTCTTGAGTTGCCTTTTACCAAACAACTTAGTCTATTGGTTTTGAAGTCAATTTTGCTCAAGTTCTCTGAACATATGCACACCGCAGCCAGATTCTGTGCCAGATTATAATACAAATGGCTTCAGTGCCAGGTCTTGATGGAGTTCCCATTCTCCCTTTTTAACTTCATAAACCGGGCCCTTTCCTACCCACATATCTGTTGATATTCTGTGCAAGGAATCATGGAGTCAGCCTAGTCTAGTCGCTTTTAAAGGGAATACATCCTTACATCATAGTGGCTCCTGGGGCACTGTGTCCCTGTCGGTTCCTCAGAAACCAAGGAACTCCCTCAGGTGGTGAAACATTTAGGCCACCTCTGTATCTCTGTGTTCCCTAGTAGTCAGTAAAGCATATGGGAGCCTGGCAGGCTAATTAGTCATAGACGTTAATCTTGTGTACCCCGTATGGCTTGCAAACATCACCAGATACTGGCAACTATCATCGTATTGATTCTGGCCAGAGCCACTATTTTCTGTTTCTGATAAAGGCATAAAAAGTCTAATCTCAATCTTGCTGAGGCCCCTCCAACCTGTGCCTGGTCAGAGATTCATTTCTCACTGGCTCTATCAGGTAATCTCAGCCTGGTGCTTACAATTCTGGTCTTCCAAATCTTGCCAAAATGGCCCACTAAGCCCTGCTTACAACATTTTAGGGCTTTCCTATCTAAATGTTCCCAAGTCTTCCACATTACTTCCATAAGCCCATATAGCTGGATCTATCATTTTCTGTATTAGTTGTCTTTATCATTGTTGCCACAAAATACCTGGCCAAGAACTTGTGGAGGGGTTTATTTGGGGTCACAGTTTGAGAATGCAGTCTGTCATGGTGAAAAAGTCATAGTAGCAAGACCATACGGCAGCTGACTACATTGTACCTCGTCAAGAAGCAGAGAGAGAGATGATGAACTTGGAGACCTTCCCCCTCTGATTTAGCCCAGGATCCCAGCCCATGGAGCAGACTCACCCATACCAATCTAGAAACTCCCTCACAAGCATGCCCAGAGGCTTGTCTCCTACACTTTGTGAAGTGGGCACCACAGAAGCTTTTTAATCCAGCATCAGCTGAAGGGTCCCTTTAGTCAATATTTAGCAATCAGCTTAGTGCCACCTTCCTTCCCAAAACCCCATCTCACTTCCCCCAAGAGCCTGGCTCAATAAAACCATATGAATACATGGGCTTTCTTTGAATAAACTGAAATCTTTAAGTCAATTCCAAGTATCCAAATGTTTTCAGAGAAACTCTTCAAAGCCCCAGTTGGTAAGCCCTAAGTAAATATTTTTAGCTGATACACTTGGCATTCCAGGAGTGGGACAAGCAGGACCCAGGACCCATTCAATCCATAGATCAGCTATGCCTGCCATCTCAAGGCTCAACATTGATTTCTCCTCAGCCTGGCACCTCCTTCACATGTCTCACCAGATATCACAGTACTGGGAAGAAGGAGAACATCCACTATTCTTGTGACTCCCTCCTAGGAGAGATAAAAGTTCCCAAAGTCCCCGCACTGAATTCCACTCATATCTCATTGGCCAGAGATGGACTGCATGACCATATATTTCCAAACCAATCACCAGCAAGAAGGGCTAAATCATATTAATCAGCTTTACTAAGTACCGTAGATGAAATGGATGTTTGAATGAATGAAGTCAGCCAATTCATTGCCTTCCACTTTGGGACAACCCCTCACAAAGACACTTTGTGCTACATGTCTGTTGAAGGCACGTGAGCTTCTCATGATTGTATAATTGAAGAGGTGAGCTCCAGCGGTTACTGACAATTATATTTTCCTATGTTATGCCACATGGAATGTCTGGAGGCCAGCAATGGTCCTACCAGCAATGGTACATCACTCTCTTCCTACAAAGCGTTCAGACTACACACAATGGGGATAGGAAGCAGGTAATGACAATGTGACTAGACAGCACACACATGTCCCATGATTCCTCTGGGAGCTCTGGAAAGTGCACATCTTTATCCCTTATTAGTTAGGGGAGCTTCTGGTTCATCAGAACACCGAAAGGCTAGCAAAATCTTTCCCCCTAGAACAAGTACCGCTCAGCTGTAGAAGGTTAGCTTTCTCCCTGGGATCTTTTCACCGTCCCTAGAGTGCAGAATTTTATTTGGAAGTTTGTTGCTCTATCTCTGTGAGCTTCAGCTTTAACTATGATGTTCAAAGTAGGAAATAAAGAAAATGAAAATGTTTTGAATAACCTCCAACCATAACGTCTGGTCAGAATTTGGTTGGTCAGAATCTGTTTACACATCAGCTCCTGATCCAATCAATCACTGGCTCAGACCAAGTAGGATACACCCCAGGGAAGGTGCATTGGCATATGGGTGAGTCCGGGGCTGTGTTTGGTGAGGAACAATAACTATCTAATAGGCAACCAATAGTGACTGACCATGGGTCTATTTTACAATCAGTAAAACAGAGGTTGAGATGCCCAAGGTTGTTCATGCTTGTTGTATTAGGTTTTTGACCCGGACTTTCCAGCCTAGCCTGGTGGCCCAGACCTGCAGACCTGCAGTCCCACAGTCCCACAGAGACACACAGATGCTTACATTAACTGTACACTGATTTACCTAGGGCCCAGGCATATAACTTGCTAGCTCTTGCTCTTAAACTAACCCATGATTCTTATCCTGTTCAGTCATGCAGCTCGGTACCTTTTCTCAGAGCAGCATGGTTGTCCTCTGCATCTGTGGCATCTCTGGCATCTCTGTGGCATTTCTGCTATGCTCTTCCTGTTCCCAGAGTTTTCTTAGACTGGTAGCCCCACCCACACTTCCTGTCTGCCTTTGGCCAACCAGCGTTTTTATTAAACTAGTAGGTGGGACAGTTATTTACAATGTGACATTATAATCCCTCTACACATGCTGCAATAGACAGAAACAGGGATTCAAATCAAAGCTGAGAGGTTGCAGATCAAGGACCTTTCCCCAGAGCTATGGTAACATATAAGGTTGTAGCCCCTGAACTCTTTTCATGTGCATTCCAGAATCTTCCAGCAGGACTCTACCTGGTCATCACCGAGTATGACTGCGACTCCTTCTACTCTAGTTCAACCAGCTGGTCCTCACAGATGCGGCCAATCAAAGCAGGACTTCCAGGTTGCTGTTTGAGGCTACTTAGATGCAGCTCAGCTTCCTTCATCATGTAGCCATTAACACCCAGCTGTTAAAAGGAATGCCACCCCCCACCCCACCTCCATTTGCACCGAGCCATTTTTATGACATCCAGTGAACAGGAGAGAACTGCAACCAGAGCCATTTATAGACTTAATCTTAGGGCCTATGATGATATAAATGTTTAATGCTTTTTCCAGGTGCGAGCTGCTTTTTTAAACCCAGCATTGACGAAGAACTGATATAGGAGGGTCAGAGTCACGGCAAGCCTGTGAACAATTCTGGTTAGGGAAGCAAGACACTTCCTTCTAGATCCTTCTCTGATGTTTGCCCATTGTAGGATCCAGAGCCAGGAATTCTTCTCTCTGAGTTGCTCCCACACTCTTCATTCTGCTCACCAACACCTGGGAAGAAAAGAATTCTCATCCATCTTTGTTTCATTTTTGGTAGTTAAAATTGGGCACAAAATAAGTACCCAGAAAGCACACACATGAATGAATGAATGAATGAATGAATGAACGAACGAACGAACGAACGAACAATGAATGAATGAGATGAATGAGTCTCTCCCCTACGGGGGGGGGGGGGAGGAGATCTGAATTCCCCATTCCTATCAGGTCTGATAGAAATTAAAAGATGACTGAAATATTGTCAGAATCTTTCATTTCATATAGTTGGCTGAAATAAACCCAAAGGTCTCCCTCCCAGCCTTTTAGCATTGAAGGTCTGAAGGTATGAAAGAAAACGTAACTTAGACACCTGAGAAGCCATGCTGAGTGGAGCCGCCATGCAGAGAAGCTGATCCTATGCAGTGGGATCAGTCTGGCCAAAGGAAGCTGGGCTAGATATTCTAAAACCATGAGATGGTGAGGTGTTTTTCAAACCATCTGTGTCTCATATTAGAACACTAACATCCTGGTCACTGCTGAGCTCCAGGTGACACCTGGGATGGCTGATTAAGTAATGGTACAGCTGGAGTGGCTTCCAGCTGGACTGTGGAGATCCAAGTCCCCTGCCTTGGCCAGTTGGGGGACTCTGGTGCTAGTTTATGGCAGGAGCCACAGTGAGCTCCGGGCCACTGTGGAAGCCTCAAGGCTAAGTCAAGATTTGCCAAAGGGAAGAGGGAGGGAGAGGGAAGGGAAACGTCGGGGCAGAACAGCTACTCATTTTTCCCAGGCTTCATGGCCAAGGATCTGTGTTTCCTCACATGGAAGCTTCTGGAAGAGACAGTAGTGTCACACATGTCTATGATGGGCAGGCCCTTGAGAGAACAGAATGGTCAATGTGAGGAAAATCCACTGTTCAGCATATAAAGAAGCCTCCCTGAAGTTCCACAGAAGTGAATCCAGTGGGCTTTGGCATTTATCAAGAGGTTTGGTCACAGATGAAGCCTTTGACTAAAGGTGAGAGAAAATGGAGGTGGGAGGGTGGAAGCTCCATGCCACCCTCAGCCGCTGCCCTGGCACTAATACACTCCAAGGCTTCTGTGCTTTATGAAGGCACAGGAAGGTACAGCCTGGGCAAATTTGAGAGACGAGCAGGAAAAGCCAATGTATACTGCACTCCCTGCTTCTTTACAGGGTACCACCAGGAACACCCTCAGTGGATGTCTAAAACCCACAGGGGCTGCCAATCCCTGTTGTTATTCTCTTTACCCATTGGGGCGCCTACCACCCAGCTCCCAAATAAATTACAGGAAGGCTTATGTTTTCCTATGAATGTCTGGCCTTAGCTTGGCTTGTTTCTAGCCAGCTTTTCTTAAATTATCCCATGTACCTTTTGCCTCTAGGCCTTTACTTTTCTCTATTTTTTTTCCTTCTCGTTCTGTGTCTGGCTGTGTGCCTGTATGTCTGGCCCCTTCTTTTCTCCCTCCTTGATATCTCTTTCCCCAGATTTCTCCTCCTATTTAACTCTCTGCTTCCAGACCCGCTATTTTTTCTCTCAGCTCTTTATTAGACCAATCAGGTGTTTTAGACAAGCAAAGAAGCACAGCTTCACAGAGTTAAACAAACACAGAATAAGAGAATGCAACACATCTTTGCATCATCAACAGCATAAACAAATGTAATATATTTTTAGCTCATATTCTACTACAAACACCTCAATACATTATGGTTTTCTATGCACAACCCGTTACAAAGAGAATGGTAATGAATGATGAGATGAAACCATTATAATAATATGCTGCAACCAAGGTTTTTTAAGATGTCTTGGTTTTTATTTTATGTGTGTGTGTGTTTTCATATATGTATGTGCACATGTGCATGCAGTGCCCACGGAGTCCAGAAGGGGGTGTTGGATTATTAGAGGTACAGATGGTTGTAAGCTGTTATGTGGGTGCTAAAAACAGAAAATAATCCTCTGAAAGAGCAGTAAGTTTTCTTAACCTCTGAGGCAGCTATTTAGCCTCAAAGGTGTTTAAACTTGGGAATTGTTTACATCTAGAATCTCCCTTGTAGTTGGAAGTTTCTGTTGAAGCAGAAACTCTCAAATAACCCAGAAGCCACTTCCCAAGTAATTAACTCAGAGGCTTAATATTATAGTAACTGCTGGGCCAGTAGCTTAAGCATATTACTATCTAGCTCTTACACTTAAAACAATCCATAATTTTTATCTATGTTTAGCCATGTGGCTTAGTACCTTTACTCAGTCCAGCATTCTCATCTTGCTTCCTCTGCATCTGGCTGGCGACTGCTTCTCTGTCTTATCTCTTCCTAGATTTCTCCTACTCTGGTTGACTCACCTATGCTTCCTGCCTGGCTACTGACAATCATCATTTTATTAAACAAATACCAGCGACAAATCTTCACAGTATACAAGAACATTTTCCCACACTTCCTTTTAATATTTTCCCACTGTAGTTGGTCATGGGTAGCTGAAATTAAAGAATGAATGGCCGCTGGTGGAGAGCAGCCTGTCATGTGCCTCTATACATTAAAAAGAAGAAAGACCAAAGAAAAATGACTAAAGCTAAGAGGTAGAGGCTATTGGGGACAACTTGGAAAGAATCTACTTAATTTTGTTTACAAAGGAAGAGACAGTAACTTCAACAGACATCAAGGAAATGCAACATAAAACAAAATATTGGTTCTCTGTTGCCAAATAAATACAACTTTAAGATTTAAAAGAATACAAGACCCATGTTGAAGAGGTGGCACCTGGGAGCATCCAGAGCTGGTACGTGGACATGGGAATGTGAACACCTTTGGGGAATTAATGACACCAAAGTTGTTTTTTTTTTTCCTGGTAGAATTGGAGCCTCAGTGTTCCAGAGCCTTTCTTATAGTCACCAGCAAAAGATTACTTTTTCTTGGGGTGGAGGGGGATGTTAAGACAAGGTTTCTCTACATAGCCCTGGCCATAACTGGAGCTTGCTTTGTAGACCAGGCTGGCCTCAGAATCACAGAGATCTGCCTGTCTCTGCCTCCCAAGTGCTGGGATTAAAAGTGTGCAGCATCACCGCCCATCAAGCAAAAGATTCTTGATATCGACACCGTATAATTCAAAGGGATGGAGGAATAGACTGTGGCTTTGATAGACAGCAGAGAATAAAGTTGTGGGTGTCCATGTCACCCAGTATCTATGTCATAAATAATAAGGTGAATTAAATAACGACACACATTTGGCATCTGTGCCCTCCTGCCCTCCATGGTACTGTCTCTCTGCTCTAATAGTAACAGCATGAGCCAAGACATTTCACAAATTCCCATGGTGCATAGGGACCATGGAGGGAGGCTGCAAAGACGTGCCTTCTTGATTAACCTTGTGAAACACCATCCACACAAAGCATCCTTTATGGCTTGGTCATCAGACAGTGAATCTAGAAACATCAAAAGATACACGAAATAGAAAAGCTATCTAAAGACATCTCAGTGGGACTGAAGTACTTGCTCACAAGAAATGGGAGTCTGACTCATACAATTACTCAGTGTAAATTTAGAGAAAAGTCAATGAGGGATGTGGTCCCTAGGGAGAGAATGTCCTGAGAATTTAAATTTACATAACCTTCCCTTGATGTACAAGGTGGTGTGGCTGTAGACTGACCAGGGACCTCAGAAGTCTCTCTACCTAATCCTGGAGACTCAGTCTCCTCCTCTGTAAAATGGACACAGGCTCCCTGGGTCGTTACCACTCATCTACTCAGTCTTCCTGCTCTGTTCATTCTTGGCAAAGTGTGTCATCGTTATGTAATGATGATAATACAATGGATGCCAAGGATGTTAGGAGTATACGAATTCCACTCTACTTCTCTTTGAAGAGTTGCTTTTAGACCAATGGTTCTCAACCTTCCTGATGCTGCAATCCTTTAATACAGTTTCTCATCCCCAGCCATAAAATTATTTTCTTTGCTACTTTATAACTGTAATTTTGCTACTCTTATGAATTGTAATGTAAATATCTGTGTTTTCCAATGGTCCTAAGTGACTCCTTTGAAAGAGTTGTTTGACCTCCCAGGCAGGTTGCAAGCCACAAGTTATGAAACACTGTTTTAGACAAATAGAGGGTACCCTAAACTCTAGACCCCAAGTAGAAAAAACATGAAACCAGTCATTTGAGGAGCCCACTGCCTGTGCTCAGGAAGATCTGGAATTCTGCATCACCTAACCTGTAGGGGGAATTATGTTATGTTGTAAATAATTGACCTGCTTACTAGTCTAATAAAAATGCTGATCAGCTGAAGGCAGGAAGTGTGGGTGGAGCTACCAGAGTGGGAAAACTCTGGGAACAGAAAGAACAGAGCAGAGATGCCACAGAGATGCCAGAGAAGTCAGGAGATGCAGAGGACAACTATGCTGCTCTGAGAAAAGGTACCGAGCCGTATGGCTGAACAGGATAAGAGTCATGGGTTAGATTAAGGGTAAAGAGTTAGCAAGTTATATGTCTGGGCCCTAGGCTGATCGACATATAATGAATGCATACATCTGTGTGTCTCTGTGGGACTGTGAGACTGCGGGTCTGCGAGTTTGGGCCACAAAGCTAGGCCAGAAAGTCTGGGCCAGAAACCTCATACAACACTAATCTGGCTTTTCTCCATCATCTACGGAGCACCCAGGGACTGCTGAAAACCTCACCACAGATAAGGTCTCAGGAGTCCTATCTTCCTGCAACTTAGGGCCTAGTGAGGGGAGTCAGCCCAGAAAGCAGGTATTTGCAACACAACATTGTCATTTAATCTCCACCTGACCTGGAACTGGTTACAGTGCCCCTCTGTACCTGTCTTCTCACCAGTGAAACATGGATTCCAATAGTTCCTATCCTAAAGCAAACTGCTGTGGATTGAGCATTGAAAACATCACTTAGCATGTGCTACAATCCACATTAGCTTATTTAACATTAGTGTTGGTGTTACTGTTGCCATTAGCATTGATTGCTGTTAAGAACTTGGGATACAGATGCAGCCTGGCTGTGGTAGAGGGTGTACAGCACTCCCTGCAGGAAAGGACATCCATACAGAGACCAGAAAGGAGACTAGAAGTTCACTTGGAGAGAGAAAAGAGCCTTGCAGAGCCCAGAGCTGAGCAATAGCAGGCACATGCAGCTAACATCTCTGAAGCCCAGCTTGTTGAAACACAGGTATAAGGAAGATGTGGGAAAGGTGAGAGCCAAGAAAGAGTTTTGAATGTGGCTGGGGGGGGGGGGGGATTACTGAGGACTCAGGGTGGGAAAATGACATGAACATATTTGGATTGAATGGGCTGAGAAGAGCTAGCTGGAAGCAGGGGTGGCTGCCCTCATCAGTGGAAAGAAAGACAGGGCCCCACCCCAAGGCTTGGGTGACAAGTGGAAATTAATGAGTAGGTCCCAGAGATTTAGAAGATTTAGGCAGGAATATCAAGCATCCAAAGACAGGGAGAAGATGGATGGACCAGAGGAGGAAAGCTATAACTTGGAGTGGCAAGAACGTTGATTTTTAAATGTTTTTAATGTCTCATATTTCAGGTCTGTATCCATAACAAGATAATGGAGGCCCTGGGCTGTTTAAGCATCTGTGATTCCCAAGGACTTGGTTCAGGCTGGGTGCTCAGGGAATGTATTCTTGACTCCAGCCCCTCCCAGCTACCAGCCATTGCACTGGGCTGAGCCCCTGCCAAGCCCTGTACCAAGGAAAATCAAACCACAGTGGGTTTCCAGAAATGTGGAAAACATCCCACAGGAATCTATGGCCCCCATGGCTCTCCTGGCAGGAAGAAGCCAGATTGGTGAGGGCTGTTTAGGGATGGAGGCCGTGGTTGCCCGGGACACCGTAGTGGCCCATGGGGAGCACTGGGAAGAGGGGCCAAGGATGGAAAGGTTGACCTGGAGCCCAGGTCTACAAAGGTTTCTCTCACAGCCATTGAACCACTCATAAGGCCAGGATAGAAGTGTGAAGGCCACAAAGCTTTCCAGTCCACTCTCACACCTCCTTATCCCAGCAAGTATGCACGCATGTCTGAATGCACACATACACACACACACACATACACACACTTGTCCAGCTAGGTATTGTGTGCCAGGACAATTATCCTTTGTAGGTAGACACCTTGTCTCCCACAATCCTCAAAACCTCTGAAACATGAAATGATTGACATATAAGAAATGGAGACTCAGGGAGGTGAGCTCACTCATCCTAGACCTCACAGCCAATGGAAGGGGTTGGGGATTCGAACCTAGTATTCAGAATCTCAAAGCCTTTAGTTTTAACCATCAGTCTAGAATCTGTAAAGCCTGGAGCCAGTGGCCCTGAGGTCAACTCAACATGCACACATGTTTTATTTGGCCCCGATACTGTTTTAAAAGGGGGAAATTTCACATAAAAATCCAGATTTCCGGCTTCTCTTTAGAAACCAGATCTGGCCCATATTTCCGCAGGGCCACTATTGGCTAAGCTGAGCAGCAGCTGCCCCTTGTATGAGCCTGTGCTAACCACACCCAGTCCCCACCCCCAACCCTAACACCTCCTTGACATCCCAGGCTTGTCTTTGAAGGCTTATCTGCCAGGCTTGAGAGTGCCCTTAATAGAGAGGAAGCCAACATCCCAATACAGAGACTGATTCCCATCTCCTTTCCCAACGTTCTCCTGCATCTCTCACATTCCCTTTCTAGTGGTAAGTGTGTGGGGGCCTGAGACCAGTGGCTTCTCCTTTCCAAGCTTCTGATTTCTAAATGGGTATCCTAATTTGCTTTTCTGTTACTGTGATTTAAAAGGGGGGGGGGGGGAATTTACAGGTCCATCAAGGGATTGCCAAGGCAGGAGCTTAAAGAAAAGCTACAAAAGGACACTGCTTACTAGCTGCTCCCAAGTTCACCTTCAACCATTTTTAAGTAGCCCAGGCCCACCTGCCTAGGGAAAGCATTGTTTGCCCACAGTGGACTAGGCCTTTCTCCATCAATTAGCAGTGAAGAAAATGCCCTGCAGACATGACCACAGGCCAATCTGATGGAGGCAATTCCTCAACTGGGAGATGGAGGTCTCAAGAGTGCAATCAGAGGGCGGCACAGAGAATTACTTGGGGCTGACCCTTAAAAAAGTTGTCAGGCTTGAATTTGCTGTTTTCTCCCACATCTCTTGTCTCTTAAGAGTGATGGTGTTTTCATTATGTGTACCCCAAGTAATCATCACAGGCCAGGACAACCCTAGTGACAGATAGCTCTATTTTATCCCTTGGTCTTCTTCTCTTTGTTGTCTATACTCACTCACTCTGACCTCATTCATTTTTTTAGGTTTTGAACACCACTCCCAGACCCACAGCTGATCTGAGACCACATTGACCCGTGTACAGGGTGTTGCCATCAGACATCTACCAAATATCTCAGACTCAACAATTTAAATTGGCTAGAATTGGCTCCACCCACCTCCCCTTTTTAAGAGATGACATTTTCCTACTGGATACCTGGGAAATCATTCCTGAGTCTCTTCTGGCCACTCACCGATGGAATCCTGATGGCTCTTTCCATCTCTGTTATAACCGCTCTGGTCCAAGCCACTATCATCTCCTCCCTGGATTACTGAGATATGTTTCTCAACAAGGATGCTAACTATGCTTTCTTGCATCCTTCTGACAGGATATTCTGCACACAAAACTTGGCATGGTCCTTTACAACTTATATTGGGGCCAGGCAGTGATGGCACCCACTTTTAATCCCAGCATTCAAGAGGCAGAAGCAGGCAGATCTTTGAGTTCAAGGGCAGCCAGGTCTACAGAGTGAGCTCCAGGACAACCAGAACTCCAAAGACAGAGCCTATCTCTAAATGACCAAAACTAAAATACGATACAATAAAATTTAAGTTGGAGAATACATCTTTCTGGTCCTTGCCACGGTGCCCATCTTACTCAGAATAAATGCCCAAGTTCTGCACAATAACCTTGGGCTATGCCACCCTTGCTCCCTTTATGTGCACAGTCGGAGTCTCCCACTAGAAAGGATTAGAACTCAGGTCTAGTTTGACTTCAAGGCTTTTAATCTTTCCACTCAAATGCCCAACTTTGTAATCTTTCTGAAACCACATCCAATGTCCGACAGCTTCAGGATGGACTTGAACAGAAAACGCATTCCAGTCACTTCTCTGTTTCTGAGTTAATGGGGTCCCCTGGGGAGATGAGAGACTGGGTAGGTAGAAGAATTGGTGGGTGGATGAATGGATGGACAAAAAGTGGTTAGATAGATAAATAATAGGTAGAAGGATTAGTGAAGGGGGCAGTTGAGCAGGCAGATGCTGAGTGAGTAGATGAATAGCTGTAAAATAGGTAGAAAGTGGGCCGAGAGGGTGGATGGATGGATACAGGTAGAAGGTCGGTGCTGGGTGGGTAGTTAGGTGCATAGATGGATGGATAGACGATAAGTAGGTACAGCAGAAGGGTCGATGGGTGATCGGATGAGTGGAGGACTAGATGGAGGAATAAACTAAATAATTAGTTAATTATTAAATTAATTAAATTATTAAACAAAAGAAGTCAGAAGAAGTGTGCTAAAGGAGTGTTTCGGGCGCTCTGGTTTGGACAGATGACTAAGAAGGTAATGGGCTCTCTGAGAGGTTAGTGAAGCAAAGACTCAGGCCCAGATTTAGGATGAGCCTTGGCTTCAAACCTTGTTGCTGCAGCTACACAACATCGTGTCCAAATATCCTCAGGGTTTGGGGGATAGTATAATCCCCATCTCTTGTGGCCACAGTAAGCAGTAAATGAGAGCTCATACTGACAAGTTTTAAGGTGTCTGGCACACAGTAGGTGTGCAATGATGATGCTGCTGTGGTTTTGAAAAGCCTATGCCAGGTCTGGCACCTTGGTGTAACCCTCTGTTTTGAAACTGCCCAGCAGCTTTGATGAACAGAGCCAGCAGCCCAGGCCAAAGGCTCTGTCTGTATCTGCCGTTCTCCAGGCCATCAGCTGAGTGCTCCAGCTGGCAGGCGCCTTAACCAAGAGCACAGGTCGGGCTGGCTGGGCCTAGGTGCAGGTGGGCCTGGCTCTATCCCTCCCTGACCAGTTTGGAGGGCCTTTTCTGGGGATCAGCCACCTGCCTTGCCCCACCCAGAGAACTTGGCCTCAAGGTCCAGAGCCCCAACTTCTCAGGAAACTCGCAGTCAGGAGAAACTTTCCATCCACACTGCAGGAATTTTGTGCAGAAAGGGGGAAACACCAAAGCCCTTCATCCTTTGGCCTCAAAGAGAATATTTCTTTTATGTGAAACTGGCAGGAAGAAAAGGTTGAGATTCCTTCTCCTTTGCCTAATTGATATCAACATGAAATATTCTGGTGTTGTTTTAATAAGACTTGGTTTTCCAGCAAGAGTGAGGGGAGCTCTTGTCCTGGATCAGAATATTTTTAGCAAAAATATTTTGCTTGAATCCTCCCCCCCCCCCCCCGCCCCGCTCCTTTTCCTGCTCTGGCTTCAAAGGCACAGCAGCGTGTTCTGGGTGCTGCACCCACACTCCACAGCCCCCTCCCCTGCATGGCAGACTGGGCCGGCTGGCCAGCCAGCAGGGCCAAGCCAGGAAGCTATTTTTTCCAGAAGCGGCATCTGGCTCCTTGGCAGCCGCACAAGCAGGGCTGGCCGGGGTCTGTCGTGTTTAGGCTGCTGCCTGGCTCTCACCCGCAGACACCATGTTCTCTCTCCACATCCGGGCCCTTCCTGCCATCTCCCACAACAACTTCACGAGGCTGGGGGCACCTCAGAGCATCCAAGTGTTCTGCCCTCTGCTTCCCAAAAGGACTTGACCCTAGAGACTCACCTGAGCTCTAGTTCTGGCCAGCTTGTCACTGGGCAGGTGGTTTAAACTTCCAGAGTCCTCCATTTCTGCCAGTGGAAAATAGGTTCACTAGCGTAGCCTGCCTGTCTGGCCTGACTCTACCTGACTTCACAAGATTCCCATCACACATGAAACTCCTTGAGAGCGTGGCCTCTTGAGAGGCCTCCAAGGTCTTTGCAAGCTTGGGGCTATTGTAGTTGCTAGACGCACACTCCTAACCACGTGCCACATTGAACTACTCACCAACTCATTCCTCTTAACTCACTACCCGAAAGCCACTTCTTCAAAACAGCTCCCCCATGTCAAGCTACTACAGCTCCTGGGGCTTTTCCACAGAGCACTAACACATTCTCCTGTCTAGGGGTGTCCAATTACCCACACAGGACTTTGCAGGCAACTGCAGATGGGTCAGCATGATCCCAGCCCCCACCCCTTGGAGAAGAAGGAAGGCCACTAATGTTAATATGTCCTGTCGACCCAACATGTCAGAACTGTCCCTGCTTCCCACATTCTCATGTTGAGATTGCATTCACCGATTTGTAAATGTGGGTGCTATGTAAGACACTGAAGGGCTGTCCATTGCTGCACAGCTGGGATGTGGCAAACTCTGTATAGCCCCACTGTCCTCTTTTTCTCCGTATGTCTGGTGCTGAGATAGCTTGAAGTGACAGCATGGTACTGTGATTAATATTGGTGACAGCTCTGGGTGGAGTCCTTTGTGCTGTTCTGGGTGTTCATACTCATCATCTCACCAGACTTTTTTTTAAAAAAGAAGCTTTAAAATGAGATGGTGGTCATTATACAGATGAGAACACTGTGTCTGATGAGGGGGAAGCAGCTTCCCTGGCACACAGAAAGCAGAAAAGTTGTCTAAGTGGTAATGGGCTTCATTTCTCCAGCAGAGACATTGTCTTTGCCTGTTTTCATTGCTATAACTAAACATAATAGGCTGGAAGGTTAATAAAGCATAGAGGTTTATGTGGCCCATAACTGAAAACTGGGAAGGTCAAGAATGTGCCTATGATACACAGGTAGTCAATGGATAGGTGGGTGGAGAATGAATGGATGGATGGAGGGAGGGATGGGTAGGTGAAAGATGAATGGATGGATGGAGGGAGAGAGGGAGGGATGGGTAGATGGAGGGAAGGGTGAGTAGAGAATGGATATATGGACAGAAGGAGGGAAGGTTGGGTGAGTGGAGAATGAATAGATGCATGGAGGGGTAGGTGGAAAATAATGGGTGGATGGGTGGAGAATAGATAGAAGAATGGATAGGGAGAGGGATGGGGGATGGATTGGTGGAAAATGGATGGATGGAGGGAGGGAGGGATGGGTGGAGAATGGATAGATAGAGGGAGAGATGGATGGGTGGAGAATGGATAGATGGATGGAGGGGTAGGTGAAGAATGGATGGATGGAAGAAGGAATGGGTGGGTGGGTGGAGGGATGGGTGGGTGGAAAATGGAGGAATGGATGGATGGGTGAGTGGAGAGTGGATGGAGGGATGGATGGATGGGTGGGTGGAGAATGACTGGATGGATGGAGGGGTGGGTGGGTAGATGAGTGGAGAATGGATGAGTAGATGATGGGTGAGTAGAGGTTGGATGGATAAATGAATTGATGGATGCAGGGCTAGAATATGAATCTTGACAACCCTAGACAGCAATGGCCAAGATCCCAGGCTTGCCTCTACTCCCCTCCCAGGTTTGACCCCTGTGTGTGTCCAGTTGCCAGGAACCAATAGTGAAGGTAGACAAACTAGTCCATGCAGGTCTGTCTCCCCATCCTTGCCACCCATGGAGGGACCAGGAGTCAGAAACGACAACCACAGACGTTAAATCTGTTCTTCTGGCCACCAGGGACTCCAGCTCTGTGACTCCTGGAGATAATCAGAATGGTCGTGTTCGCAAGCACCCTGATAGTGGAACCTTTCAGATGTCCACTGAGGGCTGACCATGGTCAAGGAGCACAGAGCCTCAGCATCCTAGACAGTACAAGCACTGCCTATTTCCTGCAGAGTGTTGCAGAGTGAGTGCATTCTCAGCTCATCGGTCTTTAGACAGTCCACATTTACAGCCTCCCCTGAACCCTTTCATAGGCTTGGGCTGAGGCCTGGGATGAAATTTGAGCTCTACCCCTTCTCAGGGACAAAAATGACTCAGTCACTCAGTGCAAAATATTGCACTGGAGTTGGATTGGAGGCACATATGCAGGTGGAGAGGATAGTGGCTTCCCTAGGCTCTTCACACACACACACACACACACACACACACACACACACACACACACACACACACACACACACCTCCCTGGATCCTCACCAGGTGCCAAATGCCTGGTAAAATCCCCATCTACCTGTTTTATGGGCAGAAGCTACCGGACCCGCCTGCAAGCTCTGCCTGCTGTTGCTGTGCAGGTGAGTCTGGGAGAGCTGCTGGGCCATTTCCCCCCATCCCTTCCCTTCTCGCCAGCCCGCCCCTCAGACAGGCAGCCAGCTGTGTGGCAGACATTCCTAGGCCTGCTCATTGATATTCAGGAATGGAACTTGAGCTGCTCCTGGTGCCCAGCCTCAGCCTGGCTCTTCCACCCATAGTAGGGAAGCCTAAACACCCTCACTAGCCAGAAAGAGCATTCCAGGCCACAGACACTAGAACTGAACATCTGGGGAAACTGAGGCTTTGAGAAAAGACCCTAGGCACTCGGGAGTGCTACAAGCCTTTAGTGACTGACTGAGATCTCCTGACTCACTACTCAAAATTCAGTCTTCATCCTGAGCTGCAAAGTGTCCCAGAGTTTACTCTCCTTCCAGATTTCTCCATCCATCCAGCAAAACACAGGTTCTCTGGAGGAGAGCCCTGCTAAAGCTGAGGGAGAGGGCTGGATACCAGCCTTCCCACACCATCTCAGCAGGGAAAGGACACTCCTCCCTCCCAGCCCATTTGCCAAGCCCCCACCTCCCACCTCTAGGTTTGCAGACGGCTTTGTTCTTCCTTGGGGTGTGAAAGGTCCATTGCAGGGACCTCCTCCCCTCCTACCAGCTGGCAGGAGCCAGACACAAGCTCTCAGCCCTCCAGGAGAAGGCCTCTGACCCAGGGGTCATGGGGTGGAGGGAAGGTGATACCCTCCAAGATGCAGCTGGGAATGGCCAAGGGGCCACTCCAAGGACTCAGGTTCTCACCCAAGAGGTGGCAAAGGGCCCCTCCACAGCCTCCTTGTAACAACGACTGCCTACCACACCTCCTTATTCCTGATGGCCACACTTGCTGGCCTCAACTGACTTCTCTTCGGTCCAAAATCCAGCAACAAGACCCTCAGTAAGGCCTCCCATCCCTGAGGGTGGCTTGTCCCCTAGGCATCATTCCATAAACACAGCCAAGCTGCCTAGACTCCACAGTCCAGCTCTCAATCCTCCTGGCTCCTCCTCCCCTGGTTATGTCTTTGGTCTCTCAGAAGCAGAATGGCCAAGATCCCAACTTGCCTAGTTTCAGGGGCCGTTGGCCATCTTATTCCAGGTCCAGTGAAATCTCACTGAGTGAAATCTCAAAGGTTAGTCTTTATGCACTGATCTCCAAGCTCTGCACTCCTCCCGTTCCTGGAGACTTACAGATAATGTAAATGCCCATGGCTCCTAAAGAAGGCCTGAGTAGCTCCTCTCTCCAACTGTCAATCCACCAAGCTCCTCCAGAAGTCTAGCCATTACTCTGTTTCCTGCTAGCTGGCAGCTGCTTACAACATTGCCTTGATATGGTGATTGTCATAACAGTGGCTCCCATGAACTGGGTGCTTGCCCTGTGCTAAACAGTGCATGCTGCCACCCCCCCCCCCCCCGCCCCTCCAAATTCTCCCAACGATGCCGTTTCAGAGAGGATAGAATGAAAACTGCAGGAACTCACTCCAGGAAGCAGGAGTAGGGACGATTCTGCCCCACATTTGATCCCCATGGTAGGAGGCGTCACCTGGAGCAGTGAGACCCTTGACTTCAGGACTGAGTCTAGTTGAATTCAGCTGCCTCCTTACCATTGCAGAAACAGCAATCCTTGAGTTCAGCCAGCCTCCCTCTGTGCTTAGAACTGTAGCCAGAGGTACCATCTGCCAAGACCAAAGAAATATGCAAGGCAGCAGTTAGCTGCTGAATCTGGGTCTGGGTTCTGGTTTTGAATGCCAGCTCTTTCCCCATGATTTCTTAGACCTCATGCCAACAAGTCTTTATTTCATGCCTCAATTTTCTCAGCTTTAAAATGGGAATAATAACCAGTGAAGGAGAAGGAAGGCATGTGCGAAGTACTTGCCATGCTGTGAATAAGATGAGCACTAGATACTTCTGGAGCAGCTCCTGTGTGCCAGGCACTGATCCCAGGATGCGAACACATAACTGGATAAGAGGCAGTGTGTATTGACAGTCACGGGGGCAAGGACACCTACCCCTGAGAGCGCTGCTTTCTTTGATGACTATAGCTGAGGTATGTGTGAAAGCAGCTCTCCTTCATTCTCACACCTCTGCCTTTGCACAGGCCATTCTCTTTGCTAGAGGCCCTTCCTTCAGTGCCTGGGTCATGCCTAATCAGCTATGACACCCAGGTATCACCTCCTCTGCAAAGTTGCTTCTCAGTTCCTAAAGTAACATCTCTTTTTCTTCCAAGGCATGGATCGTTTCCTCAGTATTTTGTATACAGGTTTCCTAGTCATTCAGTCACACACAGATCCAGCCAATCAGCAGTTCTCAGTTCCCCATTCTAAAGAGTGAGGTTGCAAATGACAGCCAAGCCCTAGCATCTACCTCATGCCTAGGGACCCAGGCGCTTTAAATGCCAGATGTACAGAGTCTTCCCCGAGGCTAAGCAGTACTGTGAGCCACGTCTCCATTTTGCGGTTAAGCCAGGTGGCTCCCCGTGCCCTGCCTCTTCTGCCACACTGTCCTTCCCAGGGCTAGATGAGTCAAGGTGGTGCAGTTTGTCTCAAGCATAACCGCTTTCTTTGAAGCTGACTCACCAACTGGGTTTGCCTTTCACTGAGGACTTTCCCAGGACATGAAGCATCCAGAGCTGAGTCCAGAGAATTCTATAGTAGAGACGGTACATCTTAGTCTTCCACTGGGAAAGCCACATGGTCATCTTTCCAACTCCACACTCACCCTCCCAAACAGCCCCAAAAGGAAAGGAAGAAAAGCGAGACCCACTAAAGGGGGGAGATCCCTCTCCATCTTCATTACCCACCTCTGCAAAGCTGGTGGAGAGCAGGTTGAGGAGAGGCATACTGTGAGCCTAGCACTTAGGATGGTAGAGCGTTGGTAGGACGGTAGCACTTAGGTAGAGCGTTGCTGATCTGTCCCTACCACAGAACACAACTCTTGCCTGACCACGCCTTACCCTACAGCATAGGAGAGAAGGGACTTGACCTCCTTACCCAACACAACCAGGAATGAGGGTTTGAACCACCCTGTGCACTGTGCTAGCTCACCCTTTCAGGGACAGAAAGGCCATCCACACTAGTTAAAATCTCCCTCCTTTTCCATCCTCCACCTGATGTGTTCAGACATACTCCTCTCTCTACAGATAGTATCCCACACTTTCAAAAGCTCTGTCCCTCAAATCTGCTTCATCTCTCATGCCTTTTATCCTAAGTTATGGTATTATATATACGCGTTTGCTTATACCTAATCAAGTATGGTCTTCTTTAGGGCCAACACTTCTCTGCCTTACTTACTGCTTTATTCTTGACACGTTTATTTCATTTTATTATTATTTTACTCATTTACTTATTTCCGAAGCAGGGTCTCATTACATAGACCCAGCTGGCCTGGAATCCACCATGTAAACCAGACTGGTTTGGAATCCACCGAGAGCCACCTGCTTCTACCTCCCAGATTCTGGGATTAAAGGTGCTTGCCACACACCCAACTCCAACACATTCAATAAGAGTATATTCTATGATTGATCTTGATCATTAGTTTTAATTGACTGACAGCTGTCTAGGAGACTAGTAAAGCACACTTCTAGGTATGTCCTCAAGAGTGTTTCCAGAGACCGATGGAAGGGAAGAGACAGACCCTCAGTGTGGGTGGCTCCATCCAATATGCCCAGATGGAATAAAGGGGAAATCTGATGACCTGAACAAAACTCTGTCTAGAGAAAAAATAATAATAATAAAATAAAAGGAAGATATTAGTGGATAAATAAGATAATGGATCAGTCAATGCTCTCACCTTTCCTTCCTTGAAACTTCTGCCACTGGGAGTGTCTTCAAATTCAAGATGTAACCCTAACTAACACACTTGAAGTCTTCATTTCCCGGCCAGATAACTTTCCAGAGGGTCTAGGAACTGGTCTTTATTTAGTGACTAATGTATACAAGACACTTTAAGTTTTTTCTCACAAAGGCCTGTGAAGCGGATGATATTATTTTTCATTTTACAGACAAGGACACTGAATCTCAGGGAAGCAGGCGACATCTCCAGAATCACTGGTCCTGCCCACAAAGGGTCAGAGCCAGCATCTGAATTCAGCATCACCAGACTCATAAGCTATAGCATAGACTTCCTTTCCACCAGCAGCCCCTGAAGAAACTGTATTGTTCATGTGTGTGTGTGTGTGTGTGTGTGTGTGTGTGTGTGTGTGTGTGTGTGTGTATGTGTGTGTATGTGTGTGTGGCCTGGTAGGTCTCTCATATTCACATCTCTCAGGGAGAAAGTGTTGCTACAGCCAAAGAGACCAAATGTGTTTTTCATCATGTCTGAATGTCATGAGAAGATTCAAGAAGAATCAGTAGCCAGGCCAGATGTTGTCTTTGGTCCCTTGAGAACTAAGAAATTATCCCAGTTGAAGCCAGAAATTCAGCCAGTGGTGTTCCTTTTGGGGTGAGAGCAATTGAAGGAGATTCTTTGCTGAAGTATGGGGCTGGAAGGGGGAGATCAGCAATGCCAGGGATGTGTTTATATTAAAAAGGAGCTTCAGGGAGGAGGTTGGGGAGATGGCTTAGTCAGTAAAGTGCTTGCCACACAGCATGAAGACCCGAGTTCTGATACCCAGCACCCATGGAAATCTCAAGGCTCGTGAGGCAGTGACAGGAGGGTCCCTGGGGCTTGCTGGCTAACCAGTCTAACCAAATTTTGGCAAGCTCAAAGTTCAGTGAGACTCTGTCTTAGAAGTGAGGCCTGTGAGGTGGTTCAGCAGATAAAAGTATTTGTGGTATAAGCCTGAGGACTTGAGCTTTATCCCATGAATCCATAATATAAAGAGAGAACTGTCTCCTGCCCTTTATGTATATGCCCTGGCACACACACAGACACACACATACAGACACACACATACTCGACTTGGCTGGTGTGCAGGGAGACCTTTACATTGCCAGTGATGCCTCTCAAATACAAGGAAGAAGGAGAAAAACAGAAAACAGACACTGGAGAACTTGGTGAAATCAGGGCAAGCATTTGCTGGCATAACTGTGGCCACACAGCACCTCAGCAGGTGGGCACGGAGATAAATACACAGTGAGGGAAACTGAGGAACTTGGAAGAACCACATACACAGTGCATAGTTTTTCCCTTTCCTTCTGCCAGTCCTTCTCACAGGGAAATCTCTGCTGATTTGGTTCCCCAGTTTAGCATTTTCTCAAAGGGGTCTATGGATGCCCAATGCATCCAATCCCACACCCCGCCACGCATTCACTCACTCTGCCATTGCTTCATGGCTTCAAATTATGCACCTAGGTATGCATTTGTCCATTGCTTCCCTCATAAAAAATGTTCCTACAGCCACCCACCAACCTTGCAAATATCCAGTCATCATCCAACTGCAGGTCTCATGACAAGATTGAATTGCCCATCCCATCACTTAATTAGTCAGGGGGGTCTACCTACTTCCACTGTTACTGACTAACCTATCACCTACCCATACACGTATCTACAATCAGCTTATCTACCCACCTACTAAATCAACCAGCTTTTCCTGGATTTATCCACCCATCCATCCATCACCAACACAGAACCAAGATATTTGGCCCAACACCAGTCCAGATGTTACAGTGAAGTCTTTGGGGGAAGGGGGTATTTTGATGACAATTCACACTTAGAAAAACAGCTTTGCAGTAAAACTAATTGCCCTGTATCGTGTGTATGAGCCTCATCCAATCAGTCAAAGGCCTTGAAGGAGAGTCTGGGAGGAGACAATATCCACAGTTCCCAGTGAATAAAGGAATTCAAAAATCTGCTTACAGAGTCCTGCCAGTTCTTACCTGGGCATAGCCTGCCAGTCTGGCCTGCAGATTCTCTACTTGCCAACTTCGTAATCACATAAGCCCATTCTTTAAAATAAATCTATAAATCTGTGTCCACATATCTGAGTCTATTTCTGTGTCCACACCTTCTTGTCTTGTTTATACAGAGAACTCCTGAGCCATGCACATGAGTACACACATAGCAAAGGACCTCTTTCCAAGCAATCCACCTACTCTCCTATCAAAACTTTGGGGAGTTTTCATATGGTTCCATATCTAAAAAAATATATGCCCGCACAAGCGCGCATATGTGTGTGTGTGTGTGTATTTTAAAATGCTAATTTTTTTCCTTGAGAACTTTGCGTTCTATTGGTCCTGAAGGAGAGATAACCTGTTTGTATAGAATCTTGTTGTTACGATTTAATTCTATGAAGCGTACAGTTGGAGAAGCACAGCCCTAGGCAATGAGAAGAGACAGACAAACATGGCCCATGCATGCTTCAAAGGGAGGTGAACCCACTGGCAGAAGTATCTTGGTTTGTGAAGTGTTTACAAAGTATTAGCAATTTGGTGACTGACAGACTGTCAAATAGGCTTTCACATTTCTGACTTGGGAGATGGGCACCAAGGAATTCCCACTACTAAAGACAGAGCAGGTGGAAGACGAAGGAAGCCATGGGCAATGGTACCTCTACAGAGCTGTAAGTTCATGAGGACACCTGAGTAGCTGGAGTTGAAGGGCTCCAGAGCCAAGTTAAAGGAGATGGCAGGCCATGAGCCGAGAGGCCTCGGGCACCAGAAAGACTCCATAAGGGGAGCAGTGAGGAGCCCCAGTTTCTTGCTCATGTGGCAAAGAGCCTAGCTTCTACTCAGACAGAGTTGGGTCCCCTACCAAGGGGTCTTTTCATGGTATGTCCTCTTTTCTGAAGCTCATAGAGGGTTTCCAGGAGCAAAGCAGACCCACCAGGTTCATGCACAGATGGGAAATGGGGCCATCTCAAGCTCTGGCCAAAGGCTGGGCCCCAGAGCTCCAGCTGGAAACCCCATTTGGGGACTAAAGGGGTGTGTGTTAAAGTGCTCCCTGGGTGGCTCAGGCCAGGCAGTTCAGAGTACAAACTGTTGTCTTGGCCATAAATTCCCTCGGCCATAAAGCCCCCACCGCCCCCTGTGACCCCTTAGTTGGTGTGAGAAACTGAGGGCAGGGCAGGGCAGGGTGATGACCTCCTGACTCCAGGGCCTCTGGCCTCCCAGACCACCATCTCATTTCTTTCTAGACTTCATGAGATACTCAGGGACCAACACCAAGAGGCACAACACTGGCCTGGGAGTCAGAGACTCCCAGAATCCAACAATGCCCTGGCTCCCCTTTAGCCGCTACCTGGATGTCCACTTCTATCTAGTTCAGTTTCTCCTGTACTTCAGCTTTGCCCTGCTTGTGGAGAGGACTTTGGAGGTAAATAAAAGAAAGGAGATAGTTCAGTGGTACAGTAGGAAAATATCTATTAGTATGGCATGCCACTGCTCTGTTCTCTGAGCCTCAGACTATGGTCCTTGCACCTACATTCAGGACTATAGGGATAAAGTGAGATACCAGCAAGGCAGTGCAGACCCAGTATGGGATCCCACACATGCTTGGGAAGCCTCAGGGAAGAAAGCATGTGAATCTCTCTTCAGAAAATGTTCAAAAGAAATTAAAGTGTTAATATAACACTGTGATAGCCAGGAAAGGTGTGATAGGGGTATGCATTACCCCAGAAAACTTGATGAAATACACATGTGCCTAGGTAGGTAGGAAGATGGATAGACAGACAATAGATAGATAGATAGATAGATAGATAGATAGATAGATAGATAGATAGATAGATGTTACACATAGTCAGTCCTTTTCAGTCTGTAAATTCTGCATCTGCTGATTCAACCAACTGCAGATTGAAAATATTCCTTGTCTGTTCTAAACATGTACAAACGTTTTTTCTCTTTGTTCCCTAAACAATACAAGATAGCAACTACTTACACCGCATTGACATCACACCAGCTATTACCAGTTGCCCAGAGATGATTGGAGTGTGTAGGTTATGGGTAAATAACAAGCCATTTTCTATAAAGGTCTTGAGTATCTTTGGATTTAGGAGTTCAGGGGGAATTCTGGACCCAATCCTCCATACCAAGGGATGACTGAATAACATTTATACATAGACACTGTGAGGTAGAGGGCCGGGGTGGGGGGGAGTAAAGATGCCCAGAGAATAATATGTAACTGAGGTCACAGATATCCTCTGTTGCCAGGACCCAAACACACTCAAGGGCACTGTTTACTCAGGCTTGGGGACTCCTCCACTAGCCTAGACAGGGGCATTCCCTTTATGTCACAGACACCAAGATTTTCTGGCCTCAGTGCCTCCCAGTCTTTACCCGACCCTCTTGTCTCCCTCCAACACAGGCCCTTCAACCCACGGGCAAGCACAGGTCTGCTCCCGCTTTCTTCCATATTGGTGAGTTGTATGCAGACAAGCCTCCACCCCTCCACCGGAATCTTGATCTGTGACCCCCTGCCCATGTGTCTGTTTCCTCATTGGATCATCACAGAGGTTGTCTGAGGTTGAAATCAACAGTCCCTATATAAGCTGTGGGAGGGCCTGAGCCTCTGACAAAATGTAATGTGACATGGCCATTGGCCTTTGCCGCTTGCTCTTTCCCCCATCAGTCAGACGGGAACAATGGTGGTCGAACAAATCAGGGGACAGAAAGAATTTGCGAAGCCTCTGAAAACCTGCCGGCTTTTGCTGGTCTTGCTCCTTCTGAAAGCCCAGGCAGTTAGTCTGAGCTGACGCTCGTATTTGGTTTGGCTGCTCCTTACCACAGCAAGAAAGAAGACAGGGACCAGGCAGAGCTGCTGGGGGGTGGGGGGAAGCCTTCAGTGAGACCTGACTATACACCCGACTTTTGCTGGAAAAGGCAGGTCTAGCCTTGCTCCTCCTGAGGAACCCCCACCTTTAACTGCAAGGCTGTATTTTGCAGCTGGGGCTGGGTCAAAATGGGAGAACCCACAACCTGGACGTTCCTGCCCCAGGATAGCCATGATCCTCCCTGCTCAACTTTGGAGCTGCCTCAAAGAGGTGAAGGTCAGGATGATAAGTCCTCATGAGCAAGCCCTAACTAATACCCATTCAGCATTTATACTGTAAAACAGCCAGACTCAGTTGGTCACTCGGAGGGCAAGCTCCAGACCTGCACCTCTAACCCCTCTCATCTGACCTCAGCAGGCTGCATCACTCCGCGGGCCCCAGTTTCACTCAGAAGATTTGTAAAGGAAACACGCCATCCTGGGTTGCTATGGGAAGTAAATAAAACAGCCTTGTGAGAAATGCAAGCAAACACCGGGTAGGCTCCCGACTCCCGCCACATCCTTGGCTAGTCCCTGAGCTCTGCAGAGGGATGCCGGGGCCAAGAATAACAGCAGGTGGTACGAACTGTAGACCTCAAAGACTGGCCTGGTTAGCCAGGGCACAGGGGCCAGCAGACCAACAGCCCAGCAGCACCTCATGCTTCTTGGTCAGAGCACTTGCTGCCTTGGACTGTAGAAGCACCCAGTGCAGACTGGCACGCTTATCTTGAGCTGAGCCCGGGCCTGGCCAAGCCTCGACCTTGTGGATCTTTACTCAGGAGAGAGAGAGCTCTCACTCTGTGCTCCACCCTTGGCCACCTAACCTGTCTGAAGGTATAAGCAGAAATCAAAGCCCCAAGGGGCCTTGGGGCTCTGGCTGGAAACATGTGCATGCTGTAGTGTTCAGAGCTCGGCAGCTAAGAGAGAGCGCCTCACTTTCTTTTCTGAGCCTCCAAGGACACATCCCAGACACCAGATAGTAAGAAGCCACTCCAGACTGCAGAGTAAAGGCTAAACTAGATGATACATTGAAAGCACAGTGCCTGAAAAAAAACAGAAGGGCCGGGGTTCAGTGTGCTGACTCAGACCCATACTGAGGGGCTGGGAGCCCAAACACCACTCCCCACTGAGGCTGTGTGGTCACTGGAGGGCCTGCTTGTACCCAACACCAGCAGTGGGGTACGTTCTGCAGAGCCAAACATAGCTGATCTGGTTGTAATCTTGAGAGGCTGAGGCAAGAGGATGAGTATGAGTTCAAGGCTAGCCTGGTCTACATTGTGAAGGCCTGTCCAAACAGAACAAAACAAAGTGCAACTGGATTCGAACTTTGCGAGATCATGGTTTCATGGCCCCAGATGATCCCCCAGGAGCCATGTCTGTATCGAGGAAAGGAAGGCTTGAAACTGGGGCCCTAGGACCTGTGGAAGATCTGGGTCCCTGTATCTAAAGCCCTTATAAAATCAAGGTGAGACTCCCTGGGAACGCTGGTGTCCAGTGCGCGTCTAGTGCGTTCCTCAGTTTCCCGCATTAACTACTGGCTTCTGTGGCTTCTTCTCTTGACCTATCCCTTTCTTAATACTCCCTTCCTTGCTTGATTCCTTCTTTCCTTCATCTGTGAAGATCAAATCATATAAGCACCCTACTATATAGAAAATGGGGTAAAGGTTCAGCCCTCTCACTCCCAAAGCAGGTGCCTAGCCTATAGTGGGATTTATGTTCGGTACCTTGTCCCGCCTACTGGTTTAATACAAAGCTGATTGGCCAAAAGGCAGACAGGAAGTATGAATGGGGCTACCAGACTAAGAAAACTCTGGGAACAGGAAGAGACAGAGAGAGACACCACCGGAGACCCCAGAGAGACACCAGGAGACACCATCCAGCTGCCCAAGAAGCAAGATGTGAAGAAATAGGTAAGCCATGGGCCATGTGCCAAGACAAATTAATGGAGGTGGGTTGAGGTGAAATGCAAGAACTGGCTAGCAATATGTCTGAGCCATAAGTCAATCAGCACAAAATTAATATAAGCGTCTGTGTGTTTCTGTGGGACTGCAGGCCTGTGGGTCTGGACCACAGACTGGACAAGCCAGAAACTTATTAGTAAACTAGCCCTTCCTGACAGGAGCCTGGGAAACCACAAGAAAGAATTCAGAAAAGCTTAAATGACCGAGGATCTGACTCCAGGACCTTAATCCTGAGCTGCAAGTGGGAAAGAAGAACTTGGCAGCCTCTGGGCAGGCTAGTCCAGTCCATCTTTACTGCTTTCTTATAGAGTCCCAAAGATGGTGGGGCTGACCTGAGATGTCCCAAAGTCACCCTAGTCTCAGAGAAAGTGGGGACATAGACCCTCCAGGCAAGGCCTCATTGGCCACATACTGGTATCACCAACTCACTACCTAGGCCACTGAAACCCAAGCCAGATATATGGAGCATGCAAGCCAGCAAGTTCTGTTTTCACATAGCCTCTCTGTAATCACAGTGTTTCCCTGCTATAATTAGGAAAACGTGGCTGTTTTTCTGTGTTCCTGGAAGATGTCTGAACTGAAGCCAGATCCCTGGAGCTTCTCTAACACTCTCTCCAAACAGGTCCACCAGCAGTGCAGTGGATTCGCCAACGTGTTCCCTCTTAACCAGAGGCTCATCAACATTAACCTAAGTTCCCACACTTCTTAGTTAGGAACATATCGTCTTGGCCCCTGAGAACATGCCCTGGGGATCAGCACAGTGCTGGGCAACTGTGAGTGTCCAGTCAGCATGGGCTGGGGACTGAGAGCCTAAACCAATGGCTGCAAAAGAGCATGTAGGGAAAGGATTCTCCTTAGGATTTTTCAGAAAGACTCTAAAAGAGGCACAGCGTGTGCCTCTGTGCATGAGTGCATCCATGCGTGTGTTGGGGGGGGGGGGTCCCCATCCGTCCATCCATCCTAGAATCAGCCACTCTGGTGACTAGGAGACTGGAAAATGGATGGGAGGTATCACTCACTGTCCTGCAATCCAGTCCTTGAATTTTCAAGCCAGGGCTACCATTAGACCCAGCCCTCTGTCCTCTCATTCAGGTACTGGGCATGGTTAGTGAGGTACCCCTGTGTACACCTGTCATCCTCCATGGCCCTCCACGGACTTCCCTGTAGTTTCTGACTGTCTCACTTATTCACTCATTCAATAAACATTTGTAAAATCCTTACATGATCTGAGCTTTGGTTTGGAGAATGGGGATGATTCCTATGAAGGACCAAGAGTCACATTTTTACCTTTGTTGAATTCTTTCCCAATGGGAGCCTTCTCTCATTCCTAACTGTCATATCAGCATCTACTTTGTAAAATGAAATTGTCTTAGTCAGTTCTGTGTTGTTACAACATATGAAGCTGGGTACATTATAAGGAAATGAGATTTATTTAGCCAACCATTACGGAGATTCAAGAGTCTAATCCAATGTTCACTTGGCTCTGGTGAGAGCCTCTTGGTGAGTGGAGCAGAACCATAATGGTGATAGCACTGTACAGGGTGGCAAGTAATAGACGACTCAGGAGATAGGCCTGGCTGGCTTATCACAAGCCAGTTTTTTGTTTTGTTTTGTTTTCAAATTGGTGTTTTTCCTTCATGTATATCTGGGTGAGGGTGTTGGGTCCCCTGGAACTGGAGCTACAGACAACTGTAAGCCACCATGGGGATGCTGGGAATTAAAGCCTGATTCTCTAGAAGAGCGGTCAGTGATCTTAACCATCTCTCCAGCTCCCACAGCTTCTTTCTATCTCTGTTAAATGAGCCTCCACTGTCCCTTACTCAGAGTCCAGGACTTTTGTCCGACTATCTCTATGGACTCAAACCTTTATGGTAGAATTCAGAAGTGGAATCTACAGCATAGGTCTTTGATGACTGACTTATTTCATCCTACAGAATATCATCATCTGGGTCATCCCTAGGGGTGTGTCAGAATTTCCTCCATTTCTGAGAGAACAGCGCTCTCCTGCATGGGCAGCCCTCCTTTCTCATTGTCAATGGCTGCTCAGCTTCTTGCACTTTGGGCTGTTGTGAACCGTGTTGCTATGCACGTGCGTCATCTGCTCACTCCATGTTTCTAGTTCTTTGGGGCAAACACCCAGAACTGAAACTGCTACATCACATGATGATTCTGGTTTTGCTTTGTGATATAGTATTATTCTCCTAGCAACTACACGCTCTTGCTTCTCCATGGGCACAGGTATTCATCTTTGAGATACAGTATTGTTTTCCTAGCAACTCTCTTGCATATCCACAGGCACAGGTGTCCATCTTTCCCCAAACCCTGACCAACGCCTAATTTCTGAGATTTTTTTTTTAATTTGATTTTAATCTGTTTTTACCAACAGTAGCCACCCTCTGGGACTAAGATGCTCTCACACTGTGATTTTAATTTGCATTTACCTAGTGGTGAGTGATGCCACCTGCCCTGGTTGGGAGCTTTGTCAACTTGACATAAGCTAGAGTTACCTTAGAAGAGAGAACCATATGTTCCCGTAAGATTGGCCAATAAACTAGTGAGGGATTTTCATAATTAATGATTGCTGTGGGAGGGTCCAAGACCATTGTAGGTGATGCCACCTCTGAGCAGGTGGGCAGGTGGTACTGGGTGCTACAAGAAGGCGGGCTTAGAAAGCCATGAGGAGCAAGGCAATAACTAATATTCCTCTATGGCCTCTGCCTCCACGTTCCTATCTCGAGCTCCTGCCCTGACTTCCCCCAGTAATGGAGTTATAAGCTGAAATAAACCCTTTCCTCCCAAAATTCTTTTGCTCATGGTGTTCACTGAAGCAAAAGAATGCCTAACTAAGACAAAGGTTGGTACTGGGGATTGGGAATTGCCAGGACAGACGTAGCCGTGTGTTTGATCAAGGACTGTGGTAGTATTTGAAGTCTGGATAGAAAAGCCATTGAGTGCTCAGATCTCAGTGGTTTCTTCTGTGGTATCTTGGAAGATAATAATTTTGGGAGTGATGCAGATGATGAAGGCCTGTCTTGTGAGGTTTCAGAGAGAAGTCTGAGACTCTCTTAAAGGCTCTATTAGGGACATTGATAATTTGAATTAAGAATCTGTGGTTCTGAGGCTGAAAAATCCATTGTGATTAAAGTAAAACTTTGTATGGGAGCTGGAAAGATGACCCAGCCATTAAGAACATTAGTTGCTCTTCCAGAGGACCCAGGTTCAATTCCCAACACCCACATGGCAGCTCACAACTGTCTGTACTCTCTGTAACTCCAGTTCCAGGGGATCTGGCACTTTCACATGGACATACATGCTGGCAAAATACCAATGCACATAAAGTGAAACTTTTGCTTTGCTGGAACAATTGATGCTGGTTAGCTGGAGCTGAGAAATAAGTGATGATTCAGAAGAGGCCGGCATCAGTAAGGAAAAATCTTCTGGGAAGTGTTTTCTCAGGATCAGCACAAAGAAAATACATCCAAAGGGGGCCAAGGCTGTGTTACATGCTGGCACCCAAGTTGGTACTATGTAAGGGTGACCCATGTGGTTTTGATTTTGAAGGCATAAAGGGGTCGTGAAGAGCACCTGAGCTTTAAAACTGTGTAGTAGAGCTAAAGTCCCTAAAGAGAGGCCAGAAGAGGCTGTCCACAAAGACATAGCCTCATTTGCAGTAGAAGTACCAGAATTAAAGGGGTCATGGAAAGAAGCTGAAGCATGACACCATGTTGCAGGGTCAGAGTCCCTGAAGAGAACCCAAGTACAGTCCAGTTACAGTTGAGACTCCAGCATTTTAAAGGTGCCAGTTGATAGGTTGATGACCAAAGATGGCAACAGCTGTGGGGTGGAACTGCCTGAGTCTACAAGTTGCATGGACTTTGAGTGGCAAAGTGAGGGAAGTAGGGGTGCCAGTGCCCTTTAAAGCCCAGAGAATGGTGAGTGGGTCTTTGAACTTTTGACACTGTTGAATTTTGGTTTTGCTTTGTTCTGATTGTGTCTTCATCCTGGTTCTTCCCTCTTGGAATAAGGAAGTATTTAACTTTCTTTTTATAAGAGCTCACAGTTAAGAGACTTTGGAACTTTATAGAGACTGGATAGTATAGAGAGGCTTTGACTTTTGAAAGAGAGTCTGGATGCTTTAAAGAGACTGAACTTTTAAAGTGTTTTAATCTTTAAAGACTATGGAAATTTTAAAAATTAGAATGTTCTATATTGCCATGTTAATATTAACATGATATCTTGGGGACAACCCAAAAAGGAACGGTTCTGGTTTAACAGTGATGTGTTTATGTGTCAATTGCAGATGATGCCACCCCTGGTAGGGTGGTCCAGAGTCTATAAGAAAGCAGGCTAAGCAAGTCATGTGTGGTGAACCAGTAAGCAGCATCCCTCCAGGCCTCTGCTTTTAGTTCCTGCCCTGACTTCCCCGACTTCTCCTAGTCGTGAAGTGTGGTCTAAGAGTTGTAGGCTGAAATAAACCCTTTCTTCCCCAAATTGCTTTTGGTTGTGGAGTTGTATCGCAGCAATAGAAACCCTGAGACACTGCCCAAGATACTCACATCACACGGGAAGATTTCTCTATCATCATCTCTCAGAGCAGACATGGCTGGGGGGAGGGGCGATATTTCCTTTATTCTCTCCCCCACTCACTTGGATGCTTTAGAAGCCATGCTGAGCTCTCAGCGGGTGTTAAAACAGATAGATGCAACTCCAAGGTCATGCTTCTACGTGTTATGACATAAAATAGAATTAAAGGACTTCTTTATCCTTGAGAAAACACCAAATGGCCAATGACACCAGTGCAGCAGGAGGGCCCGGAGGACTTGGGCTGTGGAGGATTCTGCAGCAGTTTTAGGGTCCACGGTTGTGGGTGAGGCTGTGGCCGTAGGCAGACCGAGGGGTTCATGGAGGTAAAGCTGAAGACAAGGAGGGGTCCCCGTCACCAAGCTGGGCCATCTGGTTAAGGACATGAAGACCAAGTCCCTGGAGGAGATCTACCTGCTCTCCCTTTCCATTAAGGAATCCGAGATTATTGATTTCTTCCTCGGCACATCCCTAAAGGATGAAATGCTAAAGATCATGCCAGTACATAAGCAGACTTGGGCTGGCCAGTGGACCAGGTTCAAGGCTTTTGTTGCTATTGGAGACTACAATGGTCATGTTGGTCTTGGTGTTAAGTGCTCCAAGGAGGTAGCTACTGCCATCCAACGGGCCATCATCTTGGCCAAGCTTTCCATTGTCCCTGTGTGGAGAGGCTACTGGGGGAACAAGATTAGCAAGCCCCACACTGTTCCGTGCAAAGTGACCGATCATATGGCTCTGTGTTGGTGCGTCTCATCCCGGCCCCCAGAGGCACTGGCATTGTCTCTGCTCCTGTGCCCAAGAAGCTGTTAATGATGATGGGTGTTGATGCCTGCTACACATCAGCCAGGGGCTGCACTGCCACCCTGGGAAACTTTGCCAAGGCTATCTTTGATGTCCTGTCTAAGACCTACAGCTACCTGACCCCTGACCTCTAGAAAGAGACTATGTTTACCAAGTCTCCTTATCAGGAATCCACTGACCATCTTGTGAAAGCCCACACCACAGTCTCTGTCCAGAAGACTCAGGCTCTAGTTGTAACCATCACATAAGGGTTTTATGCAAGAAATAAAAAGTGAACTAAGTTTGTTTAAAAAAATGGAATTAAAGGGTAATGAATACATGGGAAGACCCACCTTGTTGGTCACCATAAAACCCCAAATTGAGGGGCTAGAGAAATGGCTTGATGGTTAAGCCATTGATGTGCACTGCTACTGCAGAGGACCCAAATTCAGAGCCAGGTTATGGCTGAATTTATGCCAGATTACTCACAACTACATGTAATTCCAGCTTCTAGGAATCCAAGGCTTCTGGCATCCACATAGGCACACACACACACACACACACACACACACACACACAAAACATTTTAAAAATCTAAAGCTTTTTACTCCATATTTAAACAAGAAAATATATCCAGGTGATAGTGGTGTACACCTTTAATCCCAGCACTCAGAAGTCAGAGGCAGGCAGATCTCTGAGTTCGAGGCCAGCTTGCTTAGTCTACAGAGTTCCAGCCAGGGCTACACAGAGAAACCCTGTCTCAAAAGAAATTAACAAGAAGATATTTCATTTCACGCCTGAATTTATTGAAATCGTTTATAAGATTGCTATAAGGGCATGAACACTTTTTTTTCTCTCATACTTCAGGGCATATAAACTGAGTCAACATTTTTGGAAGATAATTGAACACAATCACATCTATAATTTATCTTAAATAAAATGAAGGCACCACATTCCACAGCCTGGCACATGGTCACTGGAGAGAAAAATTGGAAGAGAAATTGGAATGAACAAAACACAAACATAGATGGGCCTCCAACTTATTCTCTCTCTTCTCTCTCTCTCTCTCTCTCTCTCTCTCTCTCTCTCTCTCTCTCTCTCTCCCTCCCTCCCTCCCTCCCTCCCTCCCTCCCTCCCTCCCTCCCTCCCTCCCTCTCTCTCTCTCTCTCTCTCTCTCTCTCTCTCTCTCCCTCTCTCTCTCTCTCTCTTTCTCCCCCTCCCCCAAGCCCTCTTGTCTTTTGTTTCTGCTCAAGAAGGAATCACAGGGAACTGTACCAAGCTCACAGAAACTCTGTTTTCTTCCTTCCAGAAAAATAAGTTAAAAGGCAGCCTGAGTTCCAATCCTACCCTCTGCCTTACTGACAACCCCAAAGGGACTGGTCCAGATGTCTCTTCCTGCCCCATAGCAAACCACCCACAACTCACTGTCCCAGACAGCACCAAGCCTGGGTTAGCTGGCTGGTTCGTCTGCCCCTGTGGGTATACTGAGACACCCAAAACAGCATCTGTACTCATTTATCTGCTATTTTCACAAAGGCAGTGGGCAGCTAAGGGCTCTCTCTTTTCTTTCCCTTTCCTCTCCTTGAAAAAGATAACCGGAACTCTTTTTATTGTGCTTCCAAGGATTCCAACAGAGTACTTTTTAAGCCTCTGATTGCACTAGGCCTGCTAATGTCCAACTGAACAAAGCAAGACAAGAGGTAACATACAGTGTACACGTGAATGTTGAATACTAAATGTGCCATAGCACCAGTCTCAGTGTGCTCCAGGGACTCAATGAAGATAACACCTGTTTGACCAGGGTACAGCCCAGCACTGACAACCACTATGGGAACATGTACACCGCGGGCACCTACTCAGCTTCTCTGCACTTCTATTCAGAAGCACATGTCTCTCAGCATCCTTATAAGACTTTGATATGAACTTGCGTAGCATTGGTCCCCCTGAGTGCTTGTGTCCAGCATCAGCTGGGCCAATGACATTCTCCTGCTGCAGGAAGTCAGGGGTACACGGAAGCTATAGAGATAATCATCCCCATCTCACAGAAGTCAGAAACTTCAAAGAGTTAACTTCTGTGCGGGGAGCAAGACAACCCCTAGGCAGAACCTGTACTAAGGAGAACCTCCTGGAGATTGGGGCTCATATCACCCCTCGACCCTACAACTCTGGACTCACTGCTGTGGTCATGGATCACACATACAGGCCACAGGTCTTCTTTCTTACCTGGAATAGCACACTGCTCAGAGGAAATGAGGAGATCTTAAGTGGGATGCTTGAGGGAGAGGTTGATAGGGATGATGGGGACATAAATATGTGTCTCCCAAATCATCCCTTTGTTGTCTCTGCCTATGTGTCCCAACATCTCTGTAAGACCCAGGCACCTTAAGTGTGGTCTGCCTTAGAGAGATGTCAGTAGGACACATGGCGTGAGCCAGCTGACTGAGACTGGTCCTGCTGTGCATTTAGTATTCACGCTGCTGTGTGTATTGTATGTTGCCTTTTGCCTTGCTTTGTTCAACCGGACATTCACCTACCCTGCTGCTTCTTAAGTCTCTCTGCTCTCCTCTGCCAAAAGCAGCAGGTATTTATTTGATTTAGAGTTTTACCACCTGGGCCTCCACCCATCTCACTACTAAGATTCCAGAGGCAGTCTAAAGAAGGGAGCAGAGTGTTGGGGTTACGAATCCAGTGCTCTGGAGACCAACAGACCTGGGTGCCAGTGAGTGAGCCGGGGTTAGGGACACCTTGCTGAGCCCTTCTGCAGACTACAATCAACCCTAGAACCCGAGTTCATCCATCAAGTTGCTGCAAATGCAGCCAGCCCCCTGCACCCAAGGGCTCTGCTGTTGTATACTCATCCAGCTGCAGATGAAAACATCCAGGATACGAAAAAGAAAAACTGCCATCTGCACTGAGCATGTACAAATGTTGTTTTTGGGTTTGGGTTTGTTTTTTTTTACCTTGTTCCCATTCCCCAAATGATACAGTATAGCATCTATGGACATAGTATCATCCCCACTAAATAGACATTTTGAGTCATTGAAAGGTGATTGACAGTACAGATGCTCACATCTTATCAAATACAGTGTCATTTTATATAACAGACTGGTGTCAGAAAGTGATCCCCTATAGACAGGAGCACAACTCTATTAAGTGACATTTTATATACAGAGCGCATGATATCACGCAAGCGTTCAGCAAGTGCTCCGTAGCCATGCCCTGCTGCTGTAATTACTAAAAAGGCATGCTGGGTGTTTATCTGTACCCATCTTCTTGGTGGCCTCTGAATCTGTGAGTTCAGACATTCCAGCCACAGTAGCCCTCAATACAACAGCTGGCTCTGGGAGCCACTGAGCCTCAACTCTGAGCCTGGATGTCTGTCCCATCTCTGTCACTGGAAGCTGGGTGACCATAGTGAGTCATGTTGCTTCTGTGAACCTCAGAGTTGAGAGGGAATAAGAATACTGTTGATGTCCCAGGGGTATCAGAGGAATACATAAACATAAAAAATATTCAACAAAGGCTGTTCTTGAATTTACCTGGGGTAAATTGTTTTGTTTTTTTAGTCGCATTGGGGATGTGCGCCCTCTAGTGGTAGAGCCCCGCCCAGTGGTGGTGCAGTAGCCTTGGGGAGGGCTGAAAATGGATCAAAACTCGTCCCTGAGTTTTTCTAGAGCAAGAGGTGGCTTCCAATCCAGAACCACAACAGCTGAGTCCAGGAACGGGGATCTATGTACATATTTCTCCGGAGAAACAATAAAAAAAAAAGAATCTAGTCTGGGCCCCTGGGAGTTCTAGAGAACTCTTCAAAAAGGAACAAAGCACAATGGTAGGGAGACCATGAGGAGTCCAAAGACAGTCCACACTCTCCCTCCCTCCCCTACATCTTCACCCTCTCCAATCTCATGCCCTGCTTGGGTTGTGCAGGCCGAGGCCCACAGGAGTCGTAGGGATTTTCCATCATCTCCTAGGACGTCGAAAACCGACTAGACCTGCCAGCACCTGAACCCCAGCACCATGCTCTCTGCCCTCCAGCGAAAGGTCAGCTTCTCTAAGCAGGAGACAGGAAGCCGAGATGTTTCATTGAATCACAGCGGTGGTAGAGTTTCGAAGAAGGGAAAAAGGCAGCAGGCGGAGTTCCCGGGGCTGGAGCCTTGCCTAGCTGGTCCCCAGGCTCAGGGAGGGTGGGAATGACGCAGCCTGGGCCCAGCAGGTCTCAGGAGCACCATTCGCCGGGAATCTGCAAGCGAAGGCAGCCAGGACTGCGAGGCTCTGGGAAGGACAGCTGAGCCTGTCCAGGCTGACTCACTGGAGCTCCGTGCATGGGGCACAGCATGTATTCAGCATCCTGTCTTGTTGGAATCCGAGGGACACCCTCACCCTCTCCCATGCACACATATACACCACTACAAAAAAGTTCCGCAGGCCAGGAGAATGTGTGTAGCTGGCATGAGGGAATAGAAGCCTTCTCAGCAAGGAAGGGTCACTTTGGAACAGGGAAATCCCTAAGAGCCCATGGGAGGGAGCAGGAGAGCCGGAGGCCAGGCCCAGCTGTGGGCTGGAGACTAAACCGATAGATAGATAGCTCACTTTCCGGTCACAGGCCCCCTTCCAGTGCCACGTGTCCTAAAAACCTTCTCACAGAGTGAAGCCCAGGGAAGACTCAGCACACTTTTGTGGGGTGAGCCCAAAATACAGATGGAACAGAAGCTGAGATTGGAAAAGAGAGATTTCAGGATGCTCAGCCATTTCTACCCAGCACAACTGTCCATGTTTCTCCCCAGGACTATAATGAGAAAGCAAAGTCTGTCATCCTCTGGTCCCAGACTCGGATTGAGATGCTAGAGCCATCTTGTATATCAGCCATCACCAAACTAAAGCCCTGCCTCAAATTGTGTACTCCTGGAGCTAAATGTAGTGTAAAGGAATGCAAGGTGACAGAGAGAGAGAGAGAGCAGTCTCAGACCCTGGCTCTGCTGAGCCCTGACTGCATGACCTTAAGTATGTCATTTGTATCTTAGCTGCCCCATTTCCTGAAGTGACAAATAGTGTCCTCTTCAAAAAACATTTATGAAATATAAATAACTACTGTCGTTGGTGAACCCTTTGAGATCAGGTAACGGTTAGTTGCTCGGGCTGCACTCACTCATGGAATTCCTCATATACCCCATTGCTGACTGCTCCATAGTCTCCCTAAATAACCTAAGCCACACTATTAGCTCATGCCATGTGAATAGCATACCAATGACATTCGATTTGGGAACTTGGGTCTGAGTGAGATGACAAAGCCCCGGAACACACTGAACGGGGCACTCCTGTCTCTGTCAAGATCTGTCAGGACTGAACAGATTTTGGCCTAGCAAACCAGAAAAAGTTTGAGAATGGTCTTCTTGGAACCTGGGATCCCTGACCAAATCTATTCACAAGTCACCTCTGAGGCACCCCTCTGAGATAGACTTAAGACCAGACACTCTAGACAAAGCATCTAGGAGCCCAACTCCATTGTTCTCATGGCTAGGAAAAAGCCTGGGGGATGATAGCAGGCAATAGGCTTGGGCCTCTTTCCTTCTGGTGGGATAATTCACTAATGGGAAGGCCTTCAGTTCTGACCTCTTTCAGAGGTCTAGCTGGCCCCTTTAAGAAGAAAGGAGAGAGCCACTTCCTACACTGTGCCCCTCCAGCTGCAGATGTGAAATTAGGGCTCTCGCACCCAGGCTGAGCTGAACTGAGAGAGCCTCTGCTCATCCCTTGACCTTCCAGCCACCCTCTGCCTCTCCCAATCCCAAGTCCCCATGCCTTGGTCCTGGCCCCTCAGCAGCCACAGCCATCTCAGCTGATCTTTCCCTGGCTGAAACTCCTGGCCGAGCTATACAGCCCTTCCCTTCCCACTCCGTGCTTGGCAGGAGGGTAAGCGGCTGTTCTCAAGCTGGGCCTGGGGGGCTGGCCAAGGCTAATGAGTGCAAAAGAGGGCGGAGGACTGGACTGTTGAAAAACGGAACCCCCTTTCCCAAGGAGCCAGTCCCGCCCACCAAGGGGAATGTGAGGTGAGATCAGCTGTGTACACGGAAGTGGTTAGGCTTCCAGAAGAACTGACTGGCCAAGGAGAATCCAGACCCCCACAAGAACTTCATCTGCTATCCATCTAAAGACACATAGGCACATGCCCAGGTGAGCACTGGGCACCATGCTGGCTACCTATCAACCTGACGCTTTCCCATACTTGGGTCAGCTATCTCTCACCTCAAATCTACTCCAAACTAGGAGAAATCTAAACCTGTGCTTGGGGTATTGATAAATATTGGGTGGAAGTCCAGGTACTGCCATTGGTCACCTGTCTGGCCTCAGTGTCTTCATCTATAGATGGCAATGATGGTAAGTACCCACTTGGCATCATTCTAGAAGGCTATGGAATGCATGTAGCATCTAATGAGCTACTAGTATTAAACTGTACTGAGTTTGCACATACTTCTCTCTACCAGTCTGCTGGCTCTGCAACCCCACCCAGACTCAGTTCCTGTCAGGACTAAATAGGGATCCCTGACCTGCCTGAGCAGTGGAGCAGCCTCTGCTCTCTGCTCTGCCATCTTCCTGACTTCCTGCGGCCTTGCCCAGAAAAGCATGCACAGAGACACAATGTATCTTTGCTGCAGAAAGAGTCTGGGTTTCTAGAACTCATCCCAAACCATCCCTGGACCATCACGGAGGGGGATCAATGTGAAGCAGAGAGAGGCCATCTAGAAAAAAACGACCTTCCCAAGATTTAAGTCTAGGCACCCAAGGTCAAGTCCATGCCCACCAATGGTTAGCAGAAAGACCCTCGTTTTTTTGTGCATACTAACCCAACAATGCGGTGAAGGACCTGAATGATTACCTAAAGGCTTCGAGGCTCAAGGCTGAACAAGTCAAGAAAATGCAAATTCAGCTCTCGAGACATCTCTGGCCTTTCATTGCTTTCTTGAGTCAAAGAAAATACTTTGACCCTTTTATAGGGATTTGGGGAGGGAATGCTTCATCCAAGAGAAACAGCTTCTGAAGGACTCCAGCCAAGAAAGCCGAAGGACAGGGCCAGGAGGGTCCTCTGTTCACAGTATGGGTAGGAAGCTGAGGGAGCAGGAGCCAGAAGACAGGCAGGTAGGGGGAGACCCCCATTCCAGCTGCTGCATCTCTCTCTCTCTCTCTCTCTCTCTCTCTCTCTCTCTCTCTCTCTCTCTCTCTCTCTCTCTCTCTCTCCCTCCCTCCCTCCCTCCCTCCCTCCCTCCCTCCCTCCCTCCCTCCCTACCCCTGCCCACCATCCCAGAGTTTACACAGAGCCCTAGCCCACCATGACTCCTTAAAGGACAGATTCTGGTGCACACTCATGAACGCTTGTCATTCATTTCCTCACACAGTCCAGCACCCTGCCCTCAGGCATCCTTCAGTCAAAGCAGGATTGACCCTGAGGGAACAACCCCCAAAGACGGAAGAGGCTCATGGTCATTGCCGAAGCTACACAGACAAGTTTGGATAAGGTAGCAGAAAGTGACCAGCAGGAATACTGGGAACAGAGGGCAAAAGTGTGGGTATTTGGGGGAGGAGAGAGGCATATGACCTACAGCTACCCTTTCTTAAGTGTGGTCCTCATCACTACACCAGGCCATACCAGCCAGGAGTTTCCCAGCATTCACTGTGGGCCTTCCCCTCTAAACTTCCTATGGGAGTTACATTCGATTCCAGGTAGGACTTTCCATTCAAGCCTTGGGAGATCTTTCAGCGCTACCCCTGTCCCACTCCTCAGAAACACCAGCAAAGTCACAGGCCTGAACAATACGGCTCTTACCGGGAGTATAACAGACCCTTAGTTTGATCCCCAGCACTGGAAATATTCTGAAGTCCCCTCCAGAAGGCTCCAGTCCTCAAAGCCACAGGTCTTAAAGTCTAAACGAGAGTCACCAAAGCAGCTCCACGCTTTTGAGCATTTTCCTGAAGAAGGAGTCGGCAGGAGGGACGTGAGAAGAGACAACAGGGGACCTGTTGTGGTTCTATATGGCACTGTCTGTCCCCAACAAGGAAAGCTCTCAGCAGAGTCCTAGGAAGTCAAATGGTGCCTCCAACTGTAGCCTGGCTCCTGTCCACTAGGAGTGTGATTATCCCTGGAGAAGCCTCTCGGGTCCTTTGCTTCTTATACCCAAGTCAGCATTTTGACAAGGAGAGGTGATTGTCACTCAGGAATTCAAGGGGAAAAATGGCAGACAAGCTCTTTACTTCCTTCACAAGCATGGGGAAGATCTGATTGAGCCCATCTTACCTAGTGAGCCCCATCTTACCTAGCAGCCTCTACTTGCACTGCCTTACAGATCTTGTCTTTAATCTCAGAGAAGTTAAGTAGCTTGTCCAAAGTAACCCAGGCAACAAGAGAGAGCAAAGCACCACTTAACACTGCCACAGGCTAAGCTAAGCAGCTTTCCTTTCTTACTGTTCATATGCTCACCAACAAAACATCTACTTATGTTGGGTCCTGGACACATAGATCAAAGTCTTCTGTCTCTGAGGAGCTTCTAACACAGTAAGATGAAAAGATAAATACCCAGTATTTGGTGATGCTATGTGAAAGGTTGAAAGATGTCAGATGTATTCGTCTGCCTATTTACTGCAAGCTGCTCTAACTAATAGCCCTGAATCTCAATGGCTTGACATCACATAGTCCAGTTTACTAGTTGTTATGTCCCACACACTCACTCTGAGGTCTAGAATATTCTATGGCAGTCTTCTACTGGATGTCAGCAAATAAGCAAGGGTGAGACATCATAGAGTTCTACATGGACATTTTTAGCCTGGCCCAGAAATTGCATACCTCCCTTGCCTGTATTCCATTGGTCAGGGACAGCCGCCTTGCCATCACCAACCTACAAGAAATACCGGCACCTGAAAAGACGGTCCTCAAAGGTAACCAGCAAGTGTGTGTTACAACACGGTTTCTTGGCCCCAGGCGGCCAGAGGTCCAGACCCACAAACCTGAAGCCCCAGACCCTTTAGCCGCCCGCAGCTGATCAGGCCCCCAAAAATGATTCAGAAGCTTATATTAAGTTCATGCTGTTTGGCCTATGGCTCAGGCACATTGCTAACTAGCTCTTTCATCTTAACCCGTTTCCATTAATCTGTCTGCCACGTGGCTCACCTGTGTTCCTTACATTAACTTAACCCGTTTCCATTAATCTGTCTGCCACATGGATCACCTGTGTTCCTTACATGTTTCTTCTTGGGTGGCTGGCTTGGTCTGTCTCTGACTCTGCCCTTCCTTTCCTACCTATTCTGATTCCCCATCTACTTTTTCTATGGTACCTGTCATGGGCCAAAATAGCTCCTTTATTTAAAGATTGATATTCACAGCATACAGAAAGACATTCCCATATCAAGTGCGTGTATCAACTGAGAAGCAGTTGAGACAGAAATTAACCTTGTAGGAACTGATATGCTTCTAGAAGATATGACCCAGTCTATATCCTCATTGCTCTTGGTAAGTATGTCACCTCGAGGTGAGTGTCCTCATGAGTAAAAAAGGCTTTTGACACTTGTAGTTGAGAGTAGGACAGTTGAGCACAGTAGGCACTCCATGTGACAGTCCTAGCCATTGTGGATCCTTGAGTTCACTCCCCTAATGGAGCTGCCTGGACAGACAGGTTAAAAATCACACCCCCTGCTTCCTAGCAAGTCTGATCACCACTCATGACCCAATCTTGAAGTTCCAGGAAGGGGGAGGGGAGTCTCCACGGAGGTGACCCTTCCCCCAGTTTCTGAAAGACCTTCCTGACCCAGATGCTCAGAACCTACAGACACTGGCACATCATTTAACAAAGAGGGCATCTGAGAGTCTAAGACCTCCTGTCTCCAAAACAGGACTGGCCAGTAGGCATCAGGTCATGTGCAAACTCTGAGCCGCCGGTTGCGGCTACATGGAGGCTGGTGAGAGTGTAGAGATTTTATCAGGATTCAATGGAAAAGAATTCCAGAATCCACCAGTCATGTCTGTCAGTAACAGTACAGAGAGCCCACAACAGGTATTAATGTTCCTGAAGGTTATGGTGAGGATTGGCCCTTCTTGCCATCTTTACCTTCTCCCTAAAACACTTACAAGCAGACACAGAAGATGATGCTAAATAAGCCCGAAGAAACTGGAGAATAAAACCAAACATCTACTTGATAAAAGCCAGTTAGAACTCCCAGCAACTCCAGTGGTTACTGTCACCCAGCTAAACAACCAGAGCAGTCAGCAGCTGGAGCATCCTGAAGTACAGCAGACGTCTGTCACCATGCCACTTCCTAAGCATGTCCCAGCTGGGGAGTTGCCTAGTCCCCATTACACGCCTCCCATTGTGTCTTTCCTTACCTGTTCCCCCTGCACTCAAAACTAGCATTTGACTCTTAAGCAATGAGACACATAGATTGGAAGTGATTGAATTTTGTTCATCTGAGTGGTGGCTTGTGGCCCTGTTGTTCAAGCTCGGAATAAAGAGGTAATTCCTGATGTTTCCACATCACACTGCCACTGTCTGTGTCCTAAAGCTTTTGTAGATGGTGACCCTACTGAGTTCACCAATACGTTGCTGAAGCAAGCTGACTATACATACACTGTACGCATTCAACAAATTTACCTGGGTTTTTTGTTTGGGTTGGGTTTTGGTTTTTAGGTTGTTTGGGGGGTTTTTTTGTTTGTCTTTTGTTTTTTGTGTGTTGGGTTTTTGGATTTTTGTTTTGTTTTGTTGAGAAAGGGTTTCCTTGTATATCCCTGATTGTACTGGAACCGAACTCAGAGATCCGCCTGTCTCTGCCTCCCAAGTACTGGGATCAAAGGCATGCACCACCACTGCCTGGCAACTTACCTGAGAGAGGAGGAGATGGGAGAGGAAGAGGGGGGGCTGGATTAAAGAACAGGGTTCAAACTCACTTGCTGTGTGGTCTTTGACCTCTCTGTGACTGTTCTCCCTTGTATAAAATAAAAACAGTCTACAAGCAACCCATTATCGGTGGGTTTAAATGAGATAAACTATAAACGAGAGGCAGAGGGTGTTCTTATCACCAAAGGAGGAAAGAAGTTAGAGTTTTACATGATTCAAAGATCAAGTCCATCGCATAGCCGGCAGAAGGCAGGTGTTGCCCTTGTCTAAACACAGCTTGTGATACGATGTCTCCCTGACCATGAAAACCCCCAGAAAACTTCATTCAAAGCAGCTCAGTCAATAGAGAGAATGTGTTGACTCAAGACATTGGGACGGTTGGGACACTAACTTCAGGTAGGTTTTGATATGGTAGCTTAAATGTCATCAAATACCTACTGTCTAAGCAGCGAAGACCAGGTGACTGAACACTAATTAGTGGCCCATTCACCGAGCACATGGGAAGAACCAAAGGCTTTGTTTTGTGAAGACAAATAAAGAAAATTGTCCTTGACCTGACATGTAAAACAAATACTGGCTTTGATACAGAAGTCCAGGTTTTTGGTTACATGCAGCAAAGCTGTGTTGATGCTGTTGCTGTTGTAATAAAATACCTGAAGAGTCCATTTTAAAGTATGAAAGCTGGGTCTCAGTCCATAGCCTAAGAGATTCCAGTCCATAGTCCTGGGCTCTGTTGACGCTAGACCTGTGCTGAGGCCAAGCAGAACAGTATGGCAGCAGGCATATGTACAGAAGCTGCTCAGTTCATAGTGGACAGGAAGCAGGAAGAAAACACTGACCCCCAGCATCCGTGTAACGTCCTGTGGTTCAACTATAATCCTAGCATTAGGGAGGCAGAGACAATTCCCTGGAGGTCACCATCAACAAACTCTAGTTAAACCATATGCACACAAATTAAAATAAATAAATGAATGAATGAATAAATGGATAAATAAATAAACAAACAAACAAACAATGCAAGGTCAGCAGTGACCACATACACACACATACACACACACACACACACACACACACACACACACACACACACACTCCTCCTAACACCAACCCTTACTGTCACCGATGGAATGCCTGACATAAACAACTTCAAAGGAAGACTTTTTTTTCTGTCTAACAGTTTCAGAATACTCCATCCCTGGTTTCTTGACTCTTTGGCTTTGACAGAACATCATGTCATTGGGAGAAGGTGATGGAAAAGAATCTCCATCCACAATGGACAAGAAGCAACATGGAGGAGCCGACACCATGGCAGACAGGAAACCAGTAAGGAGATATAAAAATTAAGCAATCTGTGATACAGTTTCCAAGGGCATAGCCCCAGTGACATGCTTCCTTCAACCAAACAGGAAGTCCCACCCCTTCCTTACCATCTGTTCAGTGATGAATCATCAGTGCCAAACCATCTAGACCATCATCTCTAGCGACAGCCTTGCAGACATGCCCAGAATTGTGCTTTACTGATCTTCTAGGTATTCATTAACCCAATCAAGGTGAAAAATAAGATTAGCCATATACTAATTTAAGCCAAAGAAAATCATGGGAAGAAGGGATGGGGAATGGCAAATGAGGCTTTGAAACAGGAGTCAGCGGTTGGCAAGGGCCAGGTCAGGGAGCTTCAACAGTGGAAATGTCTCTGAGAATGGCCTGCTGCTTCTGTTTGCATTTAAAAGAAATCTCTGGCTGCAGACAGAGAAAGGAGGCTAAGACCAGGCCACTGACATTTTCCAAGTTAAGATGATGGAGTCCCACACAGGGATGGAGGATGGAGAGACACTAAGGAGACTCGGCAGGCTATGGGACTTGGAGGAGGCAAAAGTGGGGAGCCACCAAAGATTCCAAGCCTAACAGCTGAAGTGGCAAAGGCCGTACCCACAGAAATGGAGGCGGGGCAGAGAAGATAGCTTACCCTAAGTGAATCTCAGCGAGTCTGCTGCAGCCAGTGACATACAACCTACTCAAAGCCTGGGCCAAGGAGACCAGTCAGGGATGGACAGACCACAGAAGGATGCTTAGCCTGGTATCAGACGTCAGGGTAATTCCAAACTCCTTTGGGTACAGCGTGAGGCCTCTAGAGCCAAGTTCTGGAATGCTCTTTGCCTCTGGCCTCCTGCCACAGACATCATCTGCAGAGAATAGTCCCAGATGTAAGCATGGTGATTTCATCAGGGTCCTCGTGTGAGGGGACACATGTGTAGGAGATGGCAGCCCATCAGACCGTGGAAATTCTGACCCAAGAGGCTGAGACACAACAATGCGGTGGCCTTCTGCTCCTGCTGGCCCACGCCCAGTTCTCAAACGTGGCTAATTAGTGTAATGAATTATGACAAATGTGGATGGCGCCTCTGATTTGCTGACAGCAGATACAAACAGAGGCACTGGCCAAGAACCTCAGCGCGTACATTACACACACACACACACACACACACACACACACACACACACACACACACACAACTCCACCAAAAATAGCTTACCATCAGTCTGTAATCCATTGACTTCCATCTGTACTGAAACCTGGCAAGAAATGATGGCTGCCACCGAGGAAGGAAGAGAAAGCTGGAAACGTGGTCTCTCCCTACCTTTAATCACTTGGCCTTTCTTCTGCCACAGGTACCATTTGGTTCCCACCAGCCAGCCCTGTAATTCTTCAAGGACGGAACTTGAGCTCTCTAAGGACCTGTATACTTTATATACTAGATCAGAATGACTGGGGTCATGGAGCTATTTATCAGCATAGGAAGAAACAAAAATGGTCTGAGTTTGGCACAGGACTTGAAACAGATCCTATAACCAAACAGAAGTTGAAACCCAAACCAGGATGGGCAGACAACTAAGCCACTGACTGACTGATGGGTGACAGTCACTGAGCTGAAGGACAGATGGACGGATAGTTGGGTAGGCAGAAGACAGATATGTAGATAAATAGATAATAAGCAGATGACAAAGACAGTTATGGGTAGATAATAGATTGGTTGATTGATTGAATATGTGGCTGAATATTTTTCTACTTACTTAAATGTCTTCACCGTGCCCAAATCAATATCCATAGCCATTTGACAGGTAGTCACAGACACAGGGATGGCTAATATTGATTGTCAACTTGACTGGATCTGGAATCAAGTTAAAGGCACAACCTCTGGGTTGGTGTGTGTGGACGTCCCCGGGAAGGATCAACTGACAAGCGAAGCCCTTCCCCAGAGTGAGCAGGTCAGGCATAGGGAGGTCTGAGGAGAAAGCCATGCTCTTTTTGCCTGCTCACCTTCGTGTCTTGCTAATGAGTGCATCCATCTTATTGCTGTTACTGCTGCTGCTATCTTCCACTGGCATTAGGCCCCAGAGTCTTGGATTTTGCAATGTGTACTGAAGAGCACAGCTTTTGTGGTAACCCAGGCATTCAGAGACAGGTGAGGTGCCCAGCCTTGTGGACTAAGCAGATTCTCAGCCTCTCCAGTAGACAGGCAGCCATTTCTGGACTACACAGAAAGTATCTAAATTCCCTTTGCAATATGTATTTCTTATTTTGAATCTGTTCCTCTAAAAACCCTGAAAAATACTGATATACACAGAGTAATATAAATGTTTAGGTCACCTGATGCAAACATTTCCAGTCAGCATCAAACAAGGCAAGCCATGGCATTCCTATGTTCTCATACTGGAAATGAAGTTTCTTTTTAAAGATCCATCTGGGGTCAAAGTTTGCTCATTTTTGCCTTTGGTTGGTGATTTTGGTGTTTATAATTGTCCCAAACATAAGGGCCCCAGAATTCAAGATTTTGCCTTAGGGAGGGTTGTATCTCAACAGGAGTTACAGATCTAACACCTGTGTGTCCATCACTAATGACCATGCTAAATAAAGTGTTTAAAAGGAACATGCCAGCCAGGCAGACATGGCACACACCTTTAGTCCCAGCACTCCAAAGGCAGAGGCAGGTGAATCTCTGTGAGTTCAAGGCCAGCCTGATCTTCCAATTCAATTGATGAAGGGGTGACTCTCAGCTTACAGATGCCTCAGCATGCAATTCACAGTTAACAGCATGGCTCCGGATTAACTGTGCATCCTGCTTGTCAGCTGCCCACCCTGCCTTCCTCACCTCAGCTTCAAGTCCCTTGTAGGGTAGGGAGCAGACTTCCCTGTGTGTTCCAGCCATGCCTCCAGGGGTGGGGGTGCCCATTCTGGATACAAACTCAGGACCAGCCAGCAATAGAGGGGCATACAGTCATGCCCATAAACATGGTACTTCCTAGAAAAGCCATGTAAAAATTCAGACACGGTAATTCCAAAAGAACCTGTTGTCATAGGTCTGGAAGGATTGAGCAGATAAACACCACTCACCCACACACATGCACATGACACATATGTGCAACACATACAGGCACACACATGTAGCATACACATGCACATACATATACACATGCACATTCACAAATTTACTCTTGAAACATACACATGCATGCAAACTCACACATGAATATACACACACCTATGCAAATCCATGCACAAACATATGCACACTTGCAAACATGCACACACACACACATGCACACATCACACATCTGTAAAATTCTTATTGCACACATTTCCGAACATTCACATGTCACCTGTAACAGTACCAACTATTGTTCTTAAATTAACTCTTTCTGCCCTTGCTCTTATGTACTTAAAAGGCAAATTTATGTTTCTTCCATATATAGAAATTGATCATCAAAATATACTCATAACATTAAAATAGAAAGCAAATGTTGGTCCTGGAGCCAGCTGCAGCCCTCCATCTGAAGGCTGAGCATGTGTTTACAGCAGGTTTGTTCCAGCATGCACCCTGTCTGGGAGCTCTGTGCAGGGGGAACCACAGTTTACCCTTTCAATCCAGTTCAGGGCCTGCAGAGTGAAACTCAGAACATTATGCACTCAGGCCTGCATGTCTCTCCCAGACAGACCTGAGAGGGGGCAGCTGAGGAAGCCCTGGAAGAGCAGTGGAGGACTGGGCTCAGGGCTGCTGCTTTTGTCTGGCTGAGCCCTGTGCAACCTCACCTCAAAGACCTGCTGGGATTGGCTGCCCTTCCCATATTACCCTGTGCTCTCAGCACCCTTGTGGGACTCTTTTCCCCTCCTAAAACACCCTTCCTTCTCTGCAGGACCTGCCTCTCTTCTCTGTCAGTGAAGTTTTCAGCAGCACATACCATAAAATCCAACTGAGAAATGGATCCAAGGGAATTCCATCACCTCACCCGGGAAGATATTATATGACTTCGTTCTTCCTATCCCTTTGCCATGACTTCCTCTCCTTATGGTTGCAAAATGGCTACAATAGCTCCAACTATTGCATCCTCACATAAATAAATAAATAAATAATAAAACAAAAAACACTTCACAGAAAATAGTTGTGACTTTATCACACCTTTGTTGTTGTTTTGAGAGAGGGTCTTCCTATACAGATCAGGTTGACCTTAAATTCATACCCTTCTATCTTTGATTCCCAAGTGCTAAGATTTGGGAATACAGTTGGAATGGTGTGGGGGCAGTCAAGACTCATTGCACAGATTCATGTGGGGGTAGCTTCTCTGAGGTCCCTTGCCCCTGTGTGCTCAGAACTGACTGTTCTTGTTCTGAGAAGTCAGCCATATTTTCCCTGACAACTTATGTTCAGGAATCTACCTTCGGGAACTTGGGGAGGGAGGCCCCATGATCAATGGAAGCTTCAGAGACTCAGGGACAATGGCTAAAACATCTCATCCATTTCCCTTCTAGTCTCTTATGTACAAAGGCCCCTCCGTGTCCAACATCTCTCTCTCTCTCTCTCTCTCTCTCTCTCTCTCTCTCTCTCTCTCTCTCTCTCTCTCTCTCTCCTCTCTGTGTGTGTGTGTGTGTGTGTGTGTGTGTGTATGTGTGTGTGTGTGTGTGTGCGCGCTCGCGCACGTGCATCCATGTATGTGTTTTGTCTTGTCTCATTGGATTACTTTACACTTATATCAAATGTTTTCTTTTACTTTGTTTTTTTAGAACTGGGGCTAGAACCCAGGGCCTCTTGAAGACTAGGCAAGCATTCTACCGCCAAGCCATACTCCACTCTAAAATGTAATAATCAGTCTGCTTGTGAGCTTGACTTTGTCACTGGCCTATGAGCCCCTTTTTGTGGGCTAGGTTCACTCTGGGATCATCTGAAGATTCCAGGTAAACCCATGCCAGGCACGTTGATGTGGTGAAACTGAATGGACCAGGGAAGGAGGACCAGGTGGGAGACACAAGGAAGACCACACTGAGTCTGCAGTCTGCACTATCAGCAGGTTTTTCCAATGCAAGGTCCTCCTGGGAGAAGCCCACCCCTTTCCTCTCTTCCTATTTTGCTCTCTTCGGCTTGAATGTGGCTTCTTCCAGGCAGACTTCTCTGACTACACCTGTGCAGTCCTTCCAATGGTGGTGCTTACCACACTATGGTTATTACTGACTGTGCTGCTTCTCAGCCGTGTGTAATGCTCACTTTGGGGTTCCAAGGAGCCCAGTATAGCAAAAGCCCTCAGAAAACACTGCAAGTGGAGAAGACGAAGGCAGGGAGGCAAACCCAAGCCTTATAAACTGGTGTGTGCCCAGGCTTTCCCTACGATGTCCTCCTAAGGGACTAAGTGGAAGGCAGGCAAGTAGCCAGTGGCCAGAAAAAATGTTCAAGATTGGGACTGCCTATCTGTGTATGTGTACCAAACAGGCTAGGATAGGCTTAACCTACTTTGTTCAGGAGATGCTGTCAGTAACTTTAAAAATCACAGATATTCTGTAGAAGTGATATCTCACACAATCAAGTTCATTTAGATCTTGAATAAATAAAACAGTGACAATGGCAAGTGACAGCAAATGAAAGATGTGCCCTCAGGTAAGAGAAAGTAAGAAGTGAGGGCGGGGCAAAGTGACACAGATCTGCAATCTAGCATCCAGAAGGTTGAGGCAGAAGGATCAGGAATTCAAGGACAGCCTGGACTACATGAAAAGTTCAAGGTCAGCCTGAGATACATAGGGAGACTCTTCCTCAAAACAAAACAAAAAGTGTATTTATAGAATCTAGTAACCTCTGTATGAAAGTTGAGTAAGAATCACAAGTGTTCAGGGGGACGTGGGAAGCTGCAGTTTTCCATCAGACCATAGTATTTCACGTGGGACAGTCTGTAGAAAATGAGTTTGGGACTGGCAAGATGGCTCAGCAAGTGAAAGCATCTGCCACCAAGCCTGAGCTTGATCTCAGGGACCCACATGGTGAAAGTAGAGAAATGAGTTCCACAAGCTGTCATGTACCTCGACATGTACCATGACACTCACACACACACAGGAAATAAGTGTCATTTTAAAAAGTAGGTGAGCCTGGAAGATTTTGCTTCTGCGTTGAAACCAAGAGAGATATAAAAGTCACAGAGACATAGAATATGACAGGGGTAGACAGGCAAGTGGCATGACTCCCCAGCTGGGATTTGCCTTTTCCAAATCTTACACGTGGTAGTTCTAAGATGATATGGCCAGGATGTGAGTAGGTAGGTAGGTGCCAATAGATGGATGGATGGATGATGGATGGATGTTCGTCAGATCAGAGTCAGCAGGACTTTGCCCAGAGCCTCCAAGAATGATGAAGTTATTAATCTGGGTGGATGGAAGGTGGGAAGGACAAGAAACCTCTTCCAGGGAATCAAAGGAAACCCAGCAGGATGGCGCACAAAGACACTGAGTACCTAGACCCAGCTTTAGCTGCCCGCTTGCTTTTCTACCATACACACAAAAGAGGTTCTTTCTGGGCTTTGAATTCATTCCTATGTGTCTAGAACCTGTAGCCCAAGAATCTCACGCATCACAGGGAGAACAGGAGGTTGGAGGAGAGTTAAGGCTCTTTAGCCTAATAGACCTAAGTTCAAATCCCGACTTTTCGCTTAACAACTGTGTGACGACTCTAACAGGAAAATCACCAACTCGTTGTGGTAGGAGGGGAAGGGAGACTTCTTTCTGGTTTAATAAACATGTGCAGGGTTTTGGGAAATCAAACGAATGCCCTCCAGTGAGCCAGCTCCCCTGCTTACGCCTCGGTTTCTTTATTAGTAAGAAGCTACTTAGAGAACAGGAGAGAAGTCAACTGAGAGAATCGGAAAGGCACATGCTATGTGATGGCTCCTGAGCCTGCATGGGGTGGAACAAGCCAGCCCTAGGCCCGCAGACAGAGGATGGGAACCCCTTCACAGTGCAGTGGACAGAAATTCTCAAAGTGCTAATTAGGCCTGCACACTGCCCAGGGAGGGGGGATGCCTGCTTAATAACTGGCTTTCCCGCAGGGGTCACACCCAAGGCTACCTGCCACCTTTGCTCCTGGCCAGAGCTGGAAACCTCAGCCAGAAGGCCAGGCAAGTCCTGTCCCAGGACAGCATGCAATGCTGAGCCTGGCAGCCATCTGGTCCCCAATTCTGCCTAATGTCTGCAACAGACCTTGAGCTAATTGCCTGGTTGGGGCGCTGCCTGGACATCTTTAGCACCTAATTCACTACTGTTTCTCTGGAAGCCTCATTCCCTGCTTACAAGGGAGGAATGTGCCTGTTTACAGGGATTTTAAGGCCCCCAGAATCCTGGTTTGATCTGGCAAGGCTCCAGCTGGCCCCATGACCAGTAGGGCATCCTTGGTTTCCAGCTCAAGCCCTAAGCTGCCCCCAACACCAGACCATCCTCCTGCCCCAGATTTTGGCTCTACTTCCCATTCCATCCCTAGCAAAGGTGGAAGATAGGAAGAAACACAGGATTTGAGACATGTTATCAGGGACCTGGGTTCAAATCTCAGCTTGGTGGCTTCCTAACATGGGTCCTAGAAACAATACCATTCTTCTCTGGTCTGTTTTCCCATCTACAAAGGGAACAGTGTGACACCTTGCTCAATACGGTAACAGATGAGCTACCAAGAGCTCTGCTGGAACCATGGGTGAGATTCAGAATCAAGCATGTGCTGCTGCAGAGCCGGTAGGGAACTCCATCTAGACAGCTCCCATGGGTGAATGTAGAAAGCACCTTGTCCTCAAACTCACTCTATCTAAGATTTGGTGTTTCTCCATACCATTCCTACCATCATCTTGAAAAGCTATGCCTAGACTCCGTACACCCCTGCCCAATGCCCAGGCACACATCCCCACTGTGAGCACAGGGCAAAAAACCAGTATGCCCACCAGCAACCCCTCCCCAATCTCCCACTTCAGATCATAGAAACAAATTGAGGAAGGCATTAGTGGGCCTGGCTGTCCAATGATGAACTCATCCTGACCCCCTCACTCACTGCAAGGCCTAGAGAGTCTCTGTTCCTCTCCAGATCTGGGATGCCTCATCTCTAAAGAAACCAAATATCCCCTGTTGTCTCTTTAGAACAAGACATCAGCCACATGAGGTCAAAATAGTCGGGGTGTGAATGACACCACCCTAGAAAAAGTGTGATGCCTGAGGTCACATGATGGGGCATAGGAGATGAATCAAAAACACGCTTTAGGTCCTGTCTAGAAAGTGGGAAAAGCAATAATGAGGCTGGGGTCTGCACCTCTTTGCTCCATCGAGTGGAAAGAGACATACTGTGCACCAACGCTTACTTCATACAGCCTTCAGGGCTCCAGGGATTGACTTAACTGGGGTGGTAAGGGACGAAAATTACACAGACACACCAGAAAAGCTAGGATCAGGTGGTCTGGGCTTTCGGATGGAGAAGCTGTGGGAAGCTCAATGTGTTTACTATATACAGTTGAACAAGGAGGTATGTTTAGCCGATCTCGGTAGAGGCAGTCTACATAACCATCCCGGGGAGAGAGAACTACAGTGGGCATTTTCTGCACACAGTATCAACATCCATACTCATACCAAAGGAAGGGATTCCTCTAAGCCCCAACCCAGGGAGGCTTTGCCATTTTCCCGTGAGTCTGAGGCTTTGGTCCTCAACAACACACATCCACTCAAAGACTTCACATACTCAAAACTTCCTCTGCTCTCCACAAAGGCTAAAACAGGAGTCTGGAACTGTGAAGACGCTGTAACTCTGCCAAATACAGACAGCTCCAAGCATCCAGACTTGGGTCAAGCTCTGGCACTAGAGATGGACAGGGCTGGACTCAAATCCCAGCTTCTCTGTTTCCTTGCTGTGTGACCTCAAGCAAGTGACTCCTTTCTGATCCAGATCTACAAAGTATGGTTAACAATGACCACCCAAGAAGCTGCTTGTGGTGGATCCTGGTGCCCAGTGTGAGTTCTAAATATGGTGGCTGTGATTCTTGAGGTTCCCTGTACAGCTGGACTGTGGGAGCCCTTCTTGACCTCCTCCCTAGAGTGAGCATCCCTAACACAACATCATCCACGGCAGGGAAGTCATCTTGCTAGCCACTATGCCCATCATTCACATATTTCTTCTAACTCGAGAAATGTACAGAAAGTTCTGTCTAGAACAAAAAGAAGCTGAGCCACATCTACTGAATCTTCCCTCCTCAGGCCCAGGGTCCCTCAAAAGGAAGCGGTGTACCTTGGGAGCCAAGCATGGAAGTCCGAGCCATCTCAGGGATGCTGTTCCTGGGCAGTCCGAGTTTGTGGGAGCTCAGGTTACCCTGGGACAGCCTTAGGCTGGTGTCTGCCATTCTCCTCCATAGAGCTAAAGGCCCTTTGCCTGTCTCACTACTAACAGAAGCTTGAGGCAGAGTTTAGCCGCCTCCAGACCTTGACTCCATGTCTTTCTGGCCCCACTTGCCTACTTGCTCCACAATGGGGCTTCTCCTCTGCTCCTTCTGCCAGAAATACCCTACCCCTTAGTGTGGATGTGCATTGTCTTGTCTTTCAGGCCTCTTCCAGAGGCCCCCTCTGCCCCCTCTGAAACAGCAGACCTACTCTTCTTCCCCACCTTCTGCAATTTTATCTATAGTTTCCCTACTACTCAAAATCATAGTCCACACTTGTGTGTGTGTGTGTATGTGTGTGTGTGTGTGTTATACATGAACATATGTGTGTGGGTGCACACACCCAGGTGTTTTCAGAAAGGCCAGAGGTCAGTGTTAGGTGTCTTCCCCTATTATTCTCCACCTTACTTTTGAGACAGTGTCTTTCATTGAACCTGGATCTTGCATTTCAGTTCATCTGTGGGCTCTAGAATCGGTCTGTCACTGTGTTCCCTCCCCAGTGCTAGATGTCCGGCTTTTTTTTTTTTTTTCCAGTGCTAGGGATCTGAACTCAGATCCTCATGCTCGTCCCAGCAAGCTCTTTACCCATGAGCCATCTCCTCATCCCTAGAGACTGCTTAGCTCACACCAGCCACTGGGCCAGCAGCAGCCAGCAAGAGTGAACAGGGTATATTTTCCAGGCAAATGAACAGATAACTGAACTCTGATTCCAGAACCCATTTCTTGAGGTTATTTTTCAAAAGAATAAAAAAATAGAGAGGAGGGGATAGGAACTGAAGGGTGCCCAGCAGTTAGGCACTATAGCTTGAATAAGGTTCTCCCAAATGTCATGTACTAAATTTGGTCCTTGGGGAAGCATTATTGGGAATAGATAGAGCCCTATGAGAGGCCCTCAGTGGTACATCCTTCAAAGATGTCAGAGGATTCCAGGCCTCTTCCCATTTCTCTCTTTTTCTTCCTGGCCATGAGAGCAGTTGTAGCCTGCCACATACTTCCTTTGTGGTGTACATACGTTCCACATAGGGTTCCCCACAGATCCCACACATTAGGGTTCTCACCAAGGGTTTCACTGAAGCCTTGAGTGAGTTGATGATTTTGTGATTTTGTTGAGCCTGGGAGCATCTATCTGTCAAATGTGGAAGGAAGCAGAGGGCCTCAGAAGGTGCCCTGCCTCTGTCAGTCAGTGATCTTGGCCAAGCACTTTCATGCTTCTGAGCCTCAGTTCATCATCTACAGAGTAATCACAGCACTTCCCACCCCACTGGGCACCTAGAGGGCCCCACAAAGTCTCAAGGACACAGGCTGTGCCTGGCAGGAGGGCAACTGAAGTGGTAGGATTGGGGTGGGCAGGTCACAATGTAGATCTGATTGTCCAGAGTTCAGGGCGATTTTTCAGAAGCCCAGGGCCCTCCCTGACCATAAGACCTCTCCCCCAAACCCCTCCCACCTAGGACCCTTCTAGCCAGTCTCTGCAAGATTATCAAAGAAGGATGACAAGGAGGCTTGGGGTCCACTCCCACCTATGCAAGAACAAGGGCCTGGACTGGAGGCAGCTGGAGGGGAAGGATGTGGCTGCAAACCTCCCCCCAAACTTCAGGAAAAGGGCTCCCTGGAGTCTGCTTCTAGCCCTTGGGTCACTCTAGAAGAGCAGATCCACCAAGTCACAGCATAGGAGAGAAATTCCAAGGATAAAACTGACCTCAAAATCCAGACTGTGGAATTCATAAACTGTTCTTTGATGTCTTCCCAACACTTGGCAAATGTGGTTAATCAATAGTGATGGGTAAACACATCAACAAAGCAATTAATCTGAATTACTAATGGAGTTCCCTGTCGGCTGGGGTACATCCCCAGGGCCCAGACTTGAATGGAGCTGTGTAAATGCCTATGAATAAATGTTTGAGTCCACCCCTACTTCAGGAACACTGGAAAACTAATTTTCTGAATCTGATACAGATATCCAGGGCAACTGCTCTGAGGTTGCCTCTTCAGTGCCCAGCACACACCCATGTTGATGAATGAATGCTCATAATCCAGCCCTCAGCACAAAGGCCAAAAAAAAGGAAGCACAAAGAGATTACCCTGCGAGAGCCTCATCCCCAACCACCACACTCCTCACGATTTGTTTGGTTTTTTTTTTAAATAATTTGTGGTTTGTTTTTAATTGTTGAGGCAGTAATACTTGGTTCATGAAACTGCAATATACAGAGAGGTGAAATAAATAGCTTATATATATAATATATATAATATAGCTGGTTTTAAAATATTCCCTTATCATTGGTGTACTAGGTCACGTGAGTCACGGAAGGTCCATAGCAGCATCCTCCAGAACTGTGGGCAAGGCAGGCCACCATGATTGGACGAGGCGTCTGTCGTCGGAAGGTCGAGGCGCGGAGAATTCTCAGGGGCGCCTTCCCTGCGCGGTGTCGCGGGACAGCTTGCAGTGGACAATAAATAAATGACTGCAAACCAGAGAACGATTCTTGTTGGAGTCTAGGGCAGGAAGAGGGGGAGGGCTGGGGGAGGGGGGAGGGGCACTACTTTTTTTTCCCCCCCTCGAGGGTTTTTGTTTTGTTTTTGCTTTCAGAACCTTTGGGGAAAGGACTTTGGTTTCTCGCGGTTTTCTCATTCCAGTCCTCCTCTGGGGATGAGTTTTGAATCGTCACCCCCTAGAGAGGAGCAAGTACCTGTGGGTTGACAGCAGGCCCCCTTTGCCAGTCCTTTGTCATGGGGTTCAGGTCAACTGTAGAATCCGATCGCCCCCCCCCCGACTTTAGGTTCAGTTTTTGTCTTCTTTTAAACACAATGTACAAAAATAGAGATTCTTCCTTATTTTTCGTGTAAAAATATTCCTCTGATGTAGTTTTCTAGGGGTGAGTCTGTCTGGACCTAGCCGGGGTGAGTGGGGCGGATCCGCCGGGAACGCTTGGTGACGGTGGTGTACTTGAAAGGCTTCTGCAGCTCAGCCTGTCCCTTGGGGTACCGCTTCATGAAGTGCACATCTTGCTGGTTCTCCCGGGTCTTGGGACCCTTGCGAGGCCTCCCCTTCTTGGTGAAGCCCACGTACCAGCCTGAGTACTTGGCTGACATCAGGGCTGTGTAGTTGTTTTCCAGAACCTTCTCAATGAACACGCACTCCTTGCTAGTACCATCAGGCTGCAGGAGAGAGAGAGAGAGAGAGTCAAAGAGGAGAGCCAATGATCCCTGGTAAGTGGGCTACCGCTGGCATTACATACAACTGCAGTGATCATAGTGGGTACATGGGTCCCTTACACCCAGGTCCCCATCAGGTCTGAAGAGGCTTCACTCAGCTCCCACACCAGCAAGTGTAGTCCAAGGGAACAAGCGTGGGTGTACATGCCCTGTGAACATGGTACCAAGAAGGGCTCTGTTTAAAAAGACTTTACAAGCTTTGTAGGCATGGGTCTAGAAGATTCGGGAGCCCAACTAAAACCCAGCTGGAAGCCTTTGCCAGAAGGAGAAAACAAGGGGAAAAGAAATTGGAGACATGAAGCTCTGGAATGGGCCCCGGGATGTGGCTGAGGCTGTAGCAGCACAGCAGAAAGGGTCTGATCTCTGCTTCGTTATACGCAAATAGTTTTTTGTTTTGTTTTGTTTTGTTTTTTGTTATAGGACCCTGTGACTTCCTCAGTGTTCCATTCAGGAAGGAGAGTCCCGTCATCATACAGAAGTCCTCTCCCTCCTTCATAGATGTAGGCTCCATATCACCTCTACTCGAGCAACACACCTAGATCTAGCCAATCAGATAGTAGCCCCTTCCAGACACGTAACCCAAGCCCACCAATCAGTGTATGCCAGAAACATAAACAAAAAGATAATGGATTTAAACTTGAGGTATTTGTAAGGCTGAAATGAGGGCAGCCATCTTACCAACATCAAAGGAAATCCTGTTGGGCAGCAATGCCAGCCCTCAGGAAGCAAGGCCAAGCAAGAGAATGAAGAAACCATGGGCCCCTGGTCATTACATTTGGGCTCTGGACCCAGCTGCATCTGCAGGTCACATTACCTCACCACCATGTGGGCCAACAATGTCTCATTTCCTTTAAGTCAGCTGACGTTTTAGTCTATCATTTGTCAGAGAAATGAGTCCTGGCAGATCTGCACAAAATCTGATGCTAAGTCGGCCGCTCAACCCTTCTGCAGCACAGTTCAACACAAAATATACTCAATGTGAAATGTGGCACACTTTACTACTTGGTCTGAAGCAAGCTAGGATCCATCCAAAAATAAGACGTAGCATGGCCAAACTCCACAGGCTGCATAAGGGGGCCCTGGGGTCTCAGGTTCCTGAACAGATGTCTAAGTCTTGAGAGATTCGATATGCAGGACAAAGAGCACTAGCTTTGGAGCCAAGAGCCAAATGAACCCTAGCATATCTTGTGACCCCGGGGTAGCCAAGGCCTTCCTCCAAACCTCAGATTCCTCTCTGGGCAAAGGACTGCAATGCCTTCTGCGTCATAGACTCGCAGGGAGTTACATATACAAAGTCTGACACACAGGGGAGCCTCTCTGGGTTGTTTCTGAAGGGCAGGTGGCTCTGTTGGGACTTCCCTGAACAAAAGACAGTGGAGAGACCTTGCATCCTCCTCCTCCTGGAGCAGCAATTGCTAGATCAGAGAGTGGGAAACACAAAGCCGGGCCGGCTGACTTAGCAGCACAAGTTTCCAGCTAACATCTCCAAATTTAGGCCAGGCCCGCTCCTCGTTCCGGACGGCAGCCTAGCCAAGTTGGAAGCCCAGCGGTCTGGCTGTGTGTGGAGACTGAGGTGCAGGTTCCAGCCTTTTGTTTGAAGTGGAAAACTGGCCGGAGCTTCCAGGGACATTCACCTTTGAGAGAAGGGCAACCTAGTCTCTGCAGACGGAGTGCTGAACTCTGCAGAATGGCTGGATAGAGAAACTCTCCGGGAAATGCTGTCTTCCAAGTCATCTTCTTAACAGACAGGGCAGGTTCAAGACATACATGATACCCAGAGGTAGAGATAGCAGTAAGACTATTGTAAAGGAGGGCAGGAAAATGTGTGCAAGGCAGCTTGAGGCCAGTGAGCTCTTGGCTCTAGGTCTCTTGGGGAAAGGTCTAGAAGCTCCTTATCCAACTCTTTACAAAGGCTAGACAGCACCATCCTATTTCTGTCCTTCGAAGCTCAGCTCTGTAATTGCCTCCTCTGGGAAATACCCCTGATCGCTGTTTCACCCTCTAGTCAATGCCTCTACTTCCCTCAAGAGGCAATGGTCTAACTCAGGTGCAGCCTACTGTTAGCCTCTTAGTCTTTCTTAGTGGAGAATCTATGCTCATCATAGGCTCCACCACTGCATCCTAAGAGCTCCTCTGTGCCCTGGGACGTTGGAACCAGCCCAGAGCCCAACTTCCTGGTCCTTTGAAATAAATGTGGACATATTCTCAGCATCTGCAATTGAGATCCTATTAGTTCACACACGCCATCTTTGGAAGTCCCTGGATACCCACCTCTTTCTGACCCCATGCTCCAATGGAGTACTCTACATCTACTTGCTTCCTCTTTAGTCCAAGAGCTCACTAAGATCAGGATTGGTTCTGACTTACTCTAGGAGCTTAGCACAGACCTTAGCCCGAGACACAGTTTATGGCCAAACCAATGAGAGCCTTACAAGATGAATGGAATAAGTGGAAGGCATTCAAATGAGTCTGAAAGAGAATCTGCTCTCTGAATCCACGGTGTCTCTCCCATGTCCTTCCAGGGAGACTCGCTGTTCAAGGAAGCAGAGCAAACTGAGGGCTTGAAAGTTCTACTGGTCTCTCCCTACTCTTTCATTCAGTATTTATTGATTGCTAACCACAGGCCAGACATTCCCACACCCATTATGTCATTTCACCCTCTTAAGTCACTGAGACTGACTCTGCCTGGAGAAAGGAAACCAGCTAAAAGAGACAAAGGGGCTTGTCCAAGGTCACGGCACTTGAAACTGGCCCCTCACACACTTGTCTCGTGTCCAGTTCTGGCTACAAGGGAAGAAGCAGACTGAGTTATGAGCATCAAAACTCACCTCCCACGGAGCCACCACGGGCACACAGTAAAACGTGGGCACAAAGTAAAATGCTGTGCAACAGTCTAGCACAGATCAGGCCTGTAGGCTCAGCACATGTCTATGTACTGGGAAACTGGGCTCTGGACAGGTCCCGACACCACAGGGCATAGAGGGGCTCCTGGGAATAGTAGAAGCCTGTGATGAACACAGACTCTCCACCCTGGATTCAGCCAGAAAAGACAAGAGATTAACAGCAGGCTGTACCTGAGTTTGACCATTGCCTCTGTTTTTAATCCCTTCTATGACTAGAAGCCACTTACATTGACATCTAAAAGAAATCAATTAATTAATTAAAAAAAAAAAAGCTTGGGCCCCACTTCAGAACTTCGAACTCTGCTAGCTAGAGAAGCAGGGGCAACGGCTTTTAGAGAGTAACCTAGCACCTCAGAGACATGGAGGGTTAGTCAAGATCAGCTTTCTCCTCCATCTCCATCTCCATTCCCATACTTCCAATGAGAGTCACAGTCTTCCTGTGTGACCCGAATCCTGGTGACATCACTAAATTCCACCTCACCTAATGCCTAGAGATTTTAGATCTACTGGGGAGGGGGGGAGTTTCCCTTCTTCTGAAAACACTGAATTTCTCAGTGACTTACAAGTAAAGTGGCCTTAATCCCCTGCCCTGAAAGACTCTGAGACTCTGTTATTCCCAAAAGAACAAGGTGGGGGAGTGGTCAGCATTTCTTTCTGGACTAAGCTACCTTCTGGACAGATGGATAGGTTCAGAGAGGTGGCCTGGAGCAGGCTACCAGAGCATGCTGTAGCTAGGGCATCTGAAATAGCTGTCTTCAGGGCTCAATGCATGATCCCTGCTCTGGTCAGAAATTTGCATGGCTGATACCTATAACTCAGAAAAGAGGGAAGCATCTTGCTAAGGCGCTCCAATGCAGCAGAGGCCAGAGGTCCCGTGGGTGCAGAAATGATGCCAAGGCCTGGCCTCAGGCTAGTGAGCTCAGTTCATATAGTGCCTGTCTGACATACGCAGAACTCAGGGTGCATTCTCAGCAACACATGAATCAGGGGTAGCTATGCATGCCTCTAATATCTGCACTCAGGAAGTAGAGGCAGGAGGATCAGAAGCCCATGGGAGTTCCAGAGTTCCAGAACAGCCCTCGAACAAGGGGATTATGTCTCAAAAAATAAAATAAAATAACCCTGTCTTTGAAAAGGGAAGGAGGAAGAGCCTGCCTAAATGCCTGCATGAGCCCCCCCCCTTACAGTCAAGGCTCCAAGGTTCAGTGGGCCAGGACGCCAGGCTCCCTGGCGTGTTGTACCTGTACCCCTCAGGCTCTGCATGAGCTCCCAACCTGGAGGAGAATGCAACCTGAGGACAAGGCATGACATCCAGGTGAGAGAAGGAAAGCATAGACATCTGTGGGAGGAGGGCAGTGAGCTAACTAGGGGCCAGGGACTTCCAGAGACCCCTGAAGGTGAACCTGAAAGAAGGGTCCATGGAGAGAGAGCAGGATAGAGCTGGGAAGGCACAGAGCCCTAAATCCACATCTAGGTAATGGAGGTGAGCAGTTCAGAGAGGCTCGGGCATGGAGAGACCCAGCTGAGTGAGCCCTAAGCTGATCTAGGAACGGAGGGCAAGTTCAGCTGGGGGCCTGAAGCTTCCCAAGCAAGGCAATGAAGGTTAGGGCAACAATATCTGGAAACCGCTAAGACTGTAAGGAGAAGACACACCCAGCCATTAAAAGGGGGACTCTCCCCCCACGGCAGGACCCAGCCTGACTGAGCAGGGAGGGTACCATCAACGGCCTACCAAAAGTGTGATCCCCTGGGTCCAGAAGGGTGATGGAGATAGTTGGACTAGGAGAGCGCACAGTGGAGACAGGGGACCGGCTGCTTCGCTGCTAGCCTTGAGCCAGCTGAACCCTCACCAATATTAATGACGGGAGAGAGGACAAGGGGGCAGGAAATTGGAGCCGGCTCCTGTGGAAGCGGTGACTCAGCGGCCAGCGGGTGGGAGGCAGCAGGGCTGCAGCCTGAGGGGACCCGTCGTTTTCCTGACCCTATGATGGCACTCCTGGGGGTCAGGATGCCGGGAAGAGCGCAGGCAGGGAGGCGGCATGGGCAGCGCAGACAGTGGGCGCAGAGGGAGCAAAGGGGAAAACCCAGGCTCAAACCCAAAGCAGGTTGGTCTGGGAGGAGGCCCAGGCCGGCAGCAGAACAAAGCGCCAGACGCGGGGCTGGGCGGCCGCCGCAGGAAACGGCTGGCCAAGACGGGGCCGGAAGGGCCAGGGGACCCGGCACCCGCCCCTGCCCGCAGCCGCAGCGGCTGAGGGACCCCCTCGCTGGCCGGCCTGAGACCGTGGAAAGTGTATCACTAATTGAAACCACTCCTCAGCATCCAAACGCTCTTCGGATTACTATTATTTTGTAGCTTGGGTTGGTATGGGTGTGTGGCTGCAATCTTTCCCTTCCATATCCGGCTTTGAATTCCGCCTAGCGCTAGTATGGGATTTGGGACAAGTGTCCAGGGATGTGGCCAACCCTCAGCTTTCCCACCCGTGAAATGGGAATGGTAGTGATGCCAACCTGCCAAAAGTATCTGCAAGTGTTTTTTTGCCCAATGTCTGAGAGACAATAAAAGGTAGACATCATTATTCGTGTGTCGTCAACCCAGAGAAAAGGGGACAGAGAAGAACTAAAGGTTCAAGAAATCAAATATTGCTTCAACAAGGTTGACCGTTCTCCCCGTATGCCAACAAGGTGTATTGGAATCAACTTCCCCAGGACCCTGTTCTTAAGCAGAGGCCCATCATCCATGCCACCTGTAGAGACAGACTCCACCCTCATTTCCATTTAGAAGCAGGGAGAGTCCCTGAAGAGAGCAGACAGGACAGAGAGGTGACTTCACTATAGAGCTACTGTGGATGACATCTTTCTCTCGAAGCTTTGGGAGACACGAGCCTGTGACCTTCACAAACAAGCACATGCTCCTTCAGGGAGCATCCAAACCCAGCAAGTGGGCACATGCACACACACACACACACACACACACACACACACACACACACACACACTCGCTCACTCACAGGCTCAGGCATAAACACAAGCACATATGTGCACACGCACCTCACACATACGCTAATTCGACACTTGTGGCTCCCAGACCTGTTCTCCAGTAATAAAACCTTCCTGAACTGATGGAACCGTGGGCCAAGGTCTGAGGAGTGACTGCTTCCAGAGACTGCTGCTCCCAAGCCCTGGGGATTATTAAGATGGTCCCTGGAGTCACAGCCCATGCATGGGCTGCAGGATCCCTGTTCCCAGGCACAGAAGCACAGGAGCTGCCCGCCCCAAGGGTTCCTCCAGAACTCCACATCCTTCTCCAGCCGAGTCCAGGGCTCTATGGCACCAAGTGGCAGCCATAAATAACTCAGCCTGGCTCTGCAGAAACTAAAATAATAGCCAAAAAGACAGGAAGACATGCCATCAGGTTCTGTGCTCTCTCATCCAGATATATACAAGGACTGTGTTCGAGGGAGGGCTGACAGACCCTGGATATGCTTTGCCAGTTCTCCAAAGCTGGCTGAATGGACCCAAGTGCCCAGGATTTCATCACTCACCTTCCCCACCAGCTTGCCTTTTCGGTTCATACACAGGTAGAACTCTGTCTCCTTGCCCTTGATCCGGACTTGACTCCCGAAGGTATCTGTCTCCACTAGGAGCTGGGCTTCGAAAGGGGGGAGAATAAGACAAGCTTTTTAACCAGAGGCAATGGTGTAGTCTGCAGATCCAGCAACATGCTCCCTGACCTTATCCCTGGTCCCTCACTTCCCCAAACGTAAGCTTGGAAGAGGACTTCTAGGAAGGGTTGGGAAACTGCTCCCAGTTCACCCATAATCCAGTCTGAGAGGAGTTTCTCTCATACACCTCCTAGCCTCTCAACTCCACTCCCCAAAGTGGGATCAACAGTCACACAGAATACCCAGAGAAATAACCAAGGGAGCACGCGCGCGCGCGCGCACGCGCGCGCACACATGAAGCCTCTGGAACTTCATGTTGCTTCCTTCAAAAGTTAGATCAGATGTCCTTTCCCCAAGGGCAAACATGTGGGCTCCCTACTGATGCCCTTTGGCACCTTTAACCTGGCCACTTGACACAGGAAGACACAGAGGTGAAGGTGTCACACCCCTGGCAAAGAGTCTGTGTTCAGAATCTCCTTCCCCTGACTAAGGCCATCGAAACTGATGAGTAACTAATGTTCAGGAGCATAGAGGTCTGATCAGGACCCAATTCTCCCCACCCCACCCCCACTCCCAGGACCAGAGCCCATCCTGATGCACACTGCCCCCCTAAATCCTTGGCAGACAAAGGCATCAGGGACCTTCCTTTTAGCTGGTCCACATTTCCCCCTGTGGGATTTAGAGTGACTTGGGGTGAGGTCTGGCTCCTCTCTAGTCTTGAACCCCCATGACCCATTCTCCATTACCGGTCCCCTCCCCCATGGCTGTTTTCTTTGGCTGGGACCCTTCACTTCCAGCACCTGCCCCTCCCTCAGCTACAAAAGTTTCACTTCAGTGACAAGGGACTTGCTTCTCCATAATCATAGCCCCAAATTCCTGAGTACAAATATCTATGGAGCCACAAGGAGTGTGCCTCGGTGCCCCTAAAATACACTAGGTATGATTTTAATAAAAAACATTTACAAATATAGGCCCTGGTGCCTTGCTGTGAAAATTGAAACCACCTGGAACTTAGGAGTTCTATAATTAATCCAACCCTCCTTTGACACCACTTCTAATTAAAATATGATTCCCACCTTAAAAAAAGAATTTACATAAAATTTAAAGACCTAACAAGAATTTTGTAATTCTGGGAGCAAGGTGGGGCACATTCTTCTTTCTGCCTCCCCCCATGCCCAGTAAACACCGAGTTAGGAATATGAACAAGGTCTTGATGTACCCTGCCTGACCTCATTCAAATCCCTTGTCTTCCCTCCACTCACTTGACTCCCAGAGGAAAGTCACAGTAGTTCCCCAGCCAGCTCTACCATCTCCTGGCAAATCTCAGGCTTCTCATGGTGTGAAAGTTCTAGAAGCTCCAATGGGGATTAGGGGAAGCTGCATGTATATGAAGAAGGCAAGAGTCTGGTATGCCTAAATATGGACTTGGCCCTAGGGCTCTACTTGACTTTCTGTGCAGCCTTGGGCCACAGGCTGTTCACCAGTGAACTGGGGGAGAACTGTCGTGGCCTCTCAACAGGGCCTGGGAGACCTGCAGTATAAGAATGCCTCGTTCTAGAGGTCCAGAAGGGAGACTCACTAACCTTCATTTTAAGTTTCCTAAAACCTACAAAGTTGAACCTCTTCTGGAAGAAAAGGGCACCCAGAGGCCAAGCCCACATGCTCACAAGAGACTGGAAGAAGCCTGCTCCCCAAAGCTCTGCCCCTGCTCTGAACCTACTCAACCTTCTCCAGGCACAGGCTCCCACACTGTATGACTTGAACCCTGAGCAGACCACCACATCCCTCTCTGGGCCTCACTTTCCTCCCTGGTGTGGCCCAGTCCCATATTATTTCTTTGGCCCCCAACCCCATACTATGTCTTTCTGGAGCCCTGGAGTCAAGGCTAAAAGAGCAGACTGTATTGAGAGTAGGAGACTGTCATTAATGGAAGAAGCATTGGGGATAGGACCCAGGACACCATCTTCATCCCTGCCCCCAAGTATGTCCTCTATGGACAAGATCTGCTTCCATGGGATACAATTAAAGCTCCCCTGACATCCACATGAAGTAGGGGGTCCTTGTCCTCATTTTTCAGGGTAAGAAAGTGAGGTGCCAAACAACAGCCCAGCAGGAGGATTAACTGCAGAGTTGGCTGGCTCTGAAACCCACTTCTAATGTTGCCCCACCTCTCAGCCGCAAGGACCCTGGCCACCCCACCCCTATCCCACCACATCCCCAGGGTGGGTGCGAACATCCAAAGGGCCTGAGGCAGAAAGACTAGGGCTGCATTTCAACTCCACCCTCCAGAAGCCAGGCCACCCCCATCCTCCCGGGGCAGGGTCTGAGCCTAGCCACTAGCAGTCTGTCCTTCCTACCCATCCTGACCACAGCATGCTGTAGAGTGACCTAGGCTCCACTCACAGAATGACATAATGAAGCCGGAACCAGGCCAGAATTATGTAAAGTCTTTGGGGAGTAATAGACCAGCAGCAGCAGCAGCAGTGGCGGCGGCAGCAGCTGCAGCAGGAGAAACAGACACTCCACCCAAGCTAGGTTTGCTCCAGAGCCTTCCTGGTCCTCATTCTCCACCCGCTTCTGAGAGCCAAGTCCCAAAGATGCAGCTCTCAGGAGCAGAAGCCTCATCTTGGACCCATTCCATTGGCAGGGCCTGCAGCTGGCCTAGGGGATGACATTATCTCGCCACCCCTCCCCCACCAGCCTGTACAGCTCAACAGCCATCTCCCTCGGACACTCCTGCCCATCACCAGTCTTCCCTCACGCATCAGCTGCTAGTGTTCTTTAAAAATATTTATGAAGCTGAGAAGGTGCTTCTATCAGTAAAGTACCTGGCATGCGGCATGAGTACCTGAGTTTGAATCCCCAACCACCCACATAAAAGCTGGGCGTGGTGGTGAACATCTGTAACCCTATTGCCAGGGAAGCAAAGACGAGAAGGTTCACAAAGCTCACCCGACAGACGTCTAGCCAATCTATGATCTCTAGGTTCAATAAAAAAATAATTTCTCAAAATTAAAGATAGAGAGCGATTGAGGAAAGACATATAAAATTGACCTGTGTCTACACACACACACACACACACACACACACACACACACACACACACACACCTCAAAAGCCAAGCTCTTCACTGGAACCCACAACATCTGGTGGCTCTCCTTCCTGACCCTCCCAAGCACTCTGACTCCCTTGATCTCTCTCTGACACACCTAGTTCCTGCCACAGGCCCTTTGTGTTTGCTACCCCACCTGGATGTTGCTTGGTCCAAACCTTCCCAGGGTTGAGTCTTATCCCCCAGGTGGCCAAACATCATCTCCTTAGAGATGCTATAGTTTGAATAAGAATGCCTCCATAGGCTCCTACATTTATTTGAATGCTTAGTCTTCAGGGAATGGCTCTATCTGAAAAGATTAGAAGGACTGGCAGGTGTGGCCTTGTTAGAGTAGGTGTGGTCTTGTCGGAGGAAATGTGTCACTGGGGGTAGGCTTTAAAGTTTTAAAAGCCCATGCCAAGCCCAATTTCTCAGAGTCTGTCTCTGTGTGTCTCTGTCTCTCTCTCTCTCTCTCTCTCTCTCTCTCTCTCTCTCTCTCTCTCTCTCTCTCTCTCTCTCATGCCCCTACCCCACCTTCAGATCAGCTATAGCTCTCAACTACTTCTCCAGCCCCATCCCTGCCATGCTAATCATAGGCTAAACCTCTGAAACTATAAGCAAGCCCCCAGTTAATGCTTTATTTTATGAGTTACCTTGGTTACGGAGTCTCTTCACCAAGTAGAACAGTTACTAATACTGTATTGACTGTACTGTCTGGGATTAACACCACCTTCCCTACCTGAGCCCTCGCCAATTTCCCATGCCACATTGCAGCCCTGTATTTATTCCTGTTTCTCTCTGTGCATTGTTATTGTGTCTATATGAGACTGTCCTAGAGGTCTAGACACTAGGAACTAGAAAAACAGACAGTTGTGAACTGCTATGTGGGTGCTGGGGACTGAACCCAGGTCCTTTGAAAGAGCAGCCAGTGCTCTTAACAGCTGTGCCATCTCTCTAGCCCATTATTCCAGCTGAAATTGTTTATTAATATTGTTTCAATCTTAAATGTTCCACCAAGGCCCACATATGGGAGGTAAGTTGCCTGCTTACCACACATTCCTGGGCCCTCTCAGAGGTGAGGCCCAGGGGAGGAAGTTAGGTAGCATGTCCCTTCCTGCCTCTCTTTCTCTTGTCTCTCTTCCTAGCCATTATGAGGTAAACCTCCTCGTCTACACACTCAAGCTATAACATTCTGACTTGCCACAAGCCCAGGAACAAGGGGCTAAGCAATCATGGACTGATTGGGCTCCAAACCTGAGCCGAAACAAACCTTACTTCTTCTTAACTTGACCACCTCAGCTATTTTGTTATAATAGAAAGTGACTACAACGTGTCACCTTTTTCATTGTGTGTCCTTCCTTACCAGCAAAAAAGCCCCATGAAGATAGGACAGCTCTCCTGACTCCCCAGTGCTTTTTTTGTAGCACCCAGCCCAGGCTTGGCTCATAGTAAATGGCTGCTAATTAAATTGAAATAGATGCATGGACAACCTTGTGCTGTAAGTAACAGCTTACATGATTCAAGAGCCAAAGGAAGAGTCGGGATAGTGAAACGATGTGACAGAGCCCAGAGTTGGTGACGACAAGTTTAATGCCCTTCATCCCTCTAGCCCCTCCTTCTGTGACTCCCTCCACACTCCATGCCTTGTTAGAACATCCCCAGACACAGCGACACAGAAAAATCCCCTGCCGTGTATCAAAGGAAGTATGTGGGTCAGGCACAAGGGACTGGAGGCCTCCTCTGCTTCAGCCCCTCTAGGAAAAGACAGTAACTCACTTCTGTCAGGCTCGTGATATTCTGAAATCATCCTCTGACGTCGGCACTGTTGCCGCTCTCCCAAGGGTGTAGAAGCCTGGGTCCATGCGCATGCGCAATGGAGCTACATCAAACCCAGGCAGGCTGGCCTTAACCTGCCGACTCCACCTTTCCCCACTCAGGCCTCTTCCCGGGTGAATGAGCCCTAGTTGGAGCAGTTGGTCTCCTCTCTCTGGCCTCACTTTCCTGGGACAGAATTCAGGGGTGACTCGCCCTTACCACCGTTTCCCTTCCAGGTGACCTTGGAAGGGGAGAAGTCCCCAGGTCACTTTGAAGGGGACACCTAGAGTCAACATGGGGAAACAGGGGAGCCCATGGGAGTACTCAGGGCTAGACTCAGGCCACAGATAGAAAAGAAGGACTCCCCAAACCCTCCAATTAGGATGAAGGAAGAAAGCTCCTCTGGTGAAGTTTCCCGACATCTTTTGCCCTCTGCTTCTCTGAAATGCCTGTCTGGAGAATAAACAGGGCACCCACAGCCAGACTGTAAGGCTGAGACAGTACAAGTTCAAGGCCCACCTGAACTCAAAAATAAGAGAGACTGACAACAGCCAATACCTATAATATGCATCACATGTGTGGGTTGGAAGTCTGAAAATGGACAGTCTCACTGGCTCACAACCTTGTGAGGCAGGGACCGTGAAGAGCTGAGTCATTGGCCCAGAGGCACACTGTAAGGTGGAAACATGACAGGCTGCCACTCCAGAGCTCACTGTGACAGGCAGGGGTTGAGCCTGAGCTGCAAAGGCAGAGCTTGGGCAAGCAGTGTGGACCTCGAATGACAAGAAAGACCCTGATTAATGGACTGACACCAAAGTGTACGTCCCTAGCCGGCCTTGCCAAAAGCAACTCAGGGCCTCCGCCTTTAGATTCTGGGTTTGAAGGGTGGGGAATGGTAGGGGATAGAGAGGCAACAGAGACAGAGAGACTTGAGAGACTGTTTCAGTGAGAGGCAATACAAAGAACAGCACCGGGATTGGTTAGATCTCCTTGAACCTAGAGAAATCACCCAGGACTTGTTGCACATGTGTGTGCACACACATGTACACACACACACACACACACACACACACACACACACTGGAGAGGGGCTGGGCAGATCCATATGCATGCGGGACCAGCTGATGACACATTCCCATACCACAGAGCTATTGGCCTCTCCAGACAATATCCTCCCACAAAGAAATGTCCTTGCCACCAAAAGCACCAAGAGGTCACCAGTCAGCTCTCTCTTTCTTCTGCAGATGAGCTAGGTGTAAAGAAGCAGAGAGGTAGGTAGGACTGTTTTCTGGAGCCATTGCCCTGTTGCTATTACACAAACATGCTTGGGTTCCCAGATTTCCCCTTCTTTACAAGTCCCTGAGGAGGTTTGCTGGCCACATAGACTCACCAGAAAGCAAGAGGGGAAGAAAATAATCAATAGGATTGATCAGAAATTATATTAGATCTTGGCTGTAGAACTAACACAGATAGCCCTGTTAACATGGGATCCACAAGGCATGGGTGGTCACTGCTCCCTGGGGACAGAGGCAAGGCCAGAGGATGGGAGGCTTAAGCTGAGATGCAAAGCCCCATGCCAATGAAAGGGCTTCTAGGGGAGACCATGTCTGTTCATCTTTTTATTCTCAAGATAAAAAGAGATAGGAGGAAGGGAGAAGGACTTGCCTGAGCACTGGGCCAAGTGCCTCCTGGGTGTGGAAGGAGCTTTTGCCCTGATGTTCTGGGTTGACTACCTTGTCTCCAGCCTTAGGTGTATACTTGGGCAATCCTGATCACCTCTCTGTGGCTAGCTATAAGTCCTGAGAATGAGGCAGTGCACAGCCCCAGAAGCCCAGCATCTTCTGAGAGACAGTGGAAAAGCCCATAAGAAAACGTCAGACCATGAGAGAAAAGCATGTCAGTAGATGGTCAGAGATGGGGTCCTGGATGAGAGGGTAGAAGTGAGGGGCTGGGTCTCAGGAATGTGTGGGTGGAGAGCATCCTAGGCCTTTCGATGAAATGTGCTTGGCCTGACCAAGACACTATTCTTGTATAGCACAGTACACAAGGAAAGGTGATACTGTCTGAGGTTGGGGGGCAGATGGGGGTGTCTCATGAGCAGGACCATCCCACGCCTCTGGTTGATTCAAGGACTTGAGTTCTAAGAGACATGAGTCTTTGAGCAATAGTAGCATTTTGGACTGGTGGACAGAAAATGGACCATGGGGTCAGATTCAGAGACTAAGGGACTATTTAGAATAGGGGCCAGCTGCCTCAGCCATGGCTGTTCCAAAAGAATCTTGCTCTTGGCTCAAACCACCTTTCAGAAAGTACAAGGATAAAGAAGTAGTAAGATCAGAGGGTCCACAGACCAGGGGTCCTATCCCCAGCACAGAAGCCAGGCCTTAGATGACAGACCCAAAGCTGAGGATTCCAAGGGTTAACTTGGCATCTTCTGTCCTTCTGAGTCAGCAGATGACAAAAGGCCTCGAAGCCAAGTGGATATCACAAGATTCTGGTGGCCGGACCCAGCCCTAAGAAGACAGAGCAGGTTCTGAAGTGTCCTGCATTCTGCTGCCCCTCCCCCAGCAAGGCAGCTCCTGATGTAGAGAAGCAGCCCATCCTCCTGCCCCGTGTGATCACATAAATCACCCTCCCAATAATATTTGTATATTGATCATCTAGATTGGAAGCCTCAGTGGACTCCATTGTCTCACTTCCTCTCCCAGGGCTCACAGATGGGGTCTCCCAGCCTCATCTGCGTTTCTAATGGGACATTCAAATAAAACAACGACAGCCCCCGTGCTTCCCTGGGTGTTTGGGGGGGGGGGGGTTGAAAGATCTTGTAAACATGTTCCTTGAGAGAGCAAGCAGATGAAAGCCAAGAAGCGCAAGCAGAAAGCCAGGCCAGTTCTAGAATCAAAGTGGCTTCCATCAGCACCACCTGGGTGCTGGTCAGTCAGTGGCAATAGCTTGTACCATACCCTGATCCATGAATCGGCGAGGACATCTTGACTAGACCCCTCCCTTAGAGAACTACGTGCATGTTAAGGGCACTACACACATGAGAAATGGGCACAGAGAAGGCATAGTGCTAGGTAAAGGTCACAGAGTTGAGACAGGGAATGTCAGAAGGCCAGCAGCCTCTGAGAGAGTGTGGGCCACTTTGGGCTCCTCTCCCTCCCCAGCCCCTGCCTCCTTTCCCAGAGTGTGGACAGATGGCTCAACCAGAGTTTGACCCCCCCTCCTTGTACTATCCAGCCTGGAGGGGCCAGAGTGAGCTCCGGGGACACCCCAGGAGGGCACCTCCTCCCGCCTGGCCAGCCAGCTGCCCCTTCCCTGGCAGTACTGGGCAAAGGATCCCAGGGAAAACTACCACCTGGGTCTGCCCTGTAGAGCCCAGCATCTGGGGGTGCCCCTCACAAGAGCCAGAGGGTCTGAAACCTGTGAAGAGGGAATCTGTGGTCAGAGCAAGGAAGGATGGAAGCCATGGGGAGGGTGGAACAGAGATTGACCAAAACAAAGGGGGAAGGGAGCATGGACCAGGAAGGGGAGAAAAGGAGAGGAACCATAAAGAATAACTGTGCAGGAAACAGGGGAGGCAGCTGGCCTGAAGGTGCTGAGGCCCAGGACCCAGCCCATGCTGCCCAGCCTAGCCCAGCCCCCAGTATGGTGCAGCTGCCTCACTCAGAGGGCCCTACCATGAGGTCAGTCCTGCCCTGGGGCTGTGGGAAAATAAATGATGTCCAAGATAAAAGGTCCAAGAAATTATTTGTCTTGTTGTCATGTCCTGATGGCAACGGGCAGGGGCCGATAGGGCACCATCCCAGAAAGGCAAAGCTGGCAGGCTCGGCACACATGCAGGACGCTGTCCCCAGGTCTAGACCTAAGGAGGCAGAGGCTGGGGACTGGTGCATTCCAGAGATGGGCAAGGACCAGGAAGCCTCCTGGCAGTCCTGGACCTCTCCTGTCTAGCAATTTTAAAGAAGTTGTTTGGGTTTTTTTGTTTTGTTTTGTTTCTCTTCCCCCACCCCATCCTCGCCCCAGAGTTTCTCCGTTTAGCCCTGGCTGTCCTGGAACTCACCCTGTAGACCAGGCTGGCCTCAAACTTGGAGATCACCTGCCTCTGCCACCCAAGTGTTGGGATTAAAAGCATGAGCCACTGCCTCCTGGCCCTGTCTAGCAATTTTAAATAAAATATCTGCATGTTTAGTGTTTGCCCAGCATCTGTGTTGGCTGAATCCTCTCTGAAGTGCTGAGGAGGCAGTCTGCTATGTTCACTGACCAGAGCTTTTGTTGGCTCCTTTTTCTGACTTCTGCTGCAGTGGACGGCTGTTAAGTGTCCCTCAGCACCACCCCCTCCAGGAGAAATGAGCCCTTCCAGGACCAAGAGAAGGTCACAGGGCCCATGGCCCAGGTTGTTAGTACCCATGTTTTGTGGATATACAAGGTCAAGCTTAAACACACCCGAGCATATTTGCATACACACAGAAGCACACTCCCATAAGCATTCATGGAGATGACTCCCACAGCTCCTAAGGCATCCAGAGAGTGTGACCAGAGGTTTTACCCTTCTAAGTAGATAAACCCAGGCTGTGTGTGGTGCAGGGAGCCACCACTGACACTTGGGCATTCCCACCCAAACCACCACGTAAGGGGGCACTTTTTATTCGAACCAATGAACTTCTTAAGGACTTCCTAATGTCTCCCCATTTTATAGACTGAGAAACTGAGGCCCAGGAGGACTAGGGCTAGATCTAAGACCATGCATCCAGAACAACGCAGAGCTGATATTTGAATGGAGATTCTCCAAGGCTGGGGAGAGTGTGTGCGAGGGGTATGGGTGAGGTCTGGCACATACCATACTTGTCCCCGTCTTCGCCACGGGCACTGATCCTACGGCCCAAGACTTGGATGTGCTTTCCACTGGTCCTGCTGTAAAGCTGATACAATCGCAGCTGCTTCCGACTCACATCATCGCGAGCCCGCGTCTGGTTCTCCACATGGATCCGGAAGTCCACGTTTTCCTCGGCTGCCAACACCTAGGCAAGGGAAGAGAAGATGGTGAGCTAGCCACATATCTCCTCTCCACTACCTCTGGCCCGGCCCCATTTCACAAGCAAGGCAACTGAGGCAGCTGAGGATCAGGTCTGGCTATATAGAGCTTCCCACCCACCAGAACGTGGTCTTCTGTGACCAGCATGCAGGTTGCTCTGCCTCTGATCCCCTTTTAGTACAGAGGCCCTGTCCCAATGGCATCTAGAACTATGAGGAGCATCTGAGCAAGTAGAAAGAGAAATAATGTGCACAAGGCTTCGGGGAGAAGTTGGAAGGACACGTGGCAGGGAAGAAATACGACAAGCAATCTCAAGTACTGGCCACCAGGCCAGAGTCCAGCATGCTGCCTCCCCTAGATCTCCAAAGCGACCCCTCACACTCACCCCGTAGTACGGGCCCGTGTCTCAGGCCCCTACTTGTAGAGTCTTTCAATTTTATATTCCCATGGTAACTTTGTGGACCTCTTGCTATTTAGTTCATCAGCCACACCCTCCAGGAAGCCTTCTTGGGTTGCACCTATATTCACTGCTCTCTCTTCCCTCTTCAAGAATATAGCCCTCCCCCCCTCCAAGAGTATGCCCCTATCTCATTCTCAGCCTACTCCATTTTTGCCCTGCTAATAATCCTCCTCCAAGCAAAGCCCTCCTTTAGAAGCTTCCCTGTCCACATTCCTCAAGGCTCCATCACACTCAGAGGTCCTTACTGTGGCTTCTAGATCCAACTGGCAGCCCCTGATGCGGTCCCCTCCTCAGCTCCAGCCACACCAGCTTACCTTTAAAGTCTTTGGAACCTTTCAGCAGGACACACCAACCCCAGGCCCTTTGCACATGCTCCCTGCTGTTCTCATGCACTGTGTTCAGTTCTCTGCATTCATTTTTCTCAAGACTCTGCTGACGTCACCTCAAACAGGCCTCCTTGGACCGCTCTATCCCTGCCATTCTCCATGCCTCTACTCAGCCATGAGAGTCTTTCTAGGTCATGTGACTCAACATTCCACCTACCTACTCAGCTTTTGTCTGTCTTCTCTGGCTACGCTGGTGACACCATGAATTCCAGAATTCTCTCTCACCTGTGCTACTGGCCCTGCAGCTGCAGCACAAACAGCCAAGCACTTGTTCAACAAACGAATGAATGGGTGAGTGAATGAATGAATGAGCAGATAAAACCTGCTGTGCCATTATATTCACCTTCTAATTAGATACACAGACCATCCCATCTTATGAATCAGAACAAGTCCTGGAGCATGGGTTAGAATTATGACAATTTGTCCTGCCTACAAGATGTTCTGGGGTAATGATTAGAATTACAAGTTTATTCTGTCGACCCATCAAGCTTGGCATAATGCTAGCACGCACGACTCCATTCCCAACCACTGTTAGAGTTCTCTGCATCCTAGCAGCTCAAGCATCAGTCTCAGCCTTAACTACGAGACACTCTGTGACTCATTTTCTTCATAATGATCATGATGAAGACAGTACCCACCTTGGGGGTTGCTATGAAAACTGAATACAAAGGGTCACGTGGCAGTTACTTCCACATCCGAGCAAATGCCAGAACTTTTGACAAGGCATCAGGTGAGGCTTAGCTAAGCAGAAATCGAGATTCGCAAATGTCCACTCTGCAACCTCTGTGTGCAATCCCTCCGTTTCCACAAGCCATGACTGCTAACCCACAGTACCAGGGACTGGCTCTCCTCCCACCCTGACATCCAGGGAGGCCCGCACCTGGAGGACATTTGGGGGGAGGACCCCACACTTGGGGCCATTGACCTTTCTGGAATGATTCCTGGAATCAGCTTAGTCCTGTCCCCTCCCCCGAAAGTAGGTTCGGTATCCCTGCCCTCCAATGTTCCTTGTCTCACAGGAGACCCTATCGACTAGAGGTCAAGCCAGCCTCCTTGCCCCTGGCTCCCAAGGGGCGCTTCTCTACCCCAGAAGCAGCCCTTCTATTAATGATTTTCTTCCTGGACCGCTAGAGAGAAGCAGCAAAGTGACCCAGGGTCAGCAAGGTCTGTTGGGTGGCCCTACACCAGGATGTGGGGGCACAATCCATCTTGTCTAGTTTCCACCACTTAAACCATACTCTGACCAGGTCGATCCCTAGGGAAGTAGCCAGTGGCCTCTGCGGGAAACTAGGCCCCTCTTCTGGAAAGACTGGATATCTCAGACTTCCTATCCAAACTTCTGGAGGGTTCAGGGCACCAGCCCCTTCTATCTGCCATTAGAAGCCTGCTTTAGAGGACATGCTATTGTCCCCAGAGTTTGGATAATCAGGCTTATCCCTGAGTGTTAGCTTGTCCCCAGAAAGCAATCATCAGTGCTTGCCAAATGACTGGTCAGGAATAAGGCATACCTGGAGGCCAGCAGCAAGCCCTCCTCTTCCCATCTAGATAACTAAAGTGTGCAGCAGAAGGAGGCAAAGAATGCTATGAGGGCTGCGCGCGTCACTTTGCTCCGGGCATCCTGCTAAGATGTCCCTGGACATGGCCCTAGCTCCATCAACTCAAGAGCTATGGAATATCAGGGAGCCAGGGAGAACCCATTTCCCAAGTTGGACCTCTTAAGAGCCATAGCGTTGGGTATGGGCACACAAAATTCCAGGCTCTGCTGCCAGAGCCATGCAATGCAAGCTTACCTTAGGAAAATAGCTGCCTCTGCTTTCTAGCAGAGCAAGTGGCAGCTCTCTTGGATATGGTGCCTAAGAGTGGTCTGCCTGGCTGAGACCCCTCCAGGTGCGCAATGATCAGGAGTTGAAAAGCTTTGGGATGAACAAAAAGCCACAACACACACACATACACACACACAAGCAAGAAGACCTAATATATAGACAACGTGGCTCCACCTCCTTCAACGCCACACTCACAGGTTATCCCTGGTCAAAATGGGCCCTCCATCGTGGGTGACTGATATTGTCCGTGCAGCCTAAGACTCTAAGTACTCCCAACATGGCCCTTTCTCTTTCCCAAATATTTAATCTCCAGTCCAGGAGCTGCATGTGAGCAACAAGGGCCTTTCTTCCAATCCAAACCTTATTCCAATTGTGGGCTTTCCCAAAGCCTTAGCCTAGGGATGCCAGCAGGGTGCTCAATACACATGGCTGGGCTTGCATCCTGTCTTCATCTAGAGTGCTCTCAGCTCAGGGAAGGGTCATCCTTCCTGCTCAGAAACCTGCCAGGCCCCAACTTCCCAAGCATAATAATATCCAGTCCCTGCCTGCACTCCAAGCCCTCATCCTGGTGGTGATCTAATCAATATGAAAAGGAGTTCAGCCAGCTTCCAGAGACCAACCAAGGTGTCCTGTTCCACAGGGACACCTGCCACATACTCTCCACATGTGCTTCCTTGAAGGTTTCAGCCCCTGACACTGAGAGGCATGTTTGGGAGCATCCCCATTCTTCTCAGACAACGCACATTACCATCTCCTGAAGACCTCCAGCAAGATCCAGGTCACCCCCACGAACCTCTGACACCGGGATAATAAGTAGTAACATCCAACCTGCAGGTTACCTGGCTCCAACCACAATAGCTGACCCACTTGAGCTCTTTACCCTCAGTTTCTTGTCTGAAAAATGGGAATTATTTGTAACATTTACCACTGTAACAGCTGTTGCATTCTTTTTAAGTCTTGCTTTATAAACGGCCATGGGTTTTCGATCTTTGTGTGTGCGTTTGTGTATGTGTGCATATTTGGAGGGGGGTATATGCTGAGGTGCATGTGTGGAGGTCAAGAGACATGTCAGTCCTTGTCTCTTACCTCATTTGAGATACGATCTCTTTCTGTTACTGTTCTCTGCTAAATACACCACGCCATCTGTACCATGAGCTTTAGCGGTCCTCCTGACTCCACCTCCCGTCTCGTGCCATAGGAAAGCTGAGATTATAAGTGTGCACTGCCATGCCCAACTTTATGTGTGTTCAGGGGATTCGAACTCAGGTCCTCACACAAAAAGTGCTTTTATTCACTGAGCCAGCTCTCTGGCTCAGCAGCCATATTTTTAAAGACCCACTGTGGGTGACTCATCACACACCGGAGCGATGTCATTAGCAGGAATGATTATCATTCCCATGCTGGAGAAAATGAAGCTTGTGGGAGATCACATCATTTGTCCTAAGTCACAGAATTAATGAAGAGAGGAAAATGCTTCTAGCTCAATGCTATTATGAGTAGTATGATAAAAATTCCACACCATTCTTTGTCCTATGTAACCATGCTGCAGCTGCTGCCACCTGTTAGCCATTTAAGCTCTCAGGTTTACTAAGTGTCTCTCGGTGCTTGCATATGGGGTAGCCATCCCTAGAAGATCTGAATATGCATTATTCAAGTAAAAGGATTTGGCTGCACTCTGGGACAGGAGCTGGATCAGAACGTATGGCTGAGGGAGAGAGAAACCATCCATGGAAAAGCTAGAAACTTGAATTCCCCTGTGCAAGAGGAAAATGGAGTTCCTCTGACTTGCCCTAGCTCCCCTCAGATTCTTGAGGCCTCATGACATCCATGTCCATCTCCAGGCATCCTGCCCAGGAGTGAAGTTTCTCCCTGGTCCCAAAGAGAACACCAACAGGCTTCAAGCAGCAGCAAGAAGACAGAGATTTTAGAGCTCTTCCAAATTCTGGGTTCGAACCCAAGACTTCCAGCCCTCTAAGAGTAGACTCCAGCAAAGTTAGCTTCCTTCTTCACTCTAAAAGATATACACTAAGCATTGTCCTGGGGTCACTCCCCACCATATCTGAACAAGTGTAAACTATAATACCCATGTATTCCCAGTGTCACAGGAAGGCACAGAAAAAAACAAGGGACTTGCTAAGGTGCACAGGACACAGCAGAGCCAAGATTCGAACACATTCATCCCTGAAGAGTTTGTTTTCTCCAGTGGCATTGTTTCATAAAAGGGTGACTAAGGTGTCCCCTCTCAGCCCCTTTGATGTCCCATCTTCCCAATAGCCCAAGCTTATGGCCTCTCCCATTATACTCCCCACACCCATTGCAGCCTGGATAGAAAGTGTGTCCGCAAAGGGCCATTCCCCACCCCCAGCCTGTCCATTAAGCTCCCAGGGCTATCAATGTATTGATTGGCAGGGCCAAGCCATCAGCATGGGTGGAGCACAGCAGAATGGGGGCTGGGCCCAAGGTCCAGCCTCCCTCTCCCCATACATCAGCCTTCTCCATACAGATTGTCAATACTGGGCAGGTAGTCAATCCTAGAGCTAGTCTGTATAGGGACAGGACTTGCCCAGACTGAGTTCTCTTTCCCTCAGCTCTCCCCCTGCCAGCATCTCAGTGTCACTCCATCTCTCTGAGATCTTGGGCAGGGGTAGTCATCATACCTAGGAGATGACAAACAAGCTCCTTTTTCTAGTGCTCTGTGCCCATGGGGCCTCTTAACCCATTCCTGAACGTGATGCTCCAGCGACCACAAAGGATTAACAAAACAGTACACTGAATGCGAGTGTGTAAGGCTATTCCCCACTTCCAGGTAGCCTGTTCCATGTGCCTCGGTGACCCTAAATACACATGCATAAGCACACACATGCACCTTCATGTTCATACTCCTCATCTGGCCAACTGCTCCGACTCAGGTCTGGTTTCAGGGTCCAAGCTCTATCCTCCAACAGCATCTCTCAGTTCCTATGACCTGAGGGCTGGGACAGGTACAGGTCCCCTAGGAGCCTTGTACCTACCCCAGGGGCAGTGGGCACAGGAACTCAATCCAGGTCCAGGACCCTAAGCCCCTCTGCTCACTGAGCTGATGCAGTGGGGGTCTGACCTTCCACGGATTTCTAGGAATAAGTACAAGCTGGTTGGTGGATGAACAAGCTTCAACAAGCCCACAGCTGAGAGCTACAGTTCTGTTTCACTCTGGCTCCATGCCAAGGGCTCCCCCAGGACCACAGTCTCCCTCCCAGCAACTCCAGAGTGATACTGAATCGCCCTGTGTGACCAAGGTGTGACCAGTGAACTGAGGTCAGACCCCGGGCTCTTTCCTGTCCCTGCAAAGAATGCAGTTGATCAAAGAACATGACAAGTACCGTGGGATTCCAAGGCAGAGGGTGGAGGAGAGAGGGGAAGCATCCCAAAGTGCCCGTTACTTCCTCATATAGTCCACCGAGGGAAAGTTGAAGCCTTAAAGACTAAATCCACTTGGGGGCTAGGAATACAGCAGGTGTCCCATAAACTCTCATTAGCTGTTTGTTAGTAACAACTAATGTCTATTTATGAGTTTCTATAGCATACTTGGTCCAAAATACAGCCTTTATTATTCTGGGGAATGCTTGAGAATTGTGTTGTGGTCGTGTAGACTCTTTGAAGCAGGTTCTCACTATATGCCCCAAGCTGACTCAATATCCTGCTTCAGTCCCCTTAGTGTTGAGTTACAGATGAGGGCCACCATGCAAAGCCTTGGGAATAATATAATTAGTCCCTGTTTATAAGTGACGAGAATGCAGTGACTCTTAAGAGGTTCAAGGTCTTGCCCAAAGCCTTGCAACCTGAATGATAGAATAAGACGCAAAGCTAAGTTCAAGCCCCTGCTACCAGCATACCAGAGACCCGCTGCCACTCATCCAAGGAACATTTTTTTTCCCTTGATTTCTCTAGCAAGAGGATACACATAGTGTACCTAGGACACAACATATAATTGACCAGGCAGTTACAATCACTCAGCTATTGGTTGAGTGTTGGCCACTCTCTATACAATAACTAATTTGGTTCTCACTTCACATTAACCCATTTTACAGATATAGAGAAAACAAAAGCAAGTGGCTAAAAGCCACAGATCATAGGCTGAAGAACTGCAGAATCAAACACTCAGCCTCTGATACCAGTTCCTGCACAGGGCCCTGCAGAAGCTTTCAGTGCCCGGCTCCTACCCAGCTGGATAAACCACGTAGAGCAAAGGCCCATGGAAGACCGAGCCAAAGCAGAGACTGATCATGCAACCTTAGTTTCTTTGTTTTGTGGCCTTGGCTGACCAATGTACAGTGTCTCTGGCCCCCTCATCATGGCAACATTTTATACGTCACTTAGATGTCAGAGCATACGAACTACCAGCCAGTCCAGCCCATACCCTAAAGGGCCATTTACCCATCAATGTTCCAGAACCAATTCCCACACTCAGCCCATGGTATGGCAGCAGGCCTAAAAACCCATCCTAAGGCTAGGTGCCTCTCCTCCTGTCTTGGCCTATGGGGAGAAGGCCAAGATTTCCTCCAGTAGTCTGCCATAGGCCCTTCTTTGTGAGCAGTCATGCCAACCCAAATCAAGAGCTCAGGACACTCACAACACACACACCAGGAGGGAGCAGGGCTTGCTATACACAATAGGCAACATAGGCAGGCAAGAATCCTCCTAGGACCAGAGAGGCCAGCAGCCAGGCCTCAAACTGCCGTCTTCTCCCCTTAGAAGATAGCCCCTGCCTTATTGCAGATTTGGTTTGTTTGTTTGAAGGGGAGAGTGGTCTTCTTGCTCCTTGACACATACAGAAGGTAAGTCTCAGAGAGGTTAAGTAACTTGTCCCAAGGTCACACAGCAAGCAAAAGGCAGAACCACAGTTTGAAGCAGGCTGTATGAATGTAAAGCCCTTAAAGCGCCTTTTAACATAGTCCCTAGAGTCAGGCAGCCAGAGTCGAACCCATTGTTTGGCTTCTCTTTTGCTGTGTGACCAAAGACAGGTTAGTGTGTACTACTAAGGCTCTCATTCTCCATCTGCACCATTTCCTAACCCCAAGCTGGTGGCAAGCTACAACCTGGATAGTGTAACACAATACCAGACACCCAGTGAACTCGTGAAGCTGTTGTCAGCAGCCTCCCAGGCTGGCACCCCAATAACTCTTGTGCTGTTCTGGGATAGATGCCTCCTCCCTGCTCCCCTTTCAGCCTTCCTTTGGGGGGTCTATAGAACCACAGTGCTGCCCCAGTGCAGGGAAGAGGCTATACCAGTGACCCTGACGGGCTGACACTAGCTGTGCCAACCACAAGAAATTTTAAAAATTCACCTCCTTATCTCAAAGCAAGTGGGTGACCTTCCCTGGCTGCAGGAATGCTGGCGTGGTGCCCCACCCCTTCCCTCTTTCTGTCCTGGGAAGGAGGCACCCACATCTAGCTATAGATGAGCTAAAAGATGAGCACTTTTTCAGGAGAGTGGAACCTCCTGACAGGAAGAGGGAGGCAGCTGTCCTCTACTAGGGTCACCTACCCTCAAGAGACTCTAAACAGGACTTCCCACTAAGGACCCCCAGCATGCCTGCCTCCGGGTTCCCCATACTAGTAAACTAAAACATTCCTTCTGAAAGAGATAGGATTAATAGAAGATCTTAAATCCAGATTCTTGGCTTGTAGCCATGGCCCTGAACAAATCCCTTCCTGGCTGGTTCTATATCCGGCTTTCTCCCTCTGTGAAGCAGGAATGTGACTCTATCGTACCTGGCTTCCTTGTAGAAAAAAGCTACATGAGATGCCTCACATTTGTACAAGCAACCCCTTTCACACCTAGGCAAGTCACTTCCTAAAAAGTGGAAGAGATGCCACAATGTTGGAACATCTGGCCGTGTCCCCCTCTAGACTGGAAGAATCCTGAGGCCAGGGACTGTCTAGATCTCACTCCCTGGGCCAACAAGATGCAGGCTAAGTGTTGAACAGAAACTCAACTAAATGGACCAATGAATGATGTTGCTTTAAGTTATTAGGAGTGCCATCTAACAGGACAGATTTCCATCCTCCTGCTGACCCAGAGAACACTGTCCCTAGTCTCTGCAACCTAGACAGCCTCCAAGCCTCTAAGGCTAGGTGCGGGTGGTCAGATCAACTGGGGTATGACTAGAACTCCAAACCCCAGCACCTCCCCGTGAGACAGGAAGTAACACTGTGGGAAGAACAAGGGGCTAGCAGGAAGGAGAAGAGGTTGGAAGAAGCAGTCTCTCACACACACACCTCCCGCACTGGCCTGCCTTATGCTAGCCCCTGTAAGGAAGGCAACGACCTAGTGGAGCCTGGCGGCAGGAACAATGTCAGGCAGGTGCCGGCAGAGCTTCGTGAAAAGCCCGGCCGGTGTCATTGTCAGAGCTCAGCCAAGTGCAGAAAAGCAATTTACTGGTCACGCTGCCTGCTCCCCGCGGAAATTTTTAAAATTCTTCTGATTTGAACTATCTGCGGTGTCCTGAGTCGTGTGGAGAAAGGATGAAGGGGTTTTATTAAATTCCCAGCTTCCCACTTCCCAGGGTGGCCAGTGGGTGAAGGCGGGGCTCTTCACACTGGTGGTAGGCGGAGGACAGTATCTGGCATTGAAAGTGTTCATGGAAACCTGACTTGGGGGGAATCCATTTGAGACTCAGTGACTGAGGGCTGGGAGGAGGGGAGGCACCCATAAATTCCATTGCTAAAACTGTACCAATCCCCTAAAGTAGTAAAAATGGGAGTACACTGGCTCTTCAGTTGGCCAATATGCCTCCCTGAGTATGTCATAATCAGCAACATTTCTTCTGCCCCAGTCACACAACACTCCAACTTAAGGGCCACCTTTCACAAACAATGAAACTTAAAAACTCCTACAGAATCACAGACAGGGCACAATGAAGCTGGGGTCCGGCAGTGAACACCTATTGCCAAGTCCTTGAACCCTTCCCTCACACAGGAAGGTCTTCTGGTTTACTTGCACCAAAGGCATTCCTCCTGCTGATGCCCTGTGCACCCTGCCCAGGACTAGATCTGCTTTCACAGAATCAGACAAAATTGTCTCTGCAAGGTTTGGACTTCAGACTCATGGCAGGCCACACATCTGAAGCCATCTTCATCTCTGCCACTAAGGGCTATAAAGTGACCATGAGCCTGCTAATCATTCCCCCTGGTATTTATTTACCTTTTAGGAATCCTGGGTACATAGATAGATAAATAGGTAGGTAGGTAGGTATGTAAGTAGGTAGGTAGGTAGGTAGATAGATAGATAGATAGATAGATAGATATGGATTGCTATGAATCTTTTTCCACACACATCAATTTTGCATACTGTTTTCTGAGTAATCTTCAAGGACACTCCCAGACAGTCTCAAGGATACAGACAGGGGTTAAAAACACTAGCCCTCTGCAGTTCCGAAGTGGAGAGGCTGCAGGGGACAAAGGGGCAAAGGAAGGGGGATGAAGAAAGGGAGGGGGCTCCCTCACCTGCATGAATCCTGCCTCTTGGCCTAACCCAAGCAGACCACCCAGCTTCTTCCTAGAGACGCTGGCTCTAGCTCTGGCCAGGAGGTGGAGGTGGGAAGCAGAGACCAGACTCCCTCCCTCACATTCCCATCATAGAACACAAAGACCACCCGGCAGCCCCCCCTCCCGGGCCCTACTTAAAGAAGAACAGCATGCATGTGGCAGGTTTGGGCATCAAGTTCCAAAGGTTTCTTTATGCCTCCATAACCATTTCCTCAGCTTCTGCCCAGGCTGACCAGACAAGCAGACCCCCTGGAGTGACCTGGAACCTGCCCTCTGCTTGAGGACTCAGCTGCAGACAGACTAACAGCCCATGCCTGGCACTGGTCTTTTTCTCTAACATCGACCATCCCCCACCACCACCACCACCCGCTTCACCACACAGGGTCACATCTGCTTTGGCAAACAGCCAGCGTTAAGTTACTGACTCCAGTTGTATTGATTCAAGGAGTCACTGGGGACCACAGCCTGGGCAACAGAAGGAAAGAGGCCATCAGTCTGTCCACTCATCTAGCCTTCTAGTCCCCAGTCTCAACTGGTTGCCCTGAGCTTCACATCTGTCCCAAGGAACAGCCTTCTCCAAAGAGTAAGAGATGTGTGAGACCCAATTGCAAACACTGATGGAGCAGCAGTTACACACAAGCTTCCTATCCCCAAAAACTGAGAGCCACCTCTGGCCCGTGCACAGAGCTGTCTCCAGACATCTTCAGAACTCAGAAGGCTTCGACCAAGCATCTTCCCATTAACCCAGCAAGGACACCTGCCTCTCACTGAGAGAGGGAGGGGACAGATAATCCTCCTTTGGCCTGTGTCCAATTTATCCTGAGTCCCCCTCCCTTTTAGGTCTAGGTAGGTATTGGGCAGCTGGTGTTTCCTATTCTCTCTGCCCCCCCACCCCACGACACACACACACACACACACACACACACACACACACACACACACACACACACACACACACACACCATGCTGAGGCAGTCCTGGTCTGGTTCTAATCGGGGCTGAAGTCGACTCCCTACCCCCCCCCCCTTTCCTTCATTTCCACGGCTTTGGAAGCCAGAGCATTCCAACTGTCTGTGTGCCAAGACCTTCCCGAGTCTGAAAGCTGCTGAAGTAACAGATCAGATTTTAGCAAGTGCTTTCCAGGCTGAACGCCAAGCCCTCTTCTGATTCACAGAGAGCGAACGGGGACCAGGCAGGGAACAAGCCCTGGGCTGCACCACCTTGGGCAAGGACATGTGGAGCGGAGCGCAGCAGGACAGGGAGCAATCTCTCTCTCTCTCTCTCTCTCTCTCTCTCTCTCTCTCTCTCTCTCTCTCTCTCTCTCTCTCTCTCTCTCTCTCTCTCTCTCTCTCTCTCTCTCTCTCTCTCTCTCCTCCCACCCACAGAGTAATTTACAACTAAAGCTCTCTCTGGACTCAAAATCCACTCAGCTGAAAACAACCTTTTTGTCTGCAAGCACAAGCAGACTGTAAAGGGGCAGTTGGCAGGAAAAAAAAAAAAAAACAAAAAAAAAACCCTAGGTCCCAACCCCTCCCCAGCTGCGGTCGGGGGCCGGGGTGGGGGTGGAGTCCCGTACGTCGCTTGAGCTGAGCCCTTGAGCTCTGGGAAGTCTACCGACCGCGGCCGCGACAGCCCGCACCGGCTCGAGCCCCGCAGCAGCTCCTAGCCCTTGACCCAACACTGGGCAGCGCAGAACGCGCGCGAAGCCGCCCTTCCGCGCCCTGGGAACAGGTGCACTGGGCTTATTGCCCAGGAGGGGTGGGGCACCGAGAGGGGGCGCGGTCCCGGGAAGGGGAGTAATCGGCCCGAACCTCTAGGAAGAGTGCGCGCGGGGGTGGGGGGGAAACCTCTCAGTCTGGAGCCCACGTACCTGAACCTGGAAGCACAACAGTAGAAAGTGTAAACACCTGCGGGAGAAAGAGGGAGAGGTGGTCAGTGGGACCCGAGGGAGGAGGCGAGGATGGACAGACAGACACGCAGGCAAAAAGTCATGCGAGCAGAAGGGCAGACAGACAGAGCCACACGCACGGGAAAAGACATCCATCCAGGCAAGGTGGGCAGCCCCAGGCGGGCGCTTACAGGCAAGTGCAGGCGGAGGGCGCTGAATACATCGCGGGGTGGGGGGGGAGGCGGCGGCTCCTAGCCCAGCCTGCACATGTCCCCTCCGCGCGGCCGGGACCGGGCGCCTCCGCCGCCGCCGCCGCCGCCGCCGCCGCTGCTGCTGCTCTCTCCTCGCCGGCTGCTGCTGCAGACTCTGCTGCTCCGGGGCGCTCCGCGGCGCGCCCTGCGGCATCAGCGCCCCGCGCGGCTCCTCCCGAGCGCTGCGCCCTCCGAGCCGGCGCGGGGGCTGCGGGGCGATCGCGATGCGGGAGGCGCCCGGTCGATGCGGGGAAGCTGGTCCGAAGCGGGCTGGAGGGGCGTCTGGACGTTCGCGGGACTCGGGCAGCCGGCTCAGTCCAGGAGCAGCATGCACGGCGAGGGCTGAGGCTGGGGCCCCGCGGCCGAGGCGCGAAGCTGGTGGGGCCGGCGGGGCCGGGGTCAGCGCTCCGAGGCTGGGGCGCGCGGCTGCAGTGCGAACGCGTCACGGCCGCTCCGTCTGGGCGCCCGCCGGCTCATGTCTCCTCCTCCGTGTCTCTCCGACCGTGCGCATCGCCGCCTCCCACCGCTGGCGGCGGCCGGGGCGTTTTCTACGCGCCGGCGGCGAGGGGGCGGGGGGCCGGGGGCGGGCCCGGGCCCGCGCCGGCACAATGAGGATGCGGGGCCGGGGGCTCCCCCCTCGGGGCGCGGCCGGACGGGCGCTCAGAACGGCTGGGTGCGCCGCGCCCACATCAAAGCCAGCCCTGCCTGCTTGCCTGCTTGCCGCGGCCTCTCCACTGCCTCCTCCTTCTTCTGGCGGCTCAGGGCTGGAAAGGAGGCACTCAGACTGTCTGCGATAGGACTGGCCGTTCAGCAGGGCAGAACCCACGAGGCTGGAGCTGATGAGCTCTGGGAGCCGTCGAAGCTCTGAGCCACAACGTTAATATTAGCCGAATGGAGCAGGCGGGGTTCCCAAAGAATGTAATTAGGTGCAGAGCGTCCTACCTCCTTCACGTTTGCTGTTCGCACTCACATCCAGTAGTGCTCGGAATCAGGGAGAGGACAGACGAGGCCCACCAGCTGCGGTGGCTCAACTAAAAAGAGTCGCGTTTACCCTTGCCCTGAGGCCACGCAAGAAAGCCCCCCCCACCACCACCACCCCCAGTGGGATGACTACGCTAAGCGAAGCCTTCTCTTCCAGTTCTTGCCATGGGAGATGGAAATGGCTCAGAAGCGCCTCTCTCCCTTCCCCCGCTCTGGGACTCTAAGGTCGGTTCTAGGGATTCCAGCTGCGTTCTCTAGTAGGTGACCCGGTTTTTGGAAGCGCACGGCTACCACCTAGCGGTTCAAAAGTGCCGTTATAATCCCAGCCCTGACTGGCTGCATGCCTGAGTAGCCAGAACTCTGGTCAGCGCTCACTCCAGGCCCCTTCTGGTTCGCACACTAAGCAACTCTTTTTTTCTGCCGTTGATCGCCAACCCTGAACTTTTTCTGTCCTTTCATTAACCCCAAAATGTAGATACTGTCATAGGACTCCCTCATTCCGCCTAGAGCCTGGGTCAGCCAAACTCTGCTTTGGACTGATGCTAAGGCAAACAGGTCACAGTGGGCAAGAAACTAGAGAACAAGCTCAAAATGCAAAACTCAAGAATTCAGATTATTGTGTTTATTAAAGCCTTGAGTCTGTAGCTGTGGCTGCCATTGCCCATTCGCTGGAGCATACAGCAAAGAGGCTTCTCAGTAGTGTCATTCCTGAAGTTAGAGAAACATAGTATTTGTTCCGAGTATCAGACCTCCCTGTCAGCTACTTTCAGTTCCTTTTCAAAGCAGCAAATCCTAGGCCCCACAGTGGTGGCACTGGCCTTTAATCCCAGCATTCCCAGAAGGCAGAAACACACGGACAGCCTAGGCTATACAGAGAAACAACGGGGGGGACACCACACCACACAAATCTTGAAAATCTTTACAAAATCTTGTGCTTGAGATCATTTTATGTAGATTGTTTGGACTGCAAGAACTAGACTTGCAAGATTTATTAGTAACTTCCTAAGTCTGGAGACAAGTGCACCAACCAATCCTTAAGTCAAGTGAAATAACTACAAATGAATCCAAATGCCTTTGGCCTTACTTTACAGACTCCAGAACGTGCATGTGTGCACACAACACATACCCTGGGAGGTGTGTGGGTTTTCACTCATCTTCTGGCTAAGCAGTCTTTCCCATCTACATTCTATTTTTTTCATTACTTTTGCAATGGGTAACTATTCATCTCACAGGATAGCCCTGAGCACCAAAATCCAGTGACGTTCTGAACAAATTCAAGAATCAAAGTTCTGGAGATGTAGCTTAGTGGAAAGACCCATAGCTCAATTCCCAATACCCCTTAAAGTGAGCTAAAAGCATACACGCCTTTAATGTCATCTCTGCCACTTCAAAAGTAGAGAAACAGCAGATCATTCAGGCTTATGCTCGGGCTTAGCCACTGGGTGCTACATTAGACCGTTTCAGAACAAAAGGGGTGGGAGCTGGAGAGCTGGCTCGGCTATAAGTGCTTGGGTATTTGCACGTGTGATATAGTCCTTAAAAATAAAGTCTAGACTTGAATGTTCTACTTCCTTGCCTACAAAATACAGCTGCTGAGTATACAATAAGATCTGGAATACTTAAGACAAACATCTCATCTGTCAATAACCATAATTAGTCACATCTCTCAACTTCAGAGACAAGATCATTCCTCGTAATTGAGGCATCAAATTTTTTCAAAGATAGCCACTTTGATCATTCCTTCTCAATTATTCACACCCTGAAGCCCAGTTCCACTGTTGTTACCAATATACATACATATGCATCAAACTTAATTTTTGAGATGTTCAAAATGGTATTTAATGTGCTACTTCATTGCTGTTTTAGATCCTACCTTGTCAGTCCTAGTTCAGACAAGGTACGTAGGCTTTAAAAAAAAAAAAGTGAATGGAATTCCCTGAAACCATGTAAAGATTAGGTCTTCCTTCGCATACAGGCTCCAACACTCATGCACATTTGAGACACAAACATAAACCCCAAACACAACAAATCTACTTTTCCCAGGGAAGCTGAGCAATAATCAAGCCAATGAACAGGTGTCCCCACCCCCCAGTATCTTTAAACGAAAATTATACTGCAGAACAGTAGTCCAAAGACCTCTGTAAGATGTAGACTGAGATGAGACCAAAGGTAGGAAGATGTAACCAAAGGAACATTCCGTGTGTTCTTAAGTAAAATTCTGGGCGAGCAGACAGCAGAAAAGAGCAGGTCCATTATCTTGTAGGCAGGCATTTGTAAGAAACCAAGTAGCCAACAATTTTTAAGGGTTTATATTGTTTAATGCATCAGTTGACATGTCCACCTATGTACAAACATCACCTCCAACAATATCCATTAAAACAAATTCCTTTCCCTTCTAGTGGAATCCTGTTTTGTTTACCCACTGCTACATTTGGACATCATACTACACTTAATAAAATGGAGGACTGGGGCTAAGTAACAGTAGTAGACATTTGAGTTCAGATGCTCAGTACAACAAATATACAGTGGTCCTGCACCTGCATTTAATTTCTTACTCCAGTATAATTTGTACACCTTTGAGAATGTCAACTGCATACACGATGAAATGTTAACCTGTTTCACTTATCTACCCAATACTAGTAGACCTAGGGCACAGAATGCAGCATGTATTTAAATACATTCTAACAAAAGGCAAACTAGAAACAGGCTGCCTGGGATCATTCCTTGGATCATATATATTGCATACAGTGCAAAGCCCGAGAGCATCCTACCCAAGCACCTCTATTGCTGGTGCCTCACACTGCACCAGCATTTAATGTAGACTTGTACTTCTAAGCAGTTGATTCAGCCTGTACTCCAGCCAAGACTGCTTTAACTGAGCCCTGCAGTTCTCACACAAGTAGTTTCCATCAACAGCTTACGTTGAATAAAAGTTGAAGACTCAGTAATATTTCAATGTTTTATATACATATTTTATGTACTTCCATCTTAGTGTAATTAAAACCCCATTTACAAGCCAGCAAACAGGGAGAGGCATCTTGTGTAGAACCTAAGGATGGAACTTTGGACAGCAAAGCCAATAGCTTTCACTCAGGATGTTCCTTTTTCATCCAGTGTAAACAGTGTAAACAGCTTCAAATCTCACCTCAGGCCTCTCCTCCCATTAATACGGTAAATATAACTCCACTTCTGAAAATATAATAGGCCGCCATACTACCCTAACAAAGTACATCAATATAGGAATGGTACAAAGATAATTGTCAATGCTCACCCTGCATTGTACATGCCATCACACCATACACCACTTACGAATTGAAGGCTTAAAAATTTACAAATGCTCCTATTGCTTAGGGTTTTCCTATCCTTCCTTCCTCAGCATGCACTTATCTTTGGATAGAAGCTTCAAAGTTCCTCCTAGCAACTCAAGTTTGGCTTACAGATTGGGAGTTTCAGGCCTAATACTTTTACCATTTGTATTCATATTGTCCAACCCTGTAAATTACAAATATTTACCCAGTTTTATGTAGAAACCAAACACATCCATCTAATAAAATGTTTAATCATTGTGTATTTGCCAAATTTATTGTCATGATCATTTGTATTGTATAAAATTTTCCCAGTAAAAGGTTATGAGGAACCAAAAGCAAGCAGGCCATGACTAAGTTTAGCAGAGTAAATGTTGAAACAAATGACTGGGAACAAAACAGTACAAACTTTCAACCTTCTGGACTTGAGTATCTCAATTCCCAACCAGATTCAAGTAACACAAGACCAATGTACAAAATTTAACTCAAAAAATATAAAGCCTTAAAAATGGATGCACCATCCCGACCGGGTCTTGACCATCCCGACCAATTATTTCTCTAGACAGATTATGCAGTAACACTTAAGAGACAGCCAATAGACTAAACAAGGGGTACGCTGAAAATCCTAAAATGGCACTGGGTTTTCAATCTCCCATGCCCTGTGACGTCGTACTTTACTTCACTGTATACCACGGCAAACCAGTGTAAGTTGTTATGGCCCAACTTAAGATCAGGATGGGCCTAATAGGAGTGTTGTTTTAGTTCCTAAATGTCCATGACCTACACGGGCCAGAATTTACAGTGTAACTGGTCAGAAAAGGCTGAGAAGGCATGAATAACCAATTGAGATGAGGGCACTGACATTTAACTTCAAAGTATGCAATAGTTAAATAAACAAATAGAAACAGTGCTACTTTATTAAAATACTGAGTTTATTTCACATGTATATTTGTCTCCCTACCATTCACAACTGACCACCGTTGCTATTACTATGTCCTATCATAACATTCCATACATACTTAGAATAGAACCAAGTAAAGGGTGGAGTTCCATCCTTGAAAACTAAACAAGCATTTTAGACAACACATTCTTGGCAATGGAACCTGGACAACATTTATCAAACACAGTAGGGAAAGTTCTCACTTTGCATTATAAAAAGGACAGCCAGATATCAACTGTTACAGAAATTAAGACGAAGATCTTTCAAACTTTTTAACCATTTTCTTAAAGAGACTTCCTCCACTGCCAGAGATCTTGAATAGCCTGTAAAGAAAAAATGGTAAATATAAAGGCCTATTTCATTCTTCCAAAAGAATTCAGTACTCAAATATAGAAATATAACTTAAGATTCCCTAATTAAAAGACTGAAGCATGAAAAAGCTATCTGAAGGCTTTTTGCCTTATGACTGTTTAAAATACAAATGCACTAATTTTTCTAACTTAATGGGAAAGTATAAGCCTGTCTTGGTATTGGTGAAATCCATTAAAGAATGGATCTATACATATAATAGATCTAACACCCACTTATGGCTATGATAAAAATTTCACACCATTGGGAGGGCACATCATTGGTAGTACTTTGCCTTTACATAGTCCTAAGTGAATTCTAGCACCATAAAAATAATGAACTTCTACTATTTACATAAAACCTCACATCTAAGGGTTTCAAGATGTTACCTCTGAATTTAACCCATCTAGTATTATCATTCCCAAAAGACCAAATTTCAGATTATAAAGCAGCCAAATGGAGCAAAATGAAAACCACAGCCTATTTTCTTAGCCAACACACTACCAAGAAGTTCAGTAACCAAGAGATAATTTAGCAAGTATTTAAAAGCTGGGAAAAATGTGCACTAAAAAATTATCTGTTCAGTCTGCCAATTAAATTCTTTCCATGTATTTAGGAACTGTCTGTGGTTAGGAACCTTTTAGAAGGAGCCAACTTAAGTAAAAACATAAATCACTATGAAAATTTTGGTCTTGGGGTGTGTCCACAGAAAATTTAGTTACCTCCTGGTCAGTCATCCGGAAGCAATTCTTCACATAATTAATGAACTTGGCTTCCACTTTGGGAAGAGAACCACCCTATTGAGGAAAAAAATAATCATTAAGTACAGCAAGTGTTTGAGATACCATTAGCAAGCTAAGAATTTGCATGCCTTTACATGAAACTCATTCCTTCAACTTTTCCATTTTAAAAATGCCAATTTTATCAGTGAGGCCAAGGAAGATTCTAATAGGCAGCACATTATGACCATTGCTGAGAGTCAATTCCTCTGAAATAGCAAATTTCAGATGCAAATGCAGCCAATTTAGGAGCCTAATATAACAGAACTTGTTAATCTTATCACCCTCCATTACATCCAATCTAACCAATAGTTTTCCAAGAACATTTGATATCGTACCATATATCTAGAAGCCCAACTGAAGCTAATAGTAGCTTTCCTTTACCAAGTGTAGCTCAAATAATTTTCAGTTATGAATGTAGGCAATGATCTTGCCTAAATACCATAATTTATCAGCATAAAGAATGTACCACTACAAATTATCATTCCTCACTTGAAATGCAGCACTTGTTAACCAAAATTTTAGTTTTTCTGCATCCTGATTTACTCTTAACAAGAGTAAAGGCTTCCAAATGCAAGATCAATTGCCTCCATCACCTAGAAAGAAGTCACTATAGTAATTTTAAAATATTGTCACATACATCCTTATTTGGTTCATTCAAAAATTTATTGAGCATCTAAGGATACAAAGGTATTAAAACATGGTCAGAGATGAGGCATATGAACAAGTATAGAAAGCAGAAAGTCCTCTGCATCACAAGAAAGAAAAATGCTTTAGGAAAACAGATTGCTTCCAGCGTGCAAAGGGGGAATGGATGGCCAATCAGGAAAAGGGATTGAGATTAAAATAGAAGACTTCAGTCTGGATTGTTGATGGTACTCAGTATGGACTATATTTGTTTCTCCTTTTTCCTCTTTCCCCATCTTTGGGCTTAATTTACCAGTAGTGCCCAGGACTGTTCAATGCGCCTGCAATTAAACCAAGGAGATAGGACCACATTAAAATGGGGGGGAGGGGCACCATTTTAGCAGTGTATGCAAGGGATAAATAAATGAGTGACAAGACACCAGGAAAGCTAATGTTTATAGTGTAAATATGTGCTGGCACTAAAGTGCTAAATTTCCAATCCATTGGTGGCTGCACAAAGAAAATCTTCTGAAGCCATGAGGCCTACAGGATAGGAAAAACCATGGAAAAAGGGCAATTTTCCTTTATCATTCCACATTTATTTCCAATAGCTAGCATGATAAATCAAATGAATTTTAGAAATTTCTCAAAAAAATGAACGGACTATTCCATTATCTACACACCCCAGGTCCATGTTTTAGTACCAGCTCAAAAGATAAAATTCTAATTTAAGCCTATTACCCCACACAAATTCCAGGTCATGGACAAGAGCTTTTGGTATAGAGCACAGAAATTATTCAAATTACTGGGAAATGCTTAAAGGTGATCCTTTTTTCTCAGTTATATATAAATCCTACACAGCCAAAGACTTTTCCAGCTGCTTTTAATTTCATTGAAAACAAACACCCTCTGCTGGTTCTACAACATAACCGTAGGAAAGGCAAAGTTCTCAAGTTAAGATCAGAGTGCATCCTTGTACTTTTTATTACTGAACAGTTCATATGCCAAAGATACTTATTTCTATTCTATAATTTATTTTACCCACCCCCACACCCAAGTGAGAAAACAGTAATTCCAAAGTTAATTTTACTCACTTTTTCTATACTTGCTTGCATTTTTGCCTTAATGTCTTCTACAGAACTAGGTCCTTTGGGTGTTTTAGGAGTTTTTTCCTGTTTTTTGAAGGATTCTTGACCCTGAAACAATTGTTAAAATTAGAGTAAGCTCTTAATAATTAAGCATGATTTCCCCTATTTCTACAAATCCTTTATGGACTTAAGTATGGGAAAAGTTGCTACCTTTATATGTAACTTAATGCAATTTTATAATTGTCTTTGGCCACTGCCACTTTTAATCTCATCCTTTGAAAGGCTACGGGATGATTGTGGCTAATCAGAAAGCCAATCTTTTTGAGTTGGTCACAAAACCAAAAATGAATTCTTTTGAAAAATGTCAGGAAAGGTGCCTCAAAGTTAGTGTAAAGGCAGTTTTTTGCTGCCAAACCTAGTAAGCATCTTGGAACAGCCCTGGCTGTCCTGGAATACTGTATTCTGGCCTAGCCTGCCTCTTCCCGGAGTGTTGATAAAGAGGCACATACATACATGCCGCCACCTAGCTTGGGGGCTGTTTGTGCTCAGAAGCATCTTTTAAAGAGAATTCTATAGGAGTGCAGCAGTGGGATGGATGTGTAAGAAAAAAACCTACAAAATCTCTGTAAACAATGCTCAGATTTTAATAGATCTACAAATCAAGCAGGAACTCACTATTGCTACTTTGAGGCCCCTGCAGAACATGTCTTTAGTCAGACTTTAAATTTTAATTCTTAATGTATCTGTAGCCTCAAATTTTAGGTATATTAGATTCTTACAGCATTTACTACTTTTCCTATCTAGATCAATGCTGTCTGTTTTTCGCTACCTGGGTACTTACCTTTGATCTTGGTGTTGATGGTTTTAAGTCTTTTCCATTTTGGTTTGATTTTTGTGCATTTTTGGCTGGAGTCTCTCGTACAGACTGAGGAGAGAATGGCTTTTAGTCAGTTATGGCCCCTCTTTCCAGGTAGTGTCCTCAACCATTGTGTAAGCAAGCCATAAACTATACCCTCTTTCCAGGTAGTGTCCTCAACCATTGTGTGAGCAAGCAATAAACTATAGTAACAGGGAGGAAAAAAAATCTCCCTCTTCCAATATTTTTAGTCTATTAATCTCAGAACCAATTTCTATTGCTTGATACAGAGTTTCTGTTCAACAGCCCCAGCTATCCTGGAACTTGCTATGTGGACAAGGCTAGCCTCTAACTTAGCTCTCAGCCTGCCTCTGATATCACACCCAGCTCTGAACCTTTTTGATGTGAAATCAACTAAGCCAGTTTTCACTATTAGCACCAAGAAATTATAATTCCCATCTTTTATTAACTTTTTGACAAAGTCAGACATGTTATATACTCACTTTCTTCACTGGAACTTTTTCTTCAGCTTCTTCATCATCAAAATCATCATCATCGTCACTATGAATGAAATACAACCAAGACACTCAGAACTTAAATATTTGGCCAACTTGACAAAACACACCCTTAGCCACTGCAGCATTTTAGACAAGTCAAAGAGCTTCAGTGTTTGAACTGATTAGCAAAGTTTAGATAGTGATGGCACACCTTTGATCATAGCACTCAGGATGTATATGAAGGCAGATCAGATCTGAGTTAATGGCCAGCATGGTCTACAGGGACCTAAGACTCCCACCATAAAACTGAGGAGGGTACACAGGACTACAAACATGCAGCACAAATTTTCTCTATTGCTGTCTTTATGCTCCAAGAAGCTTTCTTCTGCTTTTACACTTCTTCATTCCAATGTGTGTATGCAGTGTTTGGCAAGGCTTATTGGCTCTTCCTAAGGATCTATGTGCCATTAGAATTAAGATGCCAGATTGCAATTAACAGGGTAATCCATCTCCAACTACTTTCACAATCTAGGTCTGAGATTATGATCTGGATCCACATGGCACTTTCAAAAGGAATAATTACTACAAAATGCTCTTCATCAGACAAGATGTTTTTAAATGGGAGTGAATCGTATTACTGGGTAAAACCACTTAAGTGCCCAGTAAGTATGTGTATGTAATGTTCAATTGAGTTTAATCCACAAATTCTACATTTGTGTAGTCACATTTTGCACAGTAGACTCATTAAGCTGAAAAAGCACAAATTTATAACATGAAGTCAATGTCACATGTAAATCCAATGCTTAAGGATTTTTAATACTGTTTAGTATGAAATTGGCTTTATACCCCAATGTGGAAATGCTTTCACTAACTGGAAACCAGGCCAATTTCTAAACTATTCTAAATTATTTTTCCGTGTAATCTCAATATTAGGTCATAAAATTACTATAAATCATGAAATTACCTAAAAATGATTTAAGTCATATCACTAGGCAGTAACATTCCATGAGCTATATCATCTGTCATGTATTTATTGCCCACTTCATTAGTTTTTACCCAGTTCAATAGTTTAATCAAGGCCAACTCTGGTTTGCTTTCCCAGAAACCATTCTTAATACTATGTTTTCAATAAATGAACTTCTCATCCAAAAGACAATTGTCATGTCAAGGTATCTGTCATGTTTACTGACCTAATAACAAAAAAATCTTATGTAAAAATTTAGAACAGTCTGTCATAAGGAAAAATCACAGGCACAAAAATCAACCATTTATCATTTTATACCCACTGGCAATCAGTTTTACTAAAAACCTTTGTAGCATGTCAGTTTTCTAAGGCTAAACACATGCTATTTATACTTACTCTTCATCATCCTCATCATCTTCATCATCATCCTCATCATCCTCGTCAAGTTTTACTTTTTTCTTAAAAGAAAAATATACTCATGAGCAAATGTCAAGCCAAACTGAAAGCCAGAAAGCATAACTTCTAAAAACACATCTATCTTTACCTGTGGGACTTTGTTACCACTTCCAGGAGCAGATCGCTTTCCAGACATACTTAAGAGTTTTACATCCTCCTCATCTTCATCTTCTGATTCTGCATCTTCCTCTACAGCTAACAAAAAGACATACTCTTAAGAACTTGGAGTAGATTAACACTTTTTTTTAAAAAAAAAAATAAAACTTCTATTAAAGGTAGAATGAATATTCACTGCAGTTTATAAGCATGCCTTATAAAGTCCAAACTAGAGATCTGGGAAAGTGTGGCTAAATCTGATCAGTGTCAATCCCCAAGACCCATGTGGTGATACACAGACTGTAGGCATATGCCTTGTCTGAAATGGACATACATTGTGCCAACACAAAAGATTGGTTTTTAAAAGCCAGTTCCAATTGAAGTTAAGCAGTAAATAACAAGACTTAGGGAAAAAAACAATAACATACCTACTAGGTGCTGTCCACTAATGTGCACAGGCCCTGAACCACACTTCAACCTCAAGACCACGGGTGGTGTAATTTCAAAGCCCCCAAGAGAAACCTAAAAATGAGCAATTAATTTTCAATCATTAAACATCTTGAAAACTGTTTTCACCAAGTATCACCAGCAATAACCTCAGTGACAGAGGTGCATCCTACTTAGTCTTAAGAGATGAACATAAAATCCAACGTTTAGAAATGTACTTACTGTTGGTTGTACAGACATCTTCAAAGCTGCCAGTGTTACTTTAATTGGACTGCCTTCATAGTTCATTGCCTCTGCCTCTACGATGTGTAATTCATCTTTTGCTCCTGCCCCTAAGCTGACCTGTAAACAAAGATAAAGGTCTAAGAAATACCAACCAATAAAGCTAGCATTTAAAGGCTCACACTCCTGCAAATCCTTGAAATTATAATCTCACTATTACTATAAAATACATTGTCACCACTGTATTCTGTACAGCAGTTAAGGAAGCACAAACTCATGACATAAATCAGGCTGAAATTTTTTCAGTTTCAGATTTACCGTTCTTAGTGATAGCTGGTGCTCATTCTCATCATTATCCACCTTAAAGTGATAATCCTTGTCAGCTTTCAGTTCACAACCTGTAAAGGAAAAAAAGGCAAACCTAGCAAGGAGATAAAAAATCACAACCTAGAATAACCTAAGTCACCTACTTTTTAACTAAAGTTCTCTCGTGGGAATCCACTCTATACAATGCTCATAAAAGTTCTATTTTCTTATAGCATCACTATCAACTAATGAGGCACCATACTATCATTTTTTTCACTGAAGACTCTGACCTAAATCTACGAATTTATAATGGCTGAAACTAAGCCCTACACCCCACTATAAAAAAATTACCCAAATAGCTAATAAAATATTAGAGATCAATAGTGTGAACATAGCACCTAGCCACTCTAGATAGCTACACAATAAAACCTTCATACTTAGTGTACACTAACTATATATAAATGTACTCTCAAGGGGGGGCTGGTCTTTAAACAACGTGATCCATTTAAAATATCAATTACAAATAGTTTACTGCTTAACAAATCTCAGCTTAGTTTCAACGTTAAAACGTAAAGCACTCTTTAAAAACAAAAACATTTTAATGTGTGGTAGCAGAGCTTGGGGTGTGACCCCGATTCCAAAGTGAAAACCTGGATCTGCTTGATACAGCAATTCTATCTCTCGGTTCCAACAAAAACTACCAGTGATAGAAGAATCATTTCGATTTAGTGTTAGATTAAGTCACTTTAACCATCTGTACACTCATCTGCAGTGTGGGGCCGAGTCCACCTACAGCAGAGGCAGAAAAGGGGTCTCTAAAATCATTACCATTACCGTGGATGCTAAAGCATGTGAACAAAGACTTTTAAGACCCGGACACCACCAGCCACTTAAGCATTTCCCCCGCAGGACTCCTAAACAAGCCACAGAACCCCAATGTAAGGATTGACAAGGCACCTAGAGAGCCCGGATGTAGAGCCCACACCCCCTCCCTACCCCCAACCACGTGGCAACCACGTGTTCCCAGGGGTTTCGGCCCCCTCCTCCGCAGGGGTCCTGCTAGGCCCTAGTCCTAAGTTACAGGCCGAACACCTCGGATGCGAAAGCCGAATCCCCCGGAAAGCCCCGCGCAGTGCACATGTACCGTCCCAACCGGGCGATGCAGGCCTCACCCCACAGAAACCATTCTCTCGGGAGACCCACCCAGGGCCCAACACTGAAAACAGCTGCTTGGAGCCGCACCATGCAGACTTCACGCTGTGGGTCAATGTGTCGGCGCCGGCCCTGCTCGCGCCGCAAGCAAACTCGACCCTCGTCCCATCTTCCCGCTCAACGACCGAGGCTCGAGGCTAGGCCGCTCCCGCCCTAAGTTACAACCTCAGCGTCCGGGCCTTCTTCTCCCCCGCTCCCGCGGCCCAGGCGGTCCGTCCCAGTCCTCTGGCCTCCACCCACGCCGCGTTCTCCATAAGGCCGGGCCTCGTCTGCACCCCCGCACCCCCCCAACCACCAGGCCCGGCCCAAGCCCTCCATGTCCGGCAGTTACCGAAAAGGTAGTTCTGAGGCCTAAGAGGGCTCATGTCCATATCCATCGAGTCTTCCATGAGGTGGAGGCGCGCACTTCGGTGGGAGAGAAATCGGACGGAGGGAACTGCCTGCTGCTCCTCAGAACAGACACGCAGGACGGAATCACGCCAAGGAAAGGACGCGGGCTCGTCGCACGTATATATGGTCTCATGAGATCTCGCGAGATCCTCTCTAGTCCCGCCTCCGCGAACGTGCTCCGGATGCCCCTACTTCCCGCACCGGCGCACTCTTGCGCAAGCGCTGTCCTATCCCACGCCTCTCTACCTCGCCCCCCTCCTCTCCAGGTGCTTGGCGGGCTCGCACTGCGCACGCGCATTTGCTCCTGGCCCCGCCCCTCCAGCGCGGTCGCGGAGCGCAGGCGCCCTTTCCTTTTGTAGCGCGCTCCCGGCCTACAACGCGTCCACGTTTCCTCAGCTTTTGCACGCGGGCCCTGTGCGGAGAAGCTGCGCAGCCCACCCTAAAAAATGGCGACCGCGGCCACCGTACTGGAGAGCGGCTCCCTTCGCTTTTCTCCGTCCTCCAGTTCCCCGTAAAACCACAGCAGGCATAATCTCAGGATTTAACTTGCTCCAAGTCTTGATCTTAGTTCATTCTTTTCCCAGAGAGCTTCAGGAGTGGGGTGGACGGGTCACTGAGTAGAAGAATGATTTTGCCACTTAGTCAGCCATGCTTTTTACACCTCTTTTCCGAGGCAGCATTTCCAAAGTCTAAGTTCGCAGCTTTATGTCATTCGGGGACCAAAGGGGGCACCTCCAAACAGCATCTTTCTAAAAGTTTAAGACGAGTGTGCAGAATTGAGAACACGGAGGTCATCATCCCAAAATGAAGGCATAGGACTTTTTCAGGAGTTCGGGAGCCTTAATTCGAATCTCTTTGGCTGGGAATTAATGTTTTAATCTGCACCATGACAAACATCCCTCAGCATTGTGTGCTTTTTGAAAGCAACCCTAATCTTTTTTAAATCTCAGCATAGCTAGCAAATTTAAGGATTATTGGGAGGAACGTAAGTAGTGGTACCCACTCTTCTAGACTCTAGTCTAGAGACCGGTTGTATATAATATGAATGAGCCGATTATTAACCAAATCCTAAATTTGGGGGGGGGGTGAGGAATCAACATCAGTAAGTGAATGGGGGCCTAATGCATTTCCACTTTACCACTACTAGAGAAAATTCTGAAACTGGGTGGGAGATATTTATTGTCTTCGTAAACAAACTAAGATAAATAGGAAAAGAGAAAACCACACGTGAACAGAATTTGGCCGTTCAAAATAAAAACTTCTAGTCTTAAATGCAGGAAGATGCTCTTTGAGCCAGTGCTGGTCAAGATTAGCTTCATTGTTTCTTAGATTCATTCCTACTTCCTGGGTGGTGGTGGCCGGCGCCTTTAATCTCAGCATTCCTGAGGCAGAAACTGGAAGATCTCGAGAGTTTAAGGTCAGCCTGGTCTACACAGGTAGTTCTGGGACAAAGAGAAACTCTCAAAAACCAAATTAATTAATCAAAGGAATGGTGCTCATACAGAGACAGAACCCTGTGGGAGTTATCACTAAAGTAACAGGCTTCTAACATTTCAGACTCACAGAATTGAGGGATTAGGAGGTACACACTCCCCTTTAGGCAGATAGAGAGGCCGAGGCAAGATAATAAAGATATAGAATTTCCAAAACGACCACTTCTTTAACATCCTAACTTGAGACAGAAGGTCTTCTAGGTTTTTGTCTCCCACCAGGAAGCCAAGCAGGCCTGTTGCTGAACTCAAGTTCAAGACTGGCCAATTAGCCATCCTAATTTTCTTCAAACTGACCAACCCTAAATTAGGGAAGGAAAGGTCTTCAGAGACTTAAAATCTCAGCCATGGAGAAGAGCCTAGATTTTCCAGCTTTGCAAAGGGTCATTTCTCTGTATCTCTGCATGCAGATACTTCCTTGCCCCCAATAAAAGCCCTCATTGGGGGCTTTGTGTGTGTGTGAGTGAGTGAGAGAGAGAGATCTTTTTTGGTTTATTTTTCAATACAGAGTTTCTCTGTTTCACAGTTCTGGCTGTCCTGGAATTCACTCTACTGTAGACTGGACAGACCTTGAACTCACAGAGATCTGCTAGTCTCTGCCTCCAAGTGCTGTGATTAAACACCATGTTGTTGAGTATCGTTCAACTTGCTTTTATTATTTATTTATTTTCTTAATTAGTGTTTTATTCTTGGTTACAACAAGATTTCCTGAATTCCAGGCTGGACTCCAACTCCCTGTGTAGCAGAAGATGATCTTTAACCTGCTACCACCTCTAACCCAGTATGTTGTTCTTGACATTTATCACACATTTATACCCAGTATGGATATGCTATGATTCAAGTGTTCGTTACTCTTTTAGTAACCTAAATTTATATTATTTTTGCTCCTATTAAATTGTGGCAGCCAGGCATAGTGGTGCAAGCCTTTAATCCCAGCCCTCGGGAGGCAGCCAGGCATAGTGGTGCATGCCTTTAATCCCAGCCCTCAGGAGGCAGCCAGGCAAGTGGTGCATGCCTTTAATCCCAGCCCCCAGGAGGCAGACAGGCATAGTGGTGCATGCCTTTAATCCCAGCTCTCAGGAAGCAGACAGGCAGATCTCTCTGAGTTCAGACTCCAGGACAGGTAGGACTATTACACAGAAAATCCCTGTCTCTGAGAGGGAAAAAAATCAATTGTGTTTTAGCAGTCAGAGTTGAGTTTGAGGCCAGCCTGGTCTACATAGTGAGTTCCAGGACAGCCAGGGCTATATAGTGAGATCTTGCCTCAAAAAACAAAACAAGAATAAAATAAAATTGTACCTTAGTAAATATCTTTGCACACATATCCTTTTGAATATCTGAACACAGCTTCATATGATGTAGTCTCAAAAATGGACTTGTACAGAATTGACAAATGAGTTGGATCAAAATAAAAATTTTCTGCACAGCAAAGGCCACACAATTACCAGAGCAGAGAAATACCTCACAGAATGAAAGAAAATGTTTGCCAGCTGTTCATGAGACAAACAATAAATCTCCAAAATATATAAAAACTAAAGATCTTAATAACAATAGTTTAGTCAAAATGAATAAGTTATCTAAATAAATATTTCTCAAAAGAAGAAATATAAATAATAAATATATGAAAATGCTTAATAACATTAGCCATGGAGGAAATACAAATATAAACCACAATGAGAGTCTCCTAATCCCAGTTAGAACATCTATTGTAGAAAAAAATTTAATGTAGGTAAAGATGTGGTCAAAATGAATATTTATATATATTTTTGTGGGAGTATGAATTAATAGAGCCAGTAAAGAAAACTGAAAGTTCCTCAAAAATAAATTTACAGTGGTTTAATTGCACCATTTTGGGGGGGGGGTACTTGTTTGAAGGAACCAAATCAGCATACAATAAAGATACCTGTGTTTATTCTGTTGCTATTCACAGTAGCTAAAACAATGGGATTAGATGAACAAATGGAGAAAATGTGATGCATATATACACTGTGGGATATTATGCAGCCACAAAGATTTCAGTCCTTGGACTTGCAGAAAATGTAGAATTAGATAACATCCTGGGCAAGTATTTTGTACTTTTTTTTCCTTTGTAGGAACTTAAGAAAGAGATAGCCTGAAAATCAAAAAGTGATCTTTTTTTAAAATTTTATTTTATGTGCATTGGTGTTTTGCCATGGGTGTCAGGTTCCCTGGGACTGGAATTAGAGACAGTTGTAAACTGGGAATGGAACTGGGTCCTCTGGAAGAGAACCTGTGCCCTTAACTACTGAGGCATCTCTCCAGCCCTCAAAAAGATATCTTTAGGAAATTAGCTGTGGGGGCTGGAGAGATAGCTCAGAGGTTAAGAGCACTGGAAGCTCTTCCAAGGGACCCAGGTTCAGTTCCCAGCACCCACATAGCAGCTCACAACTGTCCTCATACAGACGTATATGCAGGTAAAACCTCAGTGTTCATGGGAAATAAAATATAAAAATAAATCTTTTAAAAAAGAAAATATTTTAAAAAAGGAAATTAGTTGTGTAACCTTTGCTGTGCAGAAAATTTTTATTCTGTCAATTCTAAATAAGTCCATTTCTAAGACTATATCAGATGGAGCTGTGGGAAATTGTTAGGGGAAAGTAGGAGATTTCTAAAGGTAATGGTGGATGCATATGATCACCGTACAAAGTGTACCTGTGTGGAAATGGAACAGTGAGTCCCATTAACTCATATAGTTGGTAGCTGTTCATACAGTTCCTTGTATATGCATATGTATGTATGCCTGAGTGTTTGTCTATGCACCATATTCTTGTACTCGAAGAGTGCATTGGATCCCCAGAATTAAGTTTACATGCTGTTGTAAGACACCACGTGTGTGCTCTGAACCAAACCCAAAACTTTACAAGAACAGCCAGTGCTCTTAACCACTGAGCCATGTCCCTAGCACCGTAGGTGTAGTTTTCCCGTTTATTTTTGGGACAGTTTTGGTTTTTCAAGACAGGTTTCTCTGTGTAACATCCTTAACCGTCCTGGAAATGGCTTTGTAAACCAAGCTCAAGCTGGCCTGGAACTCACAGAGATCTGCCTGCCTTTGCCTCTTGAGTGCTGGGGTTAAAGGTGGGATTAAAGACCACTGCCACGTCATAGGTATCAGTTTTTTTTGTTTTGTTTTTTTGTTTGTTTGTTTTTTTATGCTTTTAGTGCTTCCTGAGGGCCTGCTTTAGACTCTGAGCAGGAGCTGTATAGTATTCCCTTAGGACAGAATATGTGTTATCTTTTATGATTCCAGGTTTTTATTATTAGTTTTGAGCATGTTTTAAAACATAAAAATAGAACCGTATGTCCAACTCCCTCTTTCAACAGATTTTATCATATACATATAGCATTGCTGTTAAATATACATCTTTCCACCTGCAGATTTTGGTATTAGCGGGGGGGGGGGGGGGGGGGGGGGTGCTGGTTCTCTAGTTCTGTAACTAGTGGACACCAAAGGTACAACTATACAACTGTATTTCATATTACTGTGCATGACTATAGAAATATAAGAAGACGTGTCCAGATTCACATTGAATCGGCCATTCCGTGCAGTATACACATTCCCAAGCATGTAAATCATAAATAGATGCATTTTATATCAGTTTAAAAAGTTGTAAAAAGAAATGTTTTTCTCTTTTCTCCAACATATCAGTAGACATATCAATAGACAATGGTCATGTAGGCTTACAGATTCTCTTAGATAAACAAATAGGAACAGAAAGACTAAATCATTTGGGGAATCTACAGTTAGCATTTCAAGAAGCAGGCAGTGGTGGCACACATCTTTAATTCCAGCACTAGGGAGATGGAGGCACGTGGATCTTGGTGAGTTCGAGGCCAGCTTGGTATATAAAGTTCTAGGACAGCCAGAGCTATACAGAGAAATACCCTTTTCTAAAAAAGAAAAGAAAAAATTTAAGAAACTGCCAAAGTATTTTCAAAAGTTGTCCCCATTGCCCTACCTCTAGTAGTGCCTGAAAGCAGTGCCTTTACATCCCTGCCAACCATCTCATCCCAGAAAGGCTAGTGGGTATGTGAGCATCTTAGGTTCTTAATTCCCATTTCCCTGGTCCTTTGGATGAGCATCTTTTCCCATGCTTTTTTCCTTTTTTTTTTTAGTATTTCATATTCTAAAGTGTGTGTGTGTGCGTGTGTCGTGTGTGTGTGAGAGTGTGTGTGTGAGTGTGTGTGTGTGTGTGTGTGTGTGTGTGTGTGCGCGCGCGCGCGCGCGCGCGCGCTGCATGCAGATATGGCTAAAGGGCTTCCTACTCCCACTCACACTACCCTCTTCTTTATTCTCCTGAGACAGTCTCTCATTAACATGGAGCTGCCCCCACATGCTGGGGTAACAGGTGCATGTGAGAACTTTTATGTGGGTCCTGAGGATTCAAACGCAGGCAGGTCCTCATGCTTGCACAGTCAGCATCCGTGAATCTGCTGAACACTGTTTGTCGTTTACCCTTCTCTTGTTATTTTAAAATAAAATGTTGACTGTGTTCTCTGTCTGAGCTACAGCCCCTACAGTTGTAAGGTTTATTTTTAAGTTTACACTAGTTTAGAGGAGGATATTTCTTATTCTGGTCGTACGTCTTTTTTCATTCCTGTGGTCTGTAAGTCTCTCCCAGCCTGTAACTTGTCATTTCGTTCTCTTAACATCTTCAGTTGTTCTGATTGACAATACCTGTTGAAGAGTCAGTGTGCACCTTTAATCCCAGCACTCAGTGGAAAAGGCAGGAGGATCTGTGTGTTCCATGCCAGCCTGGTCAGCCAGGGTCATGTATAAAAACAAAAACGCAACAAAAACTTTTGAAAAATGGAAGCTTTTCATTTTGGGGTTTTTCTGTTTTCTTTGAAACAGGGCATGTAGCCCTGACTGACCTGGAATTCTCTGTGTAGGCCAGGCTGGGCTTGGGCTGGCCTGGAACCTCCTGCCTCTGCCTCCCCAGCATCCTGACTCCAGATTTTTGTGCTTTGGAAGCTTTTAATTTTGTTGGAGTTCTATTTATCTTTTTTTTTTTTTCTTTTTAACTCTATAGACCAACCTTTTAATATGACAGCAGAAATACTTTTCCTAGACAAAAGAAAAAATTCTCTCTCTCTCTCTCCTCTTTTATCCCTGGATTTTGTTTTTGTCCAAGCAAGGAGTCTACTTTGATTTGTAGGTTTCTAAGTCTTGTTTGTGGTTTTGGTCTGGATCTGATTTTTTTTTTTTTTTTTATTTATTTTTCCTCTGCAGGGTATTGACCCCAGGACCCAACCTGTCAGATAAGCACACACTCTTACCGTTGACCCGCATGCATCCCCACCTGAATGTGTATATTTTTCTTCTCTTTGCAATGTGTCTTTCCTGCCCAGTGGGGAGTGGGAAGCATCTCAGTAGCATTAGTGGGGGAGGTATTAGTCCAGAAACAGACAACAAAGATAACTGAACAGGACTGAGGTACACTAAAAACATTCTGCCACAGTGAAGAAAAACTTATGTCAGTGAAGAAACAACTCACAAATTTCATTTTTTGTACTTAACATGCAAGATATATAAGAAACTCCCACAATTACAAACTAAACAATAATATATATATACATACATACATATATGTGTGTGTGTGTGTGTGTGTGCCCTACTCAAAGATGTGCAAAGGACTTGGATGGATATCTCTCAAAGAGACTTTCTAAAAGCCGAAAACAACTTAAATCTAATCAGGAAAACCATAAATCAAGTGATGAGCTCTCTGTCTGGAGCATCCAAAAAGACAAAATGTAGCAAACATTTGATGATCAGATGTGAAAAAGAAGCCTTGCATGCTTGTAAACTAGACGAGTCATTATAGAAAACTACAAGTTCCTTAGAAATTAAAAAAGTGCTGCTGGGCTGGATTGGGGGTGGGGTGGGGATGGAGGCCGGAGGTTCAGGAGTTAAAGGCTTTTCAGCTACAGAGATAATTCCAAGGCACCCAGGGCGCCGCAGCATTTACCTTTAATCCCAACACTCTAGAGGCCAGAGTAGGACTGCTACCCCCAGGGCTCCAGGTTGGCAGCCCACAGCTGTCTGCAATACACACACACACACAGGCATGTACAGGCACATGGACCCTCATACACACAAATCTGCATGCACAAAGACGTTATCTTAGCCACTGTTCTACTGCTGTGAAGAGACACCATGACCAAGGCTACTCATTAAAGAAAGCATGGAACAGGGGCTTGCTTAGCGTTTCAGAGATTTAGTCTATTATCAGCATGGTTAGAGCATGGCAGCTTAGCTGAGAGCTACATGCTCATCTACAGGCCAAGAGAGTGAGAAACTAGACACGGGCACTCTCCAGTGACACACCCTTTTATTTTTATTTATTTATTTTTATGTGCATCAGTGTTTTGCTTCCATGTATGTCTGTATGAGGGTGATGGGTCCCCTGGAACTTGAGCTGCCATGTGGGTGCTGGGAACTGAACAGTCAGTGCTCTTAACCACTGAGCCATCTCTCTGCCCTGACACACTTCTAACAAGGGCACAACTCCTAGTTCATCTAATCTATTCAGATAATGCCACTTCCTGGTGACCAAGCCTACAAATATATGATGCTATTGGGGGGGGGCATTCTTATTCAAACCACATTCTACTCCCTGCCCCCCATAGGCTTATATTCATATAGTAATGCAAAATGCATCCAGGCCAACTTCAGAAGTCCCCATAGTCTATCACAGTCTCAACACTTTAAAAGTTCAGTCTCCTTTGAGCCTTGTGGCAATCCTAACTGTAACCCCCCAGTTAAATCAATTTAAAAAAAAAAATCACGTTTTCAGTATACAATGGCTCAGTGTGTGCATTATCATTCCAAAAGATTTGAAGGTAAAGGGAGCATAGGGTGGAAAGGAAGACCCCAAACCAGCAGAGCCAGCTCTAAACTCCGAATCTCCATGTCTGATGACCCAACTCTCTTCAGATCTCCAAGCCCTTTCAGCTTTGTAGACTGCAAACACCTCTCTCTCTCTCTCTCTCTCTCCCTCTCTCCCTCTCTCTCTCTCTCTCTCTCTCTCTCTCCCTCTCTCTCTCTCTCTCTCTCCCTCCCTCCCTCTCTCTCTCTCTCTCTCTCTCTCTCTCTCTCTCTCTCCTCTCTCTCTCTCTCTCTCTCTCTCTCACCCCTATCTGCTCTCCTAGGTGGGTATCTCATAGCTCTAGCATCTCCCAACATCTTGGGGTTCGCAACACAGCCCAGGCTCCATCTTCCCTTCATGCAATGGCTTTCCTGGGTCTCCATGCGGACACCCCTGATACATGCCTGGCCTCAGTGGCTTTCTCTGGGCACAGGGGTAGATTCCACAACCCTTTTTTAAAATCTTTTATTAGCTTTGCTTTTTCCAGAGTTTTTCTGTATAACAGTCTTGACTGCCCCTGGAACTCGGTTTGTTGTCCAGGAAGGTCTGTAACTTCAGAGATCAGCCTGCCTCTGCCTCCCAAGCTCTGGCACTAAAGGCCAAGCCAACCCCCTTCCTCTTGAATCCTTGACTCTAAAGCAGAAGTTGACAAGTTCTGCTGCTTGAAGAGGCTAGAACTGGATCCCTCCTTTGGTTACTTCTGCACCAGCTTCCTACTGTTGAGGTCACAGCTGAAGCTTCTCTTCTGTTCCTTTCCAGCTGTAAACTAGTCTGGTGGAGTCTTGCCCCAAGGCCACCACTCCCTTTATTCCATTTAGCTTCAGGCTATTCTTTAAACTTTAAGGTGGTGAGCTCTGGCGCCTTCTCTGCTCAAGCTGTACATTTTGCACTCTCTTTGTTCAGCTTCCACCTTTTCATTATAACACTGCTGCGTTAGAGTGATTACCAATAACTACACAGCACGCTCAATACTAGGCTGCCTGGAAATCTCTTCTGCTGATGCCATTAATCCAAGAAATCTTCAATTTAGCCTCAGGCAGATTTTTGAGACAAGGGCAAAATTCCAGTCACACAATTTGCCAAAATATCACAAAAACAAAACAAAAGAACAAAAAAGTCACATTCTTTGCCAAAACATCCCCCCCACACACACAAAACACATGCACATAAGTGTGTGTGTGTATATAATTAAAAATACATTGTATTTCTTTTGTGTGGATAGGTGTTTGCCTGTGCGTATATCTGTATATGTGTGTACAGTGCCCATGGAAGGCAGGTCTTTCTTTATTCTGAGAACATCCCAGCTTGTTTAGTTTTTAAGTTGTACATGTGCCATCCAAATGTACATCATTTATATTTTAAATCAGAATCAGGCATATGAAAATTTAAAAACAGGATCCACTGCTCTTTGTGCTGCCTGATAGAGGTTGAGGGGGATCAGATTATGATCTATCCCTCCCCCCAAAGAGAGTCAGGGACAGTCCAAACTTGTCCTAGCCCGTCTTTGTATACAGGGCTACCCACTGCAGAGGGTACCCACCCATTTCTCTTTTTATCAGCGTTCTCATTTTCTGTAGTAAATGCATTCTGCCTTCGACATCCACCTCTGTAGTTCTCCATACCTATTAGTGAACTGTCTCCTCCATGAAGGAGAGAAGTCGCAGCTCCTAGGTGAGGGCTGAACAGTTGAGTGAGGGGAGGTGAATCCTGACTTGGCAGGAAATGGTGAAATGGGCAGGTCATATCTGGAAGCTTTAAATGTAAAAAGCCTAGTACAGGCTGGACACAGGCAACCATAAGGGAGGTTAGAAAGTCCTGGGGTCAGTCAGGGAACATCCAAATTGGCTTGGATTTGCGCTCACTGTCAGCATTCCCGTTCTGTATCTTAAAAGCCTGCCCTCTGGCCAGCTATGGCGCATCATTAGAAGGAGCAAAGCCCAGAAGTCACAGCAGAGGGCGCTGTGGAGCTAACCGGCAGGACCGGTTTACAGCATTAAGGGAAAGGGGTCTGTGGAATATCCCGGCATGGACTTTTTCTTTTCTTTCTTCTCCCCCCCCCCCCCCCCCCAGGTTTCTCTGTGTAGTCCTGACTGTCCTGAAACTCACTTTGTAGACCAGGCTGGCCTCAAACTCACAGAGATCCACCTGCCTCTGCCTGGGATTAAAGATGTGAGCCACTAAGCGCAGCCATGGAGTGAATTTAAAGTAACACAAAATCTATGTTTTACTTTGAAATATGACCAATTATCGTGAACGGCAAAGAACACAGTATGGAACAGTAAGAAACAAACTATTTTCTTTGTGGCTCGTAATTATAAACCTGTTATTAAAAAAAAAGGACCAAGCAACAGCCTGGTGTTTTATGTAGTGGACATTTCATATCTAGGCCTAAGCAAGGTGAAACTCTTAGCAAATATTCTCTTCTTTAAAAATTGTTTTAAATTTTTTTCTTATTTTTTTTTTACTTATTTAAAAAGCTTTTCCCCCCAAGTAGCTCTTTCTTCCCTCCTCCCAGTCCCTCCCAGTCCCTCCCAGTCCCTCCCAGTCCCTCCCAGTCCTCCCTCAGTCTCCCCCTGCCCCCCCCCCCCCCCCCCCGTGATAAAATTCTTAAAAATAGATTAAAATGTGGAGAGTGGAATTGTGCTAAATGCTTTCATTATTAACAACTGAGAGCAGTCCATTTTGTGTCTATGTGAAGTGGTTCTGACAACGCAGGTTACATCGATACCAACCAACGGAACATGAGATCATAATCGTGCTCAATTAGGCATTGAAGAAAATTGGCTTCTCTATTCACTTTTCAGCTTTCTGTATTAGACAGTGGTGTTTACAGAACACAGCACTTAACGACTCTGTGCATGCTGATTCTTCCCTGTCTTTGATCCGCTATTGAATTTTCCTCTTGATTTTTTGTTCTATTTGGGTTTTTTAGACAAGGTCATGCAGTGTTGTGCTGCTTGGCTTCAGATATCCTTAGCCCTCTATTCCGCTCCTTAGAAAACTGTTTCCACCAACCCTTTTACCCTTGTTCCTGCTTCATTCAAGCCTAAAGCTCCTGTCAGGGCCCCAGGAGAGATTCAGGCCACTGGACTCACTTATCTGTTCTTCTCATGTACATTGACTGAATTGCTTCAAATAAAAATTGTGCTGGCCACACAGATTAGAGGCACTAAAATATTATTCTTGGTCATTGATTTGGAATGTTGGAAATACAAAGATAAAATACTGGGGCTCCCACAGAGAGAAAGTAAATTCCTAATTGAGAAGTCCCGCTCTGTGGGTTTTACTGCTATTGCTGCTTGTTTTGGGTAATGCTCAATTATAGAGATCTGTGAAGATCATTTTAGGAAGGCAATGTTCTGCTGCTCTCAGAGCGGGTTTGCTGGAGCACAGATCAAGACAGAGACTGGCTGTCGCCTGGCTATTGAATTACAGCTGTGTTTTTGACGAGCGTGTCAGCTGTCCCACTAGTTTGATCGCTCGGTAACCCACAGTGTCTCTTTATGCTAATAAATAAAACATTATTTGTTAAATATTTCCTAGTAAGCAGAGACAGACCTGCAGCGTCCCTCCCCTATACGTTACCAAGTAAAATGACCTAACGGTAATCAAATCAAATCAAATCATGTCTTACTTTTATAGGCAACTAATAGCTACGTTTGCAAAGTGCACATCAGATACCAATTGAGGGGTGCTTTTCTCTTTAATATAATGCACCATGCATATTTCACTAACTGTCTCATGATATCAAATGAATTTAACAAGGCGATTATGTAGGTCAAATTACTTTGTAAGTTCTTTCAAGAATGGCTTTTAGACCTATTATGACTTTTAATGGTGCAATTTGTTAAATGAGTGGCATTTCTAGCGTCCTCCTTGTGGATGCCCGAGTGCAGAGACATTTGCCTGCCCTGGCCATCTATCTTTACACTCCTCTCAGTCACAGTAAATTTTGGAACAAGATGGACCAGGAAAGAGCAGCTTCTTGGCGCCCGGTCTTCACTTGTAATTGCTCAAACAACTCCTCCATTGTGTATTCTAACGTCAGATAACCTTCTGATCAAATTTCTGTCAAGTCCATGTGAATAACGTCCTGAGAATTTTTTTCCTCCTTTCTCCCAATTACTAAATATGGCTCTGCTTTTATTTTTAATGACAGGACATGGAGCAAATATATAATACTGAAGCTAAAACTTTTATTTAAAAAAAAAGATCTATTTAAAATTTATATGTATGGGTATTTTGCCTATATGTGTATATTGTACCACATGTATATTTATTTGGTGCCTGTGGAGGCCAGCAGAGGTGATCAGATCCCCTGGAACTTGAGTTACAGATGATTAAGCTGCCATTTGGTTCTGGGAATCTAACTTAGGTCCTCTGTAAGTGCAGACAGTCCCCTGAACTGCTGAGCCATCTCTCCAGGCCCCAGGTTAACTTTTAAAAGGTGAGTTAGTTCTTTCGTTATGCTTCCTGCGCAGTTCATTTAAGAGTTAAAGTCAATGAAATACCGTGAAAATACTTACTATCCTAGCCCATTGGAACACTGTCTCACTCATATCGGTATTTCAATTTTCCTCAGTTCACTGTTCAAGGTAAAAATGACTGAAAATCACAGAGTAAGTTCCCTTCAGTCTTGTTAGGGTTTCTATTGCCAAAACAAAGCACCATGACCTTTGAGAGAAAGGGGCTACGCTTCAGCCTTGCTATACATCATTGAAAGACATCAGGACAGGAACTCAAGCTGGGCAGGAACCTGCAGGCAGGAGCTGATGCAGAGGCCGTGGAAGGGTGCTGCTTACTGGCCTCGCTCATCAGGGCTTGCTCAGGCTGCTTTCTTATAGAGCCCAGGACCCCAAGGATGGCTCCACGCACAATGAACTGGGTCCTCCCCATGGATCACTAATGGAGAAAAAGCCTTACAGCTCAAACTCATGGAGGCCTTTCCTCAGCTGAGGAGGCTCCTTCCTCTCTGATGACTCCAGTTGTGTCCAGTTGACACAGAACCAGCAGGACAAACCTTCCTTCCTCCCCCTCTCTCTGTCCCTGCTCCCCCTCCCCCACCATCCTCTTCCTTCTTTCTGGTATTTTTGTTCTTGTTTAAAGACACAATCTATGGCCGGGACTAGCCTGGAACTCACAGAGATCTACTGACTTGGTTGCCTTCCAAGTGTTGAGATTAAAGGCGTGCACCACCATGCAGGCCTAGTCTTCAGTGATCCACCTGCCTCAGCCTTCTAAGTAACTAAGAGAATAAGCAAATCCTAGCAGGACTGGTACATGGTGGGTTTTTTCCTTAAAGTGTTTTGTTTTTTTGTTTTACATTTATCTGTTTTAATGTGCATGAGCATTTTGCCTGCGTATATGTATACGTGTGTGTGTGTGGGGGGGGTGCCTGGTGCTCAAGAAGGTCAGAAGACAGGGTTCTAGTGTCTGTAAGTTAGAGTTATGGCTGGTTATGAACCATTATAGGATGCTGGGAACCGAACCTGGGCCCTCCTCAAGAACAGTAAAGTTCTTAACCTCCAAGCTAATCTTTTCAGCCCAACATGGTAGTTTCTCGATTTCTACTCTTTAAAAAGTTATCGTCTAACGTTACTAAGCATGCATCCATATGGGCATTCATTTAAAACTGAACATCTTCAGCTGGTTTTGGTAGCACACGCCCTTAATCTCAGCACTCAGGAGACAGAGGCAGGTGGATCTCTATGAGTTTGAGGCAGCCTGCTAAACATAGTGATTTGGTTGTTACACAGAGGGACCCTGTCTCCAAAAAACAAAATAATAACAAAAATAAAAACCAGAAGCAAAAAAACCCCAAAACAAAGAAACAACAAACCCCCTCAGATTCTCAGAAAATACTTTGTCAAAAGTCAACACTGTTTAAACCTAACCCTATATCTCTTCTGTTTGCAATACCTCCTGCTAAGTCTACAGTTCCCAAGAGCCTTTGACCTTAACGCTATCTAGTGACTGATCACAGAAGTAGCCTTGGTTCCCCATAGTGCCTTCCTACAAACAACATTCTGGGCAAGAGCAGCAGAGCCCCTGGGAGCTGCAGGTTGGTTCTTTCATACACTTCCTCTGGAATGACCTGGATGACAGACCCTTGGCCTCTGGAGTCTGCAGTCACAGCTCAGAAATGAGGCTGACAACCTGGATGCAAGCTCCTTGGGCTGTCCCAAGATCTCATGAGCTCACTGTACACATTCTCATCTCCTTGTCTTCAGTGACTGTAAGGAGAGGCTGATTAGAGGCAGAACACGGAAGTCTGCCTGATGTCTGGCTGAAGTCGCTATAGAACTGTGTTATTTAATTTTTCTACTTCTTGTGGTTCAATGGATGTAACATTCACAGCCCTCTCTAAGGCTCATCAACCACAAAAACTTAATTAGATATCATATCTCCTTGGTTTAAAATAGTATTTAATTTTACATAATGTGTTCAGCCAAAATATTAGGATTCCCTAAACAGAAATGTTCCCTCTATTTTTTTCCCCGGCGGGGCTTCTCTTTCAATTTTTTTGTAGCTTTTAAAAAAATTATTCTCCTTAAAGTATGATTTCGGCAGTTTCCCTCTGTGAAACATCACTGGGTCCCCAGCCGCCACTACTTAATTGAAGATGTAATCCCACTTAGTGGCTATGCCGTCTCCCAGATACCAAGCGTGCAGGAGTAAATATTAACATTCCTGGTAAATGTGCGATGCCTCTTATTCCTCCTCCCCCCACAAATTGTCTTCCTGCTCCTCCGAGTGTCATCTGAAGTGAGATTATATTAGCTGTGCCTTATATGGGGCTTGGAGCGTCAGAGTTGAAATTAATGGGCAAATATCCTTTTTCACTTACAGACTAAATGAGCCCTTCTATCGTTGAGCCACAGCCAGGTGTGACAGGAAGTCACAGGCAGAGGGACCAAGCCAGCTAAGAATGCCCCACATAGAACCCAATTGCAAACATTTAACTGCTTGATTGAGAAAGTAATAAATAAATTTTAGAAGAAAACCCTAGACACAACAGTGTAGAATTATATAAAATGGCCCCGATTTCCTTAAATGTCACTAGAAGAATCCAATCTTTTCTATGCTAGAATTCAACCTATTCTGTATTCAGCTCCATCCTTGTATAACAAGCAAAACAATCCCGGACCCACATAACTTAAAATAGTAGTAAGGGTAAGGTCAAGTCCATGCGGAGACATTTTTAAATTGACTCATAGTAATTTCACGTATACAAAATATAATCCAATGACTAATCCAGTGCCCACATACAGTGTGTAACGATGGTCTCTGGCATTCCATCCCTCCTTTGTACTGAGTCATCAAGCACCTTCCTCTCCTTCTTCAACAAAATATTCAAGGTAAACTCTAGTCACCCCGCTGTGCTGAAGAGGAGGCTATTATGGTAAGTGAAACAAGCCAGGTAGAAACTTGTGAGGAGAAGGAAACGATTAGTCTTCCTCCCCTGCAGCAATGTTTACAGCTCCCCTAAAGAAGCGTTTGTTTCCCAAATTACGGCAGAGGGCACTAGAGACTGCTGCATGGCATGGCCACGCTCAAGGGTTCCGTGAGGCTCAGCGGCCTCTGATTGTCTTGGCCACAAGTCTCTGTCACCACGAATGTTTGGTACCTATAGGTTGCAAACATCTCAACTTCTTAAAATGATGATTTTTGCCGACCATTTTCCTGCTGTGTTGTGATTTTTCTGAGATACTGCTCTGGGGACACCGTCCTTCTACTCCATATGTATGCAGCCAGTTCCAGTGCGCATGTCCCCATTAGCACTGACACATTTGTGCACATAGATGCGCATGTATCATTTTTTAATCAAAACTAGAAGGAGAAATTATTACATAACCACGATCTCATTCCTTCTGAGAGACCTGTCACAGCGATCCTAAGGGGGCTTTGCGAACATCTGTTCAGCGCCAGTCCCCCACGAAGAAATTATTCTTATGCTCATTTGAAAGACAGGTAAAGAACCGGTCAGACTGATAAGACAACCCCGGGCGTATGACAAAAGCAGTCTCCTTCAGTGATAGAAAGCTTGGGAGCCCAGCTAGCAGAAGCTTCCAGACCAGAGCATCAGTCACCTGTTACTCCAAACAACACTTGCAGATAGCATTAGCCAGGAAGTCTAAAGGGCCACCTCCTAGTGTTACATCTTATATGCACCATGAACCCTCACCCTGCTCAGGACCAGATCCCTCTGGCTGATGAAGAAAGCATTTGTGTTAGCTGTGTTTAGAGATTCTCTCCTCAGCAGAGAGCCCACTATGTGGCTCCAACGGGATAATACATCTTGGGGCATCCTTTTGCAGAAGGTTCCAGAAACAACAATCCCTTTCAGGATAAGGTTCTTTGTTGATCTAATTCTATATTCTGGTCCATTCCACTCCACTGAGGGTTTTGCTGTAGAAACACTTGGGTTTATGAAATCTCTATGGGGCAACTCAGTTGGTAACTTGTTCGTCTCAATCGAGCTCTGGGTTCTCAGAGTTGATCTAAGTTCTGCGGCCTGGGGCATTTGTTCTCATCAATGTTGACGATGGCTAGCATCTGGTGATGACTGCCTCACCTCAGCACTGGACCACAAACAAAGGATGCTGCCAGGAGGCCCTCGTTCTCTCGACCACAGACTCCTAGCAATTTTTGATGCTCTTCCTTGGCTCATGGCAGCCACCTTACATAGTTCCTATGTCACTATGGAGCAGGGAGCTCTGAGAGGCGGTTAACCATACAGACATTTCTGTCCTGGGTGTGCTATGCTTCACAGGCTTTGGGTTTTTGTTCTTGCCCAGCTTCCAACTTCCTCCATTCTTCCCTTCTCCTACAGCCTGACTGAACCTCTTCTTTCAAAGCTGCTGTTCTTGCCCTCATCCCTGGGGCTTGGGCTTTGAAATGCATGAGATTTTTCTCATCCTTCTACAGTGACATCCCTTCCCCTGAGGCAAGGCCACCTGGTCTTGATGACTGAGAAAGAATGGGGTGGGGGCGGAGACAAGAAAACATAAGGAAGAAAATAGATCCACTGAAAATCCTAAGTATTGTTTTATCTCATGCACAATAAAATCTATGTAATGTAAAATAGAAATAGGGAAGCCAGAACAAAGAACATGTATTAGAGATGGAAAATCAAGTCCAGGGAACAGAAAATCCTCTGCTATACAGTAGACATGGCTAACCAGTAATTATGCTTGGATTGTCTCTGGGTTTCCTGCCTGCTGGCAGGGGGAGATGGGACAGTCACTTTATGTTCTTGTTTCCAAAACACAAAGAACACATGGACACGATAAGAAGGTTTTCTTTTGCTCTGAATTCAACAAGAGTCACCCCTTTGTGACCTTATGGCAACCCCAGAGGGAAATGTCAACTTGTCATCATAGCAAATCCCAAAGTGAGCTAAGTGGCTCCTGAGTCTTAGTCACTCCACAGCCACACCTGAAGCCTGAACTAGCAGCGCTGTTTGGAAGCCTTACTTCCCTGGTAGTGTGCGTGCACAGTTTTTCTGTTTTTACATCTTTAAGTATTAAGTGTTTGGACTTGATGAAAAGCACACGCAGGAAAATAAAAAGGGTTCAGTGTATAGAAAGGGTTTAGATACAGACATCTCCACTGTCGGTGGTGATACATACGTCATAACTGAGCTCTCACCAGCAGATGTCCCAAACCTTAGAGAGCACTGAACTCTCTGAAACTTAAGTTTTTTTCTTAGATCTGCTACATCTTCATACAATGCCCAGTCATTCCATGATCCATGTACGGAGTAACCACCTTGACATCACCACCCTTACACTTTGAGGCCATCCCTAAATCAAACAGGCTCACTCATATTCGATAACCAACATAGTCACCAAGTAGCATATGCAATATAGATATGCTACAAGAAAAGATTATATTTTAAGTGGGAGATAAAGAGATGCTTAGAAAGGTGTACAGTTTAAAAGTTATAAAATGTGCCTGGCAGTGATGGCACACACCTTTAATCTCAGCCTTTGAGAGGCAGAGCCAGATGGATCTCTGTGAGTTCAAGGCCAGCTTGGTCTACAGAGTGAGTTCCAGGACAGCCAGAGCTGCACACAGAGAAACACTGCCTTGAAAAACTAATATATATTATATATTAATTATGTTGATATATTATTACATGAAAAATTCTAGAAAAAATATTTCATAACCTTTTTTTTTTTCCTTTTTTCAGTTTTCCAGACGGGGTTTCTTTGTGTGGCCTTGGCTGTCTGTCTTAGAACTCACTCTGTAGACCAGGCTGGCCTTGAATTCACAGAGATCAGCCTGCCTCTTCCTCCCAAGTGCTGAGATCAAAGGCGTGCGCCACCACCCAGCTTTATTTTTAAAAATAATTTATTATCTTTATTTTCTGTTCATTGGTGTTTTGCCTGCAGGTGTCATAAGCTCTGGAACTGGGGTTACAGATATGTGAGCTCCCTGGTAGTACTGGGAATTGAACCCAGGTCCTGTGGGAGAGCAGCCAGTACTCTTAACCACAGAGCCATCTCTCCACCCCTTCCCCATTTGATATTTTTAAACTATGGGTAATTATGAGTAACTAAAACTCTGGAAGGTAATCCATGGAAAAAGAGGGGTTAACTGGACTAGAAAGATGGCTCAGTGGTTAACAGTTCTCCCTACTCTTGCAGGGAACAGTTCAGTTTCTGGCACCCAGGTCAGATAGTTCACAACCACTTGTAACTCTTGGTGTCTGACACCCCTTTAGGACTTCTTGGTCATCCTCACACATATGCACAGGCACAGATGTATTCCTATACACATAAAGAAATAATACCCCCCCCCCCATACAGAGTCTCTCTACAGAGGCCCCTGGCTGTCCTGGAATTTACTACATAGACTAGGCTGACCTTGAACACACAGATTCACTTGCCTCTGCCTCCCACGTGCTGGGATTAAAGGCTTATATCACCATGCCCAGCCCATAAGTCTTTTTTTTTGGAGGGTAGCTGTCAGGTTGGAAAGACAGCTCAGCTATTGAAAAATAGGCTCACAACCAAAATCAAAACAAAACAAAAAACAAGGTACCACAGTGAAAACATCTGTTGACTTTCTTAGAACAGTCAGGATACCAGCTCTACCCCACGTCTCAGTCCAAGCTTCTAGAGCTGATCTGTGCATTATCTGTGCATGGAGAAACTCCAACATTTTTATGTCAATGTGCCATTCTATACCTGGCTTTCCCTATGCCACAGATCTAGAGATAGTTCCTATCAGACCCTTTTAAAATGGTTAATACAGAATTTCATGACATAGGTAATCTGTGTTATTAAATGAGTCCCAGTTGAGATTCATTTAGGCCGTTTACAATCAATTGCTTCTTAAAATGATGCTGTAAGGAGTTACCTTGTACATACTTCTTTCAATAAGCGGAGAAGTCCATCTATTTACTAAAAACTTGAGCGTGGAACCATTGAAAGAGAAGCAACATTTTAAAACAGGAAAGACAATATTGATTTGCACTAACGAAGGCTGAACAATTAACTGTCCTGTCAACAGTATTTGAGGGTGACTGTTTTGGTCTCTCTTGCCAACACTGCTGTTATCTTTATCCCTCCTTGACTGGTCCATTTACAATGCTTAAAGCCAAGGTCTTCTGAACTTGGTACCAGGGAGAACCCACTGCAATATGAAAGCGTGAAATCCCTTGTTCCATTAGGAATTTCAGGATAACCGGTCTCGGAGCACTGGGGGCAGGCGCAGAACTGGCTTTGCACAGAGGGCGGAACCAGCAAGGGAATGCCAGGGAATCATTTAAAATGACAAGTCTGAGACTTCTGTCAGGAGAGGAACACCGGGAAAGGACTGTTCTTGCTCACAGCTTGTCGCTTCACAACATGGGGAGCAGATGTGCTGTTTGGGCAGCGCGGTATACCGAGCACAATTTTTAGCGAGGCCACAAGACTGCTATGGCGAGCTCTTGGCTCGATGTGGCTAAGCCGGGTTTGAGGGGTCAGAAGACTCTGGGGTGCAAGCACCGTGTTAGGCCCGCGCTGCAGGCTAAGAGGGAGCCAGGCACCCGTGCAAACGCCTTCCGGAAGGACGGCTGGGTCGCAAACCTCCTGCGGGCTTCAAGACAGCCTGTCGCCGGGACCAGGCAGTAGGATTTAATCCTCCAGCTCTCCGCCCATCTTGGTAGGGTGAAGAGCAGCCACCCAGAAAGCCCTAGAGCTCCCAGCCGCTGTGTTTGGGCAAAGGAGGTGGGATCGCCATAGGCCGACTCCAGAGAAGGGGGTGGGGTGGAGGGAAGGCAAGAAGTTCTGGGTAGTAGTGGGGCAAAGGAATCCTGAACAGGGTAAGAAGTGGAGGTCCTGGGAGGGAGGAGGTGATTAGCAGGCTGTCCAGCATCCTACACTCACACTGCAGTGACTTGCGAGGACTGTGCCCCACAAGCGATCCCTCCAGACAGTACCCTCAGCACAGACCCAGGGTACAGGTTTGTATCTTGGTCTTGCAAGCAAACATCTTCTGGCTTGGGCTGCTTTGGAAGCCCAGTCAGCTCTCAAGACTCCCTAGTGTGACCCAGGTAGGGATTCATCCATGCTGGCCCAGAGAGGACGCCACTGGGAACCCGACTTGACCTTTCCTGCAGTTACTTTGAAAGCTCCAACCTACCCTCTCACGTGTCTGGTCCAAGGTGTGTGAGGTGTGGTTGGGTGTGGAGATCTGGTCTTGGCCTTCTTGCACAGGGTGTCACAGGGCAAAAGACGGCACTAGAATCTAATGGTCTCCCTTACAAAGGGACAGCATGCATCAATGCGTCTCCCTGCCTGGCCTTCCAGATTCTCACTTCTAAAAGCCATCCACGGTGGATTAGGTTTCAGCTTCTGGATACTTCACAGTGTGCACTTTGGAGAGGAAGAGCCCTACTGAGACCCAGCTTGTGTGTGTGTGTGTGTGTGTGTGTGTGTGTGTGTGTGTGTGTGTGTGTGTGTGTGTGTGTGTGGTGTGGTGTGTGGTGGTGGTGTAATAGCTCCAGGGCTGGAGCATCCAGCAATCTGCCAGATTTCTTTTGCAATATTTTGCAAATAGGCCATATATTACACACAACTTTGGAGGTACAGCCCCTGGGATTTCCCCCTTAATTACAGTTTCTCTTTTGAGGCAAAACACTTGTAGCCTCCTGCTGACTCAAAAGCACTTTTTTTTTTTTTTTTTTTTAAAGCCAGGCCTAGCAGTATATATATATCTGTGATCCCAGCACTCAGGATGAGGTTGGAGACAAAATGACTGATGATCACAAGTTCTAGACCAACATGGACCTACATAATGAGACTCTGACGAAACCAAAAATCAGACGAAGCAAAAAGGGACAGTAAGCTATTCTCATTTAGATCTCCAGCTCTGGCACAGCACCACTAGGCTCTGCCAGAAAAACTCTTTGCAGCCAGGACACTATAGCTCCCCGTGCCACCCACCCTCATTTCCTTCCCTAAAACTCACTCTGTAGACCAGGCTGCCTCAGACTCAGAGATCTCTCTGCCTCTGTCTCCTGAGTGCTAGAGCTAAAGGCAAATGTAAATATATATATATATATATATATACATATATATATATGTATATATATATATTTGCTTTTTTTTATTTAGTTATGTCAGTGTGTCTGTATGGGAGTATGGGTGAGTACCTTTGTGTGGGTACCAAAGGAGGGCAAAAGAAAGTATTGGGTCTCGTGGAGCTGGAGTTACAGGTGCCGGTAAGTCACTGAACATGGTACTGAAAACTAACTGACTTAGGTCCTCGGGAAGAGCAGCAAGGTCCTTTAATTGCTGAGCCATTTTCCCTGCCCCATAAATTATTTAAAAAAACAAAACAAAACCAAAACCCAATGTTCCAGGTGTTGGTGGTGCATTCCTTTTATCCCTACACTTGGAAGGTAAAGACAGATGGGTCTCTGAATTTGAGGCCAGCCTGGTCTACAGACCAAGTTCCAGAATAGCTGGGGCTACACAAAAAAAAACCCCTGTCTGAAAAACAAACAAACAAACAAACAAACCACAAAACAACAAAACTCCAAACTAGGCCTGGCGGAGATGGCACATGCCTTTAATCTCTGCACTCCCAAGGCAAGAGGCAGGCAGATCATTGTGAGTTCAAGGCCAGCCTGGTCTGCAGAGGGCGTTCCAGGATGGGCTCCAAAAGCTACACAGAGGAACTTTTTCTCAAAAAACCAAAAAGACAAAACCAAGCCAAACCAAAAGCCGTGTTTCCAGGGGGCTGGAGAGATGGATCAGCAGTTTAGAACACTGGCTGCTGGCTGCTTTCCCAAGAGGACCTGGGTTTGCCGCTCAGCACAGACATGGCAGCTCACAGTCATCTATAACTCCAGTTCTGGGAGAATCCAACAGCCTCTTCTGGATTTTGAAGGCACCACATGCATGTGGTGCAGACATACAGACCTGCAAAAAAAAAAAAAAAAAAAAAAAAAAAAAAGAAAAAAAAAAAAAAAAAAAAAGAAAGAAAAAAAAAAAGAAAGAAAAAAAGTAAAAACTCCCAAAACCCCCACAAAACATCAAATGAGAGGAAAAGTTCCTGGGAATCATGGAACACTGAATGTGTGAAAGAAATTAAGTATATGTATTTCTCTAGTATCCCAGCATGTAGGCTTCTAAAACGCACTAAACAGTTCGCTTCAGCACCAGGCCTGTTTGTTCCTAGGGGCTAGAGGACAGAATAGAAGAGTGAGCCATTCTCTTCCAAGATGAGATCTCCTTTCTGGCCCGAGGTTCATCCACTTAGGTCATCTCTTGCCTCCTCTGGAGTCAGGTGACAAGTTCAAAGCCAAAACATCTCAGGGCGGGAGGTAGACAGTGAGGACAGTGGGCACCAGCAGGTGGGACATCCACAGCACCAGGATTTTTCTTTCCTTGTCTTTTCAATAAGAGTCTGCTAGACATGTATCTAGACTGGAGTTTCTGTCTCCCTTGTTCCCATGTTCAAAGTCAGGGATTCACTTCCATTCTCAGGACTCCAGCTAGGGCTCCCTGTGCATGTTCCTCTATAGGTGCATTGTGGGTCATTGGCTTATGACCTCAGATCACAATTATCACCACTACCAACTACATGGAGGAAGTGTTGACAGGAACATATAACTCACATGTTGTCATATTGCAGAAGCAAAGGCCATGTCCACAAAGGACAAAATGAGCTCAAGGTCATGGCATTACCAGGTGGCAACACTGGGCCTCAGTTTCTCCTCTGCCTCCCTGTCAGGGGTGACTTGAGTGTCATGAGATCTGGGCCATGGATCACTGTTTCAGTTCTTTTGTCTGGCTCTTAGACCTGATATTCATTTCAAGCAAAGCACCTGGATTGCCTTTCTTTAGAGACTCAGAAGCCTGTCTGGAAGAAACTCTTGCTGGGTTCCTGTGGTTCCTTGCCTGGCCCTGTGGTCCTGTTTCCAGGACCTTGGGGCCACAAAAAAGACTTACCTAGAGAATTTCAAACCTCCCCACACTCCAGGCTTAAAATCCACCAGTCACCAGTATTGCACATAAGAAGCCCACCTAGCTCCTAGACTCAGGAATTAGTCCTTGCTGAGGACGCCCTTTCTCACCACTGACTATGGCACCCAATTTCTGCCTGCCCCCCAATTCCTATCTCAGGGCACCAGCATTGTTGGGCTGTAAACTTCTCTGGCCATCATTTCTCTTGGACATTCTATTCTTTTGATCAACATCTGTCTGCCGAGACTTACTGAAGGTTTTCCACTGCAGAGGTGGTTTATGTATGTGAGTGCCTACGTGTGTGCGCATTTTTTTCCTTTTTAAAAATTTACTTATTTTAATTTATGTCCTACCACCATTATAAGACATCCATGACCAAGGCAACTTATAGAAGAAACAGTTTATAGGGCTTACAGATTCAGAGGGGGAGTCCATGGCCATTGTGGCTGGAACACACAGGCAGGCAGCATGGCACTGAAGCACTATCTGAGAACCTACATCCTGATCCACATACCCAAGGCAGAGATAGCTAATTCAGAGTAACATGGACTTTTGAAACCTCAAAGCTCACCCCTAATGGCATGCCTCTTCCAACAAGGCCACACCTCTTAACCCATCCCTACCAGTTCCTCCAACGGGGAACCAAGCATTCTAATATATAAGCATACAGGGGTCTTTCTAATTCAGACTACCATGATGTATAGGAGTGTTTTGCCTGCATGTATGCATATGTATGTACCAAGCGTGTGCCTGGTATCTGCGAAGATCAGAAGAGGGGTGGGATCTCCTGGAACTGGAATGACATATGGCTGGGAGCTGTCATGTTGGTGCTGGGAACTGAACCTGGGTCCTCTGCAACAGCTGTTTACTGCTAGGCCATCTGTGCAGTCCCACCGTGTCCCTCCCCCAGCCTGGTAACCTAAGTTTTATGGGTGCTAGGCAAGCAGTCTATCACTACATTTCCAGTCCTCATCTTTATAGCTGACATATAGCAATAATTTGTATTTATGGGGTACAATCACCATTTTAATATATGTATACATGATAAACAAATGAATTTACGTGCCTGTGACCTCAGCTACCAAAGCGTCTGAAATTTCTTCCTTCACAATTTTGAAAGGTAAACATAGTAACTCAGCAGTAGCCATCCTGCTGTGAGTTTGACACTCAGCTTTCCAGGCTGTCTTACTGACAGGATGCACTCATTCCCCATTTCCAGGACTCACCAGTCCACTCTATTTCCATGAGTACATATGACATCACCCAGCATCTCTTTCCTTGTGTCTGGTTTAGTCATTTAACACACTACCCTTCAGGTACACTTATGTCATCACGAATGACAGGACTGCCTTCTTTTTCAAGGCTCATAGGATTCCATGGTATCTGTCTACTACATTTTCTTCAGCATGCCTTCATTCATGAATATTTAGGTTGCCTTCCTAGGAAGTGTGCTGCAGTGACATGGGATTTCTCCCCCTCCCCCATGAGACTAGGGATGGGACCAGGCCCTTGTGCACTGGAGGTAAGTTCTCTACCACTGAGCTAAAGTCCTGACTCAGAGAAGGGCTGGCTTTTAAATCACAGATTGGAAGAAAAAGTGTGTTTTGACTCTGAGCCTTTGATACACACACACACACACACACACACACACACACACACACACACACACACACACACACATTGGTTTGGTAAGACAGGGTTTCTTTGTGTAACAGCCTTAGCTATCCTGGAACTCAACTATGTAGACCAGACTGGCCTCAAACTCCCAGAGATTTGCCTGTCTCTGCCTCCTGAGTACTGGGATGAAAGGCATGTGCTGCCACCGCCCAGCTAGCTTTGGTATTTATAACTGGTTAGCTCTATCTAGCATTTTCCAGATTCTGTCCCTTTTCCTTTCAGCAAGAGATTTCACTGCAGATTTCCCAGAGGACCCTGGGAGATAGACATAGCCCAGAGGCCCTTAGTTCTCAAGCTGCCACCCCTGCAATGCCTTTTTGTGCCTGGCTCACCATCTGGTCCAAGCTTGAGTCAGCTCTTAAGCTTCTGCCTTCTCTCTACTAGGCTTCTCTGGCTTCTCTCCCCATTGCAATCCCTCAGCATTCTCTGCTGTATGGCCATCAAGGGTGAGGAGCAGCCATACTTAACAGGGATCTGAATGTGTTCATTACTGGAAAAGCTATTGGTGTTGACATGTAGGGACATCCATTTTAATTATGGCAAAGGGCCTCCTTATTAATTATTTAGATCCAAGAGAAAACAATACATTGAAAACTGGAGAGAAAAATGGACTCTCTTCTGCCTCAGATATTTTGACAGCAGACCATCATGGCATATGCACACAGATATGCACAACACACATACCTACAACATACAAACACTGAAGTCCACATGGCCCATTGAGTATGTTCCTCTAGTATCTAATAATTCTGTCATTTAAAGAATGACAGATGAAAATGCTGGCTATGTATGAGAACAAGCCATAGAAAAACAAATCACAGGGGCTGGCATAAGGCGCCCGGAAGAATGTTTAGTTCAAATAACTGGCCCCCTTCCTGGACTCTGGCCACTCTGCAGACCTAGGCAAGACAAGATGAAAACAGGAAATCCTGCTAAATCTTCCAGGGCAAAGCATCTTCAGCACAGTGACAAAGCATTTAGCTAGGCATTCAGCTCTGGTGCTTAGCCGAGTTTCCCCTCATGCTGTGCTCGGTGGTACCGCCGTCCACTTCTTGTTCTGAGTCTCTATTCTGGGTTCTGAAAATTCCAGGCAAATGTAGTTTATTTAAAAACTCCATGGCTGGGGCCTGAGATTCTGATCTAAACCTTGAACCAATACAAGACACAGGGGGTCAGGAAGGAAGCCATGGCTCTGTCTGCAGTTGTTTCTTTAAAATAATAATAAAGCAAAAAAAAAAAATCCTCTAAACCTTGGTGTTCAAAAATGTCCAATATGGTTAGGATGAAGCTCATTGGCTTACATGCACCAGGCCCTTGCCTCTGCACCAAAAGTAGCATTAACTAGACCAGGAATTCCACAAAGCTGCAGTATGCAGTGGCAGGATGGTGGCTGTTTTATTTTGTCCTTATTACCCATCTGCATCTTGCACATTATTGTAACTCATGACTTAATGAGAATATGTCCACATCGAGCAGGAGAAAAGGCTTGGCGGCTGAGTGCGCTTGCCACTCCTGTAGAGGGTCCCAGGTCCAGTTCTCAGCATCCAGACGGAGTGATTACAACCACCTTTAACTTTAGTCCCAGAGAAATCTGACACAGGGCACCAGAACTCATCTTATACACTCACACACGGACACAGACGCACATAAATACTAAAATTGAAAATATTAAAAAAAACCATTCCTTTGAAATTTACTCCAAAAATATATTCCTGTGCTTTCGAAAATTCTGCAGCTTTTTCATAGTTCAAAGTGAGTGTTTTCTGTACCAGAATTCTCTCTTCAGCTGTGACCTTGTGGAAAATCACTTTGGTGTCTATCTTTGCAGATGTTTGTCCTGTGTGTATTCTTCATTTGCCCCACGGAGCACCTCTGGTTTATTGTTCTTATTATTAATTTTATATGCATTGGTGTTTTGCCACGGGTCTTGGATCCCTTGAAACTGGAGTCACAGACAGTTGTAAACTGCCTTGGGAACTGGGAGTTGAACCTGGGTCCTCTAGAAGAGCAGTCAGTGCTCTTAACCAATGAGTCATCTCTCAAGTCTCTCTCTGTGTCCCTCCCCCTCCCCGTGTGTGTGTATTTTAATGACATATAACACACAAACTGTTTTGTAGCTAACTGTTCCACTATCTGGTTCATCTGTCCATTTCCCCAGTGTTTTAATAGTTACCGTCGAATGACTGATCTTGAATGACTCACCTCAAAATGATGGAGGTATGCTCACTTCCCTTTTCCTATTGCAGCTACTAAGATGAACTTGCAGGAATGTGGACCTTTGGGCACTGGCGTTCCTAAAGAGCATTTTTTTTTTTTAAGTGAAGTAAAAGTCACATCAGGCCACATGCATGCCTGTAATACTGGCACTCAAGAAGCTGAGGCAGGAGGATTATGAGTTCCAGCCTTATTTCAGATCATGGCTTTACGCCTCTGTAACAAGGTGCAGCCATTGCTGGTATCGAGTTGCACAGCCTTTGTCACCTAGAAAACTCTCCTCCCCCTTCGGCAACTCATCTCCTATTTCCCCGTCTCCTTTCTCTGGGTTCATTCCACTCCCCCATCTGCATCTATGGACATTTCAGACAAGTGGCATCATGCCACATGCGTCCTTCTACGTATGCCTTCCTTCACATGGCAACATGATTTCAAGGTCCTTTCATACGGTGGCATGTCTCAGTACTATGTTTCTCTTCATTGCTGAGTAATACTCCATTGCTTGGATAGACCACAATCAATTTGTTCTTCTTCTTTTTTTTTTTTTTTTTTTTTAAATTATTTAATGAAGAAAAGTGCTCTATTGCATGTATACCTTTATGCCAGAAGAGGGTGCCAGATCTCACCATAGAGAGTTGTGAGCCACCATGTGGTTTCTGGGGATTGAACTCAGGACCTCTGGAAGAGCAGCCAGTGCTCTTAACCTCTGAGCCATCTCTCCAGCCCCTATTGTGTTTCTTTTCCTAGAAGTGGCCCAGACTGTTTTATCACATAGCCTGGAAGATTTCTTTCCAAGAACTTGTGTTGGCTTTGTTGTTTCTTTTTAATCAAAAGTAGGATAGACGAAGCATCAGCCCTCAAGTGCCTCATGAGATGGTGTTTCTTGAATTGGAGGGAATTTTAGGCCATCAGTGGCTTGGTCAGTTTTTATTACGTGTGCTAAAAAACGAAACAGCTCACTATATGAAGGATTCCCACTGCCCCTGAGACCTGGGCCTTGGGGACCAGAAACAGTAATAAGCTCTTCTACCTCACCCAGTGGGGTGTGTGCTGTGCTGGCCCCAGATTCCTGCAGCTGCTGGGGTTAGGGTTTTCCCTGTTCACATTGCAAAGCTGTACCCCCCCTCCCCATTTTCTTTTGGTTCCTTAAAGTCTTCTAAAATGGCCCACTATGGGCCAGACATTGATCTAATGCAGCCAAGAACTGGCCCCCGTATGTTCCAGATCATTCCACAGCAGATAAAGTGTGGATATGAAGAAATAACACTGATAAGGAACCATCAGCTCACCTGAAAGGAAGAGTCAATTGCTTGACTCAGTGTCCCCATCTGGACCTGTATGTGGAAGAGTGATGTGGAAGGCTTGCAGGTAGCCAGCTGGGTGGCAGGGCTGCATCTAAAGAAGCTATCACATACTGGGTCCAGACTCTTCCCACCTGCTTACAACCTCAGCTCTTAGACTGACCCTTCAGGCTTTGTTTCCTGCTGAGGAAAACACAATGTTCATGCCTTGGGATGAAAACAGCTGTGTGTGTGTGTGTGTGTGTGTGTGTGTATGTGTGTGTGTGTATGTATGTGTATGTGTGTGTATGTGTGGGTGTGTGTACATGTGTGTATATAAATGTGTATTGTGTACGTGTGTATGTGTATATGTGTGCGTATGTGTATGTATGTGTATGTGTGTGTATGTGTGGGTGTGGGTGTATGTGTGTATATAAATGTGTATGTGTGTACGTGTGTATGTGTATATGTGTGTGTATATGTGTGTATGTGTATGTATGTGTGTGTATGTGTGGGTGTGTGTATGTGTGTGTATGTGTGGGTATGTGTGTGTGTTTATGTGTATGTGTGTATATAAATGTGTACGTGTGTATGTGTGTATGTGTATATGTGTATGTATGTGTGTGTATGTGTATATGTGTGTGTATGTGTGTGTATGTGTGGGTATGTGTGTGTGTTTATGTGTATGTATGTGTGGGTATGTGTGTGTGTTTATGTGTATGTGTGTATATAAATGTGTACGTGTGTATGTGTGTATGTGTGTATGTGTGTATGTGTGTATGTGTGGGTATGTGTGTGTTTATGTGTATGTGTGTATATAAATGTGTACGTGTGTATGTGTGTATGTGTGTATGTGTGGGTATGTGTGTGTGTTTATGTGTATGTGTGTATATAAATGTGTACGTGTGTATGTGTGTATGTGTGTGTATGTGTATGTATGTGTGTGTATGTGTGTGTACGTGTGTGTGTATGTGTGTATGTGTATATGTGTGTGTGTGTGTGTGTATGTGTGTGTGTTATGCAAACAACAGCTCAAGAGCCATTTCTCAGCCTTGCCCATGTCCCCATCTGCCCAGCTCTCTGTGGTATATGAACTAACAGCAGCCTGACTTCCTTCTTGAAGTTTTGGTTTCCATTTGGACCAAAGATCAGGTGTCCCAGAAAATTTCCAGAAGGCCATTCAGCTGGTCTGGGTGGTTCCTTTCCATCGGGAGACTAGCTACAATTGGCACCCCTCTTCCTGGCCCTGAGGCCTTCTCTCTGGCATGTGCTCCATACCCACTCCCTGAAAATGTTCTTTCGAGGGGAGCTCTTCATCTCTAGCCTGTGTTCCTGGGAGCCCCAGAAGAATGAGCTAATCACCCAAATCTGACCTCCTGTAGAGGGCGTAGCCATTGCAGAACCCTCTGGACAAACTGAGCCTGAAGCTGATAAGATCTGTTCTGTTAGAACTTTCTTAAGGCGTTATAAATCTTTTATTAACATTTGGTATTATACTAATTAAAACTGTTCTCTGTATGTATTATTAATTTCCCCAGCACTTCTTGCTGGGGTGACGTTTTTAGCCAGCTAAGCAGAATGTAGCACAGTAAATAAGGAGAAACTCATTTCCAGACAATTAGCCTTGCAGAAAAATAAGTTGGTTAATGGAAGGCATGATGATTACAAATTTTACCTAAATAAACAGGGTATCTTAATGGTGACTCTTCAAGCTAAGTAAACAGATTGGGGTGGTAATGTCCTAAGCAATACTTAAATGTAACTGTTTAATAAATTGGCAAATTACTCATTTCATCTTAGAACAAAATGGTAATACTGTAGTAATAACCTAGTATATATCCCGTAAATATGAGACATTATCACTTTAGCTCTGAAGAAATCACCACAGCGATATGTCAGCATTGATCTGAAACTGCAGCATTTTATCTCAAGTTTATTACCCATTTTTGAGAATCGCTGAGATTTTCAGAGCATAATGGCAATAAAAGAAGAATTTAAAAAGCGCTTTAATGTGCATAAGTTAATCAGAGGTATCCTCGGGGGGAAAAGGAAATTTGGTAAAACATGAATTATAAGCATCATTTAAACTTACTTTGGACACTAGAGATAATAAATGGTACCATAATTTAGAAATAGCTTTTAACATCAATGACGGTAAGTACCACTTTACTGTTCATAAGAATTGCAGAGCAATGGTGCTGAGGCCAATTTTATTAGCCATTTTTTTCTTTATAAAAGCAATCCAGCCCTTTCCACAACGGAGGAGACAGGAGCAAGAGTTACGTGCTAATATGCAAAATGCATTTAAGTTTTTTTGAAATAGAGAATAATAAATTGTGCCAAAAGATAGAGTCTGGAGACAAATGAATGATCATTTAAAAAGAATAAGGCGCTCTCAGAGTTTACATATTTGGGGAAACTTGATAAAAAAAAAAAAAAAAGAAGCCAACAAATTGTTCATACATTTTCCCATTTGCTGGAGCGTGCGAGTGTGCTTTCAAAGCTGAGAGATGAAGCCATAAATCCCAGCAATCGGGAGATGCTGGAACAGGAATATATTTCTGTAAATTGTCGTCACTGACAAATTGCTTTTAAACTACATGCAGTGCAGGTTCAACTTCCTCTCGAGGAAATACACACAACCTTCTTGCAGGGTAGCTGTAGACCCTGACCTCAACGTGCTAAATCCAGGCACCCAGCTCACGGGGTGGATCTCCCACTCTGGGTGGCACGTCACTGAGACTCCAAGAGCCACCCACTAAGTGCACAGCTCTTGGCTGAACATCACAGAGTCTCCATAATAGGCTGGAACAGTGCACAGCCAGGTTGGCAGAAACTGGTTTTTGTGGGAGAAAGAAATCCAAGACATCAGTCCAGACCCTGCCCCCCAGGATTTAATAACTCCAGGTTCAAGGCCTTTGGCTTTTTCACCTGATGAATTTGAGGACCCACAAAGCAATCCATCTTACTTGATCTTAAAATCTCAGATGTATCGGGGCAGTGCAGATGCCAACTTCCTCTGCTTTGGACATGACTTGTATAAAAGGCCTGGAGAGAGACCTCATCAAAGAAGCCCCTTATGGAAGTGGGTGGGGAAGATTCCAGAAAGTGCAGCTAGGGGTGAAAGGAGGAGAGGGAGAGGAGGCCAGGAAATGACAAGGAAGAGAAGAAATGGAAGTAGAGAGGAGGGGGTGAGCAAGAGGAGGGGGAGGCAGAGGAGAGGAAATGGCCAGAAGAGGAAGGGGGGGGGCAGCAGCAAGGACCCTAACTGTGCCATCCCAGAGAGCCCCTTGCTCATTCTGACCCTGATTTCTCCAGACACTTCCTATTCCCTCCAGCAGACGGAGTCCAGGAAGTGCTTTTTGGGGGGCTGTGCTTTGTCCGACCCACCCCATCGCTGCAGCTGTTCTGACTGGACTTAAGACTTCAAAACTGGCTTAGAAATGGACTGGAGTTTCAGCAGCTTGGATACAGATGGGATAATGCGGGATGCAGGCATCCAACTGGGCAAACACTAAATCTGAAAGGCTTTTGTAAGATTATGTAAGGACCTAGTGGGCCCAGAACTCAGCACATAGTAGGTGCTTAGCATGAATTGGTTTTCTTCTCTGGATTCAAAGCTGCTAGATCCCAGCCCATGCTCTATTCGGCAACAGGAAGATTTTACTGTCCCTAAACCTAATATTTCTGTTCTCCAAAGTGGAACATTGACGTCTTCTGAGGTCCTATGCTAACTCTAATGGCTAAATGTGTAAAATACTTGGGTAAAATGCTTAATCTGTTGTTTGGCTCACAGTAGGTAATCTATAAATGCTATTTACTATTACTATAATTGCTTAGTAAGCATGTACTAAGCACCTACAGTGTGCCACACATCAGCAACCAAAAGGAACAAGCCACAGGAGGTTCCAGGACCTAGCTACTTTCCCTTAAAATAATCTGGACTTTCAACTGTCAACCAACAATCCACCGGGGAATTGCTACTCCACACGGAGACTGAAGCAAGTGAGGGTGCTGGCCTTAGACATGCACAGGTCTAACTCATCTGGCTGTGAGTCCCCAGATTTGCTTCTTTTGCTATATGAACAAACAGAAAGTCTCCGTATATTAGCATTCACCTGCTGGTTAACAACAGTCACAGTAAAGTTGTCCTGGTGCAATGCTCAGAACAAGACAGCTTATTCTCTTGAACAGCAAAACTGACCTTTCCAACCTGGACCTGTACAGAGCCCTGAATGTATGTGTAGTGGGCTTTTCAGCGACTCCACACCGACCTGGAAGGAAAGGTCTGGGCTTGAGGCCTCCACCTATGGCATCCACACCCACAGGGGTCTGCTTGAACCTGGTTTTAGCTGGAGTAGGAGTGGACCAGAGAGAGGAAGTCCCTCAGCTTCCTCAAATGGCAAGAATGGGCACTTCTTTCAAGAGGCTCTAAAGAGATCGGCGGTGGAGGCTGGAGCAAAGATAGTCCAGGATAATGTTTATAAACAGACCTACACTTTCGGGGTTTATATCCTGTGCTGCTTAAAGATAATGATATTCAAAGCGGCCAGAATTCCCTTTGGCAGGCACACAAAGACTTCGGTTTTAATAACAAGGAGGTCTGAGGCCCCTCCAGCGTAAAACTGGTGAACTGGGGTTATTTGGCTTCCATTAATGTCCTGGCACCAGTGGGGCCTGAGATGCTGTGGTGCCCCTCAGTTTCTCACCTGCAAAATGGGGGTTATATGTATGTACCTACCTCCTAGGCTATCTGAAGACTAGTCAGGTCGTGCAAGTGCCTTCAAGGCAGCTACTGCTGGCCATCCACAGCCTATCTCCTAGGGTACAGGTGGCTGCAATTCTGAAGGGGCTCTCAGAGCTGAGGACTGGCGTTATGCCATCCTTGCTCGAAGCCCCCCTTATTCCCCCGCCCCAAAGGAACTGAAACTGGAAGCGTTAATAAAGTCCACCCATGCGCGCGCGCGGGGGGTGGGGGTGGGTGGGTGGGGAGAGCTCACAGGTCCTTTTGGTATCCCCACCCCCATCTTCCTTAGCTTCACTCTGTTCTAGGAACAAAAGTGCCCCAGCTGTGGTACCCAAACGGCAGATGCGAACATGCGGCTGCTTTGCATATTCACTCAGGCAGTCTGAATTCAGCACCCCTTTCTTCTGCCCCGGGAACCCAGCCCTCAGAGAGCCACTCAGGCCACTGCGCCGTCTTTCCCAGGGGCGCAAAGATTCTTCTTGTTTGCTGCCTTTGCTGGCAGAAACAAGGAGGGTTTTTTCCTGAATGGCGGACGAAGTGTGTGCCGCTGCCCACGCAGGTCCCAGGCTCTCGAGAGTTTCTGCACATCCGAAGGACACCATCAACAGGGCTTGAGATCAGCCATGATGATCCAGGGCTGGCTGGGCCTGCTCTGCAAGCTGTTAAAGCCAACCAGAGACTTTCACTCAACGTGAAGATTTGGTTTCTCAAAATCAGGGGAGCGTGGATCAGCACAAATCTGTCTAGCGAACCCACTGTAGAGGAGCTTTCCCAGATATAATTTCTTTTGGATAGGGACACAGACTCCAGAGCCAGCAGGGAGTGGGGGGGGGCACAAGTCGGTCACCGTAGTCCAGTTAGGAGGTCAGAGGGAGGTTCTCTGTCTCCCTGCCTTCTCTATCTTGCCAGCTCCCCATTGGCAGAACTGGAACACAAAACTGCTCTAGAGATGATGGTGGGTGGCGGGAAGGAAAAAAAACAAAAAACAAAAAACAAAAACAAACCAAAAACAAACCTCAAATATTCTGCTCAGCTACATATTTTTTCTTTCTTCTTTTTATTTTCTCCCCACAATGACTGGGAGCATACCGAAGGGGTTTAATATGTACTTTCCTACCCGGCAACCTGTCTGGCAAGAAAACATCCGTTTCAGCTGAAGTGAGGGACAAGTACAGCCACCGAGGCACCGTAATGGGTAATGTCAGGATACTGACAAGCCTGCCCTTATCCAGGTCTTGATGTGCCCACCAGTGTCGCCAGCCAGGGAGGACACTGTTCGGTGCCTGCCCTTTCCCCCACAAGCAGCATTGTGATTAATTAAGCCTGTATGCCATTCGTAGACATTCACTTTGATTTTTTTTTTTTTTTTGGTACGGAAAGTATTTTTAAATGCCTTTATTGTTGTGATAAATTTAAAAGGCGCTGTACCATAAGCCATGGTTGTGGTTGTTTTTCTAGAATTGTTTGGGCCGCAGATTTTTAACCGAGTCAGTAAACAAGGCACTGAGAATAGACGTCACTCATGCAAAGGCCACCCAGAAGGGGACAGTAGAACCCTGCCTCCCTTGCCTGGGTGTGTCTCAGTGGAAGGTGCGAATGGGGATGGATCCCATTAGGATTCTGTAAGACTCTGAGCTCAGCGAGAGGGGCTGAGACGTCGGTCACTGAGTGCTGCTTGAAAAAAGCGGGGGCGGGTGGATTTCCGTACCAGGAAAACCGCCGCGAACTTCGGAAACCCTCCTCCCTACTGCAGAATGTGGGCGCATACACCCAATGCCGGTTTTCGCCCGCCTAGGCTTTAGTTGTGCCCAGGCTGAGATCGGGAGCTGCGGCGAAGGTTCCCAGGAACCTTCTGTGTGATATAGCTGTAATTTAGGTCCTGCTCTGCCTGCCGATCTCTGGGGGTAGAGGTTGGGAAGTCACAATCCCGTGACTTCTAAACTGGGGCTCCAGGTCCGGCTGTCCCTAAGCGGGGTGCAGTCACCTTCTCCTCTCCCCGGGGGAGGGGGGACCAAAACTTTTGCTAGGCCTGCCTCACACTCTGGCTGCCCAGCTTTGGGGGGGGGGTCCCTGGATCTATCACTCCGGGGTGGCTTCCTCACCTGTGCATACATAGCGAAATGGCCTGACAGTCAGGGCTGGAAGGCCGGAGACACTGGGCGCCCTTGTCCTCCCCTCCAGTGCAAGCGGGAAGGCTCTTCAGCCTCATTGAGACCTCAGGACCTCTCATCAGGGCGGCTGCTCTAAACTGCCTTCCCCATCATTCAGGTTAAGCTCCGTGCCCTTTCCAGGCTCCATAAGCCAAACACTGGGCGAGCGGTTGCTGCCGGGCAAGAACGTCTCACTGGCTACATCAGCTAGAGCTAACTTTGGAACTTCTCTGGACCTCTGGGTTTTCACCAGCAAGTTGGGGGAGGGTATCTGCACCTCGAGGGCGTGAATGTCCGGGTAAAGCCCACCTGACCAAGCTCGGCCGCCTTTTCTCTTGAAGACACGACTGACCCTGGAGTTTTCCTTGCTCCCTCTGCAGGACTCTGATGTGGCAAGATAGTCTTGTGTCCACCAACTCCACACTGCATGAGTTGCGAAGCTTAATGCCTGGAAGCCTTGTCCCTAGCTGGCCCTGGTTGCTCTGGTTGGGCCTTTCCCCGGTAGGCACTAGGTGCTGCCTCGAAAACCCGCGCAGGGAGATCCTGCTCTACTCAGTGTTTCGGCCAGCTAGGCAGCCTCAGATCTGTAAAATGGGTGCAGCGAGGGAGGCCACTGAGAAGGGTCGAGAGACTTCAAGCGGTGCAGCAGTTGGCGGCTTCCCACCGTGCGGCCCCGCTCTACCTGCCGCCCGATTGCTGGCACTCACCGGTTGGTCTCCAGAGCCTAGGCCCGGCCTAAGGCTGAGGGAGCATCGGTAAGGAGAAGCCCTTGTCCCTTCAGCTCAACCTCTAAGCTTGCCTGACCTGATCACGGCCCTGACCCTCGGTCCTCCCAGTGGGGAGACCCTGAGCTGTGTCCCTTAATGGCACTCCCTCCGCTTCTCGTCCAGCCTCTCACCCCGCCCAATAACAGAAAGGAAGGTTTAAAGACTTGGCAGGTTATGAGTGGAAGGTGCAACACACACTTGGGGCTCAGCAATCGCTCCCACCCACTGGGGCCGCCCACCCTGCTCTGGGTGAGCTGGGCAAGAGATGATCGCCGCCCAGGCCCCCACGCGTGGGATCTAGCTTAGTCTCCTAATTCAGTCAGACTGGTTAGCAAGGCTTGGCTGGGGCAAAGGGCTTAGAGGCCTCGAACTGACAAAGACAACGGATGAAGGAACCCCAGCCCCTCGCTTGACTCTCGGGCTTCTTAACCGGAGCCCTTTTGTGCAAGACGGAGAGCCTGCAAGGAAGAAGAAGACAACGCGTGTGCCCCCAGAGGTTTAATAATCGAGGTTGACCCTGTCAAAACAATACAAATAATTTATAAAAGCAAAGACGGTAGGCCTTATTACGGCGCAATAGAGAAAATTCTGTAGGAACCAGACAGAGACGTCAGCCCTGAGGGATAAACTGATGGCCTGGCAAAGAAGGGCCTCCTCCCCAGCTTAAGGGCCAATCTTTTCCACCACCTGACCACACTCGTCAAGCTTATCAGCAGAGTAAATAAGAGCGTTTCAAGAAAAATCCCTGGAGGAGACCCGAAGTCTGAGCCTAATTCCTCTCTCGGTGTCCGTTAAGTCCCAGGAGGAGCAGATTTAGGGTTAGAAGGGCTTGGAGGGGCTAGCCAGGGCAGGAGCGGGGATTGGACCTCGTCTTGGTCGATTTTTCCCTCCTCCAGCCTCGTATGGACTGTCAACTCCTCAGCCCGCTTGTAACGAAGACTCCCAAGTGCCACAGCCTGCAGAGGCAGTGGGATGGGGTGGGGCTGCCGGAGTAGGGGGAGCACACTCCCTGCAAAGTGTTTAGCTGCTGGGGCCAGGGGGCGGGGGGTAGCTACCGGGAACGGAGTACGGAGGAGGGAAAGAATAAGGAACAGGAAAAAGAGACAAAGACTGAATGGAGGCGAAGAGGTTCTGAGGAAGGAGCAAAGAAACAACAGCGAAAAGATGAGAGGAGCGAAAGGGTCGGGTAGAATCGGTTGCCACGAAACAGAAACGGGATCGGAGAAATTAAAGGCAACAGATCATATTGTAAAGAGAAGCGTGAAGCCGGAAAAGAAACCATAACAGTACACACAGAACAGCGGACCCGAGAGAGCAGACAACATGGCAGAAGAACGGAGAGAACGGAAAATATAAAAAATGCTTTTAAAAGACTACAAGAATTATAAAGGGGGCGGGATCAAGGGAAAAGGGTGCATGTTTATCATGGTTGAAAGGGGTCCTTTGCTCTGGATCTAGAAACTTCCAAAGCCACGCTGCTGCTACACTCAGGCTTAGGGTTCTGGGAGTTGGGGCACCCTGGGTCCCTCCGGTTAAGTGATGCAGTGAAGATCGTTGTGACGTCGAATAACGTCACGGTCCACCTGGGATCTTGAGAAAACCCCAGACATTAAAAACCCCGACTGTGTCCAGGCCCTGTGCTCGCAGGGTGCCCAGATTCCTAAGAGCCGGGTCCACGAGTGGCGCCCAGCCTCTGGAAAGGGTCAAAAGCTGGGTTTGAGAGGATCTAGCACTTCCTCTCCAGCTGCAAAAAGTTCTTTTTTACTAGTTCCTCCACCCACCGGGTGAATTTGACGCGCGACGGACTCAAGTACCCACTCAGGCCAGAACTTTCCCTTCCCAGGTCCACTCCCCATCCCGCGGGCAACCGGCTTCGGGAGGCTGGCTGAAACTGACCTGCACGGCGCATCCTCCGCAGGGGCCACCCCGGGTCGGGGTTCTGGCTGGCGACGAAGCCATTGTATCTCGCAGACCTGGATGCGCCCGCGCACACCGGCTGCGATCGCCGTGGGGGCGCAAGGGCTGGGGTGGCCGAGCGATCGAGGAACGAAAACGAAATAAAAGCGGCATTAAGTGAAATAGCTAACTTTTTATTAAATAAAAGGACTTAAATAAAAGGAACGGAAAAGGAGAGGCTTACACCCAGCCTAAACGCAGGGTGCCCCGGGCCCCGGGCGTTTCCCCGGAGTCGCCGGGTCCACTGCCCCTCCTTCAGCGGCCCCGCAGGGGAAGCAGGTGGCCGATTTCTAAAGAAAAAAGCCAAAACTTTTATTATTTACACGTTTGGGCAAAAGTACAAAGTATAATACAGGCGCCCAGCCCGGGGGTGCGGGCGCGGGGCGGAGTAACGTAAGGCGCTTCTTTGTCAGGCCCGGGCCTGGGGCGGGACGGGGCGTGGGACGGGGGCTCGGATTGTGCAGCCGCGTGGACCCGGGCCCAGCCCCCCTCCGCGGCCGGCACTGTGCGGCGCGCCCCAAGGCCCACGCGAGCCGGGCCGCCCTGCCCCTCTCGGCCAAGCTTCCCTCCCCAGCCCGGCTGGGGGACCCGGGCGCCCCGCCTGATGGGGGCGGCGATCCGTAGCTACGGTGCGGTGCGCGCGGCAGCGGCTCACACCAGCGAGGTGACAGCGGGAACCTTGGAACTGTCCTCCTCCCAGGGCTGCAGATTCTGTAGAGCAAAGAGCGACGAGTTGTGCAGACAGAGCGGGTCGGGTTGGATGGAGTCGTTGAGACTCTTCTGGAAGGCGTCGTGTTGCAGCTGCAGCATGAGCCGGCTCGCCTGCTGCCGCTCCGCCTCCCGCTCCTCTGCCGTCTGCCGCCTGCACCCAGGGAGGGAGAGGGACAGCACTGTCACGCACCGGGCATTGCAAGGCCACCAGCGGGCCCCAGCCCTCCCGGGAACCGGGTAGCCTAGCCCCTCAAGGCGCGGAGCCGCCCGCCGCCCGCACACACTTTCCCGGAGGCCCGCAGGGCAGGAGGGCGGGTGGGACAGTTGGGTTTTGTTTGTGCACCCCGGGGGCGCTGGGAGGGCACAGTACCCGCCATCCACCTGCACACCCGGATTTTGTGCCTTCGCCAACAATAAATCTTTGTGTGTGCGTGTGTTTTGTTATCCCCTGCGGGATAACAACGGCAAGGGCAATGTATAACTGACTCGGCCCTGCCGCCAATGGGGTCACTTTGGCCCACGGGTAGACTGGCTGGCTGGGATCACTAGCGGGACGGCCCTGCATGGGGTCAGTCAGATATGATTCTCCCAGGCACTGTCTTGAAGCCTTCTCTCTAGGACAAATCGCTTCGTCGTTTACGGGCTGGATGGAAGCAAGATTCATATATGAATCCATATGAAACAAAAAACAGAGTTGGAGTGAGGACCCTACAGCCCGGGCCATCAATCCGAAATCTGAGTGGGTGGGCTGGAACGGGAGAGGGAGGAGAGTGTGGGATGCTCTGAATGTGTGTGGTGGGGGGTAGGTGGGAGGAACCCAAAGGAGCAAAAGAGGAGAAACAAAACACTGGCGAGATGGGGCTGGAAATGGAGACTCCGAGGCATGGGAGATGGAGAGAGGAATACAGGTCGGAAGGAAGGAAGGGACAACAATCTGGAAAAGGGGGGGAGATGCGTGGTCCAGGGAGCTCGAGCAAGGGGATAGATAGTACAGGGGAGGGCAGGATGCTGGGCTGCGGCGCAGGGCGGGGCAGGTGAAGGGCAGGGCCTCTCTCACCGCCACTTGGTCCTCCGATTTTGGAACCAGGTCTTGACCTGCGCGTCCGTCATTTTGAGGGACTTTGCGAGCGCCGCCCTTTCGGCCGAGGCCAGGTACTTTTGGCGATGGAAGCGCTTTTCCAGCTCACAGATCTGCACCCGGGAAAAAGACGTGCGCGGCTTCTTACGCTTGGGCGGCGTCCGGTTCTGGTAGGGGTGGCCAATGCGCCGGGTCACGGTGAAGGGCGTGAGCGCGGCCGCCGCTGCAGAGACACAGGAGGCCCCTTGAAGCCCAGCCCCACTACCGTTCAGGCCGCACGTGGAGCCCCGTGGGACACAGTGCTCCGCTATTTTGCTCGTCCCGTGCGTCCCTGGCGATGCCAAGCCCAGCAGGGGCGCCCACTCCCCCTCCCCTGGTTTCTTTTTCCCCCCGAAACTCTCCGATTTACCCTCCCTTCCACGGCCGCCCGGAGCCCTGGGCGCCAAGGCTTTCGCCATGCCTGGGCCTCTGGAATCAATCATTCCTAGGAGTGGAGTGTGCGTAGGGCGCGGCGCCCCTGGCCCCCAGAGGGCCGAGGCCTGGCTCCTGGTGGCCCGCTCTGCTCACCTGTGAAACGATCCTTTACAAAACGGCGGCTGCTCTCCATCCAGGGGAAATTGAGGCCACCCAGGCTGGAGACGGTGGGCACGGAGGGCATGGCGGGCAGCGCGCTGGGCAGAGGCGGCGGCACGGCCCCCGGTAGCGGCCTGTGCGCTGGCACCCGGATCACACCGGCGGGGGCCAGGCTTAGGTTGACACTGTAAGATCCCGCGTCCTCGAAGGGCGCGCCGAGGCCCGCAAAGGAGGCGGGCAGAGACGGGTACGCGGCGCCCGGACGGCCCCCGGGGGGCCCTCCCAGGTAGCTGGCGCCGTCGGGGCCCCGCGGGGCGGGTGCGCTGTCCTGGTCCGGGCTGTTGAGGATTTGGTCGATGCCGAAGCTGATGGGCTCATGCGGGTGTGGGGTCTGCGCGCTGGCGGGCGCCTCCATCCTGGGCGGGCGGAAGGGCTGGGCTGGGCTGGGCGGGGAGGCGGCTGGGTCCCCGTTACGGCGCGGCCATGGAGCGCCCGGCGCCTCCAGTCGCACTGAAACTTTGCCAAGAGTGCGCGGGCCCGACAGGCTCTGTGTCATCTTTCTTGAACCGAACCTGGAGTTTCCGCTGCTAATTCCTCTCCCGCCGCAGCCATTGGCTGCGATCAACAAGCCTCTCTCCTCTCATTGGCTCTCGGCTTTCAATAAAGGCCTAATTCATGGAAATAGGAGCTTAGGGACTGTTCCAAGGTGACATCATTTTAACAAACGAACAATAGGTCAAATTTATTAGCCGGGATAATGGGCGGCGGATATTAGCGCCCGAACCACAGCCTCTCAAACCCGAAATCTAACGAAGCTGCAATTAACAGACGCTCCCCACTCCGGGCCCGGTCGCTTCCCGCCGCCGCACCCGCCGGCGGGCGCGCTGCTAGGGAAATGGCCTTTTGCCGCGGGGGTTTTCGTCGTCTTCTAAATTTTTTTCATCTGAGCAAACCCCAAACAAAATGAATCTTCAGTTACAATGGAGATGCAATCCAAGAACGGTCCTACGAAATCTGCGGAAGCCTTCGGGCCACTCGCCCTCCGCCAGAGCAACGAAAGCGTCGCATCGTGGGGTGCAAGCTCGGAGCTGTCCACGCGTGGATCGAGGAGAGCAACGGAGCGTTCTCCACGCCACTGAGGACACCCGCGTGGGGAGAATTCACTCCCACCCCGGCTTCCAACTAGGCGTTGCGGCCACTTTGGAGACGATCCCTGGCCCCAGCCAGGAGGACTAAGCGGTGACTCGCAGGTGCCCACGCGTGCGGGGCCCAGTTGGACTAGAGACCCAAGGTCATTTGGTGGGGAGCTGGGATCCAGTCCCTCGTAATTCGTTGCTGTATAGACGGGGCTATGGTCGAGAGCTTGGGGATCCCTCCGAGGGCCAGCAGGTTTGGGGACCTCAGTTCGCTAGTCGCACAGGAGGGGGCGGTTCCCATTTAGAGCAAATGGAGACATTTTCTTAGGAAATTCGAGCAGCCAGCTCCAGCCGGCTCCAGTTCAGTCCAGGCGCTGTCCTTCCCAAGTTCTGCTGTCCGCTTCCCGGACTGTCCACGGCAGATCATCCGGGCAGCACCGTGGCCAGCACCACATGGGGCGCGGTCATCTTTCTCCCCACCTGAATGAGACCCATAGTCGTTTTCCTAGCCTCGGGTCGGGTCGGAAAGTCGTTGGCTGTAAATTCTGAGCTCTGAACTCCCTGGCAGGGCTCTATCATTCCCAGAGTGTGAAGACCCCGAGCGATCTCCAAGCAGTTGGTCAGAAGTTGTGTGCTGATTTGTGCGGGCCACTTCCTTGCTGAGCCAGTGACTCCATCATTTTAGGCTTTGGGTTTTCATTTGTAAAATGGTGTAAAGCATGCAGAGCATTCGTGCATGGGGAGGGAGATATTGAGAGTGCTAAGATCATAGAACCCTGAATTTAGTAGGGACACCACTGCGATTCAGCTCCCTCCCCAGCTTCATACCCAGAGAGGTGGGTGGTATGTTCTATTACGGTATGTTTATTTTGTTGGTAGTTTTTATTTTGCAGAGGTATCTTGGACAGGTGTATTTCTTCACCTATGGGGTCATGAAGGAGGCAGGGTTTTGTGTTTGTTTGTTTGCTTGCTTGCTTTTTGTTTTTAAATCCTGTTTCATTGCTCTCAACAATTCAAATGACTCAGGTTTGCAGCTCCTCTAGGCCGTGGTCACCTGCCAGCTGTGTGACACTGGACAGCTTTGCTAGTCCTGGCAGAGCCACTGTGCTGGGTTGGGGCAGGAAAGCCCGGAAACAGTGAGAGCTGAGGACCTTTAGATAGGAGAGGTACCAATGTACTAGCTCTGGGGGCCTCTCACTTCCAAGGCAGGCTGGAGATCTGAGCGCTTCAGGGCTCCCCATTGCCCTTCTCCAGCCTCATTTGCTTTATTTGTAAAACAGAGAGGGGAGTAGCTACCCTCAAGGTAGCCATGAGAACCAAATGAGAGAACATCAGTGGAAGCAGCTTTAAGAAATTCCACTCCCGACAGGCCACGCTGGATTATATAACAGTACCTTTAAGGACAGAGGTGACTCTCTTGTCCTTGAGAACTCTATGTAGTGGGGGTGGCATGAGTTACCCTCTCACCCAGTGAGAACAGGGTTTTAATCAAGGGAAATGATGCTTGGATCACCTGGGTGATTTGAGGGCTGATGTCCTTACTCCAATGCCCAGAGCCTTGGGTTCCAAGCCTGGCCACTTCCAGGAGCTGGGAAAATGCCCAAAGGTGACACAAAGGTCCTTGTACAAGATGACTAGGATGTGGGTGGGATGGCCAGCACTGCTTTCAAGGCGCGTGTAGGAACCTCTCTGATTTACTCAGAAGCTTTGAACCTCTTTGTGCCTCAGTTTCTTTGTTTAGCAGTGGAACAGCGCCAGGATCAAGGGCTTGTCCAAAGGAAAGCATTAGCCAGGGGCCCAGCAGGGGTGAGGGCTCTGCTTTACCTCTTAGGAACTCCAGGTCCTCAGTTCCCCAGAGCTCTGAGCTGCTGCTGGTCACAACTTCCCTTCCATTCTTCTGTAGAATGACAAAGAACATTTAGGAGGCGCAGGAAAGAGAGTAAATGGGGGAAGTCATGGACAGTGGTTCTGAACAGCAGTGTCAGCAGCACCTGGCAGTTTGTTAGAAATGGCCTTCTTGGGTCCTGGGGAGGCCCTCTATGTCAGGAACTCTGGGTAGGGTTCAGCAGTCAGCTAACAAGTCACCTATTGAGTCTGGTGCCTCTCAAGTATGGAAACCATTCCTTTCTATCTCTTTTAGCTTTTAGAGGTTCTAGGAAATAAATATGTGAACTGATTGTTGGGACTGACAGCTCCTGGTTACCCTATCTTACATTTTTTGCGCTTGTTTATGGATCACATTTGCCAAAGCCTGTTTTATTGGTCTTGAAAAACGCCCTTGATGGGATATAGCTAAGTAGTAGAGTCCTTGCTTAACACAGAGGAAAGCCCTGGGCTCAGTATCTAGGACTGGGGGATGAGTGAGCATCATTTCATTATCCCTTTATTTTAAGCCCAGGCTGGCTCTCAAACTCATTAACCCTCAATTTCTTAAGTGCCAGGATTACAAGAATGTTCCACTACACCAGGATCATTATCTGGTTTGGTTTGTTTGTTTTTGGGACAGGGTCTCATGTGGCCCATGCTGGTTTCAAACTGGACAATGTAGCTGAGAAAGACCTTGAACTTTAATTTATGATTTCCTGCCTCTACCTCTTGAATGAATGCCCAGTTTACGTGGGGCTGAGAATTGAACCCAGGGCTTTGTGAGTACTAGAAAAAGCACTCTACCAATTGAGCTACATGCCCACCCCTTGTTATCTGCTTTTATTGCCCTTTGACTCATCGTTTCCATAAATATTTGTCTTATATTTTATAAATTAATTTTTTCTTTGTTGTGCTTAAAGTTTATTACAACCCCCCCCCCCTTAAATAAATACATTCAAGGCAATGATGTCTCTTTCGAGCCTGACTTGGCTACGCATGTTTTGGTGTGCTATGTATTTGGTGAGTTATGTATGGTGTGTTATGTATTTGGTGGTCCTGGATCCTGGGGCTGTGTAGTGGCTGCTCTTTTGTACCTGCTATTAATTCAGCACCGAAGTGAGGCAGAGGCCGCATGTGCTGAAGAGGTTAGAAAAATGCACATTCCAGGAACTAGGGAACTGGGAACAGGATTCATGGGGATCTAGAGACTTCCAGGCTGCAGGAATCTTCTTCTGATCCCTAGGAAGTGAAGCTGGGAGAAAGGGAGGTCTTACTGGGAGTCCTATAGGTTATTTGGGGCTTCAGGAACCAGTGGCAGGATGCTAGAATTTCCAAGTGATCCATGAGTCTGGATACAAGCAGCTCAGATGCTCCAGCCACTGACTTCCTGTGTGATTTGGGATTCAATTTTCTTGTCTTTAAAATGAAGTAGAGATTGAATCAAAACCCTTAAGTGTATTTGGGCCAGTTATCCTATTTGAAAGATTGAGGGAAATATTATGGTCCACTTCCCTAAAAGACATAAGCACATGCTTTGGCACACACATCATGGTACAGGTTGCTGACCTGCTTGCAACCTTCAGGTTTCCAGGATGGAAAATGACAATTGCCCCAGTTTGTCCAACAAGTATTTAATGAGCACATACTCAAATTTCCTAGAAGTGCAAACTTTCATACTTTATCTGATAGTAGGGACAGAAGAAGTGCCTGGGAGCTCAAAGCTGCCTACTGGAAGGAACAAGGGCTTAGGTGGTGGGCTGCTCTCTGCCTCTCTGGCTAGCCTGGGAGTTCTTTTAGGGCTCAGTGCAGGACCTCCCTCAGTGGAGAGTCCTTAAGTTTATGACACTATGACATCTACTTAGGGTAGATGAGGGAATAAAGAAAAAAAGGTGAGAACTGAGGCTCAGGAATTTGTAGACACTGTTCATGCTTCTTTCCCAGCTCAGTTCATGGCTGGACCCTTTGCATCAAGATCCAGGCCATCTGTTATCCCTCATCCTCCAAAGCACCCCCCCAGACCCAGACCTTCTCTACCCCAGTTTCTGATCCTCACTGGACTGTGCTGCATCTGACTTGCTGATACAGCTCACCAGCTCCGTGAAGGCAGAGACTTGGTCTCATTTATTGGCTCATGTGTGGATGAACAAAGGGGTAGATCTGTGGTTCTCAACCTTCCTAATGCTTTGACTCCTTAATACAGTTCCCCATGTTGTGGTGACCCCCCCAATCATAAGATCACTTTCATTGATACTTCATAAGCGTAATCTTGCTACTGTTGTGAATTGTAATGTAAATTTTCTTTTTTGGAGAGAAAGGTTTGCTAAAGTTTTCATGACCTACACGTTGAGAACCATTGGAGAAGCTAAAGGACTCTAGGACCCTGGGGCTTGGTCAGTTTAATACCATGGCCTTGGGAATGGGCTAACCTTGGAAGGGAGCTGGAAGTATGAGGCTATAAGACTGGAGGGAAGGGGACCAGGATATTGCTTTGCCTAGGAACTGGTAGGTGCTGAACGGTGTTGGAGCTGTAAGTGCAGAAGGCAGGCTGTGTGGGGTGGGATGGGTAGGGCAGTCCCTTTGGGTAAGCATATGCTCTACTCTTGTGGGGGGACCTCCGAGCTTCACCTGACTCATTAGCTGTGTTCCCCATTTTGTGTTCTACAACTTTGCTTCCTTCCTACTGAATTTGACTTCGTTTCAACCCCTTTGTTGGGCAAATTACATTAAGATGGATGTTGCAGGTACCCTTTATGGCTTATTTATCATGATACTGTTTGTATCTCACGCTTATAAATAACTTATGTTATAGCTTTTGTTTGTGGAGATGTAACTTACATATTTTATTACGCTTTCTGTAAACCTCAAAAAGAATCTTGTCAAGGGAAGCGCTCTTATCAGCAATCCAAACTGTGGGACGTAAAACCCGACACTAACATTATTTTTTAATATGCCAAGGAGGCAGGTTACTCTTGCTGTAGTTGGAAAGGTTTGCTTCCTCGTAAACTTGCACCTCAATAAAACATTAAAAAGTCTCAAGAACAATTTTATGAAGTACAGCAGGAGGATGAATTAATGGCAGAGCCCACAGACACAGCTCAAAGTGTCTGATTAGACTGGCTTTTCTCCCAGAAGTATCTAGTCACATGGGTTGGGGAGCCCATGGGGTCCCTTAGCCTCTTCAGTGCCAGCAAAAGAGGACCCAGTTTGGGATCAAGTAGGGAAAAAATTACAGGTACAGTTAGGAATTCCAGGCTCAGGCTGCCAGGTGGAGGGAAAAAAATGGCCCCAGATAATGGGTTCCATTTGAGGGCAATTGCTTTAGGGAAGAGAGGTCCGGTGCTTCTGAGGGCTAGAGCTAGGATGTGCCTTGACTGTGTGGACTATGAAGCCCACTCTCTCTTCACCTCTTACCAGAACTCTTAAACTAAGTGGGGGAGGGTCTAGCTATCTGGCCTTTTTTAGGGGGAGGGGAAGGGTTTGAGACAGGGTTTTACTATGTATCCCTGGCTGTCCTGGAACTCACTTTGTAGATCCACCTGCCCCTGCCTCCTGAGTGCTGAAAGGTGTGCACCACCACTGCTGTCTATGTGGCCTTTTCTTATTTCAGTATAGTACGGTGGCTCTGGTTCTCTTGGAATGGCTCCTTCCTCTTCTTACAGTGCTCCATCAGGACCACACCCCAAGTTCTCATGCTGCCTCCTCCTAAGTGCCAGACTGGCTACATCTGGATAAGGCAGTGAGGATGACAGGTCATTTACTCTTTTTGGTCTTCCCTTCCCAGACTGCCCTGAAGCTTCACTGGCACTTGGATAATTTGGTCACTGTCTCAGGTATCCAATATAAGCCAGCCCAGCTTTGAGCTTTGCATTTCAGAAGGGTTCCCTATTACCACAATCCCAAGGTATATGGAGACTGTCATGTCAGTGGAAGAGTCTCTAGGGAGCCAAGAGGGTTTTTCTGGGATGTTCATATTATTACATAGAGTGCATGGTCCTGCCCTAGATGCTGATGGTACATTGAAATATGGAGAACATCTTGGTCAAAATGCATCTTTCTCATGGGTAGGTTCGAAAGGTAATATGGGAAACCAAAGTTGAGATGAGTCAAAATACAGACAGATTACCTTGAAGATTAGCTGATGCAGCTTGACTTGGAGCCCATACTGCACGCATGTACACTAGGATCTTTTTAGAAGGGTGGCGTGTGCAAACACATTCCACATCCTCACCCTACTTAGGCCTTAACTGAGTGATGAGCTCTGCAGAATCGGCAACAGTGCATTTATTCCTATTGCTGAAGCAAGGTAGACAGATACATTTGCTATTTGGTTATAAGATGATGCACTAGCTGTCTTCAGATGCCCTCTTCAGGTTAGTTGGGTGTCCAAACATGCCAATTTTAGTCCTCGGATAGAATGGCTCCAGAGGCCACTCATGCACAAGCCTGCAGGCCTTTGTCCCCCCTGGCCTCTAAGGCCCCAAGGCTTTGGTGGCTTTGGTAGTCACAATTGGGCTTATGCCTGCGGTACCGTCACTTCCTTTTCCTTTCTGAGGAGGGAATGACAAGGGGACTTCCAAGGGAAACCAAGACTAGAAAACTTGCTAGTTTAAGGGAGAAACATATCTAGCAAGGACAGTGGGCTGGGGCACATGGCTTTGGAATAATATGGCTTCTCAGAGTCCCTGCATTCCACATTCAGTCCACATTATTGTGGGTTCCTTCTCGGTGTGTGGAACAGAACTCATGTTTTCACAGCAGCAGATGGAAGCCCTTTAGAGCTGGGTGGCTGGAGACCATCCTTGGATCTCTGCAGTCTTGGGCTTTTTCCCACAAACTGAGACCTGTATGGTGAGTCAGGCTTTTCGGTAAGGCCTGCGAGGACCTGAATCCTGCTAAACACGCAGGTGAGCTCATGTGCAAACCTTCCTCACTGGGGCTGTGAAATGATCTCAGCTCTGGCTAACCACCCTGAGTATATGTAGCCTGTGAGAGGCTCTAGACCAGACAGACTTCTCCCTTCTTCCATGGATCAGGAGCTAATAAATGTTACTTTACCACTAGGCAAGTGCTCTACTACTCACTTACATCTCCAGGCAGGCCTGAAACCACATTAAAATTTTGGAGTCATTTATGTTAATAGCCAAGTTCTGAGAAACGGGTGGAAACGAACCAAAATATTATTAAATTTCCATTTACCACCAGGAGCAGTTAGGACTTCTCTTGAGGCAGATCTGAGTGGAAAATCTACCCACAGGAGTTGTAAGCTCTATGCCGTTTTTGGGCCTTACCTCCTAGTGTGCACACTGGGAAGATAGGTAGTGTGGGTAGGGGTAGGTACTCCATGATTGCTGACTCTTTTCTCCTTAGTGGGCTGGTCACACAGAGTGCTGTGAGTCAAGCATTCAAGCTCACCGAGGCACAAGGACACAGGCAGACCCTGCTTCTTAAAAAGCAGCTCTCCAAGGCCAAGCATAGAAGAGGCTCTCTCTACCTGCTGTTGAACTCCCAGGTCATATCTGGCTGTGTGGCAAAAAAGAAGAGCACACACCATCCTTTTCTTACGAACATTTTAATGCAAACAATAAAGTGTTTTCAGACTGTAGGCATTTGTCAAGAAACAGTGCTGGAAGAGATTAACATCTGCAGTTTGTGTGGAGTGAGTGCAGCCATAACTGCCCCTCCCCAACACCCCAAATCCAAAACGCTGGGCATGTGGCCCATGCCTGGCTCCACTAAGGAGGCTGGAGCAGGAGAATCACAGTGTGTTCCAGGCTAGCTTGGGCTACATAGTGAGGCTCTGTCTCAAAAAAACAAAACCAAACCAATTAAAAAATCAAACAAAAAACCAAAGAGGGATTCTCGTCAAGCTCCTTTGAGAGTTGATGTTTCAAAGTACAGGATTTGTCTTCTCTAGGAAGTTCTATTTCCTAATGGAGTGGGGTGGAGTAAGGTTTAGGCTCATCTGCCATTAAACATCACAAGCAGTCTCATTCAGACCATAATTTCCCCTGACTCCCTTTTGCACATGGAAGACAAACACTTTGAGATAAACTTAGGCGACTCAATTTTATATGACAAGCCTGTTGCAAAACTCAACTATCAAGAAAGGTTTGAAGAAACACTAGTCTGAGAAACGAGATTACAACCAGAGCCTGTGGATTTCTTCCCTGCAACAGTGAGGCCAACCTTTCATGTCTTATCAGAAATAATGGGCAAAGTGTTTACTGTAAGCCTGAACCATGAGGACAGTGCAGTGAGATGGAAACTCATTTGACAGTGGCAATTTCAAATGAATCGCTTAGTTACGATAGGTCACAAATTGTACAGGCTTTCACTTCCTGTGTTTGGATGAAGTCACAATCCACCAGTGGTTAAGAGTGTGAGAGATGGAAGGCAGCTACTCCATCCTCTGGGAACCTCATAGCCAGCATCTCAACTGTTCTGGGTGGTCCAAGAAGGCAGAGCTGCTTCAAACACTAAATGCCACCGTCAGCTTCTCTTCAAATTGAATGGAGCCAGAAGGACTAAGTACGGATGCTTCCAGAACTTCTTACTGGGGCTTCTGGAGTCCTAACGACATCTCTCTACAGGCTGCAACCGCACAGCTTAATTCTTCTAGACTGAACCACTTCAGATTTATGCCAGTGGGAAGCAAACATTGTTTGTAAGTCATCTAATTGTGTTACTGTCTCTCAACTTTATCAGATGTTGCTGAGACAGAGAGGCCTATGTGTAGTCCTGGGGGAGGCTTTATAGCACACACAGGCTCCTTCTAAATGTCCACAGCCCAGAGTCCCTAATGTAGCATTTTCCCAGATATAAAAACTACTAATTCAACAGGTGCAAATGGCATTTGTCTCGATCCAGGACCCATACTGAGGGCTGTCCTGATCTCAGAGCCACCAACTAAGTGCTGGCCTGGTTTATTATATTCTTTGGTTAAATATAGTTTCTAGACTTTTCAACATTGTGGGACCCCAGATAAGAATGAAAACATGTTCTACTTTGAATACTGAATTTACATTGTATGTGCACTATTATAAATTTTTATAATTAGGTCAGACTTATAAAAATGTAGGGCTTTGTTGCTTGCTCTGAAAAGTACATTCTTCTGGGCTGGCCAGCATTGCAGTCTTGGACCCAGACCTTCCAGAGTCTCTGGACAACGCTGCACAGCACACACTCCGGAGCTGGGTCAGCTCATCATATCCAGGCTGCATAGTTCAGTATGACCATCACTACGCAGGGCCTCTGTCACATCTCTTCTGAAGACGGAGAGGTTCTGTGTAAACCTGTGGAAGACAAGCAGTGAGGATGCAGGCCATATGAAAGCTGGAGGAGGGGCACTGGGGGGCTCATGACCTAGGAGAGGATCTTCCTGCAGGAAGGCTCCTTCATGCTGGGCTCATTCTACCCCACTCGGCTGCCAGCAACATTCTCCTCCTGAAAACAAGAGTCACCACCAAATACACTCCCAACAGCTTAGGGATGGGGGCATCTGAAGTTTTACCATTTAAAACACTATATTTTTAAAAAATACTGCCTCAATTAACAGATTGAGTAGACATTGGAGAACTAGATACCCAGCTATTGCACCAAGTTCTCCTGGTACCTGGTGATGGAATGTGGGCTGGTGGGTGCAGAGCCAAGATTGCCCCTTTCAGTGTTGACTCATGGTGTCCTTGACCTCAGAGCCATTTAAACCGCTCTGCCTGTAAGGGAAAGGGTCTGTACTTCATTATCACACCAGTATTCCTCCATATGACTGACTAATTATTATAGTCTTCTCAAAGGTAGGTATTAGTATCTTCAACCAAAACAGAATTTGGTGAATGGAAAATGGGGGAGGGGCGGCAGTGGAAAGTGGTAGTTCATGTCTAGAATGTCAACAGTCAGAAAGCAGAGCTTTGGTATGAGGCTAGCTGACACTGTGTGGTGAAACCCAATCTTAAAAAGGAGTTCAGATGTACAGTGGGTGTATGCACACACTCTCTGGCATGCTCAGTTTAGTAGCATGCTTGTGTACTATGCACGAAGCCTTTAGTTTGATTCTCAACAGCACCTAAATTGGGCATGGTGGCCTGTGCCTCTAAGCCCAGCATTTAGGAAGTGGAGAATCAGAAATGTAAAGCTATCCTTGGAGGCCATTGAGAAGGCACAGCACGTTAGCACAGGTGTTGCCAAGCCTGATGACCTGCATCAAGTCTCTGAGACCCATATGGAGGAAGGGGAAAACCAACTCCTGCCAAGCTGTTTTCTGATCCCTGCCATCACCCCAATAAATGGAATAATAAAGTTATCCTTGTCTACACAGTGAGTTTAAGACCAGCCTAGGTTATATAACATTGTTCAAACAAACAAACAAAACCTAAAAATGAGTACTGGGTTAGACCATCTGGGTCCAAATTTTGGTTCTACCATTACTAGCTAGGCAGTCTGAATGAACAACAGCTTGTTTGGTGTCTAATATGAGTAACTGTTTTAAGGTAATGCAGGGGCAAATTATATCAAGTCAACGAGACAATGCTTGAAAACATTCTCTCTATACAGTGCTAGGCACAAGGACAACAGTCTGGGTCCTTTGCCTGTCTTTCAAAGGACTAAGAGGAATGTCAATACTATTTCACAGAGCAGCCCAGGGATGCTGTGTAAATATCCTACCTCTCCTCTTCCAGCTTCCGAGGTTGTCCCTTTCCGGATGTGAGAGGATTACTTAAGAGTTTGATGAGGGGCCAAGGGAATGTTGTCTGCACCCCCAGCTGACTTTGCCTTATCACCACAGATCATACCCAAGATGCACTGCCTAATGGGTGACTGACAGTGTGTATTATAAATGCTATACCGTTTGATGAAAGGTCAGTGGGGACAGTTTTTTCCCTGAGCACAATTTACTTCCTTATCAGTGCCTACTGTCTGTCTCATCCACTAGTCTATAAGCTATATGAGGCCAGGAACTTGGAACACTCTGTTTACCATGGGTTCCAAATGCCTGCAGTTTTATAAACTGAATGAATGAATTCATTCACAGTGATGAGTTTGGTTAGATCTCACTGGCCAATGACATTGGTACAGGACAGGAGAGGAAGAGAGCAACACGTGACAGCTCACTGGCTAAGAACCATGCTTCACTACATTCTGAGTTTAAACGCCACAACCAATGCCATCATCGGCTCTTTCTTACTGTTGAAGAGACTCAGTACAGTACAGACTTACAGGTGCAGGGATAACATTTAACTGTGGTCTATCTATCTACAAGGCCTGTGCTCGTTCAAAGTCCAGAAGTCTTTCCTCACTGCCACGGACAATGTGAGCTTCCCTTCACCTGCTCTTTCCAATTCATTATTTTTAATTTCTTTCCTGTTGGATTATAAACTGTTTAAGGGCAAAGATATATATATTTAAATCTTGGCATTTATGAGCAAATATCCAGTAAAATGTAGTGACTGGAACTGACCTTGGTCTAAGATCACAATGTGTAACTGAAAAGCTGCTTCAATCCATGAACTGTGCTAACTATAGTTCAGTTATTTCTAGCAAGCCTGGAATGCCCCTAGAGATACCCCACTGGACAGTGCTCACCTGTCTCTGTTCTTGACAGACAGGTTCTGTTCGACTCCTTCCATCAAGTTCCTGAAGCACTGGGCAAGGACTTCCTGCTTGGGGAGAGGCTGGCTGTTTATTAGACTTGCTCTCAGTTCACTGAAATACTGTTGGGAGACAGAGCAGTGTCAGAAAGAAAGTAGCAAGAGGCTAGTCCAGTGGGGTCTACTTGCACTCACTGATGCTCAGGGGTTTGCATCCAGGTTCACAGTGAAATTCCTACCCTTAGAGAAGACCTAAGCCACAGAAGCACTTGTAGGTGTACCTAGTGTCACCCTGTCTTAAGAGTCTCCTGCTGTCATTGCTGTATAGTCATCGCTAAGCCTGGCGGAGTCCTTGCCTCCACTGGGGAGGGAGGGAGGGGATTGAACTTGGTCTTCTGGGGTCTCAACTATACTTGTCACAGGATGGCTGAGAGGAGAAGGCCCCAGGCTGAGGAAGACTCAACTTAATGCCCAGGGAGCACTCTGGATGCCTGAAGGCAAGGCCAAGGGTCTCTTCTTCGGCCTCATCATCTTTCCTGGCTTCAGTGAATCACTTCTCAAAGAGCTCTGGGCTTTGTTCCAATGTTGTTCTTTTGGGTTACACGGGTCTGCTCTGCTGAGGCAGGCACTAGAGGGGCCTGTGTAGTTCTGGGAGCACTTCCTGCCACTAAGAACAGTATCTGTCATACCTGGTCACAAATAACTGCTCAGCACCCCCTTTTTCTGCGGGGTCTATGGTCTTGTATATAAAAATAAGCTCTGATGCTGAGCAGAACTTCTAATCACTGGAAACAGCTGAATTTTAGCAAAAGACAACATTTTGCCAGTCATTTGTTTATCTTTCCAGGCCTAAGCTGTATGATATTTAATTTCCATCATACATTAAAACAGCTCACATCAAAAAACACACATAATTAATATGTAGTCAGACTAATACTTAAATACTATATATCAGAGGCATTATACTTAAACCACAATGTCTTCCTGAACAAGATTGGGAATGCACAAAACTACTTATTCTTCCCTTTTATAATGATGCAGCGACTCACACCAAATAGAAAATTATTAGTTTTTCATCCTAAACCATGAAATATTGCCTCCATCAGTAAAGTATAATATTGTGATGTCATAAGCTTTTTCTAAACACCGAATTTGCCCTTCTTCCCTCTCAATCATTTTAAAAGAACTGCTCTCCTTTATAGAGCTTGGATTTAAATCACAATAACACCGAGGGAAGATGAATGACAGAGCTATTGAATGTGGCTAAAATTGGATACTTCAGCACAGGTGAGTGATGAGACAGCTCTTCTCCTTTTGATATATTTTCTTCTTCTATTAGTTTCCTTCCAAGGCTGGGATTTTAGTTTGAATTTTAATGTATGCGGCTGCCTCTAATCTCACTGTCTTTTCCCCAGTACTATCTTATTGTATAGACAATTCATTCTCCCACGCAGTAATGCACTGTTCCCGCTGACTGCTGAGAGGCCAGGGCGAGTTTTAAGCCAGGGTGCTTGGGAGGCAGTCAGGTGGCCAGAACACGGAGGAGGCCGAGGAGCATGCTCCCTGATGAAGGGCACTGGCCCTACACACAGTCCCTCAAGGGCTGCTACTGTCATCTCCAGTAGTTGTGTCTGGGGTCCTCAGATATAATTGGAGGCTGGAGGAGAAGGCAAAAAACCTGTTTCTCAATCCCCTCAGAATGGTGAGGGACGGGAGAGTGACTTTGACATACTGCCGAGCAACCCACCCACAGTGTGGGCCTCTGCTACCTGAAGGAGACCTGAAGCCTTTGTCTTTAGCGGCTAGTAACCTCTCCTGCCTCCTGTGGCCCTTCCTGAAAGCACACTCACCTTCTCATTGAGCAGGATGAGCCCCAGGAGAGGCCTGGATACTGACCACTGGTTCCGACAGTCTTCAAAGACAATGGTGTTCATAAGGACAGACATCATCTAGAAGACAGAGACACATGAAAATTGGGACCCTTGGCTTAGAGCTTGCCCGAATCCCAGACTTTCTATGTACTCCTTCCAGCCTCTCACCTTCCTGATGACTGGAGGGCTTTTTCTAGCTTTCTAGGCTCTCACTCTGGACGCCTAGAAAGCTATACAAAATTCCGGGCAAATCCCCTGTTCCACCAAGGAAGTCTTTACCACCAAAAGCTTGGTGAGAACCTTTGTGCTGAGGGTCAGAGGCCAGAACCAGGAGGTTTAGTCTGTTTTTCAAGCCTTATATACTTTTCTCTTTGCTAGGTACCATGCTAATGCCCAGCTCACCTTCCTGTCTGCTCCTCACCCCACTGAACAGATCACGCTAGGAAGGGACATCTCTCTGTAGTCCATCACTAAGTGGAATGAAACACTTTCCATGTGACCCTGGGATGGCATGTTTCCTGCTAGCTCAGACTGTTGTTTTAAAAGCCATTTTTTCATTACTAATTGCTTACTCAATGATATATACACACACTTATCCATGCTCTTAACTTCTGAGTCTGTAGGGCACAAAGAAGGGGTAAGAAGACATAGGCATCTACCAGTCTCTCCTACGGCTTCAAAGTCACCAAGAGAAAGAGTTGGAGGAAGGGAAGAATGCCTCGTAAGTTCTTTGAGGAAAGTCAGGGAGGTGCCACGGGGCTGGTAACATCTAAGGAATTCATCATAACCAGACAAAGAGGCAAAAAGATGGTAATGAACATGGTGGGTTCTGCTATAGTAAGGGACCCATGGCCAGAATGGAAGACTATGCTGAGGAATCTGGACTTCATCCTGAAGAGACCAAGATAGCAAGCCTAGTGATATGCTTGTGACCAAGGAGAGACATGGGTGGGAGACTGGGGGTAAAGCTGCTACAGCAGTACAGGCCAATGGCTGTGCATGGGCTCAGTCCCCCCACTGCAGCCTGCCTGCTTTATAGCTCTAGAGCTCAAAGAAGGACAGACGAAAGTGCAATTGTGTGGTAAGACCCCACAAGACCACCCCAACTAGGCTTTGATGACTTGGTTTGCTTTGAATGCAGTTGGTGTTATCATTTGTCAACCTCTCTTTTTTTGCATAGGTATGTGTGAGTAATGTGCGCATGTGTGTATTTACACGTGTAGTATGTGAGGGTGAAGTTGGGTGTCTTCCTCAAACACTCATTTATTGAGGTAGTAGGTTAATTATTGCTGAGCTTGAAGATATTGCCAATCCAGCTGGTCAGCTCACCTGCCTCCCGAGCACTGGAATTAGAGGTGGGCCACTACACTCATCCAGCACTTATACATTTATGTAGGTGCTAGGGATCTGAACTCTGGTCTTCTACTGAGTCATCTTCCTGCCTCTGGCAGAAGGTTTTGGTGATCTAATTTATCCTGTGATCTCTGGCAAATAACTGGTCTGTTCTTGCTGGGCCTGTTTTCATTAGCTCTGAAGAGGAAAATAATGCAGCCCAAGGAAGCTCTGAGAATTAAATGAGATGGTGTTTGAAAACTGTTGCATACATCCTATAGACAGGCACTTCAGGCACCACCACAACAGTGATGTGCATCTCTGAGGCTCTCCACGGCTGCCATTCATTCCTTCACCATCACAACAATTAGACTGGTTACAAGCAGAATCTGCCTATTCTCTCTCTCTCTCTCTCTCTCTCTCTCTCTCTCTCTCTCTCTCTCTCTCTCTCTCTCTCTCTCTCTCTCTCTCTCTCTCTCTCTCTCTCTCTCTCTCTCTCTCCATGTCCAGTCTCTCTGGAGAGGCGAGAACTCCAAAATGGCATGATGAACTCCAGGCTAGAACTCCATGCCAGGCATCCACTGCAGATCACAAGTTCCCATGAACAATCTAGAAAGCCACTCAAAGTCATAGGGCACAAATTAAATTGACAAGCAAAACTAACAGATCCATGGAGACAGCCTAAAATATTATGAGCTTCAAGATCTGAAGCAGAATGGATATTTTAATGGAGAAGATTAAAGTTAGAGGCACCAAATTTTTCCAGTAACTGACAAAGCATCCTGGAGTGATGTGCCAATTACTTTATACGGTCCTCTTGTGTATTCATTTGTCTGAATGCATGTATTTATGTCTGTAATAAGTAAGGGGATGTTTGAATAAAATACTCTTCTAAAAATAAAGTTGGCAAAATGGATAGTTTTTTTTCTTTTTTACTTTTCTAGATATGCATAAAGTACCAAGTAATCTTCTTAAATGGCATTGACGTGGCAGCCAATTTCCAGAATTATTTTTTGCAATAATCTTAGAACAGTGGTAGAACAGTCCAACCAATGGAGCAAGGTTCTCTGGGATCCAAGTTCTCTTCCCCACATATGGAGGAAACCTGGGTGGGGTGATGAAGTACAGACCCTTTCCCTTGCAGGCAGAGCGGTTTAGACATGTGCTTTCTGAGGTCAAGGACACCATGAGTCAACATGGAAAGGGGCAATCTTGGCTCTGCACCCACCAGCCCACATTCCATCACCAGGTGCCAGGAGAATTTGGTGCAATAGCTGGGTATGTACTTCTCCACTCACCCCTAACACTGTCACAGGGATGGGAGGAAGGCCACTTTAAACCCACTGTGGCTACACTTGCCAGGGCCTATACGCCAAACCATACACATTACCCACTGATGATATCCTAAGTAGCTGTTATGCCAAAGCAGGGATGGGATTATCTAGGGAGGGGAGCTGTCTAGGAAAACCATACTCTACACTACTTCCTTTGATTCCTCATTCCTCACTTGGTTCCTCCTTATCACAAATTTTGGCTGTAATTCCATTCAGTGATGTGGTAGCTATAGGTATTAGAGTCAGAACTGAGCCCAAGTCTGGCCCTGGTATTTAACCCATGGCATTTGCCTATATGTCCTCAGCTATAAGGTAAGGACTGTGACAGCTGGTATGAAAAGGATGCTGTGAGAAGTTATTTCCTATGTTCAAACCACACCTCTGGATTGTGCTCGCCACACAGTATGCCCTAATATGATATCCCCAAACTGCAACTGTAGCTTCCCTCTGGCCTAAAGCAAATGGAATTGCATGGCTCAAGGAAGGACACCAACTCACATCTTGCTTAGAGAGGTGAAGGGGGTTATTACTATGGTCTCCTCAAAGATATCTAACTTCATGCAGGGTTGGAGTCTGAAAAATACTCACTCCCTACCACCCCACCTCTGCCAGGAGGCAGGCCAGAAAGTACTCCATTTGCATCTCTAGGGTATTGGCAGATTTGAGGAGAGTGCTCTGTTGCAATCATGTAAACACATTTAAGCACACAATGACTCAAAAGGAGAAGTGATGATATGTGATCTCTGTTCATGCCCCTGACAAAGTCATGAGACCCAAGTACAGTGCAGAGCAAATGCCACTCAAACCCTCTGGGCCACGAAGCAGTCTTATGCTGGTTGTTCCTGCTCTATTTCTTGCTGAGGTAAATCAAGGCAAGTGCTAGTTTATGCTGTGCACTTTCCGGCTAAGACAGTGGGCACTCTACAGAAAACTGAACTTGTAGACTTACAATTTATGGCTGACCCCTGAAATGGTTAAACATCCAAACTATAACAGAAGGTTCACATCTAAGGATTTTGTTTTTGAAAACAGCCTGAGAACTCTGAGAGATTCCAGGGAGAGATATGACTTGTGGTTTTCAGGTTAGAAAGGCCAAAGTCTGAGGCATCACCATTTTTAAGAACTCGGCACCCAGCAGTAAGCACCATTGTTGAGGAGTCTGCTGGTGCTCAGCACATGGTCAGGCACTTGCATACATCTCTATTCTCAACTAACCCTGGGCAGAGCATCATCTATCTCAAATTTGTATACGGTAAGGCTTGAGGTCTCAGCTCACTTGAACAAGGCGCAGCTGGGATGTAAAGGCTTATTCAGGTCATATGTGAAGGCCATCACCCCTCAGGCTGTTCGGAGGCTTGGAGCACCTGGCAGTTAACTGCTTCCTACTGCAGACCTCTAGAGGACTGACAGGAAAGACTCACTCTTCCACCCTTAGTGGCCTCCAGGACATGTCACCCTGTCTGCTCTAGTGGCTTCTGGCTGCCGAATGTAGATGTTGAAGTCCAGTGATTAGAATCCCAGATATGGCTTCTGAAGTTATCAGCAACCCTTCTGCTTCTCACCCAAAATGTTTATGAATTTAGTTAGGATATTATTTACAGACTGTGAAAGCAAACAATAACAAGCTTAAGGTTATCTCTGGAAACTGAGAAACTGAACATTTCATGGAAAATAATGATTCTCTTCTCACTGAGAGCACCATAATTTAAATTAATGCTATAGAACTAGTAAAATTAGGCTAATTTTTGTAGGTTATAATGCTTCCTATAAAGTAAATGTTTCCATTACTAGCACCTGAGCATGCTGAATACTCTAACACACATTCTATAAAGTTATAAGAAATAAACAAAACAAAACAACACAAACCAAGGTTCCCATCTTGTCTCCATTTGTACCCCAGAGAAAAACCAGTTCCTAGAGGATGTGTGCACGTCTTACAGGGACCAGATTCTCAGGCTACATAGGGATCGCCAGCTCTTTCCTCTCTGTCCCTGGCCCCTTGCTAGTAAGGCAAGTGGAAAACAGGCCTTATCCTCTGGTTAACACAGAGGAGGGCTAGCGAAGCCAGGGCAAGGACCGAGAGACCAGAGAGAGCGGTCCTGTGCCCTAGCCCTCCTCAGCTGAGGAGAGACCAACGGAACAAGCAAGGGTACAGTGGAGGACAGGTCGTTTTGTGTGTTAATGCACACCCAGCCGAGCTCCACTGTCCCAACTGCGGTAATACATGGTGATGTTCTGAGGAACAGCAAATAATAAATGCAGCCAACTCTTAAGAGCTACTCTGCGCCTGGGGAATGCACCAGCCTTTCAGAAGGCCAGTGAGAGAGGAAAGGAAAGCTGACCTTACCAATAACAAAAATAACAAACAAAACAAAACAAAGTAAAGTATCCACCCATGCAACTGCCTGAATAATGCACGGGACTTGGAAAAATAGAGAAACCTTCCATCTCCACAGCAGTGCCTCCAGAGCGCCTGTCCCAGTTAGAGGTTCAGGCTCAGGAAGGCAGAACACAGCTGAAGGAGGCAATGCTTCCAGGTTTTCAGTGTACTGAAGGAAGGGGATTTCTGTCATTACTGAGTACTGTTTCGAGGCCACATGCATAGCAGATATTGAAATGTGATCCTGCTCAAATTAGATACTAGACGTCTTTAGGGAAAGAGAATCAATTGTTCCCTTCATCTGCCATCTTCCTTTGTGATATTAGTAGATGTTATGAAAAATGAACACAGTAGATAAATAAGCATGTTTCATTATATTTTTCTGCCCCTCCAGATTAACTGAGGCCCACCATCTAAGTTACATTAATTTAAGATATCTGTGTGTATCAAGCTATCTCTATATGCTGATATTGTTTTTGCAGCCTCATAACTGAAGTATTTAGCATTTAAAATGAAAAACAATTGAATGAAATGTGAGATGAGGTGAGCCTCCTCTTCTGAAGAACATCCTGCAATCAATTATGGGTGGCCCAGCTTCCTGGAGGCCATCTGGGAGTCCTGTCTACTTGGCCTTTACACAGCGTTAGCCTTGACTTAAAATGAGGGGTGGGGGGAGAGTGCTTTTAAGACACCTCAGGTCCAGACAGCTCTGGTCACAAGTGAGCAACACTCGCTCCACGTGGAAACAGACAGTGCCCTCCTCAGGCCCCCTCACAGAAAGTTACAGGACACTTTGGCTCTAAGTGATGAACTGTCTAGAATATTTAAAAACTCTTGCATTGAATGTAAAATCTAGGGAAAAACACAACCTAGCTTTGCTGTTTTTTCTATTTTCTCCATTACCAACTTTATTCCCACATCTCAAAACATTCATTTTCATCACGGCTTACTGAGGAAAGAATTGCCTGTCATTCTCCTAGCTTATGAAAAGGTCAAGTAAGAATTACACTTCAGGATTAATTAATTGAGAGTACCGCATGCAATGCGCCTATTCTGAATGCGAGAGCACATATCACCAGGAAAACAGTTTTATTTTCTAGGGTTGAAATAAATTATAATAAATTATTCATTTCAATGGCAGAGATGTACTGGAGAAGCAACAGTAAGAAATTTGACTACACTCCACTGTGAGTCTCAACCCTGAATCTTCATTATCCATCTGAAACTTTTTACATGTAGTAAATCATATTTCAAGTGGCTGCATATCTCATAAAGCAGCTTGCTACATTAAACCAGAAAACCTGGGGTGCTGGAGGCTGCAGGGCTTGCCACTCAGCACTATTTGGGTCTCTCTCTCTCTCACGTACACTCCCCCTTGTGAACATCAAATAGAACTGTTTCAATTTGATGTTAAAATGGGGCATTACCTTTCAAAAACACCCTCTACATTTCCTGTGGGTAGAGATATTGGGAGGATCTGTGTCATCCCCTGGTGACACCTTCCAGTGACACCTATCTCTAGGGATAGTAGTACCCCGATGACTAACATGGAACCACATTTGAACCTCTAATGGCCTAGACCAGCCTCTGAGCAAAGGCATCTATGGCAGCTAGAGAGACTCGTGAGAGAACACGTGCCATAGCTGACACCAAAGGCCAGCCTATCTGCACAGGACAGGTGGCAGCTGCACACGGCCTCACCATACATTAGGAACAGGAAATGAAATGAGAAAACCTCCAGAACACAGCAAGCGCTTGGCATGTTTGAAGAATGAATAGCCCTTGTACAGAAGGTTCGAGGTGGTACAGAGGAGAGCTGAGGGTGAACAGGAGACCCTGGCCCAGGCCATTTAAAATCTTTTGTGCCATGCTAAATACAGATCTAAGAGTCCCGGCTAGTACATAGAGTGTAGCTGTCAGATGGGGGTGTGTATGCGCCATTCAGAGCTGTGCAGAACGGAATTAGCGCAGGCGCATAGATGAGGCGGCAAGCTCAGCTTCTGTGAGAACTCACTGGAGACACAGTGAAGATGAGTAAGATTGCAGCAGAGGCCAGAATGGCCAGGGCCCAACGCGCTCTTAAAATCGGAACCCAAACTACAGACAGGGCAGAACTCTCAGAACAGGTGCCCATATTCCACTCTCAACAGAGAGAAGTGGTTACCAGACAGTGACTGAAAAGCTGCTTCTTATGAGGGGCAGCAGTTTAGTTCGACTATTTGGGAACAACTGTCAATGAAACCGAGCCTAGCCAATGGGCATAAGCACACAGGGTCATGATGCCACGAGGGTCGACTCTGGCCACTCACAGTCAAAGGGAATGAGGGAAAGCATGCTACTCTGCTGATATGTCAATGGGTATCATATTTCACAACAGAACAACATATGCATGATGGCCTCCCTTGCAGTTATCGGACATCTATCATCCCTATAGGAGGAGGCTTAAAATTTCATTGCATCTCATCTGATGGTACATTCTCCTTATTTCCTGAAGAGATTGGGTTAGATGGCCCCAAAGATTTTCAGTCACCAGTGAAGGATTATGTTACTTATTTTAAAAATGTTTTCATATGGGGAAATGTGTTAAAGGCATTTTTCTGTTAAGAATTAGCCTAGTATTTACATTGAAACTACAGTGGGAGCATTCTGCTTTTTAAGACTTGAGGCCCCACCCACAATTATTTGTATTTTGAAATTAAAATACAATTATATAAAATTTTCCTTCCCTTTCCTTCCTCCAATCTCTTCCATATAGTCTTCCCATTGCTCTGTCTCAAATTCATGAGGCCTTTTCATTGTGTACACACACACACACACACACACTCTACCCCTAAATATAAATACAACCTGCTCCTATATGTATATGCTTTCAGAGCTAACCACTTGGTACTGGATAACCCACTGGGGGCTCGTCCCTGAGGGAGCCTGTCTCTTTGGCCATCAGTGTTCCTTGTTCTTTGTCTAGGATTGGGTCCCTGTGAGAATCTGGCATTCCATGTTAGCACGTGTACTGGTGTCATCCTGCATTTCCTAGAAATGCCATGGAGGCTACATCCATGAAGTCTCAACAACATGGCTTCCTAAACAAGATCTGAAGAAGGAGGGGTTTTATCTACATTTGTCGAAACAGCATCAAATGCATGAGTCAAGAGACCCCAGGGAGACTGCTCAAAGATGCTGGAGGGCTGGAAGCCTTTTCCTCAATAAATGCAGGGCCAAGGCAGGACAGAAACCAAGGGTGGGTAACACAGCTTCTTTCCTTGATTTACACCAACATTTGCTGATGCCACAGCATGACCAGGCTCTGAGACAGGTCCTGAGGACAGAGAATAATCCAGTGTCAGTTCTTAAAGACTTGCAGCTCAGTAGGGAAAAAGATCCACAGTACAGCACATTAAGTGCTGCAAACAAGCCTACACAGGAGGCTTTGAGAGGCCAGAGGAGTATTCCTGACTCTGTTGGGGTGGGGTGAGTTGGGGGTATGGGGGTGGAAGCAGGGGCTGAGGCTGCAGCAGAGGGGCCATATGATCTGCTCTAGAGAACAAGCATTCTGACAGGCTGTCAACAGAGAGGGGAGAAGAGCAAAGGTGTGTAGCATGCTGGGAAATAATGACACCATACAGGGAGTTAGAAGAGAGCCTAGTCCAGTCCCATGCAGGCCTCTCTGCGTATGGGAGGCAATTGTAAAGCTTGGTTGTTTAGGTCCCCCTGGCAGCGGGATCAGGATCCATCTTTGGTGCATGAGCTGGCTTTTTGGAGCTTGTTACCTATGGTGGGAAGCCTTGTTCAGTCTTGGTGCAGAGGGAAGGGGCTTGCTTCTGCCTCAACTGAATGTATCAGGCTTTGCTGAGTTCCCATGGGAGGCCTTATCTTTTTGGGGGAGAGGCAGGAGGAGAAATGAAAGGGAGATCTGTGGTTGGTATGCAAAATGAATAAAAGAAAATTTCTTAAACTTAAATAAATTCATTTATAGATTAGGCCAGAGCTCTAAGAATGTAATCATTTCCACAAATGTATCAATTGGCAAATATGACGCCAACATATGACCCACCAAGGGCACTTCATATCTAAACTACAACAGTAATATAGTTGGAATAATAAAGGGGTCTTGTTTTGTCTAAAAAAAAAAAAAAAAAGGAAGAGTTGCTAACAGAGGCAGGGGTTGCATCTGGTGAAGGGCCTAGTGGTGTCTGCACGAGAAAGTAGATTTCTGTCCTTCAGGAAAATGAGTGTCATTACAAGTGAACGGCCATCTCTGTTGGTGATGTAGTGGGAACCACTTACACAGCAGCAACAGCAGCAACTTTTCTTCCCATTCTGACTCAGGAAGGCCACAGCTAAGGTCACTTGCTTAGCGTCTATGCCCCAGTTAGGACGCTGCTCATCATCTCCTGCCTTGCGAGCTCTGATGCCAGTGCTCTGAGGAAGGGCACTGACATTATTTCCCTTGGCCCACAGCACATAACCTAATAGTGTCCCCTGTCAGAATTGGTTCTTCTTGTCAGGAAGCTTTTTATTGATGTTCAACCTTCATCTTCCCTTTCTTAATATCATCCCATTATGCCAATACTCTATTGTGCCATGCTAAGTAATTCCCTTTCCTCCTGGCATTTACATCTTCCAAGTATTTATAGACTTATCAAATGCCCCATTTAGTTGTCACTTAGGCAAGCTATACATATTTAGCTTCTTTAATCTGGCCCCATAAGCCAGCCCTTCCATTCTCCTAAATCACTTGAGTTACTTCCCTCCAGATTTCTGTCAATTTGTCTCCTGCCTCTCTCTAATGCAGGGGAGCTGAGGAGGGCCATGGGGGGTGGGGTGGAGAGGGAAGGCTTTCTTCCTCTGTGGGATGAGAGCACATTATGCACCTGGAATAGAACTTCTACCATTTCCAAAACAGCCTGGGCCTGGGTAGATGATGCTCCTTCCTTTCTACAAGGCTACCAGTGGCGTGTGTTATCACTACTTAACTACTATCTTTTTACCACTTGATGTATATGTGCTGCACCCACTGTACACCTGCTTTATTCCAGGTACTGTTTTACAGATAGGTTTTTCTTTCTTCCTTTTATTTCCCACACTTAATCACACTGTTCAAAAATAATGTGTTGAACACTCTGGTCAGAGCTGAGTAAGATGTGGTCTTCTACTGGTTAGCTTCCTATTGCTGTGCAGAAATTGCTCTGATACAAACAGCTTCATGGAGCACTGGCTTATTTGGTTTAGGGCTCTAGTGGGCTCAGTTATGGCGTCTTGGCCTCAGGGCCTGGGCAGAACACCAAGTGCTTCAGGAGATTCCTATCTCACAGTGGTCAGAAAGTAGAGAGAAGGGATGGGCCAGGCATAAGACACACCCAAGGACCACTTGCTTGTGACCTATCTGCTACAGTTAGGTCTTACCTGCTAAATTTCCAAGAACCCCTAAAATAGTGCTGCCATTGGGGATTAAGTGGTGAGCACATGACCCTGTGGAGGCTATTTCATAGTCAACCATAACAGGCCTCGAGGAGCTCATGTATTTATTAATCTCTTATCATCTGCCCATCAAGCTGTTCCTTCTAATCTTGGAGAAATCATGCTGAATGCACTTATCTCTAATTGCTGCTGAGTGGAACTGCCGTGTCCATCTGAACTGAGAGCCGCATTAAGTATGGGCATCAACAGAGCTCTTGCTTTGGCTGTTCCGCATGCTCATCTGCCTTGGGGTCCGGGTCACTCCTCAAGCTCCACACTTTCTATTGCCAGTTTTCATGGGGTGTTATTTCACAGGACCATCAGGAACTATGCACTGCAGTGTTTTTCTTGTCTTCGGTGCTCATGGTGACGGAGTCACTGAGAACGATGGGATGTGGAGACTCTAAGATTGTGAGTCTTGGGAAGTCTGGGCCAAGAGCAGCTTGGAAAACTGACCCTAGAAACCAATTCAGTTACCCTACGAATTCTCCTCTGTATGGTGGTGTGACTCCCCAAGAGGTAAATGATCCCAAGGACACACGGTATGCAAATCCTCACTAAATAGAAAATTCTCCTCCAAGCATGACAAGGCATACAGAATTCATGGCAAGAGTTCTTATAAGTTGTATGAGCACATGGGGCAGGATTAACTCATGAAAGGTGGTCAGAGTGCAGACACACAAGCCTTCCTTTATATACTATATGAACTTGGCTCCATCCACGGCTGCTTCTGGTTGAACTGCCTCAGAATCAACAGGCAAATGAATATGAAGGTTAGCTTCATATTCTGACACAGTGATATGCTTTTAGAATCACATGAAAACCTGTGTCTAAAAACCAAGTAATTATTGCAAAACAAGTATGTCTTCATTGGGCCAACCCTCACATTCCCACACTTCTGCTACCCTTTAAGAAAGCCTTCTCATTCTCTTTCACACCGCCACTCAGAGAAATAAAGGCAGGAGAAATTTCGTCTGTCTCCTTTGGACAAGGGTGGATGGCCAACAGAAAACTGTAGGAAGGAATGGTAGGTTGAGGCCCTGGGAAGCTTTGGTGTGGTCAAAACTGGGTGAGATCTAGGGACAAGTAATTCTATTATCTAGACTGGTGGTCCCCAACCTTTCTAATACCATAACCTTTTAATACAGTTCCTCATGTTGTGGTGAACCTGCCCCGCAACTAGAAAACTATTTCTCTTGTTATTTTATAACTGTAATGTTGCTACTGCTATAAATTGTAAATGTAAATATCTGTGTTTTCCGGAAGTCTCATGTGACCCCTGTGAACGGGTTGTTGATCATTTTAATAAAATACTTAAAGAAAGCTACTTATAAAGAAAGCGGTCTTATTTATTTGGAGGTTTTCAGCCTAGAATGGGTTTTGCTGGTTTAGCTTCTGGAGATAGCCTAATGGTGGACAGTGTCACCTAGTAGACACATACAGAGGAGGTGTCACATCTCAAGCAGAAGCAGAGGCAGGACCAGACTTTCCTCAAACTGCTTCATGGGTCACATGATCTAAGGCCCTTCTGTCATTTCCAACACCCTGGAACCAAGTTTCTAAGGACACAACACAGCCTTGTGTGGGAATGTGGACACGTGGCCACCATCCACAGCACCACTGTGCAACTCTGAACAAGCTATTCCAAGCCTGAGTCTTCCACACTTCTCCCATGTTTACTCTTGGGGTGCCAATACTTAAACTTCTAAAGCGCTCACACCCACTACTGTTGCTAAGAGAATTCCAATTAATCAGAAGAGGTACAGCATTTAATTCTTGCCTCTACAAGGAGATGCTTAAAATACGGAGGAGAAATAAGTGACAAGACTCAAACCTATCCCATCCCATCCTTTCACTCATTCCAGTGAGTGTGACTTTGAGAATGCTTATCACAGCAAGAACTCTAAAAGGGCAAAGCACAGGCACACCTGCGTACCTTAATAATCTGCCTCATGTCACAGACTTCAAAATAAAATGCTCTTATAAAAGAAGTCTCAGGCTTTGACTCACATAAAAGGATGTCTATAAATAGCAGGTGTTTCTTCAAGGGCAATCAGTAGCACCATACCAAGGTTAGTGGTAGCTGGGCATCAAACATGAAGTCCCATACTTGTGTTAGGTGAGGCAATAGTCACTGGCTCATTGGGTCCTCACAAGTTTCTAAGTCAAGAAAGTTCAGTGTGTCAGGACAAAGATATCTAAAAGGTCTCAGGTCTACAACGTATTGCTTCCTGTCTAGGCAAAAAAAGTCAGCTCTCTCTAGAGAAGACAAGGTATCCATTGGGATCTCCCTCCATCTCTGTTCTTCTACCACAGCTGCTTGATCTTTCATGTGAGACCCTCTTAGAACCTGCTTCCTCCTCCGCTCATTGCAGATCCCCTCCTGCTCTAATCAGATGGCAAGGAACGGGTGTTTTGGATTTTTCATACGTGTCCAACCTATGTGACACTTGGAGGGTGACTATTATCTAAGTGATGGCTTCTAAATCTATGGAGGAAAAACTGGGGACGTATGAGACTCTGGGTGTGATTCCAGGAATGCAAACAGAAACAATCAAACCCAGTAAAGACGCTGAGTAACACAGGCCGAGTCAAGTGTTGATATTTTATGGTGCACACCTTTAATCCCAGCACTCAGGAGGCGGAGGCAGGAGCATCTCCCGAGCTCCTGGCCAGCCTGGTCTACACAGAGAAACCCTGTCTGAGAAACGACAAACAAGAAAACATGAAAGAAGAGTCCTCAGCTCAGTTGGGGATTGTGCTGTTCCCAGGATGAAAGCACAACCTGTCTGTTCAGTAGATGCAGATACTGACTGACTTCACAGGGTCTCAGCGACAGTAGTTAGACTAGAAAATGGTTATACAATTACTTCAGAGTTAAGAGGGTTAAAGAGAAGCTTGTTTGCAAACCCCCATTTTAGCCCACACACCCAGCATTTGGGTATGCCTGTCTCACTCACTCAGCAGAGTCTGAAGACTCTGAGATGCTCCTTCCACAGTGGCTTTTTAGGTCCCAGCAAGCACAGAACAAAAGGTTCTGCTAGGGTGATAGCAAGGCCAAGTCCTCAAGCAGAGATCAGAAGGCTCTACCTTGGGCTATGCGCCACGGAGTAAGGAGATAATTTTAGGAGCAACCTTTGTATTTCAGAGCAGCACCGCTCAGAGCGGGGAGATTACACTCGTATAAACACTTGGTGCACAGTTTTCTTTGTGAAATACATGTGAGCGCTGCTTTATGTGCTCTCTTAGCACAACACGCGCATGTTCTCTACAGTACTTTCACTTTATGAGAAGCCTTAAAATAAACAACCAAGATGAAAAATCACTGTCAATCATCAAAGCTATCCCTTTTGAAGGTTCTGTTTAAAACCTTTCCAGAGTTTGTATCAGTACTTAACCTACGGAAAGTCTCCACAGTGACTTAGTTTGGGGAGAGGTTTACAGTTACTGAGTTCTTTCTGTTTTAATTTACAGACAGTCAATTATGCACATCGCTATCAATGGGGAAGATAAGGAGCATCTCATTCTCCAGAAGAGGGTGAGAGGCTATTATAGAGCTTGTCTAATTATTAGTGGGCTGAGTCTGTGCAGAGCTGTGTGCTTCTCCTTACAAAATGCTCTCTATCTGCTTCATGTGAGTGTGGAAGAAAAGGAATGTCTGTTGTCGACTTTCATAACTCCTTCACCATCCTCAGAACGTTTGCTGCAGACCGATAGCAGACTAGACTGTGCTAAACTGTAGATAAAAGAACCATGACAGATTGCAGTCACTTTAATTCATAAAGAAAACATTTGGAGCCCCTGGGAATGTCAAAGCCAGCCACTGGCACCCAATGACTTCATGCTAAGGCACAAGAGACATCATCTTTTCTCAGTTTAAAGACAAAGGCTAACGGACACGTGGCCGTTTGTTTATTCCAATTTCTTCTTTATAAAAGCTGACGGTTTTTCTTTTTCTTCCTTCCTTTTTTTAAAAAAAAATGATTAAAAACAGCACAGTCTTAGAAAACATAATTCCCCTATTCTATAACTCCACAAACAAAACTGTAAAATGACATCATTCTGTTTTCATTTAATTACTCTTGAAATGCTTTCTATTTAATATTCATTACTCAAAAGCTAATTTAAAAGAGAAAGAGATGTGACTTATTCAAAAAGATGTACTGTCATTCACAGCAACAGTTATCTAATATACAGAAGTTAATAAAGCAGATTAATCTACAAGTCCCTTTAAGCCATTCTTGAGTTTTGAACAACTGCCTCTTGACCTTTCACCTTCACGCTGTGCACCAGTAGCAGGTGCCAGCTGTACAGAAATTATGGCTGCTGTGTTTAGAAGCAAAATCTTTTCTTACTTTGCTTCTGACCAGCAGCTGACCCTGTAGGAGTGATTGTTTCTGGAGCCGGCCTAAAGGCTACATAAACCAGTAGCAGATAAACAAAAGGCTACATATACCAGCTGCCTTGCCTAAGGGTACCATCCTGGGCTGACACCTCTACTTCTTCTCCAGCATCCCAAATTGCTCCTTGTTTGCTTCCATACATGCATTTCATCCTTGTTATTTTGTGTGAGGGGTAGGGGAAAAAGACCCCCCCAACAACTCACCCCCCTTTTGAACTTGACTTTTGAGTATTCTGTGTCAAACTGTGCCATTATAATGCTAATATAGGCCTGATTTAGCAACTTTAATAAGAGGCTAAACCCTCTTGTAATTAGATAATAAAATTTTATTATGTATTTTAATATTAAAAGTCTTAAAATCAAACTCTTCAAATCATACTGGTACAAAACTAAGGCACTTAAATATCATTGCCTTGGAAAACAAGAACCTGCAAACACACGGTGGCTTATTTTTCATTCTCTGAAATGTAAACATGGAATTCCTATGTGGTGGTGTGAAAGCTCCAACACTCTTAATTATGTGCAGGGAAGAATGAATCTATTTGAGGATGAAGCACACTGTACCATTTCTAGCAACAGCATGAGATGGTTTTGACAGTTATTTCGTGGATACAAATTACACATGTATAAAAACAATCCCCATAATGATTAAATGCAGTTATGTACATAGGAGAATACCAGGGCAAATGGTAACATATTTAAATGGTTTTCCTTCATTAAAAAAATTATATATGATATTAAACCATCAATCACTGCAGAGGCACAGGAGTTTACATGTACTGTCACTGTCTGAAATAAATGACTTGGAGACTGGATTCTGGCTCGCTCAATATGGTCTCTTTGCTGTTGCTTAGTCACCAAACTCTCTGCTGGCTTGGGCTACATCTGGTGGATTCCATCCTTTCAATTAATAAGGCAACTTATGCTATCAGTGGATCGTATCTTTCCACTGTGCCTAGAGGAGAGAACGCGAGTCCTCACGGGGTGGGAATCCTCTCTGTTCTGTTAACTTGAACAATACTGGCAGAGCTTTTGCTTTCTCTGGTCCATGTATAGACCAGACATTTTCCCCGGACTTTCAGCAGGGCCATTTTATATTGAAAAAAGCTTAGCATTACCATTTGGCTTATTCCATAGTAGCAGTGTATGACTAAAGTAGGCATAGAGCTAAAATCGTGTCTATAGATTACAATTTTGAAAATTAGTATTTGGGGCATTTACTTTATAAACACCCACAGCCCACTGCAAGGAATCAGCCTGTGCTGAGGCCTGGACAGGTGCCAAGTAGGAGATCTCTGAGAGGAAAGGAGGATTACCATACAAGTGCATTATATAAGTTACATTAATATGATGCCTATGCTGCAGCTCAAATCGTTAGTTACCCACCAAATATACCTACGGCAAAAATCAAAGTAGCAGGAACACCAAGACTAACAATAGCCATTTTCCTAAAAGGACACATGATCTGTTCTTAAAATCCATCTGTCTGCCTGTCCCTCTGTCCGTCCACCTGGCCCTCCCTCCATCTGTGCACACACAGGTACACCACAGCACATACATAGTGATCAGAGGACAGTTTGTGGAAGTTGGTTCTTTCCTTCCATCATGTGGGCCCCACGGATCTAAGAACAGTGTGGCAGTAAAGCACCTTTACCCCGAGCATCTCATGGACCCTTAGTTTTCTATTTTCAAAATTAAAAACGTGGGTTCTAATGACTTATCTTTGGGGGCAATACTCACCATGTTTTCGTTCTCTCTCTCTCCTCCCCTCCCCCCTCTCTCTGTCTCTCTCTCTGTGTCCTAAGCCACAGGTCAACCTTGGGTATTACTATTGAGGTGCTCACCAGCCTGCTTTTTGAGCAGGGTCTTCCACTGGCTGGGAACTGGTCAGTGGGCTAGGCCATCCTTGTCTTCCAGTGCTGGCACTACAAGCCAGAGGCAAGACAAGCACTCTGCTGACTGAGCCATCTCCCCCACACCAGCTTTTCATTCTTAAGAGGTTTACTCCCTCTTGGACTGAAACATTTGTTTTATTACTTTATATTCATGGGTGTCTTACCTGAAAATGTGTCTGTACACAGCATGTGCATTCAGTGTCCACAGAGGCCAGAAGGTTATGAGCAGCCATGTGGGCACTATAACTTAAGCCTAAGTCCCCTGAAGAGCAACCAGTACTGCCCCTAACCATGGAGCCCGTTCTCCAGCCTCCTCCCTCTTGGATTTTTACTGCCTTATTGTTACCTACACATTCTGGTAAACCATGTAAACCTGGCCTCATATATTTTTACTTTATCATGAGCAGTTAGATATCTTTCTCTCTGCGCGCGCGCGTGTGTGGGGGGGGAGAGAGGGGGAGGGGAGAGAAAGACTGAGACTCTTGATCTATGCCTCAAACAAACCTGGTTATTTTTAAAATAACAAACAAGAAAAATAAGAAGGAAAATCAAAATAATTAAAATAAAAAGCAACAAACCAAAATATGCTTCAAAAATCAGATGAAAATGTCATCAAAATTAGGGCTACAGGCTGGAAGTCTTAGCTCTGTAACTTCTTAGGATTATATATTCCACAGACAAGAAAGTGAGAGCCACACACACAGGGCCTGCTCACTGTTCTGATGTTTATGTTTTTGCTGATGTTTTGTTTTTAATTTGTATTCAGTGGGCAACATTAAAAAATACAAATTTATGAATTACTTTAGGACAGACTTCAATGTGTCTGAGCCAGGCAGTGGTAGTACACACCTGTAGTCCCAGCACTTGGGGACAGAGGCAGGTGGATCTCTATGAGGTCGAGGCCAGCCTGGTCTACAGAGTAGGTTCTAGGATAGCCGGGGATACACAGAAAAACCCCTGTCTTGAAAAACCAAAATGACATAAAAGAAATAAAATAAAATTCCAATGTGTCTGGTAAGACAATGGTTAGCTGTTCTTTGAAGATGTGGTGAGGCCGTTAGTCAAGCATATGTTCTCAACTGTGGGTTTCTTTCCTGTCTTCATATTTCCTGCTTGACCTGACAGGTACCCTAGCTTGTGATGTTTGGAATGATGGTTGACTTTGGTTGTCAACCTGACTACATCTGGATCAACTAAAACCCAAGCAGCTAGACACATCTGAGAGATTTTTTTTGACTTGATCATTTGAGGCCTGAAGACCTGCCAGAGCTATGGCCACATCTTCTGATGGTAGCCTGTATAAAAGGATATGAAAGAAGGACATTTTTGCTTTTTGCCTTCTTGCCCTCATTTTTGCTAGAATTCTCATGTAGCCCGTTGCTGAGGCATTCCTTCTTTGGGGTTTCAACACTGTTACAGACCAGCTTAGATATTGTAGCATCGCAAACTGAAGAATATTAGATTCTGGGCCTTTCTGTAGGGAGACAACCACTGTTGAACTGGCCAGACCACAGCCTGTGGGCCACTCTAATAAACTCTCTTTTAATACACATAGGCCGTTCTATTGGTTTGGTTCCTCTAGAGCAGCGGTTCTCAACCCTCCTAATGGTCAGCCCTTTAATACACCTCCTTTTGTTGTTTTGACCCCCAACTATAAAAGTCTTTTTGCTGCTACTCCATAACTGTCATTTTGCTCCTGTTATGAAATGTCTGTAAATAGCTATGGTTTCCAGTGGTTTCAGGTGACCCCCAAAGGGCTTGTGACCTTACGCTGAGAACCACTGACATAGAGAAGTCTGACTGGTAAACTTAGTAATAGCCAAGAATGGTGTATGGAGGCTCAAAGCAACCAGGTATTAGATTCCAAGTTTAAAATGGCTGGTGGTATCACTGGTAAAAGCTTCCTTGAGAAGAAAGGCTTTACCAGAAAGAAGTGGAAACTGGCATTGTTTATTGATGAGTCAACTTGAGATTAAGAATGAGACAGAGATGTGACAGGGTAGGGAGTGTTGCAAAGCACATTTACCCCTGTGAGCAGCTGCCATCTTGGATAGTCTCCTAGAGACACCAGAAAGGGAGCGGAAGAGATGGCTCAGTGGTCAAGAAAACTGACTGCACTTCCGGAGGTTCCAGGTTTGACTACTAACCCCCACCTGGCAGCTCACAACCTTCTGTAACTCCAGTTCCAGGGGATCTCATATCTTCTTCTGGCCTCCATGGGCACCAGGCATGCAGGTAGTACACAGGCATATATGAAGGCAAAAATGCCTATATGCATAAAAAGATTAAGGAAGCAAAATCAGCCTTAAAGATGCTTGGGGAAGTCACAAAGAATCACACTATCAGACTCTGATTTCCTCAAGAAAATATGTCCTTCTAAATGTTACACCCTCATCACCTACCTACAGAATTAGTGAGTGGGGTTGGGTGTACAAGGAAGGGCAAGGAAGCTCAGCTCTGTCTCAGGTGTGAGATGGGGCTGCCCGAGTTCTGTCCCTAGCACCCACATCAGATGGTTCAGTCACCCATCAACTCCAGGGGATACAATGCCTCTTTTGTTCTCCACAGGCACTGCACAATGTGCACATGAGCATGTGAGACAGACAGACAGACGCACACACAAAAGGTATACCTAATTTTTTTAAAGGATGAGCATTCTAAATTGTTCTACCTTGTAATGACCCAGTGGAACTTACAATGTTCAACTTGCCTTGTTATTAGTGTTCAAAACACAATATAATATACCTCCCTAGATTAGAAGCCACCAAATGAGGGAGCAGATAGCTTTGTGGGTAAGAACATGAGCTTTTCAGTTAAACAGACTTTTGTTAAAATTTTAGTTCTTCAGAAATGGGAGAAATGGGCATGGGAAAGGAAAAAGAGAGTAATTGGGGGGGGTACATGATGAAAACATATTAATGAAACCCATTATTATGCATAACTAATATATACATGGAAAAAAGACAACAGAAGGCTGAATGGTTTAATTCTTCAGTGCACCGATCAAGACCTTAGGAAAGACCAGACCTTTTCTGGCCACCGTTTCTGCATCTTTGAAATGATGATGCTAACTCCCCTCACAGAGATACTTGATAATTATGTCAGATACTGTAGATGTAAGAACTAAATGCAATGCCTGCAGACAGTAAAGTTTTCCATTTTACCAGTATTGTTCTTTTCCTAGAAAGATTTCTGTGAAAAGGACGAACACTATAGCAACATATGTGAGAGCAATGGTCACAAAATCTGAGCCTCCTTCCCACTTTCTGTAACAGACACGCCCTTGGCTTCCTTTAAGTCCTTTGGCCAATTATGAATGCTCTCTCAGCCTGCTTTGATTTCAGCCATGTTTTCAATAATAAAGTTAAAAAAATCAACCATTCCCAACTAGCTGGTCAAAGAGAGGGCCCCTTTTAGATTTAAGGATCAAGAGAAATGATTTAAATAATATTAGAAAATATGGCTAATTATTTTATTTATTTACTTATTTATTTATTTTCTAAAGAGTTAAATAAGAAATGTGTCTTTCATTTGCTTAGCGATTTCTGCCTTTAGACTCTTGCTAAAGGTTCCATAGGCCAAAGCCTCAGCATCAGTTAAAGGTGTCGGCACTTCCCCTATTTAGTATTAAGGAATGGAACCTTAAGTATGAAAGATGTATAGTACAGTATGTCAAAATGTTGAGCAATATCACTTCAGTCTAAATACAGAGATGAAATCACTCTGGGATACATGTCACGAAGAGCACTATATAAAAGCAATTTCCATTGATTGACTGACTGATTGAGGAAAAGGGTGAATGTTCTTATGTTCCCACTGAAGGATGATACTTACGGCTCCTGACAGCTCTTTACGATTTCTAGTTAAATGGCGTGCTACCAAACAACCAAATAAATAAATGAAGTGAAAAAGAAGAGAGGAAGAGAGGTCTTAATTAGAATTTTGCTGAAATTTTAGTGGAGCTAGAGGGGGCTGGTGGAGTCACTTGGATTCTCTTATGCGGTGTATATGGTTATGACTAGACTGCAACCACTTGAGCAACACGCTAACTGCACAACCTACTCAGTGACAGAGGCAGTCTATAAGAACTGCTCTTTGGTGCTACTCTTTCTAAAACATTCAAGAAGGCTCTGTTGCTGTTCCTCATCATGTCTCTAAAACGGCCCCTCAGTTCTGCCAACACTCACCTAATTAGGGCACAGCTTTGTCTTCTTATATATCTGAATCAATGCTTATCTCCTGGTAATGAATGCAAATATTTAACATGTCCAGTAATGTAACCAGAAAAAAAGTGCATAGGCAAGTTCTCCAAATTCCTGTAGCAGATCATTCTCACTCACTACTAGTGAGTGGTGATTAGCAATCGGCCACTGACACTACTGATCATCTCTTTGTAAGTTTTTAGTTCATTCTCCTAGTGACATAAAACTTCTTGGGGAAGTCTTCTCCCCTAACTTACGGAAATGCTAAGTTGAGTGAGTACTAGTAAGCCAGCAATTCTTATCTCAAACAGATCACTTACAATCCTTGCAAAGTTACAGCTTTCACAAACTGTGAAAACTCTATAGTCACATGACAGGTCATAAATGCACTTCCAGGTGAGAGGCACACAAATGGCAAGGCCTGTGAAGGAGTTGGAAACTCTTCACCTAGGGCTGGCTTTTTCTGCAGAAGCTTGAGGTCAGGTTTGCAGTTTGGAACTGACACTCTCCATGCAATTATGCTTCTCGCCAAATATGTTCAGGGTGAGGGGAGAACAGTTCAAACCAGTAAATAATTGCAGTATCATTGCATCAGTTTAGTTTAAAGAGCTGACAAGCCCTCTCTAAACTCCAGGCACAATTAGTCATTAGGGTCTAGTTTTTCAGCACTGTTAAGCAATTTGTAACCCATTCCTCTTAATAGGGTTAGGCATTACTTAACGACACAGATGCCTTGAAAACTGAAACCTCAGGTTATGAAGCAGCAACCTTGTTCATTACCTTCTGTGATAGGCAAATCATCTATAAAAACAGCATTTAATGGGCAACCAATGAATAATCAATGGCTCACTTTTCATCTGAGTGTGAAAATGAGAATAATCTAATAGAAGTCCCTCTGGTAAGAGTCTGAAGCTTCGTTCTGCCGCTCTTCAGGGCTGATTTATAAGGTCTTGGGAAGCTGATGTAAACAGATGATCAATGGGCCCATCCCTGCTCATAATAACCCCCAACTGGCCCACTCCCTCTTTTCCAGGTCCATCCCTTCAGGCTATTAGCTCTGTCCAGCTAATTCTTCCCACTACCCTGCCTGCTGCTTTTACTCTGGCCATCCGTTCAGTCCAGCAGACTCAGAAGTAATTTTATACGCAGCAGAGAGCGGGTGGAATTGATTTTTCACTCAGTGCTCAGTTCCCATCTGAATAATTATCAATTTTACTGCCTCATAAAGGGAAGAGTCAAAATTTCAAATCAATTCAAAAGAGCTTTTGAGACGACAGAAACTGTGCATAAGAATAGAGGTCAAAGTTGTCAGTGACCTAAGGAGATGATGTCAGATATTACTATACCCAATAGTTGACATCAGAGGCACTCAAGATGATACAACCTAGTGCTGATGCAAATCCTATTTATGCTGACTACAAGAGACCATCATTAATATTTAAAATGTTATCTGAAAGCTTACATCCCAAATAAATAGAGTGTATCTCACTGCTTAATAAAGATATATCACTACTTAGTCATATGCTATAAAGTGAAAGATTACCAAGTCTTATTAACACACAGAAATGACTTAAACCAACAAATGCATGGTGATTCTGAGTGAAGACACACTGGCTCATCTGCTGCAGTCTTAGTACTTAGCTTATAGCCTATTGATTTTTACTAAAAATTTCAACCCACCTAGAAGGACTGGCGAAAGTTGATGGGACAATACTGCGATGATGGCTAACTGATAGCAGGAATAACTTGGTGGTAGACTTGTCCTGTGCCATGGTAGACAGGGCCTTATTTCTAGTGTATGCCTGCATATTTGCTGTCTTCAATGATGACACGTTGTAAGCCAGTGGTCATCAGCCTTCTCCACACAAAACCCACTGGGCTGCAGCGTACTCCCTCCTGTACCAGCAGTGACTTGCAGGTGGAAGTGTTAGAGAGACGTGAGTCATCACTGTGACAGAAGGTGTATTTTGTACAGGCATTCAGGTGACTCAGAGATAACTTTAGAGACAGTGACATGAGTTTTAAGGGTGTGGGCTTTGGAGCTAAACAAACCTTGGTTCAAATTCCCATTTCTATTACTTTCTAGTGAATGTTGGGGCACCCAGAATATTGATTTGTAGAACTGGGAATGATGATGTTGTGGATTCTAAATAAGACTTCTTTAATCGTCTTCCCGTCTGTGTTAGTTTCTGTTAGTGCTATGTTAATAGAATTGTCACATGACTAACTAATTGTATCTTTACAAATCTTACTTGCTCTTGCATTTTGCACACAATAAACAGACTATTTGGATCCCTAACAGCTCCACATCTCTAGCTCTACCCAAAGCCAGTCCCTACTGGTACAGGTTTGAGGATGCTTTAGCCCTCATGCTCTCTGCATGGAGAAGGCCGAGGCTCACTGACTTAGGGCATGCCATCACTGAAGACAACAGATACTCATGGATGAGCTAGAAATAACACCGACTAGATCATCAGTGAATTCTCTTTATTTATTTTTTAAACATTACCAACTAACTGAGTAATTTCAGGGTTCCAGCAAATAGTTATAGGTCTGTAGTAATTAGTTCTTTGCTAGTTACTCAAAATAGGGATGAATTACACACTCTTGCCATTCTTGGAATGCAACTTGTCAACTAAAATGTTACCACAAGTAAGACTTTCATAATTTCATTTTAATCCTAGTAAAAACCATTAGAGTCAGGAAGGAAACCTCTTCTGTGGACTTCCCATTCTATTTTCATTATACTCTGACTCAGACGACATGTTCACTAATGGCAATATAGTCAATTTAGGTATTTACTTCTACAAATCAGACTATTATGGATATACCCTGGGCAAAAGAAAACTGAAAAAAGTATACACATATTCGCCAAATTTTGTGGAAGTAGACACGCGAATCATAGTGATGGTCTATCTGTGAAATGGCTTTACTCTCTCTGGAATATTCCTGGCACGTACCTTCACTTCTTATGCACATTGTCTCCTAGGTAGGCAGAAGTGAGTTATTTACAACAACCATAAACTTGTTTGTTAGCTGGCTAGAAGATTCAACTGGGGCCTGGAGAGACAGCTCAGCTGTCAAGAGCACTGGCTGCTCTTCCAGGGGTTCTGAGTTCAATTCCCAGCACCCACATGGTGGCTCAGAAGCATCTATAATGGGACTCAATTCCCCCTTCTGGCCTGCAGGTGTACATGCAGACAGGGCACTCATATACATAGAATTATGAACAAATAAATCTTAAGGAAGTACTACTGAAAACATAGTACTGCATTATCACACATTAACTGAATGTTTGGGAATACTGCCGAGTGTCTGAACTGTGTGACTCTTAGTCTTAGACTGGAATGACTGTTAATTACACTTTCTTTCTTTCTTTTTTGAAGATTAGTTAATTTATTATGTATACTGTGTTCTGTCTGCACGACAGACGAGGGCACCAGATCTCATTACAGATGGTCATGAGCCATTATGTGGTTGCTGGGAATTGAACTCAAAACCTCTAGAAGAGTAGCCTATGCTCTTAACCTCTGAGCCACCTCTCCAGCCTACTAATTACACTTTCACGAATGGACAGCTTGGCAAGTTGTCTGCATGGAGTGGGAGCTAGGACACGGGTACCCCAGCAGCCATGTCCCGAACTTCAGCACACTTCAGCAGAGATGCCCAAGGGGCCATGGAGGAAGTCCGAGTTCTGCCCCACTTTTCTTAAGCCTCAGAACTGTTCCTTCTGGATTCTGTAGTGAACTGAACAACATCAGAAGTTTTATGGATGGGTAACATGGAAGCCAGTGTACTCTCCACTTCAGGGAAATGTATCAAGGAGAACCATTGCTAAACTCTTGACAAACATGTAAGCCCAGGGGCCAGAATGGCTTCTGGGAAACATGTTAAGTAAAGTTACCTGCTGTAGCACATCTGGGTTTTGTTGCATAAAGTGTAGCAATCTCTGACCAGCCTGTACAGACTCTCTGCATCGAAGAGGCTTCTTGCCTTCTTTGGCTATGTGCTTGAAGAGGTAGGTGACCATGTAGTCTAAACTTGTGCAGCAGCTGGAGGAGACAACTGTATCTGTACAAACAATAAAAAACAATTCATTTCCGTTACGGAAATGTTTGTTCATCTGATTATTGTCTCCAATAAAAAGAGTCAGAATTTCAAAGCACTTCAGTGAAACTCTAAATCCTTGCGAGAAGGGGTTTGGCTTCTTTCTTTAAACCTTGTGTTTATTACAGGGCCTGACACAGAGAAAGACTAGCAAGAAGATGATTCCTTCTGAACTAGACAGAATTTTCCATTTGGGATTGAACAACTTCTGCTAAGTAGGATCCACTTAGTGAAAAGTACTTCAAGAGAAATGTTACCAAAGGGAAAATAGGTGCAAACTCTGTCCTGGTGCTCATGGCTTTCTACAGAGGTCACTGCAGTATAAAACGATATCTAAAGAGTCACACAGTATGCTTAGTAATACTTAACAATGAAACAACGCCCTGCCCTGGAAATAAAGAGGAGGGGCCTGTGGGCTCCTGAGACACTGGCGGGATGAGGAAAGCCCATACAGGAATGAGGAATGAGAGGCCGAGTGAAGGTCTGAAGACAGGTATGGACAGTAGTTTTGGAAAACACTGGGGTGAGATATCTTTTTGTTTGTTTGTTTGCTTGTTTTTGGAGATAGAGTTTCTCTGTGTAACAGCTTTGGCTGTCCTGGAACTTACTCTGTAGACCAGGCTGGCCTAGAACTCAGAGATCTGCCTGCCTCTGCCTCCCAAGTACTGGGATTAAAGGTGTGTGCCACCACCACTGGCAAGAAATATTCTAAAAAGGAGCTTTCCCTGGCTTCCAAAGACTATGGAATTTACATACTGGTTAACTCATCATGCCTCACACCTAGGCTCCTCTGTAGGAAGAAGCCTTGTCTTCTGCTAACTCTGGGAGGCAGCCCAGGAACCAAACACTCATTTCTTGAGTTGTTTTTCTTGGTTTTTGGCCTTCATTTTTCTATATTTGAAGCCTTGATCATGAAAGTAAACAGATTTAAGTAGAGAGCAATATGCTATCAATCATGCACAAAATTTAAAGTCGTCACATAGTTTGGTGACCACACTGCCATGCAAGTTGCATTAAAAGGGTCTAATCCACTGAGTCAGCTGCAGAAAAGCCAGGTAAACACTTTAGACTCAAAGGTTGGAGCACACACTTTGCAATAAAAGCGAGGGTTTCCATTATGGTTGATTTATGGTTGGGGCTTTGAAAAGGATAAATGTTATTTCCAGGTGGTTTTAAGTGTGTGGAATCACAAGAACTGTGGGCATTTGGTCAAATAGGATGAATGGTGCCGAAGACAACACATTAGCATTAGCTTTTCTTTATCTGCAGAAGCAGCTAGCTATCATGTGACAAATAATGACTTCTCAAAGAACACCGGACACCACCGACTTTTACATTTGATGCTACTTCTTGGTTTTTAGAATAACTTGGAAAGGATTACATATGTAAGTCAGACAAGTCTGTCCTCTCCAGCAACTCACTGTCTGGCACTGAGACAGCCAAGTGCTCTGGCTCTCCTGCAAATGTTTGCCACAGGAAGCACACGCATCATTTAATAGCTCTCCTGCTTACTAAGACCCACCCTGACAGGCTGCTCTGAAAAGTTAACTGTGTACAAGAGCTCCACAATAGAGTCAGGAGGATGATATAGGGCCCAGGTGAAATCTGGCTTCAGCTCAGAACTCATCATAGCACAAGGGCATATGAAGGGCTGGGGAAGACATAGTCTGAAAGGCAATTTCCAAGTCAAAAGAACCACTGTGGGGGACTAGTTCTGGAAACAGGCAAGCAGACTGATTTCCCTTCCACAGTGCATAGCACATACTTGCACTGTATGACGCTTCACTAGGACACACAGCATGTACAGATGCGACAGTGTTCCCCCTTTTCATCTCCTAAATATTTCCCAAGCTTTCTATCCCTTAAACACAAAGCCTAGCTACTAAATCAGCCCCAGTTCTCTTCTCTCTTTCGCACTATCTGTGGTGGGAAAGATTAATGCTCAACCCTCTACACTCTAAAGTATTTCTTCAGTGTTTCACTAGTATATCAATACTGAACGTTCCATTCAAGAACATAGCAAATGGCAACAGACATCCTATTGCTAATCAACAGGTCTGGTCGTGTGGAGTTGACTGAACTTTTTGTTTGCCTTCACTTTTCCTACTTAGCTGCCCTTGGCCAGCCCGCCCACCCATTCCACTCTATGGCGACCTTCACTCCTGTGTGGACTGTGTCCCTAGCACACAGCTGGTCCCAGGACCTTCTCTCATCACTGCTTCAGAAACTACTACCTCATTTTAATTATGTATTTAGCATTTAAGACTTGATATTTTCTTGTATGAGTGTTCCTTGTTTATCACTCAGCATTAAGACACAAGCTTCATGCCTTATTTCCTTCAGCATCGCCAAGGTCTAGAATACTACTCGGTACACAGCATTTGTATGAGTTCTAGTTATCAAAGAAATGAGATGAGAACCACTAAGAGCAGCTTTTTCTAAGACTTGGGCTTTCTCTACACTTCCAAGCGAGCAAAAAAAAAAAAAAAAAAAAAAAAAAATCCAAGTAGCTACTTTCAACATTCAATCTTTATTGAGACACAGTCTAACTCACCTGCCAGTTAACTAAGTTGCAACAATATAAGAAGTTGAAGGCAAAACCATAAATCCAAGGATAGCCCCTTCTACCAGGTACGCAGTTGTCAAAGCTGCAACCTTCACCAAGTAGATCCGGCAAGGAGGTGTGATGAAGACAAAGGAAAAGCCTCTTAGATGAAACTTTCAGAGCAACGCTGCACTCACTATATACTGCAAATACTCTCTAATTCTTTCACTAAGTAGTTAGCAAACACTTACTACAGAGGACCCAGGAATAAGGTAGTGGTCAAGCCCTCGCTCCTTTATTGGTCAAAGGGGTCTGCCTAGCAGATGCTCTTCTCCACATACTGCTGAGTATTCCTAACACTCCGGGTTTACATCCCACAGCCTGATAGTAAGACACTATTACTGAAGATATTGTTCTATCTTTATGGCCTAGAACAAAGAAAAATCTGTTATGGGCATTCTGAAATCCATATCAGACATCTAGCTGGTGCTCAATTGGAAGCTTTATCCCTACTGGCTAGTGTTCATAGTGTTGGAAAGTTTTGTTCATGCTACCAGAGGAGAAAAGTCATCACCAATCTTACCCAGGTACAAACCCCAAGCTACAGTAATGACCTGTCTGTAAGATAGGTCCACCGGTGCAATGTGGTTTGAATGTTATGAGAATATCCAACTACTTTTCAAAACTAGATTTAAGGACTGCTTCATGAGATGGAATCCAGACCTGAAACAGTTAATGACCTGATGTAGGCCTAAGTGAAAATCTACTGTAAGTCTGATGAATGAACAGAGCAATAAAATGGCACCTAAGGGCACATTTCTATCCCCATAGATCAGTGTAGTGTTCAATCCTCATCAGAGAAGTTTCTTCTTGCTAGAGATGGTAATTAATACTGGGAAATACAACCGGACAATGTGCAGAGAGTGAGAGGCTTTGGAGTGTCTTTATCACTCACACAGTCCCCTCAAAGCTCAGGTCTATGCAGAAGAAGGGGTGGATAGCTTCCGGGAAAGTATTTCCTAGGCACAACAGATACACCTATGAACTCATACAGGGAGTGACAGCATGCACAAGACCTGCATAAGCTTAAGGCAGACAAAATCCCAGCCCAGAGGAGGGAGAATGGACACAAAGCCCCAGTGGCTAGCCAAGAAGCTATTCACAACTGGCAGCTGCTGGGAGAGGAAAAATTAACCAAAATTAACTTCATTATTATCATTATTCGATGGGGTAATTAATATTGGATATAACAACCACACTCCAGTGCAGACCTCATGCTCAGGAATAGCTGGCTAATACAAAACAGACTATGTGTGTGTGTGAGTACCCCCTCCCCCCCAGTGTGTGCGTGCCTGTGTGTAAATGTTTTGATTTTATAACAGAAGAGAAAAGACATGAAGTTTGGTGAGTAGGGAGGGGTGGGAGGATCTGGGAAGATTTAGAGGAAGTATAAGAATATGATAAAAATATACTGTATGAGATTCTCAAAAATAAAGAAAACATAAAAAACAGGACACCCCTAGCCCTCAGAAGCTTACGATCCAGCAGGAAATGTGGACAAACAGAGCTTCTGGAACACTTTGCCCACTCTTGGCATAAAAGATGCTCCTGAGAATGAATAAGTGAACGAAGAAGCCCTGCGACATAATCAGGGACACAGAATGTGTCCACAGCAGCAACAGGCCTTCAAGTTCAGCACCTTTTTATGATGATGTTTTGTTGAGACCCTTGAGAGCCTTGCTGAAATGCAGATCATAGGCCTGACGAATATTACACTTTAAGACTAACATCTGCTTGCACCTGATTCAAAACCCATAGTGTTACTACGATGTAAGATAACAGAATGTCAAGGTAAAGTGTAATAACAAAAGACAAGACTCTTGTTTCTTCCCACGAAGGATTAACTGCTATGAGGATTTTCCCTCCTGCCATAAACAACCAGAAACAGGACAAAATATATGAAACACAGTTTTCAATTACTGTGCAACAAGAAGTACAGGACTACTAAGTCAGAGGAGAGGGAAATGAATGAGGTGATACCTATGATTGCTGTAGCGCACTGCCCAAAGCAGTCTGGATGGCCCGACAGGAAGGGCACCCCAAATACAGCCAAGTGGTCTCACCGAGTTAAGGTAACACACTAAAATACAGAAGGCTGAGGCAGCTACAACTGTGTATAAAGTACCAGAGAACGGGGTTGTAAAGAGAGACATTAGAGAGATATCAAAGGGAGTCTCTTTGGTGTCTTCCTTGCAAATATGAGAAGAAATTCACCAAAGCTGCAAAGTTAGAGGCCAAAGGCTCCTAATTATCACAAAGGACCAGAATAACTCCTGAAGAAGTCTACACCACATGAACACTGCAGAGTCCTCAAAGGGCTGCTTCAGTATGGGACTCAACAACTCCAAACTTAATGCTGACACCCAGCTGAAATGACTGAAATTAACCACAAAGTTACTCAGCTAAAAGAACAAACTCCAAAATTTTAATCAAACACTATACAAAATAAAATTCACGATATCTGATATCCAATAAAAAAACAAGACACACAAGAAAAATACCTAATTAATCAGTAGAAACACACACAGAACTTACTTTAAGACATAAAGACCTAAAATGACTTCTTATAAAACTTATAAACAGTATCAAAGTTAAAGGAAAACGTGAGTGTGATACAAAAAAGTGGAAGAGAGAAAAAAGACCAAACGTTAGTGTAATGGTTCAGCTTGTAGTACTTGCTACTCAGGAGGCTGAGGCAGAAGGATTGCTGGAACCCAAGAGCTCATTGTCAGTACAGGCAACAAAGTGCACTTACACACAAGCACACAATGTGTACACACATGTAAATAAGTGGGATTTCTAGAGAATAAAAACTATAATATCAGAATAAAAAAGTAAGACGTTGATAGATTAGATATTATAAAAAAAATGTGAACTTGTATAACACTATAATAATGACTAAAAACCAGAGCAGGAAGAGAAAGAAGGCCCCGCTGAACTGCGAGCTATCAAGAAGCTTAGAGCACATGCTCATGGGGAACTCAGGGCTGTACCATGGGCGGGGGTGTGATGTAGCACACCTTTAATTACGGCACCAGGGAGGAAGAAGCAGAAGATGTCTGAGACATTAAATCAGCCAGAGCTACTGGAAAGCCAAAACAAACAAACAAAAGTAAACTTTGATATGATTGATTATTTGAAGACGATTGTAAACAGAACATCAATAAACCCATAGGGAGAGAATATGGGCTCATTTAAATATTTAATTAGAGCAGAGCCAAATGGTAACATGCCTTTAAGCTCAGCTACTCAGAGGCAAGGGCAGGAAGAGTGTGAAGTTCAATTCAAAGGCCAGAATGCATTATATACTGTTGCTGCCTAAAAAAACTCACCAAGCAACAGAGCAACCAAACCCCCTCTATTGATCTAAACCAAACAATTTAAAACAAGTATGGGCTTCAACCTAAACAAAAGGATGGAAGAAAAAGGCAAGAACAAAGATCAGGTGGGAAAACACACAAAGGCTGCATACTTAGACCCAAAGGGCAGAAAAAGTCAGCTCTGATGCACAAGTCTAACCCGTTATCTGCTGCACACTGGAGAATGTCCATCTCCTAATCCCCAGAAACTGTGAACATTTTAGGCTTCCCAGTGGGGAGTTAAGGCTGCTATTATCCAAGTGAGCCCCAGGGTAAACCCAAGGTCTTTAGAAAGCAAAAGAGTAGAAGAGGTCAGCCAGAAGATGTCTTCGTGGAATTCTTAGAGATGCAATGCTGTTGCCCTGATGAAGGCAACAAAGGGCCACAAAACCAGGGACTAGAGATGCCTACATCTCTCAAGACACAAATCTTTGCTGACATCCTGATTTTTAATTCAGACCCATGCCAGACACATAAGAGCTAAAACTGTTTTCAGGTATCAGGTTTCTGATAGTTATAGCAGAAATAAGAAATGCGCATCCTCTAGAAATAATCCATTTTAAATATAAAGACATTTTATAACACAATAAAAGGATGCTGGGGTGGTGAAATGGCTCAGTGGGTGAAGCTTGCTGACCTAAGTTTGATCCCTGGGACCTCCACAGTGAAGGAGAGAGCTGGTCCCTGAATGCTGTCCTCTGACATCCACCTAAGTACTATGTACGACACATGCACTTCACTCCCAAATAAATACATATATTCAGGGAACTTAAGATATTCTCAGACAGAACTTTCAGAGAAAAGAATATGACCACAGATCATGATGAACATTTTGTGATAATAAACAAAGGTAAATCAAAGGACTATTGTAATTTCAAATATTCATGCACCTGACAGGAACTTTGAAATTTTTAATACACACATTGTTGTAACTGAACAGAGACAGAGACCAGGACAAAGCTGTAACTATAGTTAAACTGGAGAAGTTTTCTTTTACCAATTCACAGAACAGCAAATAGAAGAAATTATACTACCAAACAGTAAGAATATAGACTATTGGAACTCTATCAATCGAATAGACCTGATACTTAGAAATGCTCTTCACAACAATAAAACACAAATTCACTATAAGTGCCTGTGTAATGTTCATGATAGTTTGGACCATAAGACTGTCTTAATGAATTTAAAAAGTTAAACAAAACAAAACAAAACCCAGTGAATTACTGGGCATGGTGGTACTCTCCCGTAATCCCAGTCCTTAAGGCAGAGGCAGGTCTACAGAGTGAGTTTCAAGATAGACAGGGTAACAGAGAAACCTCAAAAAACAAAACCACAAACTATACTCAATTACAGAGTGAAGAACATCTTCAAATTTTCTTCAAAGGAATCACCTATTGCTCAAATAAAGCTCATTAGGAAAACAGACATTTTTGTGGTAGTACTGTCTACTTTCCAGGTGCTCATGTTTATACCCACAGATCTTAATTGTTCTTAATTTTGATTAAAGAAGTTTCTTTTTGCCATGGGAAGTGGCTAATGTCAAAGTGCTGAGAATAAGTGACTGAGTGCTTATCTCTAAATGAGACACCCGTATCAAGTCTTTTGTCCCCAAGACCCAGAGGATATGGAGGAGTTCTGTGAAAAGCTGTTTCCTGGGTATGACATGGCCAATGGACTCATCAACCTACAGTGGCTGTGGCTACCTTTACAAGAATAAGCCAGTCAAAACTCAAGCAAAGCCTGGGGTGAGACTCAGAAGCCCCATTAGCAGCTGATGGCTGCTGGGAGAGACACAGTGGTTATTTTTTGATAGTTTCCAAGGGCCAGTACGCGGCCCACCAATGGACGTGTGGACAGGCAGCGCTGACTGGGCTGAGCAGTTACTTAAGAGAATAAGAAGGAGGACATGAGGTTGAGCGTGTGTGTGGTGAGTGTAGTTTAAGGAAGAGCTGTGGGTGAGTAGGGTGGATACAAAAATACACTGTATACACTGTTGTAAGATCCTCAAACAAGAAATATTATTAAAATACTTCTAATGGCTGGGCACTGATGGTGTACACTTTAATGCCAGCACTCTGTGAGTTCGAGGCCAGCCTGGTCAACTGAGTGAGTTTTAGGACAACCAAGACTATACAGAGTAACCCTACCTCAAAAAAAAAAATGTTTTTTAAAAGTTGAATAACAGAAAATCAGAATACATTCAGTCTTTGAGACGTGCTCATAGTAGTGCTGATGTGGTATATGGATACATTACAAAAGGGGATCTAAAGGTCTAAAATCAGTGAGCTGTATGTTTATCTGAAATGAGACCACAAAAGAGAAAGCAAAGTGAACTGAGGGAAATAAAAGGACGTACTTAGTAAAATAAAAATCAGAAAACAAAAATCATCAAAATGAAAGATTTGCAAATGAAACTGGCAACTATGCTAGAACGGTGATGGGAAGAGAGAAGGCACAATGACTGGGTCAGGGCACTGACAGACTACAGACAGATAACGCAGACACACCGGAGGGCAGCCGGGTACTCCGAACAATGACGGAAGGGGAACTTTAGATACAATGGACAAATTCTTAAAGACACGGGCAATTAAATACCCTGCTGATATACTAGAAAACTGGAACAGTCACTGAAGAAATTTAGTTTGTGGTTGAAAACTGCCCAAAGAAAAATCTAAGTGAGAGAGTTAAGCTGGAGAATTACAGTCAACATTAAACAACCCCTATCAAGTCTGGGCAAACCTGAGACACAAGAGGAGAAAACACTTTTGAGCTCCTATTACGAAGGCACCAAGTTAACATTAACACGCCAGGTTTATGAAAACGGAGCAGCATGTCAAAGCTGTAGAGAATACATTAGTATAGAAGAATACAACAAATAAAGATGTAAAAATCTGTACCACAATTCTATCATCCTGAATCCAGGAATGCAGGGCTGGTTTAATCGCTGAGCGTAACTATTAATATTAGTGCAATGCGTTAGCACTAAAACCCTGTATGTCCTCACTAGTATCGTTCTATTACTGTGATAAAACTCCATGACCAAAGCAACTTGGGGAGGAAAGGATGTTATCTTACAAATCTCAGGCTGTACTCCATCACTGGGAAGTCAGGGCAGGAACTAAAGGAGAGACCATGGAAGGGATGCACATTACTGCTGTGCTCTCCAGCTCAGAGTCAGCCATCTTTCTTAGATCTTCCAGGACTATTTGCCCAAAGGACGACCACCCACATGGGCCAGACCCTCCCATACCAATCCTTAATTTTCCCATTGCAAGTAATAGCTTGTAAAATAATCTTCCAGCTGTGGTGATAACATTTCTTCTTCCCTCATCAGACAAAAATCTCAGTGAACACATACATCAGGAGAATGAAGTCAAGTCTTTCCTGTGGAGAACAACGTTTTCCACAATCCTTACCAAGAGTGGTGAGTCCCTCTGAGAGAGATGTGAGAACATACAGGAGCACAGGAGGCTCCAAGTTGGTGATGAAGCTCATGTGGTCCTGGGTGAGACATTCCAGGAGTGGATAGTAAGACTGGCTCAGTTTCCGATATTGCTACACAAAGAGATAGAGTAACCATCAAGCCACATGGATATGGCATCTCAGTCAGCTACATTTATACAAGGCCAAAATTATTATTTAGTTAATGATTTATCATTTATCATATTATAAAGACAAAAGACAAGCATATGAGAAAATACCTGGGAAACCTCAAATGCAACGTAAAGCAGTATGGGAGGTGTGACACCCATGGCAAATATAACCTAGAGTAAGTATTATGAGATCTAGTGAGATCATATCTCTATAAGCTTACTCAAGATTAGTTTTCCAAACTTCACTCCAGACTCACTCAATAAAAAGCTTTGAAGGGTGGCCCTGAATTAAGTATTTTTTCATACATGGCAAATACAGTCTTATTTATCTTCAAGTTTGAGAAGTATTGATGGTTTGCTTGAAGTGAAATCAGTTTTCATGGTGGACCACAACTGTAGTGAAAAGTCCTCTCAATGAGGCTGCTGAACATGGTAATTTCTGTCATACAGGTCCCTTGTCCATAGAGCATGTCATTCTTCTGGAAGGAGGCATCACACCCTGGCATGAGGTGTGCAGTGCACTAGCCCATTGTAAGATCTACAACACTTCTCACACAAACTCTCTTCTGGGAGCAGGTGAGAAAGTCTCAATTAACCCATGACTGAATCTGGCTAATTTAATAAGTACTTGCTGAAAACACATCAAGCATACAATGGCTTCTGTATAAATGGAAGCCAGAGAAGTCTAGAAGTTTGCAATTCCAACAAGCATCCCAGACAGTTGTGAAAGGTTTCAAAGTTTAAAGATCACTGACATATATACATCACAGAAGCCAAATGTCAGGGCAGAAAAGGGGCTGAAAAATCACATTCCTCAAGTCACTCATAAAGTGTGGCTAGAGAAGCGGAGGCAGCTAGCTCAAGGTAAATGACTAAATGAGCACCGTTCTGTATGTCAGGCTGCTCGATGTTCAGGTTAACACTGTCTGCCATACCCAAGCTTTAATACTGAGGACGGCTAAACAGCAAAAAGCCGAAGGGTAGAACAACAGCAAGGGCAAAGTCTGTATCCAATCCTGTATTTCCTTTTTTGAATTGTAAATATAGCTGGAAGCAATCACTGACATTGCTAAGTCTATTTTCACATCAAGAGGCTAGAGCACTTCGGATGACCAAGTAAGTGGTTAGAAGTGATAGCTGTGAGGTCTTTGCCTGTGTGTGGAATTATACGAATAACCACTGGAGCTGTCCAGGTCTGCTAGGTCTGGAGCAAGCCTGCTGTCTCGAATCATAAAATGTGTTGGTGTTTGGATTCCCCAGTTTCGCTGTAACAATTCCAGGCAGTGGTGCTGTTACTTCACACTTCATATGAAGACCCCCCAGGGCACAGCAGTGCTTACCAGCAGGTCACTGTGGGACACCGACAGCAGCATTTTCACAACGGTCTGGAGTACATTGTCAAAATGGTTGTCCCCGTACAACTTGAAGACGCCAAAGCTGACATAATTTCCACATAAGGCAGACTTGAGAGCTGAATAGCAGATGGAGATGCCCTTGAGTTTCATTGGATAAATCTGATCTTTTGAGAGACTCCCAAGAGACAGGACCTGATTTCCTGTTGTAGGGTAAAAGCAGAAAGAAAGTGATAAGGAGATGTAATTCAAAGCAATTATGAGACGAACTGATAGCTTCACTTTGCAGTTAATCTTAACTTTCCTCTAGCATGTCCCCCAAATTGAATCATCCATTGTACAAAAAATACACAAGATCATTTACTTGGAAGAATGAAGAGCCCAAGGGGGGGGGCAATCAAGGGTCCTTCAGAAGGTTTTTTTTAATTTTTATCTGGATGGTGATTACACCGACATAAAACCACGAGATACATGCTCTTCATATTAGCTTATGCACTTTAATGTAAACGAATTGTTAGCTCTTAAATAAACACTCTAATTAAAAAAAAAAGGTAGAGTTAGAGGTGGTGAGATGTCTCAGTTGTTAGACACGTGCTGCCAAGCCTGACGGCCTAAAATCTGTCCTTGAATGCTGCATGGAGGATGGACTGCTGTGGTTGTCCTTGGACTTCCACACATGCTCTGTGGCTCGTGTGCACATATGAATATATATAAACAGAAATGCATAATAAATGTTAAAAGAAAGAAAAAAAAAGACTGATCAGCAAAATGCTAAAAAAATCAGGACAGATAAATTAACCAGTTAAGCAATCTCAGCACTAGCTGAGGAGCTCCAGCAACTGAGAGCTCCTGGGATAGGGTAAGACCACACGCCAGTGCAGGTCCTGTTCCCAAGACTGCCTGGGCAACATAAGCCGTATCAGTAGGGAAGAAGAAATCTCAACTTGAATAGGACGAGATAGGAGGGTAAGGGGAGCTGAGGGGGAGAATATGTTCAAAATATATTATATGAAATTCTCTAAGAATTATAAAACCATTACTAAAAATTACTAAAAAACCAGCTAAACCAGGAAAAAAAAAAAAAAGAAAGCCTAAGATGTAAATGATTCTAAACTCTGGATAAAGTTTTAATTTCCTATGTGAACTTAATTAATCATGGGTTACTTTATTTCTAGGAGCCTCATGGATTTGGAATTAGATAAGACACGGAAATTACTGACATTATAAAAAATAATCAGCATTTCTTATTTTTTGTACTTTTTTATTTAAGTTTTTTTTTTTCCATTTTACATACCAACCAGTTCCTTCCTCCTCTTGCTCCCCCAACTTTCTCACCTCCCCATCCACTTCTCAGAGAGGGCAAGGCCTCCCAAAAGGAATCCATAAAGTTCAGCATAACAAGTTGAGGCAGGATCAGGCTCCTCCCCTCCATGTTTCTTTCTTTCTTTCTTTTTTAATTTAGGTCTTAGATGGTCTTGAGTTAATTAGTTTAAACTCTACCAAAGTTCATGTCTGTGATGGTTGACCTTGGTTGTCAACTTGATCACATCTGGAATCAACTAAAACCCAAGCAGCAGGGCACACCTGTGAGGAATTCTCTAGAGTGGATCATTTAAGGTGGGCCACACCTCCTGGCCTCAGCATAAAGGGACATGGAAGGAAGCTTTTGCTTTTTGCCTGCTTGCCTTCACCTTTGCAGCTAAGTTCATCTATCCTGTAACTGGGACATTCTTTCGCTGGTCTTAGAACCTCCTCCTTCAAGATTCCAACACAGACTGAACACTAGCAGCGCCCTAGAAATCCTCTAGGACACCAGTACAAGACCAGGTCTGCTGAGAAATCCAGTCTTGTGGACTGAACAAATACCAGAGTCCTGATAACCCTATCATGAGATAGCTACTGTTGGACTACCTGGCCTACAGCCTGTAAGCCCCTCTAATAAGTCCCCCTTTAACTTACATCATTCTATCAGTTCTCTCCTTTATTTTAATTATTTACTTACTTATTCATTTTGAGACAAGGTCTATGTCCTGAAACTCACAATGTAGACCAGGCTGGCCTCAAACGCAGATATCCACCTGCCTGTTGTGTCACTTCTGCTGAAAGTAAAGTGTGTGTGATCATGTTCAGTCTCTTTTGAGACAGGGTCTTTCTATACAGGAATAGCTGTCCTGGAACTTGGTGTGCCTGGCTTGAACTCAGAGAGATCCAACTGTCTCTGCCTTCCCAAGTGTGTGCCACCATGCCCCACGTTTTGTTCCTTTGGAGAACCCTGACTAATACATATGCTGGCCATTAATAAGACAAAAGACTGTTTGTATAATCACTTTAACATTTCAGTAGTACTTAGCAATTATAATCAACAGCTTCTGTGACTGAAATGTGTTCTGGAAGTACCCAGGAATTTTTTAAACAACAGATGCTTTTCTTTGCTCTTCTTTTTTCTATTCAAATGAGTACTGCTTGTAAAACTGAAACTAAATTCATTTTAAAAATTTAGAAGTATAGCAGTTTATTCTGTGCCAACTTGGTTAAGAAATAAAGCCCCCAGAATCCATCACCCTGTATGTTTGTGGGCAGGAGTGGCCCCAAGAGCAATCTGTGAACTCAAGGACGTGGAAGACAAGCAAATGAAAGTCTTTCTGAACGTGGCCATTACCAGTGGGGAGAGCCGTGCTGCTATCTTCTTCCTTTTCTGGTTTCTTTGCCCATAACCACCATCTTTGGCAACGATCTCAAGCCTGCCACCAAATGCTTGGCAGAGGCCACAGCTTTCTATATGCATCATCACTTTCTTCTCACGCTCCATCCTTTCAGATTCTGCTTCAGCTTCTTAGTGCCTAATGTTTAGACTTTCTTGACGGTCTGGCATGTTCACACACACTACTATTTCAAGTGGGCTAGTCAGTGGTCTCCCCGCCCTCAACCTAGCCATGGGTGTATAAGATATAACACTTAAAATTATTCTAAATTTTAATACACTTTAATTAATTTGATTTATAGTAATTAGAACAAACATTTTTATTATTTTATTTTTCTTTAACTTCTAATTCTGACCCCAGCTTCTGTATCCTTGGACCATAGGTCTGCACCTCCACATTCAGTTCATGAGATGCACCCTGCCAACTCACACCTGATGGGTGCATCACAGTAACCACAAGTGTCCTTAGAGAATACAAAGAACCAATGCTTCTAGTAGAGCATGAAATGAACTAGTCGGGTGGAAGTTCCCCTTCCTGATCTGTTACTAAAATACTGCCATTGCTCTCATGGCCTTGGACATCCATATGGCTTTGCTTATAATTTAGATGTCTGAGAAATAAGAGCGCTGTCTGGAAAGCTAAGTCTACCTTGGAATGTACACAGCAACACATCTTCATTCTGACTCACCTTAGAGACACATGCCGTACCTCCACAAAGACTGAATGCAATATGACAGCATTTATTTAACAGCTACTATCTGTGAGGTGTTGGGGTAAACACATGAACAAAAGAGTCTTTCTCTGGAGTTCACTGTGGCTGGGTGAAGAGATTTGTGATTAACTCCATAAAATGTGACAAATTCTATCAGAGTACTGATATGGTGCTATGACAAGGAAGAGACACTCTACTTAGGCAGAGGACAGTAGGGAAGGCTTCTTACAACAGGCTATGCGCGAAGGGCCAATTGCAGTGTCCCAGGTAGCCTTGGAAGATGTGATGTGTTGTGGGTAGGTGAAATGCAAAGGCTTGGGACGCTAAGGAAGTAGGTGTGGCAGTTTGAATGGACATAGCTCCCATAAACTCAAAGGGAGTGGCACTATTAGGAGGTGTGGCTCTGTTGGAGTAGGTGTGGCCTTGTTGGGGGAAGTGTGTCATTGTGGGGAGGGCTTAGAGGTCTCCTTTACTCATGCTTCACTCAGTGTGACACTCACTTCACTTCCTGCTGCCTGAAAGCCAAGATGTAGTACTCTCAGCTCCCTTTCCAATACCATGTCCGCCCCATGCTGCCACCCTCCTGCCATGGCTCTCTGAGACTGTACGCCAACCCCAACTAAATGTTTCCTTATACGAGGTGCTGTGGTCATGGTGCTTCTTCACAGCAATAGAGACCCTAACTAAGACAGCAGGGTACTTATTTCCAATAAATGTAACTAAGGTCATACCCTCACCTTTCCTTTTCTGAAGAAGACATGGTAGAAGATGGAAAAGGCTAGGGTACTACTTCTGGAGCACAAGAAGGTGCTTAGAGACCTTTGTAGGGGCCAGAGACAAAGGAGAGAAACTTGAAGGCTTATTCAATGCCACTATCCCTATGGGAGACGTAAAGAGGTGTGTGTGCCTCATGGCCACCTGGTCATTCTGTGAAGCCTTCCCCTGCCCTCCCTCTTCCCACAGCAGAACTGGTCTCTTCTACTGTCCTAACATCTCTATGACTTTGCAGCAAAGGGTTAGCAGACAGCCTACTTCGATGGGACAGTTTTGAATGTAATGGCCTAGATTATCTATCACCCAGGTTATTCAGGATCCTAATCTTTTCTGCTATGCAAGTTACAATGTTGGCACACTTGCCTTTTGGACGGTGTCAGACATGTCTGAATTAATTCATTAATTTACTATTATGGCTTTACAAAAGCATGATTAATATGTTGGAATTAGGAAACTATCTCGCTACCCAACCATCCCAGCAGTCTATGGCTGCTATTAAAGACTATGGAAGAGAAGGCTTCATTAAGCCATTTTTTTTTCACTGAACTTAGCTCTCTCTTATATGTATTATTCAGTAATATTTTCGAAAATTGAAGACTATGCTTCCAATATGCTAAAAGTCTAGCAACTAGACTCACTTTACTGTACAGACTCTTCTGTCTCTTAAACACTGTTTTCACCTTGCCTGTTATGCCCCAAACCTGAGCAATTCCAATCCTTCATTCCCTGTAATTCCCTCTCAGAGGTGATGTAGGCCACGGCACTGCAGTGGTGGGAGGCAATGCCCTGTCAGGTAGGCAGCCACTGAGGTCAGTGATTGATAGTTACTTCTTTGCTACTATTACAGCAGCACCAAAGAAAGGAGAATTTCCTTAAGTGAAGCATTTTCCAAGCCTAGAACCAAAGCAAAACCCCACACTGTCTCACTGACTACATCTGTCATAATTAGTGGTAGGGGCAAAGCCCTTGTCCTTAACACGGGGCTTGGATATAGTGAATGTCAAAGCTATCTAGGGCTTCAGGGGAAGAGAATGCCATGAACTGATTGGCTAGCTCACCTAAATGCTTACTATCTGGTTATCTGGGCACATTATTAACTTCTGAAAGTCACTATTTCCTTATCAAAAATGAAGATAATAATACCCACAACTCCCAAGTTTCTTCTTATGGAGTAAAGGAGACAGCATATTCAAAGTGCTCACCAACAGCAAGTGGGACAGTGCCCAGTAAATGCAAACTGATGTTACACAGTTCACTTATCACTGGTGCCACAGCATTGCCCTTAACTACTTTCTGATAGTCAGGCCTACTCCAAATAGACAATTCACAAGCTTGGTCAAGAGCCCCCGCTGGGGAAGTGCATGTATCACCGTGATGAGCAACAACAGTTCTAGGGCTCCACTTCGTGATGCCTGGGTAACTTGTTTCCCTTCCATATTTTACATTACTTTTCAGTTTGCTCTCTATTTATCCAAGAAGCTTGGACCAGCACCTGCTGCTCCTAGTACATACTGATGAATGAGTAAAGCTCACAGAGATGACTGTCTTAAGCTATGGGATGAAAAACTCTGTACAAAATGAAAACTTGGCAGCTTTAAAAAAAAAAAAAAAACGGAGTATCAACACGGAGCACCAGACACAATGTAAGTGAAAAGCAAGTGGCCTCAATCTGTTGTACCAATCACAAAGCATGCACATGTGAACACAGAAGCTCTACAAGGACACACACCAATCTGCTAACAACAGCTGCTTCAATGACGCCATAATGGAGCATTAATTTATTAGTGCACATTGATGGTATGATATGTTCTGTGCCATTCTGCATGGGTATAAAAGGTGCTCTGACCATACTCAGCACCCTAACATGGAAACTTTGACTTTTTAGACTTACATTGTCGATCTCCCCTGAAACATGTTATTTTAATTAATTAATTCTGTGGTACTGGGAATCAAACTTATGTTTCCTGTATGTCTAGGGAGTACACAGATACTGAGCTTAACTCTGGCTGGCTGAGTCACTACTTCATAAAAAAATAAAGATATTCCAATTTGGGGGGAAAATATGAAAAAGCAAATAATATGGAAAAACGTGACAGAAAAAGATATGGCAGTAGAGGTGAGCACATACTGCCTGTTTAGGCTGAGTGTGGCTCCCTCAGACTGGGTGACCTGATACTCTCTTTGCAAGATGGAGTTAGAATTGGTGTAATTTGCTTCTGTAACTTTTGGCATATTATTGCCCAATAATTTAATAAAAATTTAGAAATGAAACTAACTTTCTCTCTTTCTCTCTCCCTCCCTCTCTCCCTTCTACCTACCTATCAACCAATCATCTACCTACCTTGTTGGCTTCGTTTAGGTTTTTTTTTGTTTTTTTGAGACAGGATTTCTCTGTGCAGCCCTGGCTGTCCTGGAACCTACTCTCTAGACCAGGCTGGCCTTGAACTCAAAAGATCTGCCTGCCTCTGCCTCCCAAGTGTTGGAATGAAAGGTGTGTAATTGAAGCTTATTTTAATTTCTTTTTTGAGTAAACATTTTTTTGCTGGTCTGGTGACATGGTTCAGTAGATGGGCACTTGTCACAAAGTCTAATGATTTGACTTTGACCCTCTGAACCCACACAGTGGAAGGAGAAAACCAATCCCACAGGTTATCCTTCATTTCAAGAGGCCTGCCATGGTAGCTGCCTGTTCTTCCTACCATAACAAGACTAAATAAATGTAAATAAATAAATGCAACAAAAACCCCAAAGAAACAATTAAGAAATGCTTTAAACCAGTTATTTTACAACCACACAGGTGAAAATACAATTATTAAGAAACACTAAGTCAAAACTATTTTTGTCCATATTTTTTTCAAATTGACACAATGCATGTAGAAGTTTCATATTTCTCGTAGCATAGTCTGAATTTTACCTTTACGTAGGATATTGTACACAAATATCTCTTATAAGGAAGCATTTAAGGATTACAAGCCTTTCTAGTCTTTCGACACTGTGACATGATCCTCTACAAAGTTCATGCTCAAGAACTGCACAACTGGACTTAAGAAAATGAAGAAAAAATCCTCTCATAATATCCTAAGTTTCTATGCTCTGTGCCGGGCTGCATTTGAGCTGCCCTTGGCTGTGGTTGGAAATGTCTGCTGGAGGGTATGTTTTGTCATCAACACATATTTTTATTTCTATAGAATTGAGTATAATTCTCACTAAACGCACCGACTGGTAACTTCCAGCCTAGAATCTACATCTTTGGATCATCTAGTTGCTTAGTCAGCCATAAATACTTCTTGATGATCTAATCTGTGAACAGTACAATTATGGGGTATGGCAATTTTTGCCAGGCTGAATATTAGCAGAAAAAAAAAATTTAAGAAGCTGTTGTTTAAAGACACAGTGGCCACATTTGGCTCTGAGAACACTCAGTATATACAGCAAATATGGTCCTGAAACCCCAAGAACTGCTGTACCACTTTGTGGGTGCGATAACAATTCTGTAAAATTATGCTATTATGTAGCAGGAGAGAATTATGTTGAGATGGAAAAGGCAGAAAGGACATAACTGTCCCCAACAATGAGCGTTAACTTAAATGACTAATTCTGCCCCTTTCTTTTCTAGTTTTGTATCAGAAAATCCATCCACTACATTCATTATCAAAGTTGTTTTATAAAAGGGTAAGATTATACTGCTTCACTGAGAACCATTCAGAGACCTAGGAAATGGCTCAGTCAGGACAGCCCACCACATAAGTAGAGGGTATGAGGGCTTGGATTTGGATATCCGGCAACCAAATCAAAGAATTGAAATAATGGGGCTGGAGAGATAGCTCAGAGGTTAAGAGCACTGGCTGCTTTTCCAGAGGTCCTGAGTTCAATTCCCAGCAGCCACATGGTGGCTCACAACCATCTATAATGAGATCTGGTGCTTTCTTCTGGCCCGTTGTTGACATACATGCAGACAGAACACTCTATATGTAGCACATAAATCTTTTTTTTTTTTTAAATTGAAATAATGAAAAAGGTTCATATTACCCAAAGCAACATACAGATCCTTACCAAATTCCTAACAATATTCACAAAAATAGAAGGTACTCTTAAAGTTCTAAAACTACAGAAGGTAATGAATTCTCACTCACAAAAGGCCAGTTACGGGGTTGGAGAGATGGCGCAGCAGTTAAAAGTACTGGCTGCTCTTCCAGAGGATCCATGTTCAATTCCCAGCACCCACATGACAGCTCACAACTGTCTGTAACTCCTGTTCTAGAAGATTTGACACCTTCACATAGACATACATGCAGGCAAAACACCAATGTACATAAAATAAATAATTTAAAAAATGTCCAGTGATCTCAGCTGGGCATGGTGGTGGCACACAACTTTAATTCCAGCACACAGGGAAGCAGAGGCAAGAGGATCTCTGAGTTCAAGGACCACCTGATCTACAAAGTGAGTTCCAGGACAGGACAGCCAGAGCTGTTACACAGAGAAACCTTGTCTCGAAAGACTAAACAAACAAAACCCCCCAAGACCCTAAAAACCAGTGATATGATTCCTTCTCATTTAAAATTATACTACAAAGTTACAGGAATCAAAACAGTGTGGTACTTTACATTAAAACAGACACAGACTGGAAGAATAGAACAGAGGGTCCAGAAATAAAGTTGAACATATAGCCAACTAATTTTTATCAAGGTTAACAAAAACATACAATGGAAAAGGGCAGTCTCTTCAACAACTGGTTCACTACAGGCAAAAACAACACTGGGAAAAGGGGAGGAAGGAGAAAGGGAGCAGAGGGAGACAGACAGACAGACAGACACAGACACACACACATCCTGGACTCACAGCTTACACAAAAACTAAGTCAAATGACATAGAAGAACTAAATTCAGAGGGGAAACCCCATTCTGAGAGGGTAACATGGACCCTGATACACTGGCTTCCTCACAGAATCTTTGGGTGTCACACCACAACCTTAGGTTATAAAAGCAAAAACAAATGGGCCATTAGTCTAAAGCTTCTACACAGCTAGGAAAACAGAACAAAAAGGTGGCTTTCATCATGAGAAATACAGCAAGCCTGTGTCTGACAACGAGTCAACAGCCAAGATTCCCAAAGAACTCACAGAACTCCAGCATGGAAAAGCAGTCTGCTAGAAAACATGAGAAGCTGTTCAGAATCAAGGATGGTACAGCATCAAAGAGTCAAGAGATGCCAACTGCCGTCAGAGATTGAGAAAGTAGAGAGCCCTTGTACAGCATTGTGAGGCCATCACAAGAGCCAGGACGAGGTTTCCGATGACATCAAACACAGACATACCACATGCTAATAGCACCTAAAGACATGGGCACACTCAACAGCCAGAGTACGGTACAATGGAACTGTCTGGTGATGGCCAGATGGAGAGAAGAGCAGCACATATACACACCACAACATCACTCAACCCTAAAGAGCCCAAGATCCATAGGTTAGAGTCTGTAGAGTGTGGTACTACATTAGGTGAAGCCAAATGTAGAAAGAATAATCCTGCATGACCCAATTTGAATGTGGAATAACAGTACCAACAATTGCTTTGGGGTTCAAGCTACTCTTGCCATGTGAGCACATAGGAAACAATATGAGAGGGCTAATAGATTGACTGGATTCTTTCATTTAGAAATCTTCCCTATTGTCTGTAACTATCACATAGCACTTAGGTTATACTCCTTAAATATACCCAACCAAATTTACTTTAAAAGTAGTAAGTTGACGCTGGTGAGATGATGTAGGGGTGTCTGCTGTCTGATGACCCCAGAGCATGCATGGGGGGAGAGGAACAACTCTTCAAAGTTGTCCTTCGAAATCCACAGACAGACACACAGACACACACACACACACAGGATGTTACAGGTGCATACACATCCATAAATAGTAGAAATAGATAAGTTACTTTCAGTTAGGTCTCTAGAAACTTTGAAATCTGCAGTTTTTCTGTTACATTTCTATTTTTAATTAAAAGTTTTTCTTTAAAATTTTTTATTAGTGTTTTGAAAATTTCATACAATGTGATTTGCTCACACTTGTCTCCTCCTTTCTGACCCAAGTGCTTCCTTTTATTTTCATCACCAAATCCAATCTGTGCTGCCCATATATTCACAAACAACAACAAATTAAATGCATTTCTGTGTGGGTCTATTACACACAAGTGTCCCGTGCCTGTGGAGGCCACAAGAAGGTGCTGGATTCTCTCACCTGGGGTCCCAGGTAGCTGTGAACTGCTAAATGTGGGTGCTGGGAATCACGGTTCAGTCCTCTGGAAGAACAGCAATTGCTCCGAGCCACTGAGCCAGCTCTCTAGCCCTATTCTCATTTCTTCAAAGAACTCTGTCTTCCCTAAACCTTGAGTTTGAAGGAGAAATCTCTCCTAGGCTTTTACAGTATTCTGAATGCCTTCAAACATAACAAAGAGCACAGCATGCTGTAATCCTTCATGAATCTGTACAAATATCCTGCCTGCCTTAAGTTTTCTTAAGGAAATCTCAATCTCTCTCTCTCTCTCCCTCTCTCTCTCTGTGTGTGTGTCCTCCCTTGTTTATCTTCTCATCCCTTGCAACTTACAGTATCACACAGTACAAGCTCAATAAACATTAGCTCTATAGATGAAGAAAGTCATTAGTATTTTGCTTTTCTTGTGTGTAAAGGAAGTTTAGTCTAACATTTGTAGTTTCTTAGACTTGACATGGACCAATCTTTAGGGTCTTTCTTTTGGCAAGTTATCAGAGATGGATTTTGGGGTCCTCAAGGCATAATCATCCTATTGTCAACACAAGACTTTTGGAAGCTTTACTATCTGCATGCTACACACAAAGCAAAGGGCTATTGTCCACAGCCCTGCATAGTCTGTTCCTAACAGCTGTTATTTCCTGCTGGCATTTTATAAATTCTCTACGTATTTCAAGACCAACACAGTCTTCATCTACCTTCTTGTTATCATTTTAGTGTAAATATATGACCACGTCTCATGCTGTATTCCAGGAATTATTTTCTTAATGGGAGACATGCTTCATAAAATCAATTTCTGCAACTATGTAGCTGGGTATTTCTAGCCAGGTCCCCTCTTCTGTTTTTTTTTTTTTTTTCTTTTTTCCCCTGAAGAGCTTCTATGGTACTTTTAGACTTCTAGGGCTCTGTAAATGCCATTGAATAAGCCACTGGTTTGTTGGCTTGGCCATGAAGAGTTTCAATGGTCTATACAGAATCTTACAAATGTAATTTAGGAGTGCTAAAGAAGTAAATGTTGCTTCAAGATGAAATTTCTTAAATTTCTTCTGAGATGCTGTGTGTCCATCCATCCATCCACGCATGTGTATGTGTGTTTTGCCTACATGTTTCTTTGTGTACCACTTGTGTGTCTGGTACTCATGGAGGCCAGAAGAGGGCACTGGATCACCTGGGACTGGAGTTACAAACAATTTAGAGCTGCCACATGGATGCTGGAAATGGAACCCCTGTCCTCTGCTGAGCCATCTCTCAGCTCAAGATGTAAAATTTTCAGTGAAGAGAATAATCATAGTTTGTACCAGTTATTTTTAAAGCTTAGATTTTTACAAGCTAAGCTTCCTAAGATAAGCTAACAAAGGAAGGACTATAAGAGATTCCATGTTGGCCAGCCTCATGAAAATGCAGTATTTTTCCCCTCTGTCTACTCTTCAGCCAACAGATGTCACTAAAGACACCAGTACCCAGAGGCAATGGGAAGAAAAGATTAAACAAATGGAAATTGAGCATAAAAACATCCACTTCTTAAAACCGAGAAGTAGGTTTCCAGAGTAATAACATTTATTACACTGCATGCAACATTTTAACCAAAAATTTAGAGAAAGAAATTTCTTTTATTAAGTTGCTCAGGCTGAAGGATCATTGCACTAAGTTTTGAAATACATGTTCTTGAAGCAATTTAAAACTCATTAGAAATAATAGGCTAGGGCTGGTAGAAAGTGTGGTAAAATTTAATCCTCACCCAAATGTTACCTGGGCTGTACAAACAGGAAATTGTTTTGTGCTACTGTGGCTAACCTCAGTGCTGACCCTGAGCTGTACCAGCAAGAGCACAGAGAGCTGAAGCAAAATTAAAAACTTACATCAAAGTATATCATGACAGAATGTAGATAAATAAAACAGCATATCAAAAGTATTATTTTTCTGCCAGTCTCACAGAGCAGCAAAGAAGAGATGGTCTGCAAAACATGTAATAAATCAGGTGCACTAAGCAATGAGTGCTCTCTAGTACCGTAACTCCACCCCTGACTGCCCAAACACTCAGGAGCCCTGAGCTAAAGGGAGCTCAGTGAGGGTGGGGCCAGAAGGGACCTTTAGGTTTCCCTGTCCTTGACCTTGGATAGCCAGAAGAAGTTAGTATCTCACCCTCTGCTCACCCTCGCAGTTACTCTTCTGTCTTCCAGACTTATAGATGGCAACCACATGATCTCCCTCAACTGAGCATGCCACACCCTCCACAGGAAAAGCATGGCAAGAAAATATTCCATACCGCAGAAGGCTGTGTCAGCCTGGCAGTCCATGGAGACCAGACAGTCTTCTCTTACTCTATGTAAAGCCCGTGTGCTAAAGTCACTCAAGTTTTAGGATGAAAATCCCTAAAACACATAGTGCTTGCTTGTCAGAAACCTCCTAAATCTTCCCATGAAGCAGGAGGGGATATGGAAAAATTACTATCTACAGTCACACTGACTTCCAGTGAAATTCCAGTCCAATCAGTTGACAGCTACATAATACCTGCCAAGCTTCTTAATGCCAACAGCTTCAATTGGTTTCTTGTTACAGAAATCACAGTGGCTAGTTAAGGCAGTAACAGTAATTGTCTTAGCCAGGGTTTCTACTTCTGTGAAGAGACACCGTGACCACAGCCAACTCTTATAAAGGAAAACATTTAATTGGCACTGGTTTACAGTTTCAGAGGTTGAATCCATTATTGTCATGGGGGGGAAACATGGTGCAGGCAGACATGGTGCAAGGGAAGGAGCAGTTCCACATCTTGATCCACGGGCAACACAAGAAGAGATTGCCACACTGGGCCTAGCTTGGGCATGTAAGACCTCACTCAAAGTCCACCCCTACAATAACATACTTCCTCCAATAAGGCCCCACACCTCCTAACAGTGCCAGAGTCTATGGAGGGGCCATACCTATTCAAACCACCACAGTAATTATACTGGTCTGAGGCCTTTCCAGACAGTATCCGACTCAATGCTTTATAACCACCTCTAACTTACCCAAAAGTCCAGGAACCAACAATACCCATCCTGAGGACTTGAGGAATGTATATGACTTAATATATCTATTATCATTTGCATCCTTGATGATGACTCTTCTGACAGGGCTGAGATGAAATCTTAAAGTAGTTTTTTTCTGCATTTCCCTCAAGGCTAAGGATGTTGAGTATTTTTTTTTTTTTTCCTAAAAAGGTCTGTGGTCCACTTTATAGGAGGGAATCCATGCCTAGTACTATATACTCAGCCCAAAATCCATGACTGAACAGGTCTCAGGCCCCACGGTGGAACCTAATACTGCTGCTTTGCTGAACCAGGTCATCTTCAAGACATCATGTTTATACCTGCAGACAAAGACTATTTACTAATCTAAGCAGCCTCTCCCTACAGTGAACGATAGTGACTGAGGGCTCCACTCCAAATAAGACATTTGCACCACCCCCTCAGGGAACACCGTGGAAGGAGGCAGAACAAACCAAAGAGTGGAAAGGTAGGGAGGAGGGCTGCCAGATGCCACCTTGGAAGCGTGACATGACCAGGGCAACATCATGAACTCACTGCAGCTGTGTGCAGTGCTTCTGGGTCCACAGAAGTCAGACCCTCTCAACAGTCTGCACGCCTACCAGAAACTGATTCTGGGAGATGGGGCAGCGTCAATGTATCCCTACTGGTGGGTACAATGCCTATAAGCCCTGAAGCTTAGAGTCCCACTACTTCTACAGGACACCAAACAATGGGTAAGAGAATTAAATGAAAGGGCTATCAGGGGAATAGGGAGGGTCTGGAAAGGGAATGGCCAGAGTACAGTACATACACGAACATAGAACTCAGAAGAAAATCAACAAGAAAACTGACAAGTGTTAGGGACAATGGCACATCTTAGGCTCAAACTGCTAAATAAATTGTAAAGGATTTTAATGTGATTGACTAGAACAATCGACCCAAGAACTCTACTTCTGGTGTACAGAACCAAAATGGAATATTCCTTGTCATATTCTAATAAAACACTGACTGCTGTTTGCCAGGATATTTCCTGATAAAGCAGTCTAAGCATTCATAGACCCAAGACAGCAAATTCCTTGGTACAAGTTTGAGAAATTCCAAATATACTATAACTTTAATATACTAAAACTTTAAAGTCGACTGTATCCTTTACTAGTGACATTGCAATTTTATCCCAAAGAAATGTATCAAGTTGGCCAGAATGTCATTACTTCTGCCAGATGCTGTCCAGGAACAAACTCACACAGACACGGAGGTTCAAAGGACTAAAGCAGCTTCCCTTGCAGAGACAGGCGATGTTAGACTATAGAAAAAGGTATTTACCGTAAGTGCAGATCATTTTGCTTGCTTCTCTGAAGAGAAGAATTCCATTAGGAGAGGACACATCAAAATTCAAACGCTGAGACCTAAGAAATATGACAAAAGTCAGACAATCCCTGCTGAGGGGAGACTGTACCAGTAGCTCAGTGCCAGGGACCCTAAAGGAACACCCCAGTCCTAAGCTAATGACAAAGTATGTACAGTAATTTTTTCACTATTGGTTGATTCAAAGGGTTTGCTTTTTAATTGATCAAAATAATATTCTGATATTTTATATCACAGATATTCCGTCTCTTCTCCTTTCATGAAAAGTGGCTGATGGATAATTATTCAAAAACCAAAAGTTACACACTTGCTATCTTCCACACTATGGGTCATATTTAAAAAAAAAATCTAGAGTGATAGGAGACGCAGGGTCCTTTATTAATGTCCCAAAGTGAACTGGATCTTCTCACAAATGGACACATGTCGAATACATTACACAGTTACAGACCACGGTTTCCACTGTACCAGATGAGCTGTGAAGAAACAAACTCCACAAGTTTGGAGAAACTTTGTTTTCTGGCTCCCCACAGGTGGAGAACACTTCGAACAGAGGGAGGGACCGACAAGCCCTTCCCTAGAAGCACTTGTCTCCCAGTGTGACATATTGCAAGAAACAAACAAGACAGGAACACCACCCAACTGTCCAACAAGCCTCACCACACCACATCTAAAAACAAAAATCCCCAAACTTCACCCCCTAAACCCCAGGCACATCATTGCTAATATCTTGCTGACTTGTTTGCTAAACAAATTGCTACTTTTCAAAATTAGTTTACTATTAAGTATCATGGTGACCCTGACTAGAAAAGAGTGTTTCATGAAATACATCCATCCCCATCCCCACCCCCAATCTTTGTTAACAGTTATAAGCCAAGCACCTGCATCCCTGCTGCTCTACAGTCATAAAGTCTGGGAAGTGCTGTGGCTGAAAACACATGCACCTAACACGCAAGGATGCTCAGAGGTAAGCAGAGACACCCTCAGCTCCAGGGCAAACCATCTCACAGTCACCTGCCTGCCCGGAGATGCAATGTCCTTATCCATAAAGTGAAACTTCTCAACTCGGGGATCACATCTCCTCATTAAAATTCTACAGAATTGTAGCTAAGCATAAAAATAGTTAAAATAACTGCTCTTTTCTTCCCTTCCATTTTGTGACTTTGAGTATTTTAGATAACAGTGGCTGGAGTCTTTCAGCTTGTTTTTCCACTTCTCAAAGTTCCTATCTATGAAGGATACTACTCATTCTTTTTCAGCCTCACACTCCAACAGCAGACTGTAACTTTCTTCCTTTCAAAGGATATATGCTGTGGGACTATGTTCTGGTACACTGTAAATATTTGTCCTCAATAATAAAATGCTGACTGGCTAGAAGGCAGACAGGAAGTGTGGGTGGGGCTGCCAGACTAAGAAAACTCTGGGAACAGGAAGAACAGAGGAGAGATGTCAGCACACACAAAGGAAAGAAGACAGCCATGCTGCTCTGAGAAAAGGTGCCAAGCCTCATGGCTAAACAGATGAATGGAAATGGACTGAGTTAAGATGGAAGTCCTGACTAGCGATGTGTCTGAGCCATAGGTCAATCAGCATGAAATTAATATAAGCCTTCGTGTAATTGTTTGAGGCTAAGTGGCAGCAGGGCTGAGAGCAGATCCGAACTTCTGGGTTAGGCCAGAAACTTCTTACTACAGTTATATCTATTGTTTTCAACAATGGATGTCCTGTACTATACTGTGTCAATACCCAGCAGGCAGCTGTGCATGGCTGCTTACCTGTTCTGCATCAGTTCTGCCAAAAGTTTTAGGATAGGAGTAGTGCATGCTGGTTCTCTATACCATCGCTCAACAGCTCTCTGAAGAACTGGGAGATATGCTGGATATCTTTTATAAAGTCTGTTAAAGAATTTAGGGGCAAAGAACTTGAAATGTTGCTTCATGGCAGAAAAACTGACTAACATTCACAAAGACCTGGGTACCCCCCACCAAAGAACAAAACATACTGCTGAAAATTAATGGCATTTTAAAACAAGCAAGCAAACAAACAGAAACCCACATTTCTTTTGTTTTGTGGACAGTGGCATTGTATACATTACTCTTTTTAACTATACAGCTATACTTTTGGGGTAGCTACAAAGTTTAAACTTATTTGTCCCCATAAATTAAATTGTTTTACTTCTGGTATTAGCTATAAGTCAAAGATATACTTTAAATATCATGTAAGTAATATGCCTAAAGAATTATGCTTAATGTTATGAGGAAGGAAAGTACATTTAGCTAAAGAGGAATAAAAATATATTTGAGTCATTATTTTGGGGGTTTCTAAGTGTTATACTGAGAAAAAGACTTTATTATGAAAAGTTAAAAAAACACTAGAGCATAAATAGTAGCTATAAATATTACAGATCCATCCTAGCTTCGAGATCACTTACATTTGTCTTTATTAATAAAGTCATTGACTTTTCTGCTTTGGTACCACTGGAGCTCCAAGAAACATCTGGGTTGTTTGTTACTGTGTATAAAGGTCTAACCTGCTATTAATGCACCACCTTTTGGGGAGCACATTCCTCATTTGTCTGTTATGATAGTGGTAGTTCTAACCTGCTCAAAGCCACTGTTGCTAAGGGTAGTACAATGTCCATGTAGGCATTCTTTCTCTCCAGGATCTTCCTATTAAGTAGCCCTGGTTGTCCTGGAACTCACTCTGCAGACCAAGCTGGCCATGAACTCAGAGATTCACCTGCCTCTGGCTCCTGAGTGCTGGGATTAAAGGTGTGTGCCAACATGGCTAGTCTTTGAAGGATTCTTGTTAATACAAGGGATGCAGACCTCTGATGAGCTTAGCCCGAGACACACAGTATGGACAGATGACTCATCCTGGCAGGCTTTACTTGGCCTCCTTCTTGACAAATGGAGAATAAACATAGGTTTAAAGCCCCAGCCTACAAGAGCTTGATGGTATTGCGTTCCCTTTCTGTTTCACCGGTTCCTTCCAGCCTCTTCCCAAGTTACTTATGTCTTTGTTTCAGATCAAAGTGCTGAACTCGATCAACAGTTTTCTCCCTATGTGGTTTGGACAGAGTTCCATGGTGAAAAACCTCAACATAACAGCCTCCCCTGCCTCCCTAACCCCACAAAGTTCCTTATCAAGACAAAAAGGCTGTTCTGCCTCCACCCTCACCATTTCCACTCTGTTTGGCCGGTCCCACTTCTTGCACACCATAGGACTCCAATACTTGTGCTCACTTTCCTATATGCTGCCTCCTTCTGTCTCATTTTGCCTTTCAATAACGAGTTCATGTTTCACCTCTCTGGGATGTCTTCTCTATTTTTGTCAAAAGGCACCAGTCTCTTCTTTACAAATGTTCAACTCAATGAGCACTCCTCATTTCTCTGAGAAGCAGGGCTGGCTGCTTGCACTACCTGACTGTTCCATTAGCTTTGAAAGAGCTGAGATCCATGCTTTGCTACCATCTCCTTCTCATAGTCCAGTACAGCTGCCAATGATTCCTGAAAGCCTCCCTAGCATCACTCTACCTGACAGCCCACCTGACTGTGCTGGTCCAACCAACTTATCTCTACTCTAAGTCCTCTGAGCGCAGAAACCAGGGTTGTGCCCTATGTACAGGCTCAGTACAATGTAGAGCTCAGTATTTGCTGTTGTAAACCTACAAAAGGAGACAGAACCTAAGTGGACAAAAGTGCATCTTAACAGTTTAAACAGCTTCACTTCATGCTGAGCTTTAGGAAACCACTTCTCTAATAGGGGGGGGGGGAGCCCTCTGCTGCCTGAAGAGTACTGGGCCCCTTTTAGTGGGAAGGACAGAGAGCAAGCTCAGGCTACATCCCCCCAAACGGCTTCCGTAACAAGTATTTGCTGAAGCCCTCCTCAAATGTCCTGTTTTAGAGTCTCCAGAGATGCCAGTGAACAAAAACACTAGGAAAATGCCTTCCCCTATGGGATTTATAGCATAATAATTAGGAAGTAAGTAAATACACGTGCCAGAAAATACCACAGAGGAGAAGATAGGAAGTGAAGACAGGAAGTGAGTGGGTATGCTTAGGTGAAGAGTCAACTGGATGAAAATGATGAAAAATAAAATCAGTATTTGATCCTCAGAACCTACATGATGCAAAGAGAGATTTGTATTCTGCTATCTATATATGTACTGTGATGCACACACAAAGACACACACAAAACCCCCTGTGAACTTGAACTGTCAGATCATTCACTGTTCCTAAATACTAGGAAAGCCGTTGTTGCTAATAGACAGTAGATTCTGCACACTACGAACTGTATTAAAGACCAGGGATCTAGAAATACGAAGACATGGTTTTGATCATACTTCATCAGAGTGGCAGGTGAGTAAAGGATGCTCTCCCGTTTGGAAGAGACAGCCTATGCACAAACTCTGGGATCATCAGGAAACAAATACAAACCCTCAAGCCTCAGAGCACTGGAGGCCACCCAGGGCCTCACCAACTACTCTAAAGACAGAGCGGCATGCTGTCTTCACACTGGGAAGGACAGGAGATATGAGGGGGTGCTCCCTCTTCTGTGTGCGATGAGAACAGTGACAATTCTAATATGCTTCTGACAGAGGTGACTGCCACCGAGAAAATGAGTGATTACTGGAAAGCACAGCAGAGGTCTACTAAGCAGGGAGGTTACAAGGGCTTCAGAGTGAGAGTTCCAGGCTCAGATTACAGAGTGAGAATCAAAACCCAACTTTAATTTTCCAGTGGCCTTGTGAGGACTACATATATGTGAGTAGGAGAAAGAGAAAGGAGCCCTTAGGTAGAAGGAAGATGGATCTAATTTCTTTCACCTAGATCTTCTCAATGACTAGCAAAGGTCTACATTAGACAAATGAAAAATCAGAGGTACTAATGGTGGCATTAGCAGACAGGATGCCAAATATGACAAAGTAGCAAGTGTTGGACTTGCTTCCATCCATGTACCCGTCCATTTAACCATCCAGTAATTATTAGTAGTTTCCAGGTGCTGCACCACAAAAAAAGGAGAGAAAACCACAATTATTTTCTTTGTAGATTTTAGAGTAGAAAAGATGATATATGTAATTTTAAAACAGGTGTGAAAGAAAATATAAAGGACCAGCACAATCGCTCACTGGGTAAAGGTGCTTCTGCTACGCCTGATGATGCGGGCTCAATACTCAGGACCCTTGTGGTGTAGGGAAGAACTGACTCCCACAGGCTGTCCTACACACACAAACACACACACACACACACACACACACACAGAGTAAATATAATGAACATAATTAGAAAAGATGAGAAAGTATTATAATACATAAAACATGAGTTATTTCATTAAAACTGTTAGGAATTCAGGGTTTGAGGCTGTGGGTCGAGACTAGAAAGGGTTCAGCAGTTTAGAGGCTATAATAAGGTCCTCCTCAAATATGCCAATAATGTCTGTGCTGTGCCCACGAGGAACATGTGCTGTGTGACACATGTGTGCTGTGTCCATGAGGGGACATGTGCTGTGTGACACGTGTGCTGTGTCCATGAGGGGACATGTGCTGTGTGACACGTGTGCTGTGTCCATGAGAGGACATGTGCTGTGTGACACGTGTGCTGTGCCCATGAGGGACATGTGCTGTGTGACAGCTTTCTTCTTTCCTGGCTGGTAACCCATCTTTTCAAGCTTATTGCAACTTTTGTTTTCCTGGGAAACTTTTCCCATTTTGCCTAAAATACTTGTCAATTCTTCACAAATGCTCATGTGGTCCTTTACATGTGTCTCTGTTATAAGACACGTGTAATTAGTTGTCAGGGTTCTTCTGGATGTTTGCTTTATCACAAACTTCTGAAGAGCAGCGATTTATTCTTGTATTTCTAATGGATAAAACACCCATTCCAAAGAATGATGGCCCGACGAAGGCTGTTCAGGTTTTGTTTCGCGTACAATGCCAATTCCTTTCTTCTTCAGATATACTCAATATGTTTATCAATCAAGCATAGGAACTTACTCTACAGGCTTCATGTTGCCTGTAGAACATGAATATACATTTTGGAGTCTGACAGTCAAGGGTCCCAGACAACCTGTTTCTCTAACTGTGAAGTAAGCTGTGTCTTAATGAAGTATCTTTACTACCCCCTAACTGATGATCACATGAAACTGTCTCTTTCCAGCTCCCCAGGGTCCAGTTTCTCTTGACCTGGCAAGAGTTCAGGTGACATGGTCACCTTTACAGGACCTTCCTGACACCCCAGATAAAGGACATCTTTTCCCATCCGTGTTCTTGTTATGGCATCTACATCCTCCTATGTTGTTGTAAGCCAGGCATTCACAGGAATCATTTGAACTAAAAAGTTCATCTGAGGTAAGAACTGTGTCTCAGTAACCTATCCTGTTCTGAGAACCTAGAAGCACACTGTCCCACAGAAGCCCACCTTGCTGATAAGTAAGCAAGCCTGAGTCCTTTGTCAATTGTTTTAGAAAAAGAAGTGACAGGGGTGACACTTATTCTGTACCTGACACTTTAGTAGGATCTTTATATCATCACACAATACAACAGTTCTTACCAAGGAACTCTGGGATGGGAATTATTAGTCCTGTATCATAAAGCTGTGATTCTGAAACTCAAAATAATTTACCCAAGACCCAGAAGTGGTAGAGCCAAGGCTGGAGTTTAGGACTCTATTATACAGCGCATGCTCTTCTGCATCTTGTGGTCTTGCTTTGGTTTTGTGTATATGCTCATGTAATTAGTAATGCTCATGTAATTAATAATGCTCATGTAATTAACAGCACTGACTGCCTGGGAGCTTAATGACCACACCACAAAAATCAGAGTGCATGGAAATAATATTCACATTTGTTTATTGTTCAGTTTCCCTCTGGACTCTGACACCTTAATCTATGTATAACCCGGGAAAGGTTTAAATAATGTATTTCAATGCAATGCAAGGTAGGTTTCTTATTGCTGCATTTTTACTTTAGGGGCAAAGGTATAAATGAATGATTTCTTGCTGAATCTCTAGTCAGGGAAGAATTACCAAGATGGGTGCTGTGTAGTTTCAAGCCATTTAGTGTAGAAGGACAGAGTGATAAGCAATGCAGTTTGTGCAGCGTAGCCGTTAATGCAGTCAGTGCTCATAGAGATGCTTCTGAATTAAATAGCTAAACACTAAAATAGCATTTTATCAAACAATCATCATAAATAAAATGCATTTTGACTTTACGATGACATGTGCTCTTACAGGAATGCGTCTCCAGCAAGCTAAGACTTGCATAACAAATTAAAGAACACAAATCTATGTGGATAAAAGGCAAATAAACCTTCCCCAGCAGTAATGTGGGAATCATCACTGACGGTTTGACATATCAATATTTCAGGAAGAATAAATGACTTTCATATCCGCATTTTTAAAAATCATATACTTATTCATTTTTGCATTACTTGAATACTTTAGAAAAAAACCCATACTTTATCACCTGAAACTGTTAAAAGTATTTCAAAATATTTTAATAAGCTTTTTGAATGATCAAATAATGTAACTTTTAAACAAATTTTACTATTATTATAAATATTTGCTCTTCATCCCTTGCCCAAAGGAGAACTATAAATCTTGTCTCAACTGAATGAACACCATTTATCATATTCATTTTGTTGTCAATACAATTATGAAAAGCCTTTGGCCTTTTCCCAAGGAAGCTGATTTGCTACCGAAACTCAATTATTATAAGCAAGGGCAGCAGCAAGCCACTGCGTCTGGCGATGTAGCACAGCTTGCCGCATAACTGACACCGCACCTTTCGCCCCTGACCCCAATAACTTCAACATCCATGGTCAAATGGAGGAGATACTGGTTTCTAGTAAAGACAAAACACCAAGTCCCAAGATTTTCTATTTCTGCCATCTGCTGGACAAATGCTGAAATGAAGACCAGATTATAGTTGCTGACACAGGAGGGAGTTTCTGACCTTGGCTCTTCTTAAAACTGGTGAACAAGAAAAAGCCTGTTAACAGCCAGATGGGCTGGCTTTAGAGCCTGGTTTCAAGTGAATAATCAATTCTTGTACCAAAATTAGGCCAAAATTTAAATCTTGTACCAAAAATTTAAATTTTTCCAAGTAAATGAAAAGTTTTGGTTTTGAAAGTGCGTGTTTAGAGAAATAAAATGGTAATATATATCTGACCTACTCTTCATAGATACTTAAGACTTTCTTATGATTAAACTTATAACCTCTGTACACATACATTATATGTATAAGGCATGTAGTGGCTTCCTCAGGGCCATGAAAAATCGTATCTGTCTGATTTCTAAGAAAATAAATGAGAAAATAGGTTTCCATAGCAACTAAAAACCATAACTCCCTAATACTCTAAACATTCATGTTTAAAAATTTTCATGTGTAGTGTTCTCAGTAAAATATGTTCAGATCTGCTATGTTTTGGGCCATAACTATGGCATAGTCACTGAACACTGATTTTAAGAATTTCCTTTACAATATATAAAGAAAGTTTGGATAAGAAAGACTTAAACAAAGCAAGAGAGAAATTTAAATGTAAATTAAGTGGGGCACATTACAGGTCTGTAACAGCAATACTTAGGTAGGTGAGGCAGGAGTCCTGGCTCCATATCAAGTCTGATGCCAACCTGGGCTACACAAAATACTGTTTCCAGAAAGCAAGCCATAGTACAAGTCAATTTGCTTTAAAGTAGAATCTTCTTATAAAGGACGTGTAGCTATCACACCTCAGTGGCTTATATAAACAGTCATCTCCTGTTGGAATCAGGTGACTCAGAGCACTATTAATATATTAGTAAATGTTTATGGCCACTGTGTGTCAGACACCAGGCACAACGTTTACTTATCTTAGTAAACCAGTAAGCCACACAGTAAGCCAGGATACTGGACTGTTTCCTTTGCTGGATGATGATATTAAGTCTCTGAGAAATAGAAATGCTGAGGTTTACACAGTGATTAAAGAGCTGGGATTTCAAACCTCATCTGTCTCTTTTATTCTTATGTGATGAAACATTTTCATATAGGCACCCCCCCTCCATTTATACTATGGTCTAGTGATGGTAAATTCAAATTTTATAGCAAATGACAAATCCTGGCTATCCCTACTCCCCTCCCCTCATGACCATCCTCACCATGTAGCATTATCTCAAAAAGATAAACTAAACTTCTTAGCCTGCTAATTGAAATGGAACAGACTTCAAATCTCCTCAGAAAATACCACATGGTACAAATCACTGATCACAAGTACAGATATTAGCTACATGATGCCTGCAGCCCCAACATAAACAATCATTTGAGGGAAGTGATTTTTAACTTGTCAATATTTAACCGTATTTATCAAAGTGACCTCTCTGAGCTGGTCTCCAAATGCTGTGCTCAGTTATCTGCACTGCTGCCACTGTGCTGTAATTTTTAGCTGATTACACATTAGTTCATTTAGCTTGGTTTCCTCTTCCCCACTGTGCCACACTATTAAACCAAAGAGAGGGGCCTGGCATCCCTCTGTGCACAGAGCTGGTATTGTCACAGTGTAATAAGGATACATCCAGTCAAACAGCATGGTGTAGCTGGTCTTTGTGTTCAGTGCAAAGGCAATCCCTCGGAGATCTCTTGCCAGCCCGATCAACATACGCTGTCAGTGGGAAAGAGACACAGTAATTGATTTTCACGTTAGCGCAGAGCAGATGGAGTAATAATCAGGCAATAATGACCACATATCTGATTCTGATTCATTAGCTAAAATGTCTCGCTCAGATCCTTTTTCATAGAAAACCATAGACTCTTTAATAAACAGACCATCAATCTGTTGACCAACTCCACTTTGCTTCTTATAAATTGAGCTAAGTCTTAATTCCAGGAGCACAGAAGTATTGAAACGCAATATATGTTTTATCTGAATATTGCCAAATTTGAAAAAAAAAAAAACAACCCCAAAACCCAGGATCCACAATTCCACAAGAGATTTATAGTTTAGACATTATTTAATAGCAAATCTCAACCAACTAGCTTGACTAAAACCAACCTCACTATATAATTCAGTCTGCCCTAGAAATGCACTGGCATTTAAAGATCCCCAAAGAAAAGTTGCAATAACTCAGAACAAGATAAAATTGGCTAGGTGACCTACAACATTATGATATATCCAGAAAGGCAGCCATATTGTTCAAGTTACTGAATGACGAAAAGAAAAAAGTTCTGTATTTAATGTTAAACACTCTAAAACTGAACTCTAGCTTTGTGTAAGCCTTAAGGGCAAAGCAATTCATTGGTCTTAGTTTCCTCATCTATCAAAGGGACTAATTATAACTATGACCATTCCACAGACCTGCTATGAGAAATAGGTTTGTGTGCAAAATGCTTAGCAACACCCTAAAAAAATAGTAGGTGTGGTCCAGGAAAAGTGGGGAACCCAACCAGACCTCCTGGACATGAATGAAAAAGATCTGACTCATATTCTGGACTGTTAATTAAGTTGTCCTTAGGATGATGACTGGGAAGAGAAAAGAAAACCCGTGAACAGATGCTAGAATGTCAGAACAAAGAGCACAAATAAACATAATTGCCCAACAAGGAGGTGTGTGGTAGCTGATAGCTGAGATGTACAACTGTGATGTCTGAACATACTCTTCAGTAGAAAAGCTAACCCACAACATGGTCTCTGGATCTCTACAAACTGACTTTGGTAATGAATGGAAGCCTGTCAGGTAAGATGGCCAAGTTATCAAGCAGGAAATGAGTTCTGACATGGGGTCAGACATCCTGTTTCTCCTACCTAACAGTTTATAGAACGATGGGAACCCAAAGTTCTGAATCTGGAACTCCTTATTTCAACCTTTGCTGCTTAAAATGACTCATTTCTCTCTCTCCCACGGTATCACCAGCTCTTGCTTTCTACATTTACCAGGACTCCTCACAATTACCTTATGTTACTTTTAATTTTTAAAATTGCTTATTATTCACATACACACCCCGCCACCAGTTAAAACTGGTCTCTTTCTTAGCTTTCTTCCTTCCTTGCAGCCCCCAGAACAAAATCTGTCATCTATGAACTGTCCTCTGAACACTTACATTCTAGTTGCTATGTATGCTATCCTACTGGATTCTACTTGGCTTTGCCATCTATTACAATACTTTTTTAAAAATTCTATTTTTATGTACATTTACGCAGGCTACTCTTCAGGTAGTCTAAAGCTTCTATACATACATACACATATATAAAAATATATATGATATCCACTATTCAATTCTAAAGTAGTGACTAAGAACCATGAATTTTACTTTATGCCTTGTACAAAAGACTTTTTTTCATAAAATGTCATTATACAAAAGGTTAATTTTTATTTGGCCAGAATTTTTCTTCCTTGAAGGTACCAAGTTGATACAAATGCTGTAATTAAAAAGCAAATCTATGGTCTTTTTAATACAGTAAAATGTGGCCACAAAATTGTACTAATGCTTTACTTTTGGAAAATGTTACTTCGGAGCAGAGATAGCATAAAACAAACTAAGCCTAAGTTTTACATAGATTCACTCTGGCAATAAAGTGTAATGTTCAAGTAAGAAGCAGATTCATTATACTAAAGAAAAAAAATAGCAGCCCTCTCAGGGCAGCGCAGAATCTACACAGATACATAAACAACACTATAGGAGAATTTTCTCAATATTCAGCTCTGTATGAGACAGACAGCCTTAACCAGGAGCTCACACTAGCTAGCTTGGGGTGGGGTTTGGAGGGTGGGAAGAAGATCTAAAAGGTGATGAGTTTTAAGAATTTTCTTGAGGTGCATTTGAGGAGTGGGGTAGGAGTGATCTAACCCTACGGACTCCTTTTTGGAGAGTTTAAGGAGAAAGTGCTTCAGTCCTCGGCATGGGGAACAGTTGTCTGTGTGCCAAGCGTGAGACGGATGAGCTGGGAAACAGCTGAAACGCAGCTCCTTCCACCCTGACCTCCAAACAGGGTTTCTAATGGGAAGTCTGACAGACCCTTTACTGTAGTGGTACTACTGGGGCAGCTATAATATTATCCTCATAATTCTACTATATAATAACAACAAAGAAAAAGAAGGTGAAGGGTCATTGTGCTTTGTCTTTAGAATTAAGATGGCTGTCTTTATCCTTACAGCATACTCTTAATTCTGGAGACACATCTTAATAACCTCTAAATAGTTCCAACAAAAGAGCCGTGTCAGAGGAATGAGCAGGCCCCAAGGTGTTTCAACTGGAGTGTTTTCATCTGCCTTTATTGCTCTATCCCTCTCCAGAATTAAGGCAATAACCTGTGATAAATTATTCAGGAACTGCTACAGGGATCAAAGCAAAATCATTCTGTTAAAGTGCTGTTTGCAACGTTTGGCACTTAGTGCGAAAACTTTTAATGTGCGCATGCTGAAAATCAAGGATTCTAAATAATTCAGCATGGGGAGTTTTTACGAAGGGACTAAAGATAGCAGGTTCCTATTTAACTGCTCCTCTTCCTCTGAGAAGTTTTCATTCATTTTCCTTAAAATCTGTGACGTCATGGTTGAACCGAAAAAATATGCATGGGCCGGGGTAACAGCACACTGTATTTTACTTTGGATAAAATGATGAGGGAATTGGGGGGTAAGAAACATTTTGAAATAATACTCCAGAGCCAGAATTTTTTTTCCTGTTATTTATTTGTTTCTTTCCCCTTGACTTTGGAGAGAGAAAAACCCAAAACAAGAACAACAAAAAACCCCCTCGAGACAAAAATTCAACATTTGCTTTAATTTTCTTAGGACTAAATAAAGAAAACAACGTTAGAAATAAAGGGCTTTTCAGCCTTTCTTTCCGGACAGATTTCAGTTTGGTAGCACAAGTCCTAAAATCTGCATGTGGAAAAATATGTATAGATAGGGAGTTAGCAGATCCTGGTAAGGATTGCAAATTAAATGAGGCTGGCAGTCCTGCAGCATCTTCATAAAGATTCTTTAACAGCATCACCTCCCGTGGATTGGAATACTAAATACTCTATTGGAGAACACAACAGAGAACTGTTTTCATCTCTATCACTTGCAAAATGAAGTACCTGAAAGCACCTTTGCATGTATTATTTATTCACCATGATAGAAAAATAGTCTTAACCTAATAAATTACATTTAAGAGCATTTAGTGCAAAAGTTTTGTTTATGATAAAGCAACAGATTTTGTTCCTTATTGGTAGCTTTAAGCACCAAGTTTTCTTCATACAAATTAGACAGATGGTGCTTACAGTAGAATTTACTAAAGGTCTGTCACAACAAATGCAGCCAAGCTGCATATTTAATCACTGCAGAATCTTGTCTACCTGCAGCTGCCAACTGCTAATCCAATTTCCCTGATAAATGTGGCAAGAGACACGATCAGCAATAAAGAGCATCTAACTCCGTTTTCCTGCAGGGCGTCTTTTGATGAACATTTAGGACGGAAGCGCGGAGTGCACTGTGTGGCCGTGGTTCGTGGCAGCTGCATGCATTCTGAGGCACAGTTCTCAGGTTACTCACTTAATTCTGCCGCCATCATTACGTTGCTATTGATCTGTAGCAGTAGCTTTGCCTACACAGCATTACTCTAGATGAAGCTGAATCAGGCAGTTATCATGCATCAAACTTGTTCAAAAGCCTGGAGATTTCCCCTTAATTACTTGTGATTTTATTTGCAAATACCGTTAAAGTGTAATCAAGCAGTCACTTTCCAGGGTCGTTAAGAACTTGCTAGTTTAGGGATATATCACTGGAACTCCATTAAAAATGACTCTAGGAAGATGGTTTCTATCAAACTAGATGGAATTACATCCAAACAGGCTGGGGATATAATGAAATCTTCAAATGAGACAAATGTAATTTTTATAAAGATGGCAGTTTTCAACCTCACCAAATCTTTTTGATAAAAAGCAGCAAGGGTGACTTAGAAGTTGCAACGATTCTGTTGGCTAGAAGCATTTGGAAGACATCTAAAAATATAGTTAGTTTGGCTAGGAACTGACAAAGAATTCAGGAAGATCATACAAACAAAGAAAAATTAAGATCTTATTTACTTTTTAAAATTTCATGACTATGTTATCCTGATAAACATCTAGTTCAAGAACTCTATTTTAAACTAAAAGGTATAGCATTTGGGAAATTTTCTTTTTCCAGAAGACTTATATAACTATCAGTAAAGGCCATCCTTTTGTAATTGGTTTCACGGTATCTCTCTCTCTCTCTCTGTGCATGAGAGAGAGAGAGAGAATAAGAGAGGGATAGAGAGAGGAAATGAGGGAGAGAAGAAAAGCCATAAAAAGGTTAATATTTCAACCTATTTCAAATAAAAATAACACATGACTAAGGCATCAGCAACAAGGGCACCTATTTCTCTGGAGTGTATTTATTATTTTTAAAAATAATAGTTAGTGCCAATCTATTTAATATATCTTCAATAGAGTATAATTTCAGGAGACACTATTTCTGTTTGGCAAACCTCCTATTTCCCATCCCCCCATGTTAAAATATGAGGCTGTTTTGCCACAAACAGCTTGCTACACTTAAGGATTTTACTAATAAAACATAATGTTGTCTTAGATATTATGACTGTTGCCACAGCTGAACTGACTTGTCAAATCAATCCTAATATGGCTCCCACAGGCACATAAAGCCTTATTTAGCTATCAGTTATCCTAATCACTTTGTTCAGTTTAAGAATGCAACACTTCACAACTGGCTCCTATTTATACACATATGCCTAGCCATTTAATAAAGTCTTGATTTATATAAATTCTTGCTTAAAAAAATCTTCAGAGATGTAGGGTTTTAGCATGTGTGCATGTCTCTATATGGATATGCTGAAGTACACAGAGCAGGGTGGGTGGGAGGTAGGGATGTTTAAAGTGGTTTGCCTAGGAGAACTGTGCGGTCATAGACACTGAGCATCACTGCAGACAAATCTGCATCATCTAACCATGAGCTAACCGACTTTCCTAAGCCACTCACTGACCTCACAGTTCATTTGCATTTGAAACTAGAAAAGTGTTTACATTAAAGCACATCTCACAAGCACATTACTTAGAAACATGGGCTTGAGACACACATATATACAAATAAACAGATATACAAGTACCTTCTCTGGTGTTATGAGAAAGAATACCTGTGTTCCTTCACATATGGAAACACACTCACCTTCACTTCTTCTTGTTTAAAGTTGTTATTGAATATTTGCAAAACTGTTTCAAAAGACACTGTGAGAGGCAGCATAAAATTCTCAAATTCATCCTCATCCTCACCTACAGAAGAAACCAAAGGATTGCAATGTTTAAAATGTATGCTAATGTACATTAGCCTCAACATGGAGAGCTTCCTTCGGGTCTAGAAATGTCCCTGTGAAGAGGTCAGCCTGCATACCCATCCATGCTACAGTTGGTGCTTTGGCTCACTGAATATTTCAGCTTTTCTCTGTCCTTTACACTAAATGAAACAGCAACATCACTCAGCAGCCTTTCCCTACCTATCTTTTCCCTGGCTCCGAGGGACTCATGCCCCAGGCATTTTCACCCATCTTTACAGTGTGGGGCCCCCAGAGTTTCCCTGCTTCCAAAGCTTTACAGGAACAGTTTCCCCTTTCCTTTTTCTTTTTGGAGCCAAGGTCCCCAAGGACTCACAGACTCAAGTACTCAGGTAGTTTTAAGTTATTATCTTTTATTTATATTCTTAAAAAAGTTAACTTGTGGTGGCATATATTCTAAAATACACACACACACACACACAAATACAAACCAATCTTTAAAAGTCACCATGTTAGCAAACGACAACAGGATGAAGTGCCCTCATGGTTCATTTAGACTTCAGCTGTTCTTACGTTACACTTCCTGTTCATCATGGACCAGGGTAAAAAGAGCTATATTAATTTTTCATATAAAGGCAAGCTATATTTTCCTTAAGAATTCTGTCAAAAAAATCTTTACACACTAGTAATTTTCATACTATTCTTTGTAAAATCGGTTTCTCTGAAATTCTGTTGGCATCTCTCTCATCCTATGCCACAGGGAACCATTTACTAATGAAGCAACAGAAAAGGTGCCACTTAAAAGAGAACTATATGGTTTAGACCTTCTGATGCTGTGTTATTACTGGTTTTAAAATACAGTATCTGGTAGGAAACGACCTCAGAGAGGAGACCAGTGATCCTCAGAGGCAGGACCAGTACCTGGGGCTCATGATATGCCAACTTCCAGGTTCCATCCCAAACCTACTCTACTACATCAGAATCTTGGGGGGCTGGGGACAGCAACTGTTTAGCAAGCTTTCCAGATGATTCAGATGCCTGTCAACTTTAGTAAAACTGATGTATTCATCCTTATACACACACACACACACACACACACACACACACACACACACACACACACACACTCTCTCTCTCTCTCTCAATGAATCTTCTGACTTTTCAGTGGTGGTTGATCTGGTTGATCCTGATCTTTTATGATTTCTCTCTCTTCTTAAAACTTACATAATTTGCCTTTAAAGTCCAACAGAATAGAGAACACAACAAGATGCCAAAAGCCAACGAATCTTTCCTGGTGTTTTTTCCAGACATAGGTCAAGATCTTGGGTAAAGAATAAGGCAGACCAATTTGTAACCTCTGCCCTGTCGAGTGGCTATGTGACCATGTCCATTCTTCATATCCAACACCGTTTGTCACAGAAGTTATTTTCAAGGCTACATCCAAAGATGTCATCTAAAGATGGCCACACCCTCCCCAGGCCTTATGTAAGTGCTTCAACTCCTTCCTTCTATTTATGGTGCATGTTCCCTTCATTTTTAAGCAGACATTTAATAATACTATCAATACTATAGCCACTTAAATGACACCATCACCATTTGATCAAGGCCTCGAGGAAAGGAAAATTATAATGTGCATTTGTAATTATTAGCTACTAACCTACACGGGCCACTATCTTGGCCTTAGCATCTGTATGCTACCATAGTTTGCTACCGTTTTCCTGTGATGGATGTTTATGCAGGGTTCTGCAGTATACAGATTCAGGAATCCAACCGTACCACAAATTATTTTAACCTTGGGTATTTTACTTATCATTGAATCTCAGCTTCCTCATCTACAAAGGATGAAATTATCTGTCTTTAAGGTTTCTGTAAAGATTAAATGCTAAAATACATAAAAACCAGATGTTTCATATATACCAACAGTGGTAGCTGTATTAGTACAGTGCCTTCCGCATCTGAAGGACAAGCAGTTGTTAAAAACATTTCCAATGTTCTGGATCAGGTAAGATTAGAGGTCCACGCCTGTAATCACAGCACTTGGAAGGAGAGGCAGGGGATCAGGAGTTCAATGCCAGGCCCAGATACTTGAAACCTGTTACATCAAATTTTTTGTTTGTTTGTTTTGTTTTGAACTCCTGATTTAAAAAGGGGGGGGGGGGGCTAGGAAGGTAGGCCAGCAGTAGAGCAGCAACACTGCCTAGCATGTGTTAAAGACCTGGGTTCAAACATTACCACAAGACAAACACAGAAAAGATTCTAGAAAAAAAAACCTAATCTAATAAATAGTAGACATGAAATTATCAAATCTTAGGTATACAGTGTACACGTACATTGTACATTGAATTAAAAAATATAATATTACTCTCTGATAAAATATTCTTGAAAAATTACTATCAATAAGAACAGTGATAATGATTCCTGCAGGCAGAAGGGAGCTGGAGAGAGTGGATGCTCGGAAACTGAGCTTCAGTCCTGGCTCTGCTACCGTTAGCTGTCTGGCGTCCAGGCCTTCGTGTCCTCATTTGTAATTAAGAGACACAATATTTACTTCATAAAGTCAGCTGTGAGGATTAAATGACAAAGCATCTGTACCCCCCTTGCTGGCACTTCATAAATGATAGCCATTAGCATTGTCGTTGTCTTGAGTTCAACATGGACTTAGAGAGGTGATTATGATAATTAAATAAAGTGTGACCACACGACTGCCAGCCCAATAAATACTCTTCCTCTGGGAATGAAGCTCCTGTAACAAAGCTTAGACTTTTCCAATGCAAAGAGATGTTTACTCATAACGAACACAAATTCAGAGCTTCTGCAATTTCAACTTTAGATTTTGAGCTACAGATAAAACCATCTTCTGGATTCCATCTATTTCACAAATCACAATTCTTGAGGCCTATTTGAAAGGCAGGAAATCATGTCTGGTCTTAGAAACCTAAGGTCATGGATCTTAGAAGAGAGCCCACTATTGCTAATTTACTGGAACAGCAACATTTCGAATTGCAATCTAAAACTTATCCTTATACTCACCGAGAAGTGTAGCTCTCACCTCTCATTACAGTAAACAGAGACCATTTCAGAAAATCACAACTGGCTATAATGCAGAGAGCAACAGAAATTGGGGAGCTCAGCTGAATATCTCTACCACAATTCCTGCACCCAAGGCTCAGGAAACATGGAGGAAGAGAAAGCATCGAGATGGAAGAGCCAGCAAGACCAGGAGACTGAATCTCAGAGTAACAGGGAAGGTACAGCCATGATACATCAATAATATGGCTCCGAAACAAAATCTGAATAACGACACTATTAACAGGCTCAGTCTGACCTGGTCCCACCCCTAGACAAATAACTGTAGGCAACTAATGACTACTGAGAAAGGGAGAACTAGCTTCTACAGGGATGAGACCCTTAAGTGGTCATCTCTGAGAACATTTAATCGTATACACATAAGCCATACTAAAATGAACTCAGCAGGTTGTATGTGTATATTTATGTGTATGTAGGCCATCACTTTGGGAGGGGTGGGAGGTGACAGGGGAGGGGTTTGGAGAGGAGACATGAGAAGGGGTGAAGAGACAGGAAAGGAAAATGGGAAGTGACACAACCACATTTTGATAAAAATGTAAAAAAATAAATGTTTCAGTTGGGCAGCAGAGGCGCACACCTTATGCCAGCACTTGGTAGGCACAGGTAGATGGAGGCCAGCCTGGTCTACACAGAGACTCTGTCTCAAAAAACAACAAACAAACCAAACCCCAAAGATTTCACCATGTGAAACCCAGAATACACTAGTTAGGAATCTGAGCAGCGATGTCACATGTAACGTAGTCGCAGACCTTTCTGCCCACCCTAGCTGTTCCAGCCTGTTTTCCTGTTCCTACGGAGTAAAGTCAGTGACACACAATCTTGGGTTTGGAGTTGCAAAATCAAAAGAGAGTAAAAACAGCGTGGTGTTGTGAGGAAATTAAATACCAGGGCAACAGGGAGTTTAAGGCAGGTCAGTGCTGGGAGAGAGGTCAGTAGCAGGGTTCTCTCTGCAGTGCTCTTCCTGTGCGATTGCATGGCTGTCTTACTGCCCACCTGGAAAAACAGCTACTTTGATCAGCATCCACTAAGAATTTCTCCCTGTCTTGTATTGTCTACAGAGGTACCGTTTATAGGTTCAGATGCAAAAGAAGAACCATGGCATATCTTGTAGCTCCAAATTCAAGAATGCCATATGCTTACTATGTAAAATGTACATGTCAGGATCTTATGAAAAATAAGGCTGACATTTTTCCTAGCAGGTTAGAGGTCCCAAAACTTTTATGATTTATAGGTAAAATGCTCATTAACAAACTATCCTCAACTCTGAAAGGTAAGTTATTATATTAAAACACATTTTAAATTATTTATCACCCATAAAAAGAAAAGATAAAATTTTTAGCTCTAAAGACATCCTCAAACAAATCACCTTCCTATGTTTCTGGGGATATGATTAAACAGAAAAGTTATTATTTTTATATGTTCCAAAATGTTTTTTTCTCCAGAGAAAGCACATTTAGAATAGGGGCTTTCTTAATATGCTGGCTGCCAAGTATTTGATTTTTAGCACATTTCATTTATAGTGCTCAGTTTCAAACTGTGGACACTTGGGAGGCGGTAAGAGGAGGATTATGAGTTTGAGGACCTTTTCAGCTACAGAGTGAGTCTGTGTCTAGACTGGCCCTGCCTCAAAAAGTCAAACTAAACTAACAAAACCTCACTCAAAGCAACCAACCCCACACCAAAACAAATGAGGGATCATTAGCTGAAAACAGTTAATTTCTACTATTTAATAGCTTATAGCTAAGGACTGTGTTGCAGTGGTATAAGGTGATACCACCAGTGCAGTATGGTAAGACAGGCACTGTGGAAGGCTTTGGCAGTCAATTATGAGCTTAAGAATTGCCATCTGACTGCAAGGCAGCTCAAGGCACATCACCACACAAAAACTTGTAATCTGGCAGGCACTGTGTACACTTATAAACAAAGCACTCAAAAGACCAGAGGCAGGAGGATCTCCAGGTCCAGGAAGGTTTGGGTCACAGAGGGAGACCCTGTCTCAATTAAACAAAACACAAAATAGTTTATATTTAAATGTTTACAGTAATAGTCAAACATTTCAAGTCCCAACTACTTATTTAAGTCAAGGAGTAGATGAGCTATATGTATCTGTGTACATACATAGAAATATTCAGCCATTAAAAGGAAAAAAGTATCATATGCTAAAAACATAGATAAGCCTCAAAATTATTATATTAAGATAAAGACAGACTTTAGGGGAATTATGTTACATTGTAAACAATTGTCCCGCCCACTAGTTTAATAAAAATGCTGATTGGCTGAAGGCAGACAGGAAGTGTGGGCAGGCCTACCAGACTGGGAACTCTGGGAACAAGAACAACAGAGCAGAGATGCCACAGAGATGCCAGACAACCAGAAGATGCAGAGGACAATTATGCTGCTCTGAGAAAAGGTGCTGAGCCCCATGGCTGAACAGGATAAGAATCAGGGTTAGTTTAAGGGCAAAGAGTTAGCAAGTTATATGCCTGGGCCCTAAGCCAATCAGCATAAAATTAATGTAAGCGTCTGTGTCTCTGTGGGACAGCATAACTGTGGGTCTGTGGGTCCGAACCTTGAGGCTAGGCTGGAAAGTCCAGGCCAGAAATGTAATACTACAGACATAGAGGCCATAATTCCATTTATATTCAGTGTTCACTCTAGGACAAATTCAGACAGAAAGCAGTGAAGTGGTTGCCAGGAAAAGCAGTGGACTGGTGATTAAAATGTTTTAGAATTACATAATGGTGGTGGTTACACAACCTTGTAAATATTCTCTACGGCCATGACAGATATCTGAGTTTACCCTCCTCTCCTTGAAATACAAACAAACACACAGTGAATCTTCTGAGTTCCTCAAATTTGAATGCAGACAGTGTCTGGATTACTGGGGACTCAGTAAAGTGAGCAAGGAGAGACAAATAATTACAGTTATTATAAATGATGGTAGCCAACAGCTGCTAAGCAGATACTGCATGATAAACACTCTGAAATGTTTTGGCATTTGTGATGTCAGCATGACATAAAATTCTAATATGGGAACATGTGAGTATTTTGAGTTATACAATAAAGACAAATTAAGGCCACTGCCTTTAAAATAGAAAATCTGCCAGTTATACACTTTTAATCCCAGCTCTTAGGAGGTTGAGACAGGAGGATTGCCATGAGTTCCAGTCCAGCACGGGCAACCTGTTCTACAGTGTGAGACCATGGGGTGTGGTTTGGTGTAGTGTGGTGTGGTAGGGTGAGGTGTGGTGTAGTGTGGTGTGGTAGGGTGAGGTGTGGTATGGTATGGTAGGGATGTAGTGTGGTATGGTGTGGTGTGGTAGGGTGAGGTGTGGTGTGGTGGGAGAGGGAAGGACCTCTAGAAGTTGTGAAGAAGGGGGACAGACTATCTAGACCTCAGCCCTTGCCAATAACTTAGTTCAACTCACTGAGGCCCACTTTGGACATCTGCCATCCAGAACAATGAAATAATATACTGTTTAAATTATTAAGTTGTGGCAATCTGTTATATAAGTAATAAGAATTTAACACAGTAAAGACTTGCCTGTTAGGTTAGTCCAAACTAAGGTAAATTAAGAAAAATATAACACAAAGAGATATAGGAGTGGGTGGAGAAAATATTCCACCAAAGGCAGGTTGTGGGTGAGCCCAGCAGTCTGTGGTTTGCATGTCTGCACCTACGGCTCCTATTAAGTCCAATACTGCAAGAAGATGACACTTGTCAAGGTTTACTTAGCAGAGGGCTTAAGAAATGTGCTTGGCTCTTCCTTCAAACATAAGCCAGAATCGGGCTCCAGTCCAGTTTCCTTGTAAACTAATTAGGAGTTCTGGTCACCTCTGAAATAACTTGTGACATCAGGCAGGGCGGAGTATTTTAGACTCACAAGGAAGTATCATCAGTGGGGAAAGTACATGCATTAAGAGAAGTGAAATTGCCTCGTGCAGTGGTTTGCTTAGGACTTTCAAAAAAGTGTTTGTTAGTTAATAGTTACTAAGTAATTGCAGTTAGGCATTTAGTTTGCATGGCAATCCTGTAAGCATCTCCATTTAACAGATGAGAAAACTGAGGCTCCCTTAAGTTCTAGAAAACCATAATACTCACATTAGTTTCCAGAAAAAAATAAAAATACACTATCCAATGCAGAGTTGCATATCTAACCTAGAAGTTTCACCCTGAGCATTCTATTCCCTGGGGTGCTCTGGACTCTACCCTCAAAACCAGGTACATTATTAAAACTGGATTTGGACTTAATAGGCTGCTTTCTGCCTACAGGGCCAGCTAATTAGTCTTAATTATCTCATTATAGATTCTAAGTATTTCCAGCTGCTTTTTTTTTTTTTTTTGTTTTTTTTTTTGTTTTACCTCCACTGCCCGCTCTCTCTCCCACCCTTCTCCCATGTCTACTTTTCAAGCAGTCTCTGCCAAGTCATGGGCACAGGTGAGATGATGATGCATTCTTCATCTATGAGAACATTAGTTATTTTTGACCAAGCCCCTCACTCTCTCAATCTTCCTTGGAAATCTACCTTTCTGTCCCTTCATCTAAGAAAAGAATAAGCTTTGCTCAATTACTAGACATAGAACATCTTCTAAAATTTCATCTGACCTTCACTGGATTAATTATCATGTTCGTTTGGAGAGGAAAACCCATAGACGAGAATATGTTTACTGTATTAGACTCCTCAAAAGTAATTTCTCATTTCCCCCTCATTGCCCCCAAGCCAAGAATCAATCATTTGG